>CM024684.1:36242913-36940813 GCA_014182735.1 Corymbia maculata
AAGAACCACAACAACTCATCATATAATTGAATCGCTATTATTTATTTTGCTCGGATTTTTTCGGGGAGGCAATACTCGATATCTCCCTTCAATTGGACGAAATAAGTCGAAATGCGTATGAAGTCACTCGAGGAACTAGTTGCATATCAATTCCCTTTTCAACTTTGCTTTTTTGGACTTCCCACTTCATACATATATAAAGTGCAGTTTGGTGGTAGCCCCCTTTGCTTTCAAAAGAGACAGGAATATAGTGGTCCCAGAGTGAAAATTCCCATGAGGAGAAAAGATGCATTAGTGCCAAGCTTTGACAATTTAACTTGTTTGACTTAATGTCAAGCTTCTTTCATTGATCGCTAGTCATGGAAGGGTCCTCCGAGAGATCACATCTTATCCTTCCAATCCACGCATTTGCAAAAAGGCCAAAGCCCACCAAATCAGCTTTAGCAGGGTAGGAGAGGAATTATTTGAGCCGCCATGAAGTAGAATTATGAAAATTTTATTTCAAACTGACCCACTTTATAACTCATCACATGTCATGTCATCAATTGAAATGATTTATGTTAGCTAATAAGATTGCTTTACTATGAGCACGAGCTGGCTCTAATGTATGGCTTCATACTTCAGATGGGTCATGCTCGTTGATTGTTGTGCACCCGCATCGATTGAGGACACGACTCGTGACTATAATGGCAAGATCTTGTTGTGCCCAAAGCTTTCTCGGAGTAGCTTCTATTTGGGCTTCTTTTCCCATTTTTGAGGTGTACAGGAATGATGTAAAACGCAAAAGTTGTTGACTAGATAATTCACTTTTACCTTTGTTGGTGTGGCCAACTTAAAAGGGTATAAAGGCCCAAAAGGAATGAATTTAAAGAAAGTATAAAGGCCAGCATTATTCAGTGATTAATACAATTTCTTGAAAGCGAAGATCATGAATGAAGTTTCTAATTTGGGAAAAATTATTCAATCAGTCCTAAATTCATCATGCCCAAAGATTTTTTCTTTGTCTTATAATGTTAGGAGGATTACAGTGTTGTTTTTTCGTGAATTAATATAAAATTTAAAACCGTATAAGATATCAAACAGTTGTAAAATGGGTTCCAATGAAACAGGATAAACCTTGTTAGGATCGGAAAAATAGGGTCGGGTCAACGGGGGTAAGGTACGGGTCCAAAAAGAAGGAAGATTATAATAGACGGGTGCGGGGCCCAAGTTTGGACCCTACCGCGTGGGCCGATCACCCCTACTCGCCGCCTTGGCCTCCTCCGGCCTTCGTTGCTTGGAGCTTCGCGTGGCTTTAGTAGGCGACCGCGAGGAATGCGTGCCATATCCAACCATGTTCGCTGGGGTCACCGTCTCCTTGATCACCGACCACGAGAAGGCGATGAGCAGCCAGTCCTTGACCACCCCCGCCACATTGATCGTCAGCGTGACCGTCTTCCCAACAAGCAGGAACACCGCCATTTCGGTGCTAAAGTGCACAGCGACTTCGTCCCGAAGATGAGGAAATCAAAGTGGAAGCTCGATGTCTGGATCTGCCTTAGCATCTCCATCACTGGCCCACGGCGAGGTCAGGAACAAAGAAGCAGCAAAGGCGCAACGTAGTAGAGCGACATGATCATTTGAGCTTCATCCCGGTGAAGGTGAGGAGGATCTGGATCAGGACAAGGCGCGCGGCGACACGCCGAGCTGCAGGGAAAACCCCCGAAGGCGTCGAACTTGGCCTCGCCGCGAGCTGCATGATGCCTGTCGAGCTTCAAGTTCTAGTATCGAAAGTGTTGAGTTTGAGAACACTTCATGGAACGGGCCAACGAGTACAGTCAAGAAAAATAAAAATACATTTTTTCTATAATTTTCATGTCCCTTATTTTATTTTTATTCATTTTTTATTATAATAGAAATTTTTTTTTTTTTTTTCGACAATTTGACGTCCTTGGAAGAAGAAGAAAAACCATGTACGATCTTGGGAGAGGCTCCATCATCTTAGGGCCTATTTGTTAATTTGTTTGAGAACAACTCCGATTCTATTTTTATTTTCAAGAACAAATTTGGAATAGAAATCCGTTTAATAAAAATTTTATTCTCGAGAAAAAATTTATTAATGGGAATAGATTTGGAACAAAATCAAAAATAAATAAATAAAAGTTGCTTCTTTTGTTTTTAGGAACAATTCCAAAATCAATACCCATTTTTTTCTTTCTTTTCCTTTTCTTCTTCTTCTTCTTTTGTTTATTTTTCTTTTCTTCTTCTTCAATGTCCAATTGATCCCCTATGATCGACTAAACGAGGGCTAACGACCTCTCCAGAGGGTTGTCGGTCCTCGGCAAGGTCAATCTGAGCCTTCCCAGCACCTAGGCGAGCTCGCCTAGATCTTGTGAGGCCAAGCTCGAGCCTTGAGCCTCCCTAGCACCTAGGTTGAGCGAGCTCAACCTCAATGGGCCACCACAAGGTCAACGTCGCCTGGCCAAGGAGAGGCCAAGCCTCATGATGGCCTAGCAAGCTCAACCTCGCTGGTGGCTAGGCAAGCTCAACTTGGCTAGATTTGGGTGGCTCAAGCTCGCCCAACTGCCAACAAGCTCAACCTCATCGGGCCACCGCAAAGTTAGCATCGCCCGACCAAGGTAGGTCGAGCCTTGCAGTGGCCCGGTAAGGTCAAGCTCATGGGCAACTAGGTGAGCTTGAGGTCACCTAGCTGCCAAGAGGCTCAGTTGACAAGGCCTAGCCTTGCTGAGGGCCGACAACCCTTTGGTGAGGTCATTGGCCCTCATTTGGCCGGTGACCGGCCATCCCAAGGCTAGTGATCGGGGCTGAACGTTGAGCACGGAGGAAATGAAAAAGAAAATAAAAGAGTAAATTAAAAAATTAAAAGAATATAATAAAATTTAAAAAAATTTAAAAAAAATCTTAGTTATAAAAAGAATTTAAGGTTTTTACCAAATACATTTTTATTCCAATAATAGAAATTTTGGATAGTTACCAAACGCCTTCAAATGTCCGGAAACACGTCCGTGGAACTAATCAAAAAAAAAAAAATATTTTTGAGAACAGAATTATTACAAAATAGACCCTTACCTTAACCTTGCCGCTCACGTTCTCTCTTTGTTTTCCTCCTTTTTGCATACGCACGTCAAGACATGGAGGGTTTGGATGGAGGCCAACAAGACATTTAGATTAACACATAACATGACAAGTAGTTTAACTATTTTAAAATCCAAACATAGTGAACTTACATTAAGTTTATATGTGACAAGTATAATTTTTTCATATATTATGATTGACTCTATTTATCATATCATTCAGTCAAATGAGTCTATCTAATATTTTTTTCAATTTAGTTGCTTGAAAGTACAAATCTCGCTCTTGCAAGCAATGATGAACTTTTGCCTAAGAAATGATATGATAATTCAAGCTCGAATTCACACAGGTCGAACTCCTTCAAAATTGCTAATTGGGTATCTAATTGATGACTCCAAAATCAATGTAACAGAACGTGATCCACAACACATCACATGTCACGTTTGGATGTGCTGAGAGAGATTACCTACCATTTTAATTCTCCAATTCCCATATAACTAAGGTGGATTGCCCATGATACTTAACTTTCTTCACCATTAAAATTCACAAATTAATACCATTTTTCTAAACATAGGCTCAAATGCACGTGGCTTTAGCCTCAAACGGAAAAGATGTTGCTGAGAGTGAAACTCTACCACGACCTCCTCCCACTCTATACAGAAACTGGTATGTGATTTAGTCATAATTGAGATTTTATGAGATAATTATTTTAAAAGTTTAAACTATTATATGAATACGTGATTCATTATCTAAATATTCTAATAATAGTCTTGCTAACGACAGCACTTCTCAATGAAAAATCATAGCCCTTGTTTGACACAAAATGATGGGTAAAAGGACATGAATCTGATCATTTATCCAGCGAGAAAATCGATTATGAGAATCAGTGAACAATTCGAGATTGAAGGGCGCCCAATGAATTTAGGGTATTTCATTCAACTCAATTTCATCGAATTTTACCTGGAAAATTTGAATTTATTTTTCATTGGAGTCCCATAATAATAAAATCCATGTATTCTATTCTTTAGTAAGGGTTTTATGCATAATCGAATGGCTCTCGTTTCCATGGACGAAATGCCTGTGATGGCGATAGCACGACTTGGTTGAACATGCTGCTGATATTGTCTTGAATTCCACAAATTCGATTGAAAATTCGAATTAAAAAGTCGATCAGGAAACCTAGGAAGGTTTGAAGATTGCAGACTGTTTGTTTCCTAATATATTTCCTAGATTTGAACCTATCTATAAGAGGTATTCTCTTGGAAATAGTCCCGATTCAATGTAACTGGGATATATCATGATATCTCTAATATTTAGGGGATAATTACTGAAGATATTATTAATAAGTTTCAAATTAGGTAATATCTTTAGGTGGAATTCATTTCCTATTTGGATTAGGAAAGTTTTCCTATTTGGATTAGGAAGGTGGGGATCTGAAGATCTATATATATCAGCATTGTACATTGTACTTGGTGTGCGCAACTCTCAATAAGAAATCTTCTCTCTCCCGTGGACGTAGGCGGATTTTCGCCGAACCACGTAAATCTCCGTGTTCTTAATTATTCTTGTTTCTTTTCTCATCTAGTTAGGGTGTTCTTCCGCACAACACATGCTTCAAAAGGTTTCGCCATGCAAAAATGATAAAGTACAGAATATAGAGCAGATAAACAATACAATGAAATTACATGGTTTGATTCCGTGACCTATTTCACAGGCAAAGGAAATGAGAAATTTCACTAGACAGAATTCGGACTGCAATGAAGAGAGAAAATCAATTCTCCAAACCCGAGTTCTATATATACTTGATGTCTTTCACATACTCTCTATATACAATGAAGCCCCGATACAAGATACAAAAAAGGAATCATACTCGAGCCAACTCAGACCTCATGAAAAAATTCGCAATTGGATCTGAGAAAGGACAAATGACACAAAATAGAATATCTCAAATTGAACCGATGCTTATCTTCTTGTATTCAAAATGTACATATTTATACACCATTCACAACCATATTTCCCAAATTTACTCCTATAGATAAGGTAAGTACAATCAAAGAATTGAATAAAACAACTCATGGGATAAGGTATACGATCACGCTAAGATTTTGTATGATTTGATAAGATTTCATATGATCACGCTAAGACTTCCCCTAAAGTTGGTGCATGTAGGCTACAGATGCCCAACTTGGAAAGTAGCTGCATGTATTGTATTGATCTCTACTTAGTGGTTTGGTAAACATGTCAGCTAGTTGTAACTCAGTACCAATCTTCAACAGAGCAATGAGGCCAACTTGTATTTTTTCACGAAGAGATGGCAATCAATTTCAATGTGTTTCATTCGCTCATGAAAATCTGAGGTTGGCAGCAATATGGAGGGTAGCTTGATTATCACAGTACAAGGAAACCAAGGTTTGAAGAGGTATGCCAATGTCTCGTAAGAGACCATGCTTTGTTTCTTGGTTTTCCATGAAATGGGGCTATCACCCCATAAAATGCAATATCCAGTTGTTGAACGGCGAGACATGGGGCAACTAGCCCAATCAAAGTCACAATAAACCATGAGTTGAAGTTCATTTTTAGCTGGGTAGAAGAGCCCTTGGCCTATAGTAGCCTTCAGATATCATAAGAGACTGTGTGCTACATCCAAATGTGGTTGGCATGGTGCATACATAAATTGACTTAGAATATTGACGCTACGAGCAATGTCTGGCCTAGTAATAGTCAAATAGATGAGCTGGCCAAACAAGCACCGATAGAGAGACAGGTCCTTCAATATGATGCTCGTATCAATGCTCAATTTTATATTATGTTCCATAGAAGTATCAACTGGTTGGGCTCCACTGAAACAACAATCTTCTAGATATCCAGGATATAGTTTCGCTAACATAAATAAAGAGCAAAGTGGGATCGAGCAACCTCAATGCCCAGAAAATATTTTAGAAGCCCAAGGTCCTTGATGTGGAAGTGATTGTGTAACATAGTATTCACTGAATTGATCAAAGAAGCATTAGTAGTGGTAATGACTAGATCATCAACATATAGTACCACAAAAACATAGTCACTACCATTTTGCAAGAAAAGAGAGAATGATTAGCCTGAGAATGTGTGAAACCAAAGTCACATAAGGCAATAGAAAACTTAGAATACAAATAATGAGATATCTGCCATATAGTGATTTGTAAAGTCAGCACACAAGAATTCGTTAGGAAACATAGAAATAAAACATAATATAAAAGTGTGGGTCATAAATGAAACGGCCGATTCATAGAAATTCATAGAAATTTCAAACCATAGGTACATTAGGAGCTAATTGACCCTACCTTCTGCATAAATAATAACATAAATATTTGTGATTGCTCCACTATCTTCTGCATCAAATGAAACTTTTGTAGGTGGAAAGTGCTGAGGGGAAGCCTCTAAAATGGGGTCTAGAAGGCCTAAGACTTGTTGATATCATTGTTTACTAAGCATCACTTTACACATGTCGCAAGTGAAGGAAGTGAGACACTCGAAATTGACTTCTAAAACTAGAGCACATTCTTCAATGTGTTGAACACCATACCTGTATTTTCCAGCACAAGCATTACCCTAAAACAAAACCATCAAATCAAACCCCAATGATCAACAACCAAAAAGAAAGTTTGAAACAAAAACTTTTGAAAACCTCACTCCATTGAAGCCACTTCATCAAGAAAATGACAGTCACAAAGGCGCCCGGATAGAATAAGAGAGAAAGAGACAAAAAGCAAAAGGAAAATGATAACGCGGTCTATTCTCCACGCATTAGGGAGATTTATATCTTAAAAACATTTGACGCTGTGTAAAAAGTTGATTATAGTGGGAGAATCTGTAGGCTTGCGTCCTCTGAATAGTTGTATGATTGATCACGCAGCAAGAGGGTTTGGTGGGAAAACCGAGAACAAAAGAGATATCATTGTTATATATAATAAAGAGCAACATCTAGGAAGGCATTCCATGATCTTGCTCCGTGGTTGGTCATGCGGAAATTGCAGAGCAGGAACTAGAAACATATTGGTTTGGTGGGAGCAGGTACGCATGTTGAGATATCTTTTTGTGTTGCAAAATTTCTCCACGCAAAGTAGGGGAACTGATAATGTAAAAATGGTTAGGGCATGCTTTTGTTCCGAAATATATATATGTCTGGTATTCAGAGAGAGTAGAGTATAGTTTCGACGGTATTTTCACGAACATGAACTATCGGGTACAGTGGCGAATATTTGACAGTGCATTGGATGTAAAGGAGATGGAAACAGACCATAGTAAAAACCCATAGTAATAGGCCCACTTCTCTCATGCATTAATTAAATCATGAAATGACGCCTAAAAACCTAGACAACTATTATACTCAAGCAAACGGGATTTAGGCGTTGGGCAGCGAGGGGACGACGACATCGAGCTGGTGGCGTTTGAACGACAATGTTGGGGGAAAAGATCGGGGGCCGGGCGACGTCCAGGGACAGATGGTTGGGGATATCATGGGAGACAGCAGATATGCAACCCCTAAGAGTTTCTCCCATTTGATCGAGCGTATCATTAGCCTTTTAGGCAGGCTTGTAGTTTTCTCGCGTATCCTTTCAAAATCTACTCTTTCCATCTCATCTATTAAACTCGAGAATGCAAAGTAAAGTTTTGCAAAAGTGTAGGATTTTAGGGGAAAAAGAGAGAAGAATTTGCCAAGTGCTGGTCGAAAAGTTGAGAATGAAGTATGTGATTGTCCTAGAAAAATCATTACGGCATGTGCCTAACCCAAAAGATAGCCCGACGCACGTCATGAACGGAGAATCAAATATCACGCCCAACAACTTTTTCCTTGATGGATCGATGGATTCGCAGGAAGATAATGTCCAGACGTAGACGAGAAAAGAAAAGGCCACTTTACATTTGGAGGAATCAAGGGACGACGAGCGTCAAAGTGGGCAGAGGTACAAAAGCTGAGCCAGACTTTAAACATCCATCCGCGTGACGATTCAAATAAAATGGATTTGATTAGGTTCGAACAAATTCAATATACCATTTTTGAATGGCTGAAAAATAGAAAAATCAAATCTCGGATTCCAAGCAATGGGACCCTTTCCTAAAATTTTAAGAAAATCGTTTATCACCTTGCTCATGAAATATGAGTTAAACATGAATTTTAGACCCATTTTGTCCTCTCGAGAGATGTGACATCAAAACTTAAAAGTCAAAGTAGGTTGTACGAATGATGGAGTGGGAGAGATTTGATATCAATGTCGAGCTTTCAATGTCGCACGCTTGAGCACCAATTCACCATGAGGCCCCCAGCTCTCTGTTAATGGAGGTTGAGCTTGATCGAATCATCAACAATTGTTTCGATCAGATCTGAAGGATACGAAAAAGAGAGAACTTCATCATCGAGCCGAGGACATTAGTGAGTGGCAATGGTGGTCATCGCTACAAACAACGTTGCCAACAGCCATGGCCATTGACGGTGGTCGTTGCCTACCATGTCTATCTATATCTCTTTCTATTTTTTTCCCTTATTTTCGGATAGTAATTATGCCGCAAAAAAAAAAGGGTTTGAAATGAGTACATTTCAACTCTTTAATACCTATTTCTAGTTAGACCTATAGTTTTTAGCCTCATTTGAACCCGCTTTAAAATTTGAGGAAACTCATTTATCGCCATGCTCGTGCAATACAACTTAAAATTGGATTTTGGATCCATTTTGCCCTCTCAAGTGGTGTGATATCAAAATTTAGAAGTCAAAGGAGGTTGTAAATATAGGGGGAGGGGGGTGATACCAGATATCAAATTTCATAAGTCGAAGTAGGTGATATGGTGGAGCAAGTGCCGCAGCTTTTTGGATTCTCAGTTCTCATGTTGGGTGTCGCCAATAGTGCATGGCCGGTGGGCGTGATTATCCCTAATATCCTGTCTGTCGGTACGTGCTCGGGTGCATCCTATGATTGCTCCCGCTCGTGCCAAGTTCTGCAAAAGGAGGTTACCTCATGCGCATGTCCGGTGTCCTGCTTGTCAACTCTCTTGACTCTCGTTCGTGTGGCTGTAACTCAAGTGGGCTGGTCAATTTCCCATTTAAAGAATCTCGCCGGCTGATCGATACAGTGGCTCCTCTTCTTTGAGCCGACTTCATTCGCTCATTTACTGCCTTGCCCAGATAAAAGCTACGAATCGTTGTCCTATTGACCTTGTTTCTATGCTTGGCCCATTGCACATAGGAACCTATCGTCACGGATGGCCAAGTAAAAGCTTGACTTTTCATGTGGGGTTAGTCATGATGATCTTTTAGCTTAATCTATCTTGTAAGCGGTTCATACAGTGAAACAAGTGTCAAGAGAGGATGCGTAGATTCAATGTAATTTCTTGGAACTTCATAATCACAATAGACAACGGGAACTATTCAGCCGGATTAATCCTATTGTGTGAAGGGAAAATTGTCCAAAAAGTCCGAAATTTATTGCTTTTTTGCCAATTCAATCATAAAAACCTTTCAATTTTATCAATTCAATCCGAACGTTTTTCACTTCTTACCAATTAAATACTAAACATTATCACTTACCAATTGAGTCCATCCGGCCAATTTTGAAAAAAAATTGCAAACGTGGATGGATCGGCACCAATGTGGGATTTTTTAATAATATTTTGAATTTTTCTATGGTTTTTCTTCTTCTTCTTTTTTTACTTTTGGGGGTGGGGGGAGTTTTGGATCTAGTCAACAAGGGTTGTTGGCCAAACCTGCCAACCCTTGCTCATGACCAAAGGCGAGGGCTAGCCAACCCTCACAAGCAAAAATGACGGCGCAAGAGCTCTCGCCAAATCTAGCCAAGCAAGGGCTTGGCAGCCCTAGCCAACCCCAAGCGAGGATGGCAACCTTGCTCAAGGCTGTCACCTAGAGCCGACGAAGGCAACCAAGCACTCACTTGGCTAGATCTAGCAAGGGCTCATGTGCCCTCGCTTTCATTGACAAGGGCATCACGATCCTCGCCCCCGAGCCGGCAAGGGGCACGACACCCTCACCCGAGCTGGCAGGGGTTGAGCGGCAACCCTTGCTGGCCAAACCCAAAACCCAAAAAAAAAAAAAAGGCAAAAAATTTTTTAAAATATGAAAAATTCAACAAATTTTTAAAAAAGGCAACATCAGCATTGGTCCATCCATATTAGTAATTTTTGGCCAAAATTGGCTAGACAAACTCAATTGACAAGAAATAAAAAATGTTTAAGATTGAATCGACAAAATTGAAAGGTTTAGGATTGAATCGACAAAAGTATAATAGGTTTAGGATTTTTTGACAATTTTCTCGTTGTGTAAATGAAGCCACAAATGCATTGAATCAGTTGGATCCACAAATGCACACAAGGTTTATTGTGAAATATAGAGCAACCGTGTTTTCTAAAGTCATGTGTCTCGATCGTATCATAGAGGTCTAGTGACATTGTGATGGTCGCGACGGGCAATGGTGAGCCTGGGGCAGTGACAACGGGCAATGACGAACCACTTGTGATGGTGCTTGGTGGGCAAAGGAGAGAGAGAGTATATGGATCAGCATTTGTGATTTTTGGCAAGAATGAGAGAATCGGGATCAGCATATGTGATTTTTGGATTTTTGGATTTTTGGCAAGAACAAGAGAATCGGGATCAGCATATGTGATTTTTGGCAAGAATGAGAGGGTATTTTGTTAAGGTAATACTGTTTAGATGACTTGACTTAACCCGAACTCCGTATTATTCGATGGCTCACATATCGCTCATTGAAAATGGATAAATTTAGAGCCTCTCAATTTTCTTATTTATATGAGGCTTAGGTTTAGGCAGAAATAGCTAGTAAAATTCGATAAGACGATACCGAAAGTCTCCATGACTAGATCCAGCATTTTTGTAGACATCATGGGACGTGCACGTCGAATTTATTTGCGATGGGAATGCGGTGTCTCAAGTTAACTCACTTGAACCTACGCTACACTTAAGTTCCAAGTAATGATGGGTCGCCTCCTAATTTGTATAAAATCTACATCCACCACTAGCTTGCACGGTTCATTCATGTTAGGGATTTCATCGCTCTACTTTTCTTTTGGGGGAAAATTATATAAAAAAGAATCCCAAACCTATTATATATATACACACACGCTAATTCAGTCCTAACATGTTAATGATTTGCTAATATAATCTTTCTAACCAATTTTAGCCTAAAATTGCTGATATGGATATCAACAATCCTAAATAACATAACCAATGTCGATGTGACAATTTTTCACATTTTTTCAGTTATTGAATTTTTTATAAAAAAAAAAATTATATTCTTTTCTATATTTTTCTTTCTTCCTCCTCTAGTCATTAGGCATTGGCAATGTCTGGTGACTAACCATAGGCAAGGGTTAATAAGGTCTAGCCTCACCTAGCCATTAGCAAGGGTCAACTCTAGTCATGTCACATAGGACAACCAACGTCAATGTCAACGATTTCTAACCATAATTCACCAGAATGACTACATTGATAAATTATTAAAAAGATTATGATTAAATTGGCCAAAAATTGAAAATTTTAGGGGTAAATTAACAACCGTACAAATGTGCAATAAATTTATGACTTTTTTTTTGTAACGTTAAGAGTTCTTTCATTAAATAATTGGGTTGCCCAATAAAATTGAGTTGACCAGTTTGATTGGATAACCTGTTCAATATATGTTCTTAGTTCAATTACCAAATTAGTTGGTTTTGTGCAATATTATACAATACATAAAGCTTAGCTTAGCATGAGGCTTTTTAACAAGTCCATGATATCTCTCTATACACGTGTGTTTAAATATCCCACAACACTTGACTATAAAGTTTATATGCTCTAAAACAAAGATAATTGCTATAGCATAATAGCAAATATCGTAAAAACTTAAGTCGTTAAATGAAGTATATTCAAACATCCTAACAACATGCATATGCCATGGATATCGAGTTGAGATTTGTGGTAAAGAGAGAAAATGTAATATTATGTACATTCCAAATGAAAAGTACAAGCCTCTATATGTAGGATGAGAAGACATTTAGATTTAATTACAACTATTGTAAATCATTATTAACTTAATCTCAAATAGTAATTACCTAAGGCAAATGCTTCAGTGGACTTCTTTTCTATGTGATGTGCAAATTGCAGGACATGGAGTCCATTAACAGTCACATGCTAGCATGGGAAATTTGTGGGTAGAAGCACGATACAAATATCAAAATTTGGTGTGAGATGATACTTAAATGTCAAAAATTTCGAAAAGTACACTTAAATATCACTTTTTTAAAAGAAAATACCATAAAAATCATAAATTATACCACTTGAGATAATTTTACTCTAAACTTTTTTATGCCATAAAAAACCCCCAACCTATGTCACTTGGAATAATTTGACCTTAAACTTTTTTTTTGTGCCACCAAAAGCTTTAAACTATGCCACTTGGAACAATTTTACTCCAAACTTTTTCTTATGTCACAAAAAACCCCAAACTATATCATTTGGGACACATTTATCCCAAACTCTTTTGATTGAATTACATTTTTGTCTTTTTTCTTCTTTTCTTTTTTTTTTTCCTTCTCCTCTCTTCCCTAAGTCAACCATGACAAAGGGAAGCCAGTGAGGACCACCCTCACTGGCATTGGAGTTAGGCGAAGGCGACCCTCGTTGACTTCCCTCTACCATGGCTAGCAAAGGGAAGAAGGAGAAGATAAAAAAAGGAAAAAGATGAAAATACCTTTCAACAAAAGAGTTTAGAGTAAATGTGTCTAAGCAACATAGTTTAGGGTTTTTGTGACATAAGAAAAAGTCCAAGATAAATTTATTCCAAGTAGCATAGTTTGTGATTTTGGTGACATGAAAATAGTTTAGGGTAAAATTGTCTTAAGTAACATAGTTTGGAGTTTTTTTGGCACAATTTGTGGTTTTTTATGGTATTTTCCCTTTTTAAATCCGAACATTTAGGTATCAAGTCTGGCAAAAGGCGTTGGAAATCCGACACGGCTTATTTTTAATAATATAAATTGCCTACATGGCTCGTTGAAAAGCTAAGTTAGCAAAGAAAAGCCAAAACAACATCACTTTGCCTCATATTTGAATTATAATATAAATATTAATTAAATTAAATTAAAACTAAATTTAAAGAGATAAGGGGATCTATAGTAAGCTCAATGAGGGTTTGCACAACCCTTGCCGCTAACACACCCCCATCGTCAATAGGAAAAGCCAACACTAACTAGGTAAGGATCGGCCAAGTGGCGCAAGCTTGCAAACCCTCACCTGGATTTAGGATGAAGGGGGTGAGGGTCGCCAACTCTCGCCTAGTCGAGCCAAGGGCTTGCAAGCCCTTTCCACTAGCCACTAGCCGGGGCCCAACAAACGTGACCAACCCTCCACCCATTGTTGTCAACCCTTCCCGACGATGGTGGGGCGGTGATGACGACAGCTATGCATCCTTCACCAAACCCTCTCCCTTCCCCCCCCTTTCCCTTTTACTAATAAATTTAGTTTTTAATTAAATTTTATTAATATTTATATTAAAAGCACATTAACACCAAAAACGACGTCATTTTGAGTTCAACTTGTTGGAAAAATGCCACATCAACCATTTGGTTGGAATTTCTCGCCATTGGCACTTTAGTAATCTATTTTTTTCTCCAATTTTGACACTTATATACACATTTCAAAGTTTTTGACACTTAAGTGTCCTTTCATGCCAAGTTTTAGTTTTTGAGATGTTCAACACTCAAAATTTGTGCCTCACCATTGATCTACAAGAGACTTATAAATCTATGTATTTTACGAAAAATGAATGATTTGAAAAATATTTTCCTTAAAATAATTGGTCATATTGTTTGAAATAATTAGCAAATAAAAAATATTTTTATTATTAACAATAATTTATGCCTAAAATTTTTAGTGGATAATGAAAATACTTTTCATTCATACATTTACACAAGCAATACAAGCAATCATGTTTTGAAAATTATTTTCCAAAATGTGGGTTTTTCATGAAATAAAAGGACCTTTTAAATCAAAATTTTCTTTTTCCTGTATATACTTGAAAATAGAGGGCATTGGACTTGATGAGGTCCAACCAATTCATATGGCTTATCAAGTATATTATTTAATATTTGATATATGTCCAATTTAGTTAAATACATTATGGGCAATAAATCTATGCCCAATTAATAAAGGCCAATTAATAAAACATATTATGGGCAATATATTTATGACATCCAATTAGGCATGTAAAGTCTATATCTTAAACATAGATGGAAGGTTGATACTTAACAGCTGTACGGATGGTCCCATCAATCTCTCTATATAAGATCTCCATAAAATTGAAGAGAGAAAAATACACACCCATAGTGAAGATTCATACCCATAGGAAGACTTCTTGCTCATTGGATCAACAACGGCTACATTTGATTTGGGTACGAATGTTTATTGATTTTATATGATGTTCATGTTTTTATTCTAATAAAGTGAACTTCTTTTGTTGCTTCTTAATTAAGGGGGAGACATCTTAGCTTTCCTTTCCTTTACGGGGTAGAGAGAATTTTGGAGGGCCATCGGGAGAAAAATTCTTGTACGTGTTCAGAACATATGAGCCAATTTTATCTCCGTCGTTCAGTGGTATGGATCCCATGATCGATGATGATTTCGTGTAAATCATCGGATGATGGGAATGAATTGGCTGATGACTTCCTGGGCTGATTAGACATCTGAGTGAATCCTACACCGCTCGTAAATTTAATCATGTGGCTAGTAATCTTGACACGGCGTCCCGCACATTATGTCGGATTGACCATTTTGGTTGGATTGATTAGGTTCGACAATTTGTTTTGTCGTTCATGGCAGTCAATCTGTTTTGTGAAAGTGGATGATGGACTGCGAAGATAAGTAAACCTTGGTCTTGGAAGCGTCTAATCATGAGCGACGTCACTGGCCCGTTATAAGTTTCCACCAGAGAAGAAGAGACACAAAGCAAACTTGAGGGGCTTGCAATTTTTATTAAACATGTTCATGAATATTAACCAACTGATAATTATCGAAGAAGATGACCGTTGTATAAAATAAAAAATAATTTATGAGAAAATAAATCAAACGATATAACAGTTACAAAATAATAATTTTCTTGACTGTCATAATTATTTTCAAAACCATTACATTTTAATATTTCAAAACTGTTGAGATTTCTAATGATAACTTCAATATGAACTCGTGGGAGAGTCCATGTACAAGCTTCCCCACATTCTCCTAAATCACCATCACCTTTTTCAGGAAAAAAAAAATCAATGCAATGCATAAGTAAATCTCCCCAGTTCGTGCCAAATCATCGCCTTGCAAAAACCCTTTGGAGAGCTGTTGTTTACAGATCCTCCATCCCTAGAAGCTACCACTCAAAAGAAGTTTGTGATAAACATAATCCCTAACCTTTATGAGGAGCAACAAGGCAGTGATCTGTCGCAATTTCTCAGTGGAGGGTCCCCTCCCTTACTTTGTTTTCTTTTGAGGGTGTGAACAGGTGTTGAGAGAGTTTGAGTCTTTCTTTGCCTATAAGAGGAGAAAGCTCCTGAGGAAGTTCGTGGAGTGTGCTCTCGCAGTGCAAGGAACCGAAGCCAGTCCCTGCCGTTGTGGTGCCTTTCAGTCTATTTTAGCCCCCCGTTCTGAGTTTTTGCAATGGTGGGCGTAGCGAGCTCTTCCTTAACTCTCGTGGATTTTCATCACCCAGTAACCGTTGTTTCACATTTTCCATTACTTTTCCCTGATGTTTTTCAGGAAGAGAAGTTGAGTTGGAGCGTTTCAGATGCTGTGGACTACAAAGGACTCCCTGCAGACAGGTCCAAAACTGGTGGTTGGGTTCCTGCTGTTCTCATTCTCGGTCTGCCCTCTGGCTCTCTCCTCTTTGGTTTTTTTCTCCGCGCTTTTCAGACACATTGAATGCCACCAACTCATTGCTGTCGCGTCTGCATAACTCTTCCTTCAAGATGCATGCTCAACAAAACTGGAAATGATTATTAATAGGATCTTGATTCAACACTTATATTACATACAAGAAGTGATGAATGATGTACAAGGAATGACTACTGTTGCATAGGGTCTTATGGCAACTTGCCCCCCACACTCCAATGACACTCCAGTCCAAGTCCCACACAACTTTCCAATAATGAATGATGTACAAGGCGGGACTTGTCACATGGCATCGAGTCGTCCACACACAACTTTCCAATTGATGATGTAGTGTGGGATCGAGTCGCGCCTTTTTCTTTTTTTGAGAAGGAGGGATGAGATCAAACTCACTGGATATTTGTAGATATTCTGCTGATATTGGTGCGATCTCCGATTCCTCCCTCTTCTTTTTAACTTTTTAAGATATCCTATGAACACCTTCACGTATCAGTCATCGTTTCTTTGCTTTCATTTGCTCATCTTCTTTTACTTTCGACTTGTTGTAGGTTTCTACTTCTACAAACCGAGAGTCTATCTCAGTTTTGTTATTGGTTTCGTTGTACTAATTGAATATTATAAATACTATCATCTCCCGGAGTCACGACTATAAGGATTATAATACTTATCACTTTAGTAGTCAATCACGAGTTTACTTTTCCATCCATCGTGCATGTTAAATTTTGATTACATGAAATATTTAATTGCAAAAACGTAATTATATAATAAATATATTCTTACAATGGTTATCACTTTAGTGACCAAGCATGAGTGCAATTCCCTATGTTAATCGAGATATTACTGTCTTGATATATTAAAATCTAATTATTATGTAGTAATTTATCTGAGATCAATCGAATAACAGGAATAGAGATATGCGAGAGGCTGTCGACAATGGGCATAGCGGTGAACCTAGTGACGTACTTGATCGGGACCATGCACTTGCCGAGCTCAAGCTCGGCCAACATCGTCACCAACTTCATGGGCACCGCCTTCCTGCTTTGCTTGCTCGGCGGCTTCCTTGCCGATACTTTCCTCGGCAGATACAGGACCGCCACCATTTTCACTCTTGTCCAGATTTTGGTAGGTCTCAAATTGATTTTTACATGCGTAAGTTTCAGCATATCAATCTGTTTGTCTAGCTTGCTTTGGTCCCAGTTCCGGTTCATTCGTCTTCAGTGTGGCTCCACAACATTCTTTCTGGAAATCTTCCCAGGATATCTGTCGGTAGCTTTTCGGCTTATTTCCTGCACTCATCGATGGCTTTCTTTCTTTTGGTGGTACACACTTAAATTTTATACAGGGCATGGCCTTGCTAGCCATATCAACTAAGCTCCCCAAGCTGCGCCCGCCTCCATGCCAACCTGCCCTCCCGTGCAAACAAGCCGATGGCTTCCAAATGGGGATCCTCTACTTGGCCCTCTACCTTGTGGCCCTTGGCACCGGTGGCCTCAAGTCGAGCGTCTCAGGGTTCGGGTCGGACCAGTTCGACGACAAGGACGAGAAAGAAAGGACCCAGATGGCCTATTTCTTCAACCGGTTCTTCCTCATCATCAGCGTAGGGACGCTGGTTGCTGTCACCGTGCTAGTGTATGTGCAGGACCATGTCAGCCGGAGCATTGCCTACGGGCTGTGCTCGGTCACGATGTTCATTGCAATCCTCATGTTCTTGTCTGGGACGAAGAGGTACAGATACAAGAAGTCTAAGGGGAGTCCCATGGTGCAGATAATGCAAGTTGTGGCGGCTTCGATTAAGAAGAGGAGGTTTGAGGCTCCGAACGATGTCGGGTGCTTGTACGAGGATGGTCCTGAAGGGTCTAGGATTCATCACACTGACCAATTTCTGTACGCGTTCATGCTCTCATTTGCTGTTTGTCTCTCCCTAGTTATTTTTTTCTTGTCTTTCAAACAACCCTCCTATTGAATTCTTTCTTTCTTATGGCTATATCAGAATCCATTCCTTTTGTCTTGTCTATTGAGTCGTGTCATTTTTATGATCGCATCAAAATATTCACTCCCTTATTTATGTTTTGACTACAGGTGCTTGGACAAGGCAGCTGTTGTTGCCGAAGGCGACTTCGTGCAAGGCGGTCATAGCTCTGCACCTAATCCATGGAAGCTGTGCTCGGTGACAAGAGTGGAGGAAGTGAAGATGGTGATAAGATTGCTTCCGATTTGGGCCACGACAATCATATTCTGGACGACATATGCACAGATGATCACTTTCTCAGTGGAGCAAGCTTCAACCATGGAAAGGTCCATCAGGAGCTTCCAAATCCCAGCCGGCTCGCTCACCGTGTTTTTCGTGATGGCCATTATTGTCAGTCTTGCTGTTTATGACCAGTTCATCATGCCCTTGTGGAGGAAATTGACAGGAAAACCAGGTATATATGCATCCATCGCAATAACATGAGTTATAGGTAGATGTGATGTTCCTGTTCCCTTCTACTGTCGTTGGTTCATGAGGCATTATTGAGAGGTAATCATTAGGATAGGAACATTTTTCAAAAGTATTAAATCGTTTAACATGCACAAAATGTTTGCCTTTTTATGCTAAGCATTTCTTAATACAGGTTTCTCCAGTCTACAAATGATTGCAATCGGACTCGTTCTTTCGACTTTTGGAATGGCAGCTGCCGCCATAATAGAGCGGAAGAGACTGTCGGTCGCTGCATCCGTCGGCCGTGCTACCACCACCCTACCGATGAGTGTGTTCCTATTGATCCCCCAATTCCTCTTGGTAGGCTCTGGCGAGGCCTTCATATACACGGGCCAGCTCGACTTCTTCATAACTCAATCGCCCAAGGGCATGAAGACCATGAGCACAGGGCTCTTCCTCACGACCCTGTCTCTCGGCTTCTTCTTCAGTAGCTTACTCGTCTCCATCGTGAAGAAGGTAACAGGTGGCGGCGGGCGACAAGGTTGGCTAGCAGATCGCATCAATTATGGGAGGCTCGACTGGTTCTACGGATTGCTGACGATCTTGAGCCTGGTGAACTTCGTTATGTATCTTGTTTGCGCAGCTTGGTACAGGCCACAAAGCCCGAAACCTACTTTGCAAATGGAAAAGATCGGCAAAGGATCCTCCATGGAGGACAAAGTTTGATGCGTGCTTAAGTATAGGAAGGCCTGGAATGTCAATGATCATGCGGGATAGTAGATTTTGAGCGTGTTCATGTACATTAGAGGAAAGGGAGAGTGGGTTTGGGTATACATTCCGGCCTGTAATTTTAACCGGTCATGGTGTGGCTTGTCTTTCTGCTATGTTGTCTTTTCTTTTTGTGTAGGCATGTACTCTGACTGCCTATTGTCATATGGGTTTCATAAAGTTTAGCCCCTTTCATCAACGGTGTTACAAATGAATTGTGTTTTTCGCCAATTAAGTCCACCTTCTCGATCCAATCAGGACAGGTCATCCAAATTAACACCGGAAGAATTGCGATCACTGCTTATTTTATCATGCAATCGGATTGCTATTGTTTATTTGCCCAGATTTTCACAAGGAGATTACACATTCTTCCCCTTCACTGTGGAGGTCCAATTGGAATATCAAACTTCTGTTGCTCTTATCACTTTGGTAAAATCGATGTTGAACACACATCCCGTCTCTCTATTACTAGACAGGAAAATCGCATCGTCACAAGTCATATCATCTCCCCTTCCGTGTTGAAATAAGTCCGAAATGTGGCCATCCCATCTTTCCTTCCGTGTTCAAATAAGTACGGAACGTGTGTAAACCTAATCAAGGACATAGAACCGACATTTTGGATTTTCGTGAAGTTGTCAAACCTAATCGTCGGTGGCTTATATCTTTGAGGATTCATCCTACAAACTTCTTGGGTAGCCCCCCGCCTTTCGTGGACAGAATGACGCCAAGGAGAATAGTGGTCCTTGCTTTCAAACGAGACAGAAAGGAAAAAGTGGTCCGGGAGTGACAATTCCATGAGGACAAAAGGTGCAAAATCTGCCCAACCTTTTTTGACAATTCGGCACTTGTCCATGGGAAGGGTCTCCCATCTCATTCTTCCCAATCAACACACATTTGCCAAAAGCCCCAAAGCCCACAAGGTTAGCCCATCAAATCAAAAACTTTAGCAGGGTAAGAGAGGAATTACTTTGAATCATGTCAAAAATAACATTGTGAATGTTTCATTTCAACTGTTATAAGCTTCTAGCCCGTCATATATCGCATCGATTAAGGATTTGGCTCATAGATTACCACATATTGCATCGAGTGAAGATTCAGCTCGTGACTACAATGGCAAAGATCTTGCTGTACCCAAAGTTTTTGACGGAATAGCTTCTGTTAAGAGTTTCTTCTTCTTTAGCAGGGTAAGAGAGGAATTACTTTGAATCATGTCAAAAATAACATTGTGAAAGTTTCATTTCAATTGTTAGAAGCTTCTAGCTCGTCACATATCACATCAATTAAGGATTTGGCTCATAGGTTACCACATAACGCATCGATTTGAGGATTCGGCTCGTGACTACAATGGCAAAGATCTTGCTGTACCCAAAGTTTTCGACGGAATAGCTTCTGTTAAGAGTTTCTTTTCTTCTTTTTTTCCCAATTTTGATGTCCCACATGAATGATCATAACACAAAAGTGGTTGACTAAATATTCGCTTACTTCCTCGGTTGGTGTGGCCGCCTCGAAAAAGGTATGGAGGCCCAAAAGGAACGAATAAAAAAGAAAGCACAAAGCCCAGCATTTTTCAGTGACCAATACATTGATCATGAATCACCAACTTTTACTCACTCCTTAACTTGTGCGCGAAAACCCAATTTAGTCGTCAGGAAAAAAATTGGCTGGACAGCCGAAAAATTGACTGGGAAGACTATAAAATTTATGACTAAATTAAAAATTAAAAACTTATATAATTAAATTGGCTTTGTCTTCTCTCTAATTTTGTTAGGCTTCCGTTTTGGTGCTCAATGTCCATCGAAGCCTATATTATATTCTATAAGTACTCCAGCAAATTGATATATGCTTTAAAAAACGCTACATCTATAGAAGACCGGTTCAGTGCAATACTTGGTCAGATGCATGATTCGTCGGTGGCTAAGGAGAAGACAAAAGGAGAAGAAGATGCTTTGTATGGTAGTAGTAGACACAACATGTGATCAATAGATTAGTATTGCCTGCAAATCCATCTTGACCATAAACATCTCTCTCCCATCATCATCTGGACCGACCTCTTCCCCAGAAATATAGATATAAATATAATAAAAACTGCATAGTATAAAATTAATGACCCCATTTTCCCACTAGAAGAGCAGGAAATAGGAGATTGTCCAATTTATTCATGCTAATCTTATACTCTAAAAAAAAAAAGCACAAAAAAATTGGGACACAAAATTAATTTACCATGTCATATCTTAAATTCTCTTATCTGCTCCACTGAAATTGTTAAAAAAAATTAAAAATGAAGGGTTTTACCAATTTCAACATCAATTTTTCTCTTCGCTCTTCTTCTCGTACTCTTCTCCTTTCTTCGACTCTTTCTCCTCCAGCAGCTTCCCGGCCTCCTCGTCTCCGGCCTGGCTGGCCTTCGCCGTCTTGGCCTCCTCCGCGGCCTTCATTGCCTGGAGCTTCGCGTGGTTGTAGTAGGCGACCCCGAGGAAGGCGATGCCGTACCCGAACAGGTTCACCGGGGTGACCGTGTCCTTGATCACCGACCACGAGAAGGCGATGAGCAGCCAGTCCTTGACCACCCCGGCCACGTTCATGGTCAGCGCCGAGGTCTTCCCGACGAGCAGGAACACCGCGAGGTTCAGCGCGAAGGCGCACAGCGAATTGGTCCCGAAGATGAGGAAATCGAAGTGGAAGCTCGACGTCCCGATCAGCTTGGGCATCTCCATCACCGCCCAGGGCAAGGTCAGGAACACGAAGCAGCAGGGGGCGACGTAGTAGAGCGAGGTGATGGGGTTGAGCTTGATCCCGGCGGAGGTGAGGAGTATCTGGATCAGGACGAGGCGGGTGGCCTCGAAGGCCACGGCGCCGAGCTGAAGGAAAACCCCGAAGCCGTTGAACTTGGCCTCGCCGTAGGCGGCGATGGCGACGCCGAGGGTGATGGAGACCATGTTGGCCATGGTGTTGGAGCGGAAGGTCTCCTTCCGGAAGGAGATGCCGATGGAATAGACGGCGACGGGCATGAGGGCCTTGAGCATCTGGATGAAGGAGACGGAGAGGTAGATGTAGGCGGAGTTGGAGAACCAGAGGGAGAGGGCGTAGAGGGCGCCGATGGGGACGACGTTCCGGAGGTAGAACTCGCGGGTCATGTTGGTGACGGGCTCGACCACCTGCAAGACACGGACGAGGAGGTAGGCCAGGGAGGAGCAGAAGGCCATGTGGATCATGGTCAGGGAGATGGGGAACGGCCAGTCGTAGAGCTTCGGATCCAGGATGTACTTGTTGTACACGATGACCGTGAAGGAGAGGGAGATCCAGATGGCCACGTAGGCGTACGAGATCGCCACCTTCTTCACCACCTCCTTCGAGAGCGCCATGGCGACGGCGACGGCGACGGCGGGGCGAGGGGGCAGGGGGAAGGGGGCGGAGGGGAGGGGCGGAGGCGGCGGCGGCGGCGGCGGCGGATCTCCTTTCTTTCTTTCCTTTCTCTCTTTGGTTGCAGGGGAGAAAGGGGGCGATTAAAAGAGGAAGGAAGGGGAGAGAGGGGAAAGAGGAGATTGAGTGGGATTGGGGTTTGAAAATTCCTACTTGTGATGGGGTCGTTGACTTGGAAGGATTCTTATTTTCGCTTCTAATTTTTCTTTTTCCTTTTTTTTTTTTTTGGGTTTAGGTTAAGTTCTTTTTAGAATTCCGATATTAACCACGTCTATCAATATTGTTTTGGACGATTGATTGATCAAATTTTCTCAAGTAACCGTCCATATAAATGGTGATTAATTAATTGGGTAACAAAAAAGTAACACAGCTGTACTCCATATTGGGCCAAATCGAATCACCATAGGAAGGTTTTCCTAATTTTGTATTTATCATATTTCCCTACGAGGATGTACAATATTTCCTCCTACGATTTCATTTATGTTCATCTTCTTAATGTGTGTAGAGATCCAATTATTTAGAGATAAATAAGCTTTACAGATACAGTTTAAACCTTTGATTTATGTTTTGAGTGCGGTTGGTAAGATTCGGTTGAAGAAAACCTCCATCTATGCACATCTTTCGAACTACTTAAAAAGAACTTCGATTTAATCTCCTATTCCAAGATAACAAATTCACACAAATTGATCCCATGACGTGCTTAATTGAGCAACCTGTGTTGATCAACTATTGGATTTGAGAGCAATTGACCTATTGAACACATTTAACTTCGTGACCATCTTATTATATATTCTCAATTCGTACTATTTTCAATTTAAATGATTATTGATTTGGTATCCAAACACGTAATTTCCCAATATAAAAATATTTATAAAAAAAAAAAAGTATTGACTATCACTATCCAAGGATGAAAACAGAACTTCTTTACTTTGGAAGAATAACTTTAAGGAAAGCAACTTTTCATCATTTCAAAGATCATAACCAATGCCTTAAAAGACGGAGAAAAGGAGAAAAAATAAGAAAAAATTTAAGACATGATGTCACGGTCAAGCCTAACATTTCTATTGTAATATTATTTTAAAAATTCAAAGTTAAATCTAACTCGGCATTTTATCGAATTAGTAATTTCACATTTGCATAGTATGTGATAAGATAATTGAATATGCGATCCCAAATTAAATATAATAATCAATTATTAGGCAGAGGTTGAACCGGGAGACACCAAGGTTGAAGTCAAATTTTTTTGGTTGCACGTCTTTATCAGTTTGGTAAATTGCTATGTTTTCGGGGTTTACATGTTTCAGTGGGAATATCCCATGTGTGGAAAAAAAAAAAAAAAAATCCCTAAAGATTTTGATGTGTAATCAGACCGAAAATTACCATATGATAATTGTTATGCGTGAATTTTCTTTTTCTTTGCTTTATATTGTTCCTTTTTTTCCTGAAAATTCCGCTCATCTAGACAGTTATTATAATCATAAAATCATAATTAAAATTAATTTATTGCTGAGATACCCTCCAATGAGAGAATTAATGCGATGGTTACCATCGTAATAAGTAAGTTAATTAAGATTAAGCCGACCGTCTCGAGATTCGCGGTCTATCTTTTGTCTGGACCTGCTTTGATTGCGCATGGAATGGTCCACCGAATTTGGACTTGCATGTGTTAGACTATAGAAATTTAATTTCTTAGGAACCCCCCCCAAAAAGTTGGTCAACAACTACAAACTCACGCTTTGATAATATAGACCAAAGATTTGGGTCTTGAAAAAGAAAACCCTGATTTTTTTTCAAGGAAATTAATTATTGCTTGGGCTTCTTTTTGACCATATATGAAAAAGAAATTTGGGGAGGGGGGTATTGTAAACCTTTAAAAAATCAAGGAAATAATTTGCAAGTCTTATAGAACAATACATACATGAATGTAAATTTTTAAAACAAATCAAGTGAGGAGGGATAAATACAATGTCTTTTCATGTCGATTTTTTTGGGTAAATATGGCATTGCACTTAATTTTTTTGTAGATTTTTTTATTATGTGACAACGCAAGATGAATTGCTAAATATTGCGCTGTCACATTATTGTATAAAATATCTATAATTTTCAACATGGATATTTTCCCAAATTTATCTATCGATATGAAGGGAAAAAATCTATCTATCCACGTCTTTACTAAATAAAAAGAAAAAAAAAAGAAAAATGGTTTCAACTCTAATTTTTATAAAATAAAATAAAAAGAATTGATGAAATTCATATGAGTTGTGAAGATAAAATTTTCTAGATAATTACTAATTTTTAATTTATAGACATGACAAATAATTCAAAAGTAGCTCAGATAATTACAATAGGCAGCTTCTAAAATTTCTCATACTTTCTAAAATTGAATTTAAAAATTCTCCAATTCAACGAAATCTCAAATTCTTTCCAAAATAGATAAAATCTCTAAATTTTATTCTTTTCTTTACTTATTCAAAACTTATTTTCCCGTACCCTTTTCTCACGCAACGAGTGTACACTTTTACCGGTGTAAGTAATTGGAAATTTACGGGCTACCCTTGATTAAACAAGTTATAATCAATACAATTCTAGATCAGACCTTTTCTTTCCTCTAACCTGAAGATAAATTAAGAAAACAATTTCTTACAAAAAAACAGAATTTCTAACGTAAGTACCACGACGTACGTGACAAGCATCTAGGTCTAGGAACGTGAACTCGCGTAGCACCCACGTTAAAAATTTAATGGTTTGAGAGACCCCCGTGGACTTAGGAGTCGGTGAGCTTTTCTTTTAAAATCTTATTTTGGGTGCCTTTTAAGTTCTTGCGTGTTTACAATTACTCGATTCACATGGGATTGCTGACCTAAACGCATGAATCGACCCCCATTTTTATTCATTTTTTTTCCTATTAATTTAATGCATGTCTTGGAGCTATCAATGTTGTTCACTTCGCTTCTCGGGGGAAACGACGATGCTCGTAACGTCGACCGACGTGGAATATGGTGAGACTATGGGGCGAAAGATCCAATCTCGTGATCAGCAATGCCCTGATCTCGGGCGTCTTTGACACGTAGAGGGAACGACGAATAGGAAAATGCGGGCACAGCACATGTCGATCGTGATTCGAAGTTCATAGCCTGGCTAATGGCTACTTGGCTAGATCTGGTACTGCCCGACTTACCAAAACGGAATTAAATATACATATTCGTTGAGCGGTGAAACCTAATATTCTTTCTCCGTTGTTATGTTGCGAAGAGGTGGCGTTTTGAATGCCGTCCCGGTATGGATTCCCTGCCTCTTACGGTTCATCATCTTGGCGCTTCGATAAATCTCGTTCGTTAATTTAATGAAAACGGGACTTTTATCGGCCATTAAGATATGTCGAAACCTAAAGGGAAATACAACCCACAGTAGAAGGACGTTGCCCATTCTTAGACTAAATTCGCTTGCTTGAGTTCAAGGTATGGTAAAGGTAATTTCCTTGCAGCCGAAGAGCTTGTGCACGTACAATGCACAAATAAAATCAAAAGGTCTTTCCTTTTAGGAAAAATTGTTCAAGAATTCTTCAACCTATTGCGTTTTTGCCAAATGAATCATAAACCTTAATTAAATCTTAATCATTTTATCATTTTATCAACTAAGTCCATTGGTTAAAACATTTATTGCATCGACCATTTTTTGGGGAAAGAGATCTCTAAGGCTAGCTATGCTGTCATAGGCAAACTGAGGTGAGTTGAGTACTCACTACCATTTTTAGAGGTATCAAATTGAGGCAAGAAACGAGGGAAGGACAAAAACTACTAAACGAGGAGTGAAGGCGAGGGCAACACTTATTGAAAACCTTGATCCAGAACCATAATGGGGTTATCCTAATCATCACCTCCCTTCTTTCTTCGTGGGGGGGATGTGCTACATTTTTATGAAGTGACGACCAGTGGTCCAATCTAGTAAAGAGGTTGAGTGCCAGTTGTATGTTTGAGGACGAGGGAAGCTGATCTTCTCTCGGTCTTGCTTGTTATTGTTATATTCAATTCCCCTTTGTCCTTCCCTTACTCAATTATTTATTGAACATTGAATTCACTTGATATAAGAAAGTAGGAGCAATAGAAGAATAAGTGAAGGGACCTTTTGCTCCCATTAAATATTGAAAAGTAGTACACCCGATTCACCAGCTTCTACCACTACAAGGCCCAATCATAGTCAAAGGCTACTTTGTTAATCTTGATAAGATCAAACTTCCTTAAGACCTTGTGACTAAGGATCATCAACCATCAAGGGCACCTTGGCAACCAACTAGAAGAGAAATAAGGGAATAAAAAGAAAGGAAGAAAAGAAAATTAAAAAATTAAAAAATATTAAGATATTATTAAAAATTATCCACATGTTGTATCACGTAGGAAAGTCAGCACCCACGTCAACAAATCCTGTCTAAAATTGATCGGCTAGATTTAATTGGTAAAATATCAAAAAATTTATGGCTCAATTGACAAAAGTGTAATAAATTTGAGACTTTTTGGATATCTACTAAGCATGTAATTTCAAATATCCCTTCGAGGCAATCTGCTAAGCTAGTATTGAAACTTTTTGTTAAATAAAGAAATTGTATGGTAAGTTTGTGGCGAGTATAGTAAGCCACCATCGCATAAAACTATACAATATCACGAGAAGGTTTTTAGGCCCGTCCAAAAGACCTCGTCATCCATCCTCAACTCGGCCAATTATGGGATAATTTTTTGGGTAACATTATTTAAAGATTTGGCCCTTATTAGACAAATACATTTTTTCTTGAAAAAAAAAAAGTTTTAAATCTATAGAAGAGAACCCCTTAAAAATTAAGTAACATTCTCCTCATCTACAAAGAGTTCATGCGTTCATTTATCAAGATGTGGTGGTGAAACTGCTAGGGATTTCCTAGCGGCGATCATTTCCATATGAGAATAGAGATGTGAGGAGTTTCAAACTTCTCTCATCCAGATAGAGGGGGTTTATGGATTTATGGCATTCTGCAAATGGGCTCATTAAGGACCCACCAAGCTCCCCAAAGTTGAGAGTACACGTGGCTGACCAAAAGATTAAAAAAGAAAAAGATATAGTAGTGAAAATGCAACACATTGACATAACCCCCTCAAACCTAAGAAAATTTTAATATGACAATCAAGCGACATGATAGCAATAATGTAATGTAACTGGCCAATCATAGTAAAAGTTTCATCTTATTTGGCATCAAGTGTTATGCTCTCAAATTTTAATTGGCGTGTTATATTAGGTGGTACTGCCATGTTGTATTGCAAGTGTTGTAACCCTTGTGTAACACACATCCTCATTATCATGATAAATGTTTGTATAAACTCGCATTTTCTTTTCTCCTTTTTATTTTTTTATTTTTTTGTCTTTACTATATGAGAATCTTTTAATTTCAATAATTAAGATTTGGCTAACTGAGTATGTCGCGTCGCAATGATTTGTATTAGAAAATCATCCCAATCATTAATTTGTTATTTATTAGTTTTATAGGTTGTGTTGAAACCACAATGGAATTAACACGGTACCCACCACGAAGATTAAGAAACCATGTTTGGTGAGGACCATTTTCTTTAAGGGTTTAGCGGGCGTATCCAGGAGCAGTTCCCAGAAGTGGACACGATTGATAATGGTAGAGGAACGAATCAAAGAGAGTTGCGGCGTCGCAATCGAGAAAGGGTCAGGCGGAAATACAGTCAAGACACGCACTAGAATGATTCTAGCTGGCTGGGTCTCGTTTGATTGGAGCGAAAAGCGAAAGCGAAAGCATGTGGTGGAAACATGTGTTGGGTCTTGAATTACAATAGCATCCTAAGTGGTCATGGTCCATTTCTTCATCATCTAATTAGTAGTTCGGAATTGAATTAGGAAAGGCCTGACCATTCTTCATTCTCCATTGTGCCTCTCTCTCTCTCTTGATGTTCCCTTTTTTTGTCTAATCTACCATGCCAATCATTTCCCGTACCATTAGGCCAATCCTGAGGACCTGATAATAGTTAATAGATTAGGGTTCATCCAAAAACAAATGATTGGAAAAACTGATCCTCGAGGACTTGATAATTGTTAATGGATTAGGGTTCCATTTATTTCTCCAAAAACAAATGATTTGAAAAAACGTTTTTTCTAAAAGTGATTATTTGTATTTCTCGAAGTAATTAGTCAATAAAATATGTTGTCCTTATTGATGAGTGATGAAAATACTTTTCATTCATTCACTTTTGTAAGAGATGTAATCAATCATTTTGAGGAAAATATTTTTTAAATCATTCATTGTTTTGCGAAATGAATGGAGCATAAAAATAGTTGGTAATTTAACGGGGAGAATACTTGCTAAACCATTCAAATTAAGGTAGATAATTTCTTATAAATGTGAGTAATTCATGTTCATTAATTACACACACATATACATATATATATTTTGATAGACTATTAAAACAATTGGTAATATGAAAATACAAAAAAAAATTATCATTGTTTAAAAACCTGATGTAACTTACTCAAGTTATTTAGTTAGAACAAGTTATCGGTGAAAATATGATGGGATGATGGCACCCATAGACCCTATAGTTTTTCAATTTGTTCAATCTTAATCAAATACTTTTTTTTTTTTTTGCCACTGTGGTCCTTCAATTATAATTTGTTTCATGTTCAAGTTAGGCCTTCTGTTAAAAATGGAAAAGGATTGCAGACATCGACCACCACCTCAATGCCACATTAGCGATGATTGGACAAGCTAGTCATGACATGTTTTTTTTAATGCAAAGTGGACAAAAGTATTGGACAAATAAAAATTCTCGAACCCAAGAGAAAACGAGAAAAGGTGGGTAGAAAGAGAGGAAGTTACAATGGTGGTAAGTAAGGTGTGCAAAAGAACTATGAACTATCCGAAATCGGACCAAATTGCCTAAGAACTGGTGGTTCCAAAGGCAACCGGTGAATACTAGTCAGTTCTCTATTTTAGGTATGGGACCACCCACTCGTCCACCTAGACTGGACCCATAATATATATTACGGATGGTTCATAGTTCTTTTGCACACCTTACTTACCACCATTGTAACTTCCTCTCTTTCTATCCACTTTTTTCTTTTTTTTCTCTTGGGTTCAAGAATTTTTATTTGTCCAATACTTTTGTCCACTTTGCATTAAAAAAAACATGCCATGACTAGCTTGTCCAATCATCGCTATATAAATGAAAAATCCTAAATCTCTAGGCTAATGACTTGTTCTTATGTTGGATAACTATCTACTTTTGCCTATTCATGACAAGTTTGGCAAGTGTGCTCTCTTGCTTACACACTTCCTATCATATTAATATTGTTAGTTCAATGGCTCTAATTAGAAGTGTATTTGATGAGGTGATCCTGTTGTGTAATTCTTTGAAAGTTTGGTGAAATCAATTCTATGAACTCACTAGGGAATCGGACCGGACTAATGATCCAATTTCCGAGTGAATCTATGGAATCAACCTATAATTTTTGACTCAAATTTTTCAAAACCAATATGGTGTTTCCCAATCATAAAGCGAGAAATCCGAATCTTGCTCACCCCCAACCACAATACATCAACGCCATTAGCCAAATCCAATTAGGGCTTTTCGGCTTCTAATGATCACGATGCAATCATTACCACTGGTGAGTGGGGTGTCGCCTTCTTGGCAAGGATTGACAGCCCACTTCCTTTTTTTATTTCCTTATATATTCATTTTACTTTGTCTTTTTTTCATAATTTGGATATATCAATTTGTTATTTTATTCGTTTAAACTTTTTAAAGATACATGGGATACAAGTTTTTTGGCCAACTAGAAGACAAGCAGGATAATAGTCAGCAACGAACGCCGACTCGAGGATGGTCAGCATTTTCGCTGGCTTAATGGATTCAATAATTAATTTAAACAAAAGGATATAATTCAGGGACCATCTCGACAAAAAAAGAAATTGTTGGGACGAGATTGAATAAACCGGTAAACCACATGGACTAGTGTTGTCATGTCATCATTCCAGATTACAACTTTTCGACTTTGCCGCCGGTACTAGAAATACACTCGCATTAGTGGCTTCTGTTTTGTCCGCTCTGCGTGGCCCTAGAAAAGGTGAAAAATCCAAAACATAGTTGGCACTTATTTTTCGTCGTAAAAATTGGTACTTTTCTGTTCATTTAATGCACGATTCAAATATAAATCAATGCCACAAATAATTCCCTAAATTTAATTAAATTTATAGTATGATTCTTGAATTTTTAATTTATTCAATATGATTCAAGACTTTAACTAGATATATAATGTGATTCATAAATTTTTAATCAATGAGTTATGTGGTCCAAAAAAAATAATCTGTTTAATATGATTCTTAGATTTTTTTATATATATTTTCAATTTAATCCAATGTCATCATTCCATTAATTCAAATTTAGAGAATACGTTGGACATTTTCATATAGTAAAAGTTAAAGGATTACATAAAATAAATTGAAATTTTATAAATCACATAGCGCATTAGGATACAGTTCAAGGACTGCATGACACATGGTATATTGAACAAATTTGGAGTCTATAAATCATATTGTGTATTATGTCAAATTTTAATAATCATATGTCACGTTCTATCTTAAAATATAGAACGTGGTCAACATTTCTAAATAGGCTCGAATCTTATTTGGGCTTTTATCTTATATATAATAGGAAAAACTGACTACTCCTTCAATGTAAATAGAATAAACTAAGAGAAGCGTATACACGGTTTTCCTTAGCAAAGAAAAAGGGGAAAAAGATCATTAAACCTTCTAATAGAGAAAGAAATTTATCATGGATTTTTGGGAGATGTTGAAAATAAACACTTTAAGCCGTGTTTTTGAAGGCTTGTCTCATTCATGACATAGGATTTGTAGTCCCTCCTATACAATGGAGATGAGTCTTCATGGAATTCTTTAGGTATATCGGCACACACATTACGTGGAATTTTGCAAAATTGTGGTTACTAAAAAATCAATAGTTTTGATTAGCGATTAATCCAATCAAAGATAATTGATGACCAATTGAATTATTAGAGTCAATTTTATATACAAAATAAAAATAAATGACAAGTATGTTGAAGTTTTAAAACTTGTCACGAAATTGTAATTGAATCTTAAAATTAATAAAAAGTGTAATCAAGTCATAAAACTTATTAAATTTGTACAATCAAATCATTTTGTTGATTTCGTCCAATTAGGCTAAGAAAATGCTGAAGAGTTTTTTTCTCCTCTGCAGGCGATGATGTGGTGAAATCATGAAATATAAGGCTAAAATAGTAATTTTAGCCACATTATTGCCAAATGGGAGAGAGAAAATAAATTAAAAAAAAACCGTGTTGGTATTTTTTGTTAGTTAAATTGAACGGATTTAATAGAATGACTTGATTGAAGCAATTTGATAAGTTTCGGGACTTGATTTCATTATTTGTAAGTTTTAGAACTTAATTGAATTTTCGTCATAAATTTTAAGACTCTTAGTGTATTATCCCAAAAATAAATGAATTCCAATATGCCCTATGAGACTTTGTGAAATTCAAATTATTAAATAAGGTGTAGACAAATTATGAAAAATAGCAATAAAATTGTATGAAACTTTTATCAATTAGAATGTATGGCTTACGTTTTTCGATGCTATGCTTGCTTAGTGACTGAACTTGAACATAGACTACTAATGAAGATCATTAAGTGCATGGAGAAAGTAAAAAGTTTACAAAATCCAACTGAAAAGCTTTTTTATGATCAAAGATGAGCACTGAATGAGGAAATCTAATATAATTCGAGTTTCGAATTCACAATCAGGCAAAATCTAATCTAAATCGATTTGTTACAAATGATCTCATCTTCATAATTCCAGTCTCAAAGTCTAATGTGGTGTCATAATCTTTTGTGATGTCTTGATTGCTCATCATTCTGGGCAAATGCCATGCTCTTCCAAAGATGATATGTAAGTTGTAACTACTCCAAATTCCTGAGCTAGAGTTATCCCTAGATCGATGGATTCTCCGGGACCCAGTCTTCAAATTTCCATGCATGCTGTCGATTGATCATCATCATGCATCGTGTACTCCACCCAAGCCCTAGGCATTGGAAACTTATTATTGATGAGCTCACCAACCGATCCATCGATGGACCTTTGTGATTAATCACGTTGTCACATCCTTCATCATCGATAATTCTTGTTAAGCATTCCATCGATTGGCCTCATGGGCTAAGCACATGGCCGTGGCCTGACTTAGGCCATTTACCTTCTTTGCGTTTGGGCTTAAATTTCAGGAATGGTGTCAACCACACAATAAGCAAGGCTGTAGATTGCCTTGTCTCCCGTTCCCACCCCATGACGTGGCACATTGTCGCCCCGTCAAGAAATGGGGAAAGACACGTCTCCACGCCGGGCATCAAGACTTGCAAGGGGACACGACTTGTCGTTATATTCATAATAAAAATCAAGATTAACAATAAATGATTGCTTCATAATCATTATGCTACCTAATGTATAGTCATATTCTATGACTATTGAAAGTTTACCATTCTCGTGGATTTTATCTAATTGTTCATATTAATTTGTCTTAATTCTCACTTAATAAGATATACTTCATGTCATTTTAACTTTATAATAACGAGCTGCATTTTCTTAATAAATATTTTACCAAACTACCCCTATTTCATTAAAAAATAAAATTTAAAAATTACCCATATAATTTCACGAAAACATGATAAAATCTTGAGTGTGATTTTTTATTTTAGGATCGTGGGATTTTTAAGTTTTTTCAATTATATATTTTATGATCTACCATGAATGAGTTTTAAAGAGAATATTGTAAATCGATCTCGTTTACTGCTATTTCCAGTACAAGATATTTATTTACTAAAAAACACTATGGTGAATTGCGGGTTCTCAATATAAATCCGATGACTTCAGTGAGCTGGATTTAAAATTTTACATAAAAAAAAAAAAGAAAATGAAAAGAAGAAGACTATTACGGGCTTACGGAGCGAGGAAAAGTTGATGGGACGGGTTTAGGACAGAGGAAAAACCCCGTTTCCTCCAAATCCCGTTCCGTTTCCCTCCCAAATTCCCCGACAGCCAATCATCTTGCTCCGCGACCCACATTCACAGCTGAGGGCCACTCCCGGAAAAAGGCTACCTTTTTCAGAATGCACGCTCTCTCTCTCTCGCTGTTGCTCTCTGTCTCTGTCTACTGTCTCTCTCTCTTCATTAAGCTTTTCCACCGCTCGACCACTTAGCTCATCATTCGCCCAGTGATTCCGTGACCTCCGCGGTAGTGGAGCGAACCCACCTCCCAAAGTGGATCCTCCCGAAATCCCAGAGAGAAAGGCGCGATCTTGTTGCCCATTTCACGTTCTTGATGACGTTCTTGATCCATTGACACTCCCTGACCGACCTCTCTCGGCCATGGACGCGGCCGCCAAGCCCCACAAGAAGAAGAAGTGGTTCCTGCTTCTCGTCTCGGCGCTGGCGCTCTCCACCTTGCTCGTCTTCTTCTCCGTCTTCACCTCCTCTGCCTCTTCTTACTCTTCTCAGTTCTTGCGCCGTCCCCATGTCGAGAAAGAGCTCCCGATCTTCGTCGAGGCCAAGTTGAAGGTCTCCCCGACCCTGGACGACCCGATTCCGAGATTGGCGTATCTTATCTCCGGGTCGATAGGGGATGGCGAGAGCTTGAAGAGGACGCTGAGGGCTCTGTACCATCCGAGGAACCAGTACGTGGTTCACTTGGACTTGGAGGCCTCGGCGGAGGAGCGACTGGACCTGGCCAGGTTCGTGAGGAGCGAGCCCTTGTTTGCGAAATTGGGCAATGTGAGGATGAGCGCGAAGCCGAATTTGGTGACGTACAGAGGGCCGACGATGGTGAGCAACACGCTCCATGCTGCCGCAATTCTGTTGACGGAAGGAGGGGAGTGGGATTGGTTCATTAATTTGAGCGCTTCAGATTATCCCTTGGTGACCCAAGATGGTATTCAAAGGCTTACTTCACTTTCTTGATGTCGTTCCATGATATGAATGCCTCTGTTTCTGCACCCGCCCTGATTTTTCGGATTTCTGCTTCGTGTTCAACCGATCCTTTAAGGTCGTTGGTCTGCTCTGTTGGGGTTACATAAGCATTTTATCAGTGAACTGCGAAGCGAAGCTAGTAGTTTTAGAAAACTAGTCTTTCTCTAGAGTCTAGACTATATTTATTTACTAACATAGAGTAACATGATGACGTAAATTGTCTGCTGTGATCGGTCGAATGTTTCTTTTTCTGGGCTTTGACTATGTTCGTGGTGATTTCAAGTTGATGCTTTTCCGAAACAACTGACGACTTGGTGTTGCCATTCTGAATTACCTCTAGCTGTTTGGAAGGGGATGGTGTTTTCTACTTCATTAATAATTTCTTGGAGTAGGTGGAAACCGTTATTTCTTCTTTTGCTCCTTGACCTATGTGGCCTTACCTTTTTCTCTTTCCTTTCTTAGGCAAATTGAGTAGTGTGAGTCTATGCTTTGATCTGCTTTCATCTTCAGGAGTAGGGTATTATATTATTACTCCCTTAGCAGAAACCAACAGACTTGCTTACTTCTGCTGGTCAAGCCGCTGACTAACCACCCTGCACCTAGGCTTTTGGTCTCCAAAGGTCCTAAATTGTTTGTTCACTCAATGCCTTATGCTGTAAGTTATCAAAACATTCTAGCTGGCGATATGGGCTTTTCCATCACAAAAACTCGATGCAAATGAGCATGGAATTGATATTTGTAGCATATGCCTAATGGTCACTTACTGAATGCACTAATCATGTTTTTCTTTTCATTGCTACAGATTTGCTTAGCACTCTGTTGACCATACCCAGAAACTATAACTTCATCGAGCATACCAGCGATATTGGTTGGAAAGAGTTTGTGTCTCACCCATTTGTCTTTACCCATTGTGTATGTTGCAGATATTTAGGTGAGAATTTCTGAGTGCTTGTTGCCTGCTGGATATCTACAGGTACCAGAGAGCCAGGCCTGTTATGATTGATCCAGGCCTGTACAGGATGCAAAAATCAGATGTCTTCTGGGTCCCGGAGAAGAGAAAAGTGCCTTCTGCATACAGGTTGTTTACAGGTGAAGAATCCACTTAGCAGAAATCTCTTCTCATATGTTAAATGGTGTCTTGATGTTGCTTTTAAGGAACTAAAAATGGAAATGAAAATTCTCTCAAAGCACACAAGTGCATATTATCTTTAGCATGAAGACAAGTATTTCTCTCTCCACATGCATTATTCCTTGTTCTGTTCCTCTTAGAGTTAAAGTAGCTATACGTAGAGCTGAACACTGGTAAGGATTTCAAACTTAAATCCTTGAAAATGTTGCAGGTCAATTGTTAGAAATTCGTAATTTTCCTTGCTAGAACTAGAAGCTAAGTAGCTGCTTCAGTCGCAAAGAAAGCTCATAGGATTTCACAGGAAGCGTGAGTCAAGTTCAGAAAGTTCCAGCAATAAGTAAGACTCATGAGTTAAATTAAGAAATAGAAAAACTGCATTAGTAAAAAATTAGTAGCCTCAAAACTCGAAATGGGAAATTGTCTGTGGTATTTAGAGGTAATATCATCTGGCACGAGAGAAAAAAAAGCCGTGAGTTCTTAATTGCTCAAACTAAGATAATTTCAGTTGTATATGATGTGTGATGCCTGCAGTCCTTTCCTACAAAGTGAGCTTTCTGATAAGAACTAGAAATCAAATCAGAGTTTCTTGTTCTTGCTTCTTTTTATATTTCTTGCTTACCTCCAGAAGTTGGATATGCAGATTAAGTTAATGACGTGCATATTCATATAAAACTTGTGTGCCAGTGTGGATTCGTGTTATGTACATGTTGAGTAAGACAGAGATGCAGATTGGGATGAGAAATTTTATCTCTCTGCAATATATATTGATTGTCTGTTGAATCTATACGTTAAATTCATTATGTTCCATAAGCAAAATTTCAACATTTCCAGCGTGAAATTACTGCAGATGTCTTCTAAAGTATGCCCATGAATCCTATCAGGTTCTGCTTGGATGATGCTCTCTCGGCCCTTTGTCGAGTATTGCTTATGGGGGTGGGACAACCTGCCGAGAATTGTGCTCATGTACTACTCCAACTTCCTTTCTTCACCAGAAAGCTATTTCCACACGGTCATTTGCAATGCTAACGAATTCATTAATACGACTGTGAACCATGACCTCCACTTCATATCCTGGGACAACCCTCCAAAGCAACACCCACATTTCCTCACACTTAGCGATTTCCAGAGTATGGTAGATAGCAATGCCCCCTTTGCGAGAAAATTCGGCAGAAACGAGTCGGTTCTTGACAAGATTGACTCTGAGTTGCTCGGTCGAAGTGCTGATGGATTTTCGCGAGGCGGATGGTTTAACAGTGAGGAAAGCATTAACGGAAAATATGCCGATCACGTTACACCCAACATTACAGAGCTGAAACCTGGTCCTGGAGTTGAAAGGCTCAGGAAGCTCATTGCTGGTTTGTTATCAGGGGACAACTTTCATGCAAATCACTGCATATAGCAAGAAAATTTCCGAGCCAAGGTGCTTGTTTTGGTCACCTGTGCACTGATTCTCCACCTTGTGATTGCTAGGCTATGTGGTGCTCTTAAGTCAACTGGTAACGAATGATCACCATAAGACAAACTACATTTTCTTCTGGGATTCGTGAAGCAAGACTTGAAAAATAGTAGCTGAAAAACCCAGTTACACGTCTTCTCTGATCCGGAATCTCGATGAACTGTTCATATCCCAAAGGGACAAGTAATATATGTATCGGAGCTGGAAACGTTGAAGACGGAGAAGTTCTTGTCTTCAACTGCTGCTTTAAATTAGTCGCGGGAGCGCAAGTTTGAGTTCAATAACTGTTTAGCACATGAGCTGTTTACTTGCGCAATTCTTCGTTTACATAATAGAAGCATGATAAAACATCTGTAATGGTGTGCACTAAAGGTATACATGACTAACCTTCTCTTTCAGCCACTGCATGACAGCGTTTCTAACCTCGTCTTTTTCACTATTACTGCACTTCATCGGACAAGAATCAGATTGACAGACATGAAGGAAAGATGCTTATTGCAATCATTCCTTTTCATTCGTATTCCTTTGAGCGGATCTTGATGTACTCCGCGAAATGTCTGATATAGATTTGAGTACGAAATCCACTTGCTAACAAAGTAATCCATCATTTAGCAGCTCGAGCATGTTTTCCTATGTTGTCGATAGGGTGGAAGGCGAACGTGAGGGAGTTTCAGATTGTCTCGAACAAAACCAGCTAGTGTATCAATGTAACCTGTACATACTGAAGTTGGAGCAAAGACGGAGGAAGAGATTCGAACATGAATTTCGCGTGCCGGGACGCCGCTTTTTCTGGGCGTAGTCATATACTACAGGCAGCAAATGACGTCTGTAACTTAGAAGCAGCTCCACGAGTTGAAGACTTGTAAATCAGTATCATAAGCAAACTTCAAGTATAGGAACAAACTTTTCAAGTGGGTCTCCTATTTACACGAAGGTAAATTGAAGGAGAGGATGAGACTACCTCAAGAAGCAGGTTGAATTGTGCAGTTCGATTCCTGCAAACACCAAAGCTTAGGTTATGTTTGTTTCGTTAAAAAGGAACAACTTGAAAAACATATTCTTGAAAACTATCACTCGTATTGCTTACAAAATGAATGAATGAATTCATCCATCATTCATAAAAATGTTTAGACATAAATTATTGTCGATGAAGAAAATATTTTTCATTGATTAATTACTTCAAGCGGTATAAGTCATTATTATTAGAAAAATATTTTTTTAAATCATCTATTCTTCGCGAAATAAATGGAGCCTTTAACTATTTTATTTTTGCTATGAAATTGCATACACTTGGTTAACTCAAATCCTACCTTCGTGATTTAAGAGCCATAAGAAGCTTTGCACAATTTAGAGTGCTGTCCATTTGGAGCCAAAAGACGATGATGATCAGCACCGCTCTAGCAGTTGAATCGACTCTATGATGAAGGAATTATGTCTAGAGACTCTAAACCATCAATTAGAAGTTAAAATGAAATAGTTATCTAAAAAGTCATGAACTTATCATAGGGCGATTAATTCAATTTTGAATGATATCATGTGAATTTGTCATGAAGCGAGGTATGATGCGATTTTCTAACCTTTAAATTCCACAAATGGCGAATTCTTGACTTGATTGACTAACATTAATACTGTACGGTGCGAATTGATGTTAATATGCTCGCCTCATTATATTCCCAAAAAAGAAAGAAAGATAAACTCGTGGCCTTCGTTGCCTTGCCACTACCACTTGGCTGGCTCCGTAGGCTCTCATTATTATTGGAGGCAACGTTACTCCTTCGTCCACCTCTTTATTATTTCTGTAAATTATCGATTCAGAGTGTCATATTAATTCTATGCGATAAATATATGTCGCCCGACTAAGGTTCTAATGACAATTGATCGAAGAATTTAATTGCACCAACAAAAGGATAAAATAATTTCGATAACGCAATTTATAAAAATAGAAAAAAAAGAGAGTAGCATGAGCACCTTAAATTCCATTAGGGCTTTTGAAGGGTTTATCACAGTCACTCTCACTTCTTTCTTCTCCCCGTTTCCTTCTGTTTTTCCCGCCTTCGAGCCCTAAATCCTAGGGCCATTATGAATTCGCAGTGCTCGATTCGCAGCTGAAACCCCTTCCTCCTCCTCCTCCGCCTCTCGGAATCGGCGCCGGCGATCCTCCCCGTTCTTCCCCGTTCGCTTCCCGGCGATGGCGTCGGCGAAGCAGCTCCTCTCCATCATCGAGGCGGCCCTGCTCGGCCCGTCTCCGCCGACTCCCTCCCAGAGGGTGGAGCTCATGCACGCCCTGCGGAAGTCTCGCCCTCCTTCCAGTCGCTGCTCTCTTATCCCGTAAATGCCCTTCCTTCTCTTGGAATTTGCCCCGTCGCGTGCTCTTCTATGCACCGTCGCTCGCCTTTCGTGTTCGGCCGACGAGAATTTGATGTTTGATCGAATCTTTTTAGGGAAAAGAAGCATTTTGTTTTTTGAGTGTGTATGTATCTAGTGTAGGTGTTGGTATATTTGATTGTCTGGTTACTTCGGGTTGCGTAGTGCACTGGGCATGTAATAGAGACGCTCGTTGATTGCGTGCGCGAGTTTCTGATGCTGCGTTGGAATTGGGTTTTGTCTTTCATTTGTCATCTAATAGAACTGACTTGTTCTTTGCCTTTTGTTTTTGAATTCTTGGCTTTCGCAGCCTCCGAAGCCCTCAGATCGAGCACAGGTTCAGGCAAAAGAAGTGAGGCTGCCGGACTCCTCGCCGATCTCATTGGATGATCAGGATGTCCAGATTGTAAGCTGCTATTGGCTGTGGCTACAGTGAACTTTTTCGTCCAGTGTGCTGTTTTTTTCCCCTGCATTTTGAATAATCTTAATTCAGCTTCGGTTGGCTTTGAAATGGAGAATAGGAGAAACCAATTGAGCGATTGAAATGCCTTACTGAGGCAGTGGGGATCTTCTTATGAATGTGCCAATTTTTCTCTATCTCCTATATGCTATTGTTGGATACTCTCTCTCCATGAAATTATCATTTTGCTCGTTATGGGAACAGTCTATTTGTAGTTGTGTTCTCTGCTTAATCTTTTGGGATGTAAATGATTTTGTGTTTTATTTTTTCTTAACCTGGTTTGATATATGATTGATAGGTGGGTTAACGCCTGACTCATTTAAGGAAGTCTTTCCCCTGTATGCATTGTTTGTTAAGTGAGATATGGTTTCTTTTACATTACAGGCTCCAGAATCGCATTACATGTAAACTCTTTTTGGGTCTATTGAATTCTCTGAGTGATGGAGAAGTTTGAGTTTTTGGCACATCATTTGATTGTCCTATCATTGATCCACTTTATATTATGTTATCTATAATTGATGATCCTTCATACATAAAGAGATAGATCTACTTTCTTATGGATGACAAAATCCTGCAATTTCCTTTTCTGTTATTGTGTGAATACAATTTGATTTTGGTTTTGTGACAATTATTAGGCTCTGAAATTGAGTGATGATCTCCACCTAAATGAAGTGGAGTGTGTTCGTTTGCTTATTTCGGCCAATCAGGAGGTAGTGTTTGTACACATCTTTATACTTCAGTCTCTTTTTGACTAATTTTATATGCAATCTGCATTTGTGGTTATATTCTTACCAACTTAGTTTTATTGTTCTACTTAATTGTTTTGGATACTTTGTTGGCAATGATATCTATGTGACTTTCCAACTGCTTGCTCTGGAAACTTCGGGTGTCACTCCTAGTGGGGTCTAATGGGAAGAGAGCCCCTAGAGATTTTGCGTCTTGCGGCTGGACTCTGGTATACTGAGAGAAGAGATCGGATAACAGCCTTGTATACACTCTTAAGGGTACCTTCTCATTCCTATATCGAATTTTCTTTTGTCATAACTTGAAACACTTAGCCCTCAGATTGCCTTTTCAGGCTGTTGTGCTAGATCAAGGATTTGAACCCGATATTCTAGCTGACATTCAGAGTTACCTGGAAGAACTTATAAATCTTGGTCTAAGACAACGGTTCATCTCTTTAATTAAGGTTAGTACCTCAGAGTCTTCAAGGATACAGTTCTTTGTGTGATTTGAATTGGATTTGCTATTTCTTTTTCTGTGAAGGGGTTTTATATTCCATCTCCACTGTCTGAATGTTGTTTGTTAATCTGTCCCATACATGTTTCTTCTCAAAATTCTGTCTGTTCATGCTGATTGACTCTCGTAAAGAATGCATTTGAGGTGTCAATCTGTTGTTGGTTATTGTGTGTTGTGATACATTTTCAACTCTCACTAATTCTTGAGATTGCGGGCTTCCGCTCATTTGGAGATCAAAATGAAAGCTGATGTTGTATAGCATCTAGGGGTCCATGACTCTGGAATAGTGGAAAGTTGCTATATTTTCTGCTTGATGAGATGCAGTAGATTCAAATTGTTTTCTTATTGTGCTTTTATGTGCTATAGTAAGATGAAAGATTTAAGGGATTTTTTACTGATGAATCAGTGCATGTTCCATATTTTCGTGAAACATTTTCTAAACACTGGATCATCTTATCCCTTTGAGTGGTGATGTCATTTGTCAACAAATAAATGAGCAATCCTTACTGACCCCCAAAAAAAAAACACGAGCAATCTTTTCTTTTGACTTATTTTTGCTTTGTTTCTCTTTTTTCTTTCATTAATTGAACTATTGATGCATTTCTTCCTTTTTTTTAGCAAGGAATGCACATAAATTAGTCTTGGTGTGGAACTCACATAAGTCATTAAACTATTATCATAATTATGAGTTAAGCGTTGCAATATTCACCTTTAAGTTTGTTAAAAATAGATATGTTTAGATGTCTTTCTCCTTGGTTGACTCTGAAGGAAAAAAGATAAGAACATGTAAAGAAAAGTGGCTCAATTGATGACGTTCTGGATTTATTTACAGAGAGACAATGGGGAACTTTTTCTTGGGCCAAACCAACAGAAGATTGGTTGTGCTTGGCGTGATTATATTAGAAGGAGCTGAACCCAAACCCTCTGCCTCTAATGCTTATTGTTTGTCATTTGTCATAAAAGTGTTTTAATAGTCAGAGGGAATAGACTAAAAGATGTGATGCTGCAATGTTTATTAATTAACAATTGCAGAAAAGGTTGGTCATACATTTGCAGAGTTTACTTTTACACAGATTGGAAAGAGGTACCAATTTTGTGGGTGTCATGGTAGCTTTAGCAATACCATTATATCTCTACCTTTTGCATTTCTTGCTCAAAAGATTGATTAAAAAATGCACAAGCTTTATTGTTACAAAGTAAGACAAATGTGTTATCTGGCCTATTAGTTGTAACTTCTAACTTCTGCATCTTTGGCTTTAGCTAAACACAATAATACCCCATAAATTGCTGCTAACGAGTTCCTAATGCATCAGTTTTATCAATGGTTCTCATTCCTGTAATTCTTAAATGTGAGATAGTTGATCTCCATATGGTGTTTATGACTATGCGGTTTTTGAAAGTAACATCAAGGTCAACTGCTGTATTATTTTCCCTTCCTGGTATTTTTCTTTTTCAGTTGGCAAAACTTTTCAACAATTCTCTACAAAATGTGGTGGCGACCTTTACAGTAGGATATTTGTATTCTGCATAGTCTTCCAAGCTTTGTGAAATACCCACTAAAAGAATTGCCTTCTATATCATAGATAGGCAGCTCACTGGAAAGATTATTTCTCTAAGTTTGGCTTTTGTGTTGCTCTAATTTATGGCAACCTACCTGATTAGTGCAAATTCACTCTGCTACATAACACGGAAAAAAAGATCTTTTGAGAAAATCGACCTATTAATGTTGGTAACTATTGCTCAAGTAGCAGGTTCTTTTCATTACTGCTGTAATGTCTTTAAGGATTTTGGTTTTTAATTGATATATGTCAATTAGGTAGTGTGGGGAAGTCCTGAAGGAAAACATTTGAGTGTTATGGAACCTAAATCTTTTATATCCTGTTCCTGCTGAGTTAACAAGCTAAATTGCTGAGTTTCATGCTAGGAACTCAATCGGGAAGAGCCTGCTGGTTTTGGTGGTCCACAGTGTGAACACCACATTCTAGACTCTAGGGGGGCTCTTGTAGAGCGGGCAGCTGTGGTTTGCAGGGAAAGACTCATTCTTGGACATTGTCTTGTCCTCTCCGTTCTCGTTGTTCGAACAAGTAAGATGGAAGACATTGTTAGATTTGGCTATTTGAATATAAGTAGAAATACAATAGAATTTGCAGATGAAAAGCTCTACATCCTTCTTTTCATTTCTCTTTCTGCTTTGATATCTGTGCAGCATATTTATTGTTTAATCCCGAATCAAGTGTCTTTCTTCTATGACTGAAAGAAAAGTGGTAAATAAAATAGAGAAAGATTATTTAAAAATAAAAACCAAATCGCACCCTCTCTGTAATAGGTAAATGCCTCCTTTTCTATCTAATTTTCCTTAGCAAGATCCTTGGTGTAGATTTTTTCTTTGATTGGTGCTGATGAAAATTTCTTTTCTTTGTTTTTTACTATCTTTCTAGTGTGGGGATAGTATACCTCTTAATAAGAAGATTGGAAAAGCCAGTTTGGATTTTAGAGAAGGAAAAAAGGGGGGGGCTTGGGGTTGCATAGGGATTGTGGAAGTGACTTTCACTTTGGCTGCCAGCCATATATCTAAAATTAGAAGGAACTTCAGTTGAATTGTGTTGTCTTTTGGATACGGTGTTTTGGTGGGCTGGTTCTGGCCTAGAACTGGAAACCAACCTTGTGATCCCGAGTTCCAATTCCAAAAGTGGGATCGAGAAGCAACCTGGTCCATTCTTATAAATTTTTTTGGTAATAAATTATAAACTTACACCATTTCATTACAAAAATATTCCATGGTTTAAATTTTGATGGTTGCAAAAGTTTTTTTTCCCCCAAAAGAGGCTTCAAAACTGGTTCAAGACCAGTTCCACTGGAACTGGCTTGGGAACTGAATCGATCCTAGATATACGATCCTGGAGTTGGGAATTGAACTATTTTTCCCTGGAATGGCTTGTAATTGACCAGGCAGGTTTTGGCTGGTTCCTAGGTTTAACTGGACCTGGTATTCACTCCAGTGTTTTGGGTTATGTGAAGTTTTACTGGGTTATTACCTATCAGTTGGTTTGAGAAACCAGACTTGCATGTACTGGCCTAAATCAGAATGAATAATTTGAAGCTGATGCTGGGGAAAATGAGGTATCTCTTGAAGGGGGATTGGATTGGTTAATTTGATGGATCTTCAGGGAAGAGGTCAGACCATTAGATGTGAATACAGCTGTTTACGTCTGCAGGGTTTCTTCGAAGTTGTATAATTTTGGAGGTATTCAAAGGGCTGATGAATCCTGAAGGCTAAAGGCTCGGCTAACTTTTCTCCTGTTTTAGTTCTGTAATTGTCCGTTACCTCTGTGAGATGAGATTAAATCGTGGTTTGTACTATGAGCTAGATATTTGAAATTGGTATCCCATGAGCTCTCTGAATAAGCATCATACTTAGTGTTGGGTAAGACTGAATAGTATTTTAAGAATCTTTGAGTGTCTCTGAAGATTTTGATTGCAAGGAACAGGTTGTTATATTGTTTCAAGAAGTAGAAATACTGCACATTCTATAGGATTTTTGCCCGGTCCTGAATAACCAATGATCCTCATGCTATATTAAACCTCCACTGACTACCACAACACCCACTTTACAGCAAATTGATTACATAATTGGATCTCTAATGACCGTTTGCAATTGAATAGATGCCTTGGTGGTACTTTTCCCAGGATGATAACCTGTCTGAGGCTGTGTTAGATACTCTTTGGGAGTGCAAGAGTTTTGTATTTGATTGTTAGAGTTAGTGATTTTTGCCCGGTCCTGAATAACCAATGATCCTCATGCTATATTAAACCTCCACTGACTACCGCAACACCCACTTTACAGCAAATTGATTACATAATTGGATCTCTAATGACCGTTTGCAATTGAATATATGCCTTGGTGGTACTTTTCCCAGGATGATAACCTGTCTGAGGCTGTGTTAGATACTCTTTGGGAGTGCAAGGGAGTGCAAGAGTTTTGTATTTGATTGTTAGAGTTAGTGATTTGCAATGGACTGCTTTTTCCAGATCTTAGCATTGGGATATCCACATTAGATCTTTCTGGTTCATTGCAAAAGATTCTTACTTGAAATTCAAAGTCAATTGGTGCACCCTCCAATATATAGACAATTCGATCATTCCTAAGTCCTAACCAAGTTTTCACACATTTCAGCCTTTAGTCTCATTCTTTACTATCCTGCTTTTGAAAAGCAGTTGCATGTTATTCTTCCAACATCAAGTAGATGGGAAGAGGACTAGAATTTGTAGAGTGTGTTTACTACCCTGATGGGGGCATCTTTGAGTTTTAGTATCAGTGGTCTTTGTAGGTTCGTTAAGGATGAAGTAGAGGTACTGAAGGGTGTAGTTGGAGGTCTAGAAAGGAAAGAGGATTCCCCTATATATGGTTTTATGCTGTTATGTTGGGACAAAAATAAAAACTATTTTGTTTGACTTTCTTGAGTAGCTTTCCTGGCAATGATTTGATTTTTGTTGTCCAAGGATTGACAGAATATTGATGGTTCCAAACTAAAATTCTTGTATTTTAAATTTTCTCATGCAAAGCTACCCCTTGTTACTTGGGGTACCCTACAAGCACTGTTGGTATAATATTTCCACTTTTGGAACTTGGAATCTACCTAAGACCTCTTGGAGCATGACATTGACCACCTTTCTGTTGAAACAATGATTGATCAATTAGTGGCTAGATTTCATCGTCTAAATTGAAATAGTGACAATTTATGACTTCAATATTTCGCAATAGTAACTAAATAGGAAGTTCTTGAATTTAAAGATATGAGGCAGTTAAAAATAAGAAATGAGATAATTTTTCTCTAAGGGGAAAAATGGATATTGAAAATCAATGAAGTTAGAGTGATGGATGTTAGGTTTAGGATGTGGTATCCGGAGTGTTAAAATTTAAGAGTGAGTTATGGATCTAGAGATTTTGGTCTTTAATTAAATATGTTACGGCAGGACCTAGAACATGGTCCAATGCCTTGGGTATAAGGTGATTAGGGTGGGTAACTCAGGAACTTATATGTACTCATACGTTCCAAGATTTTGACCCTATATATTAGGTACCTACAGGAAACCTTGTAGATTATGCAAGTTTTGTAATTTCAATGGTTCAGGGGTTCTATTGGCGACACCTACTCACTACACTTTAGTTAGGTTAAAAGTATAGAATGAGACTTTTGGAGGGAATAAAATAAGTCTTCTAATATGAGGAGTCTCGCTACTTGACTGTTGATGAGATTTAAGTCTGACCAGACTTGATGCAATTGATCTAAGAGCTTTTTTGGTTCTGTAAGACAATGGCTAGTGGCTAGCATAGGAAGCACCTTTTGCCTATCCCAAGATAAAGTCTGAGGCTTGAATGCTGGACCTTCCTTCTTTGAAAGAGAGTAGATGCTGCTGAGAAAACAAGTTGCAATGACCTCAGAGTTAGTGGATACATAGTCGTAAATGGATTTTGTATAGTGAAGGATTTCTTTAGTGCCATATCAATTGAAATTTCTTTTTATAATTAAAAGAATGTCATGCATTGGAAATTTAGGTTCTTTTAATTCTAGAATACTTCCATAAAAGAGTGCTTAAATTGTCCTTTTTTTAGGTGCCAAGGAAGTCAAGGATATTTATTCTATTTTGAAAGACAGTGCTGCTGAACTCAATGGGAATAGTTCCACTACCAAGCAACAGGTATGTAAATATATAGTGGTTGATGAAAGCAATATTGGTTTTTTTTTCCTATGGAATCAATTTTTTTAAGGTTAATATATTTCTGGAGATGGAAGGCATTCTGTAAAAACTATATTACCTACTGATAATTTTCTGTTGTTTTTGCAGATCGCATTTAGCCTTATTTTCTCACTTGTAATTGCTTTCATATCGGATGCTTTGAGTGCAGTACCTGATAAAGCAGCTATCTTGTCCCATGATGCTTCGTTCATAAATGAGTTCCATGACATTGTAAGACCAAAAACAGAATGATTTCTGATCTGTATGAAGTGTAAGCAATTTGTTCATTTTCATGCTTTCTGTAGGTAATGACTTCTGGAAATAATGTCAATACTTTTCTTGATGGTGTGAGACTTGCTTGGGCTGTACACTTGATGCTAATTCAAGATACAGTTACTCCTAGGGAGCATGTCCCAAATGCTTCATCAAATGATTTGGAGAAGATTTTTTCGTGCTTAGAAGTAGTTTTCAAGAACAACGTTTTCCAGTCAATATTGGACAATGTTCTCCGAACTGCAGCCTATCAGGTAATGTAGTTGTCTTTTCACCCTGATTTACTTTGTTTGTCAACAAACTTTGTAATTGGAGTGTTAAATACTTTTTTTATAGAGGTTTTATTGGTGGATTGAAAGTAAGTGGAAAGAAAGTATTGGTAATGAGAGGACTGAAAGTGGAAGGTACTCACAAAAAGTGATAATATTGGCTTGTCTTTGTTTTTAGAACAGGTCCATTGTTGATGAGCCACCCATGTGATAATTTTGGCTTTGGTTTGAAAGTTGACCTGTCATTTAGCTCCTTATGCTTTTAAGAAAACTGCATGTATGCCAAGGTCTGTGTGAACCAACTTTGGGCTTAGATAGGGACTTTCAGTTCGTTGTTGGAAAGAAAATGATTGCTAAGGTGATTTCTCTCCTTGTTTTTTGGCTTGTTTGGAGAAAGAAGAACAAAAGGGCATTTCAAGGAGTTGAATCCTCATTTGGATTCTTTTGGTGATAATTGGTTGTACACTCTTCACTTTTGGTATAGCAGGAAAGTTCAATTTCATACATCTAGTTCGTTGGAAATGTTAGAAACAGTCTTTTCTGCATAATTTTGTATGTGGGTGGCTTCTACCTGAAGCCCTCTTGTATGGGGGTGGCACCGCTTGATATCTTCTTAATGCAATTTTATCTATCATTCAAAAAGGGATAAAAAGTGTGCTGAGGCTGTGAGCTTCACCAATTAGAACAAGACAACTTCTATCCCTTGTGACGCTGCAGCATTTTTCCCATATCCTATCTTTACTTTGCTATCTAAGTAAACAATTTAAGGAGTTTCTCTCATTGTAATTTTCTTTTGGAGTTTTATCCTCATGTCTATTTAGTGCTTTTGTTGGATATCCTTGGTGCTTGGATTCATTTCATGTCTGCTATACTGCTCATGGTGCCTAGGCTGTGAGCTGTCAACTTTTGGACCAAGACAAGTATTATAACTATAAAACTGTAGCATTTTCTCTCATTGTAATTGTTTTTGGAGTTGAATTCTCATGTCTACCAGTGCTCTTGTTGACGTCTTCGGCGCTTGGATTTTATTGCATGTTGCTATACTGCTCCATCTACATGACCATTGCAATATTGTAATGCGTGAGGCCTATTAAATTTGCATTTCGAGACTGGATGTGTATGTATTACTTATATATTATCATCCCTCTCTTCTATGCTCTTAAGACTGGTTTTCTTGTTGTAACTGTCTTTTGGGCATTTGCTTCTCATGTCTGGGGGATATGAGATACTTAGATGTACTTTTATTATGCAACTTTGTCGCACGGTGGCATTTTTGAATGCATTACATGTCCTGTAGTAGTTTTTAGGGATCCTGATTCTTGCTGCACTAAATAAATTATTATTTTATTGCTTTGTTGTCTGTTTCTGGCAGAATAGAATGATTGATGTACAGCCAGGCCACCCATTTCTTTTGATTCATACCTACATCTTGTTGCTTGTTTGGGTGTGATAAGTCTGTCCTCTTTCTTTGTCTTCCTCTATTGATATTGAACAGTTACTGCAGAATGATGATGAGGACATGATCTACATGTATAATGCCTACCTACACAAGCTGATCACTTGCTTCTTGTCTCACCCACTTGCCAGAGACAAGGTTAGTTAGATAGTGGTACGGCTAACTATCAATGCTAATCTTTCTACAACACTCAATCTGAATCTTCCTTTTAGGTAAAAGAAGCAAAGGAGAAGGCCATGAGCATGCTTATTCCTTACCGAACAGCTGGATCACATGATACTTTTGCAGATAAGAACCTGAATTCTGAACAGGCTGTTGGATTTGGTCCTGTACCATTTGTATCTCTTTTGGAGTTTGTCAGTGAGATTTATCAGGTGAGTTTGACAGGGCTTTAGCTAGATGATTTGTGGGGGAACATCCTGCGCTTAAAAATATCACTTTTGAAATTAATGGAAACTGTATAATGCTCTCTTGCTAGTTCAAGGACAGCATAAGGAGAATTTCTTCCTTGTTAAAATCTTCTTCTCATGGGTTGAACTAGAGGCATCAACAAATTGTCAAGGGTCTCAAAGCCCACCTCCTAAAGTGGATTTGGATCCTCTCAGCAATGAAAGCTCATATCTATCTTGTTGGAGGGTGCTGCCGAGCTTCTCAATTAATGAAAGTGCTCAAAGAAAATAAATCAATACAGCAAAGAATATAGGCCATGAATAATGACCTTTATTATCTGTGGAACTTCCAAGACTGTATTTTGGTTGTATTAAAGACTTTTTAAGTCAGTTTATATTTCAGCGGAATTCTGCATATGTTTTGATTCAGAGAGAAGAAAAAGTTGATGCTTTAAATATTATGTTTTCTTAGAATGTCGTAATGATTTGAAAAATGATTAAGTTTGTTCTAATGATTGTGGAGCACAAGTCTCCTTTGACCTTTCCACTTAAATTTCTTTTTCTTCCCTTAGAATTGTGCTTCCAGAAGGCAAATCATATCTGCCCAGATCTTACATTCTCCATCTGACGACAAGTTCAAGGCATTTACCTGGTCAAATTGTTAAGGAATACTAATGATTTTATTAAGTTTACATGTTAAATAGTCATATTTTGTAAATCTATGTAGGTATTGGGGACAGAAAAAGCCACTGACTATTGAGTTTCAAATCTCTCTCTTTTTTTCACGTACATAAACTAGAAGGCGCAACCTGTCACAAAGTGAGATGTATGCTTTATTATGTTTAAATAGTTTGAAGTCTTGCTTTTGCAAGTATACATATAGCTTCGGCACTTGAGGCTCTTTTTCTGCATCTCTGATTAGGTTTGCTATTCTGTGCTTTTGCTATAAATCATATTTGCTCTGTCATCCCTTTTTTATGAGGGCATTTTCTTTAAGTTAGTTATGACCATCTTCTTATTTTAATATGGATCAGAGGGAACCAGAGCTGTTGGCTGGAAATGATGTATTCTGGACATTTGTTACTTTTGCTGGAGAGGACCATACCAACATTCAAACACTTGTTGCTTTCTTAAAAATGTTAAGTACATTGGTACGTCAAGCTGTTTTTTGGCAATATGGTGAATTTATCTTTAAGAGAAAATTATGTACCTTTTATGCTAAAAGAGCTTGTCTATGCTTGGTATGTAATATGTAATATAGTGTGTCATGTGTGCATTCCTGCATTTGACCCAATGCAGTAGTTGCTGAACTGGTATTTTCTTCAGGCTTCTAGCCAAGAAGGTGCTTCAAAGGTTTTCGAGTTACTTCAGGGCAAAGCATTCCGTTCAGTTGGGTGGAGCACTTTGTTTGATTGCTTAAATATCTATGCTGAAAAATTTAAGCAGTCTCTCCTAACTACTGGAGCGATGTTACCCGAGTTTCAAGAGGGGGATGCAAAAGCCCTTGTTGCATACTTGAATGTTCTTCAAAAGGTTGGTTTCTTTTAAATGACCAAAAATCTGCTAAATAGGGTTCTCATCTCAGCAGTTGAGTTTGTAGGGCAAATTTTGGAATAGTGTTATCTTTATCCTTTGATGGCTAGTCATATTTAATTTAATGAGAAGCTTCTCAAGAACATGCTCTACGAAGTGAATTCATTATTCATCTTCAAGATATTTATTTTTAAATGCATTTATAGATAGATGCAATTGACCAAGAGCTATGGTATCTTGCTGTAGGCATGCATGTGCTTTTGCATGTACATATGTGTGCATGGGTGTGGTTGTGGGCATGATACCCATGCATGAGCGATATTGTTGCCTCTAGGACCAGGTTTTCCCATTTTATTAAGATCCAATTCTCCATTAATCTGCATTATCCATGTCAAGTAAGTTAAGATACATTTATTGTGTTAGGGAAAGGAATAATCTATTTGGCCAGAAAATATGGAAGAGTAAATATTTATCTGCTCAAGCAAACATTAAAAGCAGTAGCCTCCAAAGTAGTTACATTTAAAAAATTGTACATATATGGGGCACCTCCACCTAGCATGGTAGCTGACTAATTAGATGTTGCAGCCCAATTGATTGCCCTTGTTTAAGGACTGTGCGACCAGGGCTGTCAGGATTGGGATATTGGGTAGGGTCCTTCAAGGTCTTTAACAATTGGATTGAGGATCATAAGATTCTACAAGTTTAAGAAATTGAGGCTTAAATTGTGAAGTGTTACTTTGTTTAGCTCTATTGTGTGGATGTAAACACTAGAGAAGAGGTCAATGGTCAAATTCTTCCATTCCTTAATTTCAACTTAACCATAAATTCTAGATTGTTTAAATAAAACGTCATTTAATAAATTTTAGGTAATATGCATAAAAGTAATACAACAATACATATACTCAGCCAAAAAAAAAAAAAAAAAATCAACAAACATTCATTGACACTGCCCCTCAAAAACAACTTCTACAGAATATTTCTAGAATTTACTATTAATAAAAATCCCTACAAAATCCAAAGAACTTAACAACATTGCAAACAAATAGTTAAATAGGTAAGTCCAACAAGAGAAGCAGCGTTGTCAACTATATACTTCATTCTGTTGAATAAAAAGACAAAAAAATTGGATGAATAGAAAATGAAGGAAGAAAATCAAAGAACAGAAGAAGCTTCACTAATTGTAATAGCCAAAGAAAAGGCATTTGTCGATTGGAAAAGAGTTCGGCATGGTGAGACGGTTAAAAAAATGTGAAAAACACAAAGATGAAGTTGAGTTATGGTAAGAGATGTGGGTGAAGTTTGATTCCCAGCAAAATTGCTCTTCCTTTGACTGAAGATGAAGTTGAGTTAAGGTAAGAGATGTAGATGAAGCTTGATTCCCAGCAAAATTGCCCGTCATTTCACTGAAGATGAAGTTTGACTCCCCCATACCTCTGTCTGTACTTCATTGCTGTCTTCAAAGACGTCAGGCCAAATTTTCATATTTTTCTTCAGCAGAATCTTGAATTCTGCTTGTGAGATGGGCTCATTATTATCGGATTGGATGTGGGATCCCAATCCCACTCCGATGCCCACAGTTAGCGATTTTTCTAGAAGATCCTGATTGCCCAGTGAAAATTGGGTTGTAGAGACATTTGAATCTTGATCCTGATGACTATGTATGTGACTTGTACCGTTCCTACTTGCATATAGTACACCAACCGACTTAAATGCTTAAAAGCCCCAAATCAAAGGAGCACGCACAGTTCTTTCTTGAATAACTTAGCTAGCAAGCAAGCAATGGCTCTGGTTGTTTGTGAATAAAGTTGTACTCCAATACAAACAATGGCTCTGGTTGTTTGTGAATAAAGGGATTTTGAAGCATATTGCCCTCTAGAAGAGGAGATGTTACATATGCTTGAGATTGCACCATGCCACAAATAAGAAATACAAGAAAATATTTATCTACATCAATGCCCCTATGGAAGGTGTGTGCGATCTGAATGGCCCGGATGACTCATCCTGAACAAGCCAGATTGTGGGAATCGCAGATTTTGACATTAAGGCTTCTGACTCTTACCAAGGAGTCATGTGTTTGAACCCCAAGGGGTAAATAGTTGCATGAGCAAGTCCCCTTTGAAAGTGGATCACAATGCTTGCACTATAATGGAGTTGCAGTGACTGGTTTGTCTCTTCCTGAAGGTTCCCCCGGGGCCTTGTGTGGGGTTATGTGGCTATAACTCAAACAAACATTTATAATAGGTTTGGAGCTCTTATAAAAACACCGAGGTTGCCATGTTGGTTCCCTGTTCTGACCCTGTTACCAGTAAGGAAAGAACACCATGGTGCGCATCTAGATTCACATATCCCCTATATTGTTTTATTCCTGGGCTTATCCACAGTTCTCTCAAATTTATTCATTATCACGCTTTACAAAATCTTGTTTGACCCTTTAATGTGGACTTCCATGAAAACCCATAGCAATTTTTTATATGTCAGGTTTATTTGACAGTTTCATATTGAAGAGCACATGTTTCTCCTGATTTTGCTTATTTCTACTTGATGAACAGATTACACTCTGAGGTATAGGCACATTCTATTGGTAGTGGAGTTGATTATATTGAAACGGTTACCATGGGGATTGTGCGGTATATGCATTATGTTGTTTGGAATGAGAGCACCGATTACTCTTTGGATTAAAGTACTCTGTAGCTTATGTCCCGCCAAAATCTATAAAAAATTGATTCAGTCTCCTCTTTGAAGTACTAACTGCTGAAAATTATTGTTTTGCCTTTTGCTTCAGGTTATGGAAAATGGGAGTCCTACTGAAAGAAGAACTGGTTTCCTGATATTGAACCTTTATTCAAACTCCTTAGTTATGAGAACGTTCCGCCTTATCTTAAGGTTATCATGGTTTTTCCTGCTTCATTTCTATCTGCAACTTTTTGGGCTAAAGGTCAGAAGTAGCCAATTGTTCATGATTTTTTCATTTTGCTTGAATCAAGTCTCTATTCACTTCTACAGGGTGCTTTGCGGAATGCCATAGCTACTTTTGTTCCTGTGTCTCCTGTTCATAGAGATACAATTTGGAGTTTTCTTGAGCAGTATGATCTACCAGTAGTAGTTGGTCCACATTTGAGGAATACGGCACAATCAGTTGCACCGGTCAGTTTGTCATGCATAATCTGATTATTTTCATCACATAACTTACCTCGATTTATTGAATTTGTTCCTCCTTTCTTTGTATATTTTTATTTTGTGTTTTTTTCTGTATTACTGAATTATCTTGTCAACTATATGCCAATCCATGTGGTCAATGTATCTGGCTGTGTCGATTTTGTCATTCATATTGATTGTCTTTATCTTATTGATTTTTTTACATGTTCCGATATGTATTAGGAGTGTACACTTGGATTTTGTTTCACTATAATGAGCTTAAATTTCACTAAACCTAATCTATATAGTCAAAAGTTGTGACCTTGCTATATGTAATGGGAGTGTATGATCACATATTAACACTTTTTTGTAGAACCCTTATTTCTATCATTATGCAAGCATTGCCAACTTGCATATAGATATGTGCATTAATTGATAAGCTAAAGGAAACATAAATAAAGATGAAGCAAAGCCAACCAAAAAATAAAGGAAAATAGGAAAGACCAATCATGGTTTGACATGTGGTATATCACCTAAAAGGCTATTCCCATCGCGTCACAATTAATGTTTAGGCTTGAATTCTACAATGGAGTCCCTAATGAAATTCGTTCTTTGGTTTCCTTGAAGCAAAAGTGGCTGCAGTGGCTATACCACTTCCTGTAGGCTGTAGTTAGGTTTTCACACCAAGCTTGGCTGAAAGAAGTGCCTTCTTTCTTAAACAAAAGATTGTGTTTTTTGTGCCTCAGGTATATGATATGCAATTTGAGCTGAATGAGATTGAAGCAAGAAGTGAACGATATCCATCTACAGTTTCATTTCTCAACCTGATAAATATCCTCATTTCAGAAGAACGAGATGTCAGTGACAGAGGGCATAGGTACTGGCTATCTTATTTCTCAAAGTTGGTATAACATTTCTTATTGCCAAAACTTTAATTAGATATTCAGTGTTTCTTTTCTTTTGCAGATTCATTGGGATCTTCCGATTTATATATGACCATGTATTTGGGCCATTTCCTCAACGAGCCTATGCAGATCCTCATGAGAAATGGCAGTTAGTTGTTGCTTGTCTCCAGCATTTTCACATGTGAGTGACTCTTCATTTTCTTGCGATAGTTTCTTCCTGCTTTTGCCCTTTCCCACCAATCTTGCATTTCTTCTTTTTTCTATTTGATACAAGCATTGTTTTTGTAAAGGCTAGTGTATCTACCTATCATCTGCAATTCTTTATCCTTGAATGTTGATAAGCTTCATTTATTATCTGATTTCAGTTACATAGAAAATATGGTAATTTTTATATTCTGGGCATGCGTCAAACAGGATATTAAGAATGTATGAAGTTAAGGATGAGGATGTCGTCAGTGGCATTGAGAAGTCATCACTTGCAGGGGTCACACAGCCTGCTTCGCTGCAGACTCAACTACCGGTCTTGGAATTGTTGAAAGTATGTGCTGGTTTTTCTTTTCTGTTGAGTGCATAATGGCTATTACTCATGTCAACTTGGACATCGTCTTTAGGTTGCATATCTTATCTGGTTATTGTATAATTCTCATGTGCTTATGTATTTTTTTTTTTTTTTTTTTTCAATAGAAGGAAAAAAAACTCTGACTGAGCACAATGTTGAGGTTATCAGGAACTATTTAAATTTTGCTTTCTCATGAGTCAGGGTCATCCCTGTGATGAAGCTGATTTTGCATCTTGCAGAGAAGATATTTTCCTTTTATTTAGATATCTGCAACCATTTTGTTTCCTATTTAGGATCACATACTCTCTTCTCTTGGAATTGGCCCTAGTGAATTGCCCATGCCTTTGGAAAACCCTCCTCACCAACTGAAGCTAGTTTAATGCCTAAATTGTCCGACCTAGGTAGATCTGTTCCGAGAATTGTATATTATGCATAATCTGTTGGTCACTGCCAACAACTCCTAAATAGCTTCCAAAAAGGGCTCTTCACAACAATTGAGAGCAAATAAGAGAAGTTGCAATCACAATTGTTTAGTGAATGGTTACCTTATGGATTTCTCATTTCAAGATCCTCAATAACGGCTTAATTCTTGTCTTCCATTTTGTTTTCCTTTGTGATTTTTCAATCTCCTAGTACAACATCCACTTCTTTTCCACTTTAGTCTCCTTTTGTTGGTTTTTACACTTTTCTTTTTTTTTTGGTTTTCTTAGAATTCTTTCCATCAATGTGCTCAACTTCAACAGCAAAACCCTTATTTATTGGATCTGCTTACACAACAGAACAAATATTGGATTCTTGGCTTTGGCTCTCATTGGGCTTGATTCCGTGTCTCTTCCTCTATGAGTTGCAACTATTTCTTCATTTTCATTGCATTTTTGAGTGAACTGGCAAATAAAATGGAAATTTTTTTACGTGGATTATTGCCTTTTGGTTCTTATCGCTGTGCTTGATTCAGTGCCTCTTTCCTCCATTGCAATTTCCTGTACATGATACTCTATTATGCAGCAAGTGGATAGATTTTATTTATTTATTAATGCTACTTTATTTTTTAAAATTGGGGTTGGGGGGGCAGGGCGTATTTGCTTGAACTTGCACTCATTTCATGACTTAAATTAACAAATATTACATAGAATAGTTTCTTAATAAAACTTTTTCTGGCAGGATTTTATGAGTGGGAAGACTGTCTTCCGGAATGTCATGAGCATTCTTCTGCCTGGAGTAAATTCAGTTATTGCAGAACGAACTAGCCAAACTTATGGTCAACTTGTTGAGAAGGCTGTACAACTTTGCCTAGAAATTATTGTTCTTGTTTTGGAGAAGGATTTGATTCTTTCTGACTTTTGGCGTCCCTTATACCAGGTAAGATCTTAACATTTCCAATGTAGCTTGTTTGGGGCTTCCTTCTTTGCATGATTATCTTTTCTATTTTCTCATTCTTATAGTATATTATCTGTGTCAATGTAGTTACCTCGACATTGAGTGAATTATTCCACTTAATACTTTAGGTGCGACACCACCTTATTTTCATATTTTTTCCATCATTTCTATTTGCAGTACTTTTCCGCTGTCTTTGATTTTGTAACTTTTCTTTTTCAGAATAGGAAAATGGAAAAAACTATTTTATATCTTAAAAAGTCTATTTATATACCATGAAAGCTTTTAGGTATTTTTCGTTTAAAGTCAAATTGTGTATGTCCTTAGATTTGATGTTGTATTGTGGAAGGGTTTTTAGCTTCTAACGAATTAAACTACTGTATATTGGTTCTGATAAATCTATTTTAAGGGCCTTTTATTAAAATATTAAGCATATATATGGCTTGAAGCACTTAGTGTTTTTACACCCTGGATCTTTTTCTTGTTCAAGGGCCTGTTTGTTTACACTTCAAAATGAGCAAAAAGTGGTCTTTTACGCTGCCAAAATTGGAAATATTGTTTGATTTTGAAAATTATGAAAAATAACATATGAATCTACATATTGACATTTTAATGTTGTGAAAGTTTCAAGAGTTTTGGATAGTGCTTGGGCTGTAGATTTGGATTAGTAAATAAAAGGAAATAGAAGTCAACCCAAGTAGACTCCAAGGGTCCATCTATTTGAAGGAAATCTGTTTTTAGGAAATTATTTTCCGACTTTCCGGTGTTTGGACGACTGAAAATCAGATCGACTAATTTTCTGACTTTTTCTTGTTCAAGGGCCTGTTTGTTTACACTTCAAAATGAGCAAAAAGTGATATTTTGCCCTGCCAAAATTGGAAATATTATTTGATTTTGAAAATTATGAAAAATTACATGTGAATCTACATATCAATGTTTTAGTGTCGTGAAAGTTTCAGGAATTTCGGATAGTGCTTGGGCTGTAGATTTGGATTAATGAATAAAAAGTAGAAGTCAATCCAAATAGACTCCAAGGGTCCATTTATTTGAAGGAAATCTGTTTTCAGGAAATTGTTTTCCAACTTTCCATCTTGGAGTCTATCTATTTGAAGGAAATCTGTTTTTAGGAAATTGTTTTCCAGCTTTCCAGTGTTTGGATGATGGAAAATTAGTCGATCCACAGAAACATTTTTGATGGACTGAAAACAACAAGCTTAGATCGGGGGGAAAACAACTTTCCCTTTTGGCAAGAAGGAAATCACTTTTTTTGAACCATTGGACAAATGAAAACTATATTCCTTGGATATGATTTCCATGGAAATATTTTCATTTATCATGAAGTTTTCAGTGAAGCAAATGCATTCTAAGTCCGATTTTATCTATAAAATATTTATGTAATAAATTAGGAATTAGTTGCTGGATATATATAAAATGAGGGGTACTAAAGTTTTTTTAGTGTCCTTATTCTCTGTAAATAGTGCTCTTATGCATGGTAGTTAAAATCGCAATTTGGCTCATAATATAGACGATTTTATGGGTCAAATCATGAAGACTGAGTCAACCTGCTTCAAAAAATTTATAGTTAAATTCAAAGTAAAAGCTCGAGTTGACTTAGTAAACTCAGTAAAATTGCTTGTTGACTGGCTTTGAATCAATGGCTGCTTTTCTTTTGTGCAGATGAAATTCTCCTGGACTTTTGGGCTTCTTAAAGCTGAAAAGCATTTTATGCTGAAAAGGCCCAAAAGCTTTTAAAATAAAATAAACCTACAAGAAGAATCAATGAAACGCAAAATAAATAAGAAAACTAGTAAACCGCCTTATCACAAACAAGTCAGGACACAAAATAAAAAGGGCTCTATTTCCTTGCTCTCTCTCTCTCTTGTGCTCAACTCCATCTCCATGCATCTTTCATCCATGACTATTTGATGACTATTTCAAGATTCTATTGCTTACTTTTAGATGTAATCTTGTAAGGAGTTGTATCTCCTGGCTTTGTCACAATATTTCATCAATCTTTCCTCTTAAATTATTAAAGAAAATAGATTTAGAAAATTTTGTTTTTATTGACTTATACCTAATAATCTAATTGTGCCGTAAATATTTACCATGTAATATGCTTTTAAAGATGAATTTAATTGTTTAAAATATTATCATTAACTTATAAAGACACTGAATAATTTCCTTGAATAATTTGATAAATTACTGAAGTCTAAAATCTTAACTTGGTGTCAATGGAGGAAAGAGAAAGGAACACCCTAATCACAGTTCTGATCCAAACTGAATGTGGCCAGAGAGAGAGAGAGAGAGGGAGGGAGGGAGGGAGGGAGGGAGGGAGGGAGGGAGGGAGGGGAGGGCCCTAATCACAGTTCTGATCCAAACTGAATGTGGCCAGAGAGAGAGAGAGAGAGAGAGAGAGAGAGGGCGAGAGGGAGAGGAGAGAGAGAGAGAGGGGAGGGAGGGAGAGAGGGAGGGAGAGAGGGAGAGAGAGTGTCATAGCTTTTTAATTGATCGCTTGAGTATTATACCTTTGTAGAAACATTCATCACAAAGTGCTGAAAATCCGACGTACGAAGTTATGGCACTCAAGTAAGCATCGTACGAAAGTTATGGCACTTGTGGTGTTCTTATCCCATTTTGAAAGCTTCATGAATGCAAAAAACTTATGCATCGTGAGATAACTGATAAAGCAAAAACTGCAGGTTTTGTTTTTCTTTGCCAACTGTAGCTCAACAAGGGCCATAAGTGTGCTAGTTAACAATTTCATAAAAACTACGGCATTCATGACCTGGTTGTCACATATTGTACCACAGTGATAATCTGTAGGAATCTATCCATTTTTTTTTTAAACAATTGGTGACTTTCCTGGCTCTTTGGTAACTCTGGATTTCTTGGGCAGTATTCTCCCTTTTTCGCACATTTGTTCGGTTTCATAATGCCTATGGCACCATAGAAAAGCCCAATGTCAAAGAAACTTAGTTTTATGTTTTTTTGTTTTGGTAGATTATTTTAAATAGATGAGACATCTAGTGCTTAGTTTTATGTTCTGTTTTTTGGTTTTGGTAGATTATTTTAAATAGGTGAGACATCTAGTGAGGAATGCAAAGACTGTCAGATATTTGCTTCTATACTTGGGATCTTTAATGGGGGTACCATTCTTGGCATAGACTATCAGCTTTCTACATCAAGCTTGCACTTGCTCAGTTAATTTTGGGAAGTGGGAAATTTAAAACAGACCACTGAGCTTGGATGTCTTGATGTTTTTTGTTTGCATTTGACTAAAAAAGTCTGGCGTTATGAAGGAACTGTTGCTTCCACTAGTTTTTTGAAATTATTTTGTGACCTTGGTATGCCACCTAGGACTCATTGTTCACCCTTAACATTTTGCAGCCTTTGGACATTATTCTATCTCAAGACCATAATCAAGTTACTGCCCTACTGGAGTACGTCAGATATGATTTTCAACTACAAATTCAGCTTTGCTCTATCAGAATAATGAGCATCTTAAGGTATCCTCCTTTCTCTTTCTCAACGAATTATTTTTGGTTCAGAGTTTTGTCTTCTAATTGGAATCAGTAGCAGTATGTTTGAGTGGTAGTGTCATAGTTAACACTAGCCATGCATAGTGGGGGTAATGGCTTAGTTGGACTTTTTCTAAATCATGTGTGGGGACCGTAGAGTTTGAGCTTCAATGGTCGAGATTTTTTTACCTAGTGGGTTAGGAATTAGTCGGTGTCATGGTGGTTGGCTGTTGAGTGGAAAGCCATTATTTCATGCGACAGTGTTTGTTAGCATTGTCATTAGCATCTCTACTGGTCATAATGACCTCCAATATTATTTTCTGTGGCAGTTCTCGCATGGTTGGACTTGTACAGTTACTACTGAAATCAAATGCCGCTAATTGTCTGGTCGAGGATTATGCAGCTTGCCTTGAGTTGCGGTCAGAGGAGTCCCAGATTATAGAGAACAGCAGTAATGATCCTGGTGTTCTTATAATGCAGGTCTTGCTGTTTTCTTGGTTTTACTTCATCTGAAAGAGCAGTTGTTTTGTGACTTAGTCCTTTTATCATTTAGAAAAAGAAGAGAAAGACGCAATTTCTCCTTTCTTTCTTCTTTATTTTTTGCAGGTTTTAATTGATAATATTAGTCGGCCTGCTCCAAATGTTGCACATTTACTGCTTAAGTTTGATCTCGATGGCCCTATTGAGCGGGCTATGCTGCAGCCAAAGTTTCATTACAGGTACATCGAGGAAAATATGCTGCATTATTTCTTTCTTTTTGTAATGTCATCTTGGTTTGGTTTCATTTATGATGCTTCTGATCTTTCATGTAGTTGCTTGAAGGTCATTCTTGAAGTTCTGGAGAAACTTCAGAAACCAGATGTGAATGCACTTCTTCATGAATTTGGCCTTCAGGTTAGCTTTGTTTGACCTTGGTTTGCCATGTGGCGAAAAGAGAGAAATTATGCCCTAGCACTCAAAATTTTGGCCAAAACTTTGTTGTTATTTAGAACCTCCAATTCCATTTTTTAGATTCGTTTCTTTTTGCTTTTGTAGCTTCTTTATGAACTCTGCTTGGACCCAGTTACAAGTGGTCCTACCATGGAATTACTCAGCACAAAAAGATACCAGTTTTTCGTGAAGGTGAGAGATTATTTTCTATTTTTATCTTGCATAGACAGTAGTGTCAAAAAGTTCTGCCTCTGCATATTTTTGACCTTTCCCCTCAGAATCTTACTTTTGCACTTCATTGCAGCACCTGGATACAATTGGTGTTGCTCCACTACCTAAACGCAGCAGCAACCAGGCACTTCGCATTAGTTCCCTTCATCAGGTTTGGATCTATGACCCCAATTACTATGTTGCTAGAGAAGATTTGGTGAAGATTGAATTGTTCATGTGGCGTGGTTCCATGAATATCCAGGCCATGGGAACATCATGCCTAATACATGCTGAAATCTGAATTTTTCTCTCTGATGAAGTTCAGTTTTTTCTGCACTGCACTAGTTCGTCATTTTTTTTTTCTTTTTCCTATTTTTGAGGGGTAGCACTTAAATGCTCATCTAATTTCTTCTGTCTAGGTTATTACTACTTGCTTTGCCATTCCTATACTGATTTCTCTGTTGTTGTTTATTGCAACAAAATCAAATTGCATTTTCAGTGGATGGCTATATATATATATTTGATGAACTCAAGGTAAATAAAGTGACCTTGCTATTCTAAAAGCGCTATCAATCAGGATTTTCTCACATTTTATTTTTATAAACAGTGTCGGACATATGATAAATTGTTTTAACCTTATTAAACATCTATGATATACTGATAGTTTTGTCATGTTGCTCCTTAAGTATTAAGCAAGTGATACTCCTTTCTTTAATTTGGTGTACTTTTTGCTGATATACAGAGAGGATCTTATATACTGTATATTTGTGGCTTGCACAACATAGAAACATGCTTGGACTATGTGCATTTTTCGAATCATTGATCTATTAGCATTTGGAAATTTTGTCCTGGACATTTTCACCCAAATGAGTGCTCAGTGTATGGTTCATGTGTTGTGGAGTTGGTTGCATCGTCTATGCTTTCTTCCAAATGCTGGATATCTTTGTCTATGAATGATGGTTATTGAATATTGAAGGCTTAATTAAGTTCAATTGTTCTCTTAATGCCAATGTTTAACCTGCTCTCATGTTTCTAGAGAGCGTGGCTGCTAAAGCTTCTAGCTTTGGAGTTGCATGCTGCTGACATGGATAGCACCACTCATAAAGAGGTGTGCCAGAGAATCCTTGCTCATCTGTTTGGTCAGCAAGCTACTGATCTTGGAGATGATCACGCTGTTGCTCATCAAAATGATGCAGAACACATTGGAACCAGTGCTATTGATAAAAATAAGGTATTGAGAACCTTATGTCGCAATATTTTAACAACAATCTTATCCAACGTAACTCACTGGATTAATATTCCCTAAAAATAGGGGTAGTAAACGACATCATTGAAAACATAATTTGCTTCAAACTGAAATTGGGTTTAAATTGAGTAGAATGAAATCCTAGCCCTATAAATGGGTGTTACACTTGTCAGCTTGATCATAGAAGCTCTTTGATTGCTCTAACAACTTATCTTAGATATGATGGCATCGTGATACATCAGGAAATTCTATCATGATAGCAGAAAGTCTTTCAACCATCTTCTCTCTAAATTCACTGTGTACCCTAATTTACTCTTCCTGGAACTGAACTCAGGTTCTAGAGTTGCTTGAGATTCTCCAGTTTAGATCTCCTGATACCACCACAAAGCTTTCTCAGGTTGTTAAGAGTGGAAAATATCAAGTTATGGTGAGTTGTCAGACCCTTGAATCCATAGCTTTCATGACTTGTATCCCTTTGAGCTGCCTTTGACATTATACATATGATAGGCTGAGGAGATACTCATTAATCCAGCAACTTCAGAAAAAGGTGGAATCTATTATTACACTGAACGTGGTGATCGCCTGATTGACCTTGCCTCATTAAGTGACAAGCTCTGGCAGGTCAGTCATTTGCTGGCAGAGTGACTTTGTGAGACCCAACCTCTTCTATTCCTAAACCTGGGCTTTTCTCATTTCTGCTGATAAATTTTTTCTGGTGCTTATGTTTCTTGCTGTGCCAGAAGTTCAATGTTGTTCATCCTCAGTTGAATAGCCTTGGCAGTGAACCTGAACTAAATGAAGTGAGAGAGACTATTCAAATGTTGTTGCGATGGGCATGGAAGTACAACAAAAACCTAGAGGAACAAGCTGCACAACTTCATATGCTTACAGGGTGGTCGCATATTGTGGAGGTCCTTCTTTCCCTCTACATCACCTTGTACCACTATGACCTTTTTGCAGCAACGGATACACTAGATGCATCTCTTCCGATAGTCAAACCTTGCAAATTTTACACTCCTATACTATTAACAGTTTTCAAGACTATGCCTTGGATTGTCTTACCTCTTAGCCAATTTGGTTTTGATGCATCCATCTGTTGGTTTTGTAGATCTCTGCATCTAGAAGATTGTCACTACTTGAAAATCGATCGGAGAACTTATATCAGTGAGCATCCTCCTCATTAGTTGTACTTGTTTTTCACCCATGTAGAAGTTTAATAACCGCTTTGGTTATTACAGGGTGCTTGATGCCACTCTGAGTGCTTCAGCCTCTCCAGACTGTTCACTCAAGATGGCATTTGTATTGAGCCAGGTAGAATCTGAACCTTCAGCTCAGTGTAAGTTGGCTTTATAATTGTTGACAGAAGCTTTTTTGATGGTCATATAGGTTGCTCTCACATGCATGGCTAAGCTGCGGGATGAAAGATTTCTGAGCCCTGATAGTCTTAGTGCTGATGGTTTTACGTGTCTTGATATGGTCATGGTAAAACAATTGTCAAATGGTGCTTGTCACTCCATATTATTTAAGCTCACTATAGCAATATTAAGAAGAGAATCATCAGAAGCCTTGAGGAGACGGTATGTTGTAATTGATGGAACTTGATTTTGCTTCTTCATTTTCTTTAGCTGTTAACTGGACTTATACCCACATATTTTGTTCAGGCAATACGCATTGCTCCTCAGTTATTTTCAGTACTGCCAGCATGTGCTTGACCCAGATGTTCCAGCAAAAGTTCTTGGATGCCTATTTGATGAGCAGGATGGTGATGATACGGATCTCCAAAAGGTGCCTACCTTTCTACATTCACGATGAAACACTTATGAGTTTGTGATCACTTTTTGCTTGGAGCTATAAAGTTCCTGCTTGATTAGTTTTTATTTATTTTCTTTCAGCTTGATAAAGAGCAGCTGGTATTGGCTCGTGCAAACTTTTCTATCATCAAGAAGGAAGCCCAAGGTATCCTTGATCTGGTGAGTAGTCGTTTGACAACTAGGGTTATGAGGATGTATTTGTGAGAATCTCAAATCAGAACAAAGTTTGTTGAAAGGCATATCAAATCCACTTAGATGAAGTATATTGGTAGAAATGTGGTAAATCTCAATGGATTTCATTTGTTTTGCTTTGACCCGTTGGTTATCTTTGCCCAAGGAATTTTCTACATTCTCTTTATCATGAACACACTATGGACATGATTAGGAGTGGGGAAATTCTTTCTTGCTTATGAACTCACTGTTTTGCTCTTCATCAATGCTAATGATTAAGGAAGTTCAGATCCTCACGTACTTACTTGATGATTCACAATTGATCCATCTTCTTTGCAGACTTTAATCTTTGCTTTTCCGTCTTGTGGTAGCAGAACATTACTTGAACTTGAAAGTAAATTCTATAAAGTGACAGCAAACTTGATGATGCTTTTTGATACAGAATGCTAGGTTAAGCATTGATCCACACAAAATGAACATTGATGAGAATGCTACATTGGATTGATAGGTGCTTAAGGAAAGATATGATTCGGACTGAGTGTACTTGAGAAAAGGTTGGTGTGGCAACAATTAGGGTTAAGATAAAGAAAACCTTATTTGAGGTGGTTTATTCATGGGGAATGGTCGCCATTTAATTCTTGTGAGAAGATCTTAAAAGACATGGCATATGGAAAGTCTTCTGTATTTGGACCTTTTTGAAGACTTAAAAAAAGAAAATAGACGGAATTTCTTAAGAAAATCCATCTAGCAGACCCCATGCAGTGAGATAAGACTTGGTGGTTGTTTGCTCCTACTAAGCTGTGCCACAATCCTGTACAAAAATGGCAACAACAAAGAAATTTTATCCCACACGAAGATGATCTTGTCAAGTCTAATAATTCTTCTTGTATTCCATCCCCTGCATCATTATCGACATGGACATTGTTTGATCATTTTCACTCTTATTGTTCCTTAGAGTTGTTCCTTTTTTTTTGCTTCCCTATTTATTTTATTGGTCGCAATCTTCAGGTGATAAAGGATGCAAGTCAAGGCAGTGAACCTGGGAAAACAATAGCATTCTACGTTTTGGATGCACTTGTTTGTATTGATCACGATAGATATTTTTTGAACCAACTCCAAAGCAGGGGATTCTTGAGGTCTTGCTTCACGAACATTAGCAATGTGTCTTTCCAGGTTAGTTGACTTGTTTATTCATATGAAATATTTTGTCAGCTCATGTGAGTTGCTACAATATGAGCTATAAATTACACCAAAAAGGGTATTTTCATTCTCTATCTCCATCTTTTTTGATAAACAGAGGGATAATTGATGTCGTATCTTAATTTTACTTGTTAGCTTTCTTATTATAAGTTTCTTAACTTTGATGGGTGAGATTGTTCATTCCTTTACTTTTGGCAATTGGACGTGAAATGGACAGCCAGAGAGGGGCATTGTGCTGTGCTTTACCTGTAAAAGTTTCTGTACAGATGGTGTTGTTTAATTGTACTTCAAATTAAATACAGGATTCTATTTTTTTTCTTTGAATATCAGATTATTACCATATAGTGAACCATATTGTCTTTGGCTAAAATAAAAAGAAGTCTCTCTATCCTAAATTGAAATGTGGACTTAATTTTGCATTGTCAACATCTGGCATTTCCTGCTCTTTAGTTCATTCTTATGGTTGATGCATTCCATGTCAAGTTGTTTCAGTACTCCCATGGTAAAAATTTGAAGCTTTTTTTCTCGCATTCAGACTTTATTTCCATGACTGCAATTGATGATGCTTTCCTCTAGGCCAATTTTGTAAGTCATCTTTCCAAATAAGTGTTGGAATTATATTTTAAGGGTTTTTTTCCCCTCCTGTTAGGATGGTGGTCATTCCCTTGACTCGATGCAAAGAGCATATACTCTTGAGGCTGAACTTGCTTTTCTTTTAAGAATCAGCAACAAATATGGCAAATCTGGGGCCCACGTTTTGTTATCCATGGGTGCCTTGGAGCATATTTCCTCAAGCAAGGCAGTGAGTATGCAGGTGATGTGTCTTATAAAATGCTTAATCTGGGTATTTTATCATTATGTTCTTTTAAGCTGAAATAAATCCTGTGTCAGGGATCCCGAAGGCTTGTTGACTCTAAGAATCGAAGTTATATAGCTGCTGAAGTTGACAAACAACGGATGGTCGTCACTCCCATTTTACGAGTAGTGTTCTCTCTAACATCACTGGTAGAAAAATCTGATATTTTTGAGGTCAGTGAATTTCTTTTCTTCCTAATGGTTCCATTCTTTAAATTTCTACTTTGCCAAAGAGTGTAATTACTGTTATTCAGCTACTAATGAATTGACAGGTTAACTACTGGGGTTTGCCCCAGTCACCACCCTTCCCACATGGAAAGGGGAGGTGCAGGGTTCAAATCCCCACCTTTTCAGGGGGGTTGGGAAGGGGATGATTTAAATTCAGGTGTGGGTTTTGATTCCCATGCTTTGCAAGGAGGCAGAGCAAAAGTCTAAGAGTGTTAGTTAGAGTAGGAGTGGAGTAAGATCAACAAAAGAAGAAAAAAATTGACAGGTTTTATATTAGAAGGAAAATTTCCTCTTTACCCCCTCTTTTGCAGTTTCTATAGAGCAAATTCTATAGAGAATATATATATATCACCAACGTTTCAAGATTACTAACTCTTATAGCAAATCAAATTACTTATCATAGTTTGAGTGACTTAAACAACTTTTATCTGATTGAGTTTCTAACTTGTTTAAGGTCAGTAACTCTTATTGAGTGGCTTGCCAACTTTTGCTTGATTTTTCCCAAATTACCAAAATTTTTAATAACTGATCAAGTTTTTATCTGCATAGTTTACCAAAGGTCTATTTATATAAGTAACCATTAATCAAAATTTACTTCCTATAGTTAATAACGTAATTTTGAGTGAGTGTTTATCTGATTCAATTAAATTACCAGCCAGCATTACTTTACCGACACTTATTTGAATAGCTCACTGGCATATATTTGATTATTTTCAAATTATCAATTTTTGTAAAAATTTCATCATATCACTTTCATCAAGTGGAAAACAAAGCAATGAAAAACTTAAACATCATTTTTGATATTGAACATATAACCGAAATGTCATGCTCGAAATTTTTGCGTGGCAGTGGACTACATCATATGTGATGATTCCGGACCTTGATTAGATTTCTGATGCACTTAGAGGCTCAAATGACCAAAAAAAAATTGTTTGTGACTCAAGTGACTACTCTGGCTCTGTTTGTTTCATGAAAAATCAACAATTTGGAAAATATTTTCCTAACTTCAATTTGGAAAATATTTTCAGGACCAAACCAGCATAAAAGTATAAAACTCAATCAAAGGACTCATTGTTATCTCATTGTTATCTCTTACAAAAATGAGTTAATGAGAAATATTTTTATTATTAACAACAATTCATGCCTATACATTTTTGTCGATAACGACAATATTTTCCGTTTCCTCTTTTACTAAGAGATAAAAATGCTCATAATAAGGAAAATCTTTTCCAATTCATTGATTTTCTGTGAAACAAATGGAGCTTAAAAATGTTTAGCACTTCATTTGTGATTTTTCTCATTGACCACCCCTTTATCGCAGTGAACCAACAATTGAGTCTACAAGTTAAATACTACAGTTTCCTGTTTTATTGATGCCGCTTTTTGAGTTGTATGTAAATCAATGGCGAAGGCTCGTTCTTCCTGAATACCTGCATAGCTATGTGAAGCTTGGTGTGATGTCACAATGCTTCTGTTGAATTTGTCATGTGCAATCACATTCTTTTTGTTTGCCAATGTATTGCTTTTGTTTATCCGTAACAGGTGAAGAATAAAATTGTCCGTGAGATTATAGATTTTGTCAGAGGACATAAACTACTCTTTGATCAAGTTCTTCGGCAAGATATTTCTGCTGGTGATGAACTGACAATTGAGCAGATAAATCTTGTAGTTGGTATTCTAAGTAAGGTAATGACCATTTTTATGTATTGTGCAGTTGATAGCTTAATGCATTCATCTAACTTTATTAAATCATGTATGGATTTTAGCTAATTCTGGTTAGCTGTTGCGTTGACCAGCCTTTAATTATCTTTGAGAAATGCTCTCTTTTTTAACATAGGTTTGGCCTTATGAAGAGATTGACGAGTACGGTTTTGTCCAAGCACTTTTTGCCATGATGCGTGCTCTCTTTTCTATTGAATCTGGCATTCCTAGTTTTGCTCAACAAGTACGTGCTCTTGCAGTAATCTTGTTGTACTTCTGAATATGATGAAATTCCTTATTAATATGACTTAGCTGTTTAATTCTTTTTGGCATGGACAGAGTCAAAAGAAGTTGGAGCTGAGCTCATTTCGGCTATGCTTTAGCCTGATGTCTTATCTATATTTTCTTGTCACTAAAAAGATGCTACGACTGCAGGTATATATGTGGAGATCTTTATCACTGAAGATATATTGGTATATTCTGTCAGGTTGATATAACTTTTATTGACCAGAATGTCTCGTTGCAGGTTTCTGATGGTGGTGATTACCATACTGCTGCTGCGTCACTACAACCTACATTGACATTACTTGCATCTCTTCTTAATTCTGTGACAAGTGCACTTGAGAGAGCAGCTGAGGAGAAGTCCTTGCTTTTAATTAAGGTGTACTTAGGCAAAAGACATCAATAATATAGCTCTCTCTCTCTCTCTCACAAGCGTGTGTTGTGTTCTTATAAGTCGTCAGGTTACAATTACACTGTAAATATTGCTATTATGGTGGTGGTCAGTCGGGTTGTTGTCTTTGTCTTCATTCTCTGTGTGTTGCAAGTGCAGATTCAAAACATAAATGAACTGTCAAGACAGGAGGTAGATGAAATCATCAACATGTGTCTTCAAAGAAATACACTTTCAGCATATGACAACCTGCAGAAAAGGTATCTACCATGTAAATTAAAGTGTTTACAATCTGGAGCTTATTCAAAGGATCTTGTCATGTAGTGTTTTGATATTTTGGAAACTATGACAAGATGAATAGCTGTTATTTGAGACAACTCATGCTTGTTGCTGATTTTGAAGGATTGAATAAGCAAACTAGTGCAAGGAATTGAAATATGAAAGCTTAAGTAGCAGACTAAATTTTAAGAACTGAAAATCGATTCTAATGATTCTAGGAGGGGATGAATCATCATCACGTAGATATGCTATGAGCCCTTCCCAGAAATCTACCATGTACCCAAAGTTGTTCCAATTTTGCTGTCCTATGCCCTTCTTGTTATCCTTACATTACATTTAGTGACAAGGAATGGGTTGAATTGAGAGTAATTTTAAAATTATCAGAAATATCTTCGATTGAAATTGATATAGGATAAATGGAAGGTCATTTTGAGTCATAACTAGAATTGTATGGGCATCAGCCATTCTTCAATGGAATAATGATTCCCTCTACTTTGTTAATGTTTGCCTGAGCGACTTCTGTGTTTGTGATTCATGTGTCTCCCGTCTCACATAATTTGTTTAATCCTTGTATGCATTGTTAATCTGTGGTATAAGAATTTGAAGTTGTCCATTGTGGTTTTTGTGTATCATATATTCTGATAAATTTCATGATGTTTTCGCTCTCTTTCAGGAGGTATATTGCCATGGTAGAAATGTGCCGCATTGCTGGCAATAAAGATCAGCTTATCACTTTGTTGCTTCCACTGGTGGAGCAGGTTCTTAATGTCCTCCTCATCCATTTTCAAGATAGGTACAGATATCACCCTCTCTCTCTCTCTCTCTCTCTCTCTCTCACCGCCTGGCATATGAACATCCCACTTTCTTGGCAGTTTGCTTTCATCTGACACAAAGGGGACTAGCAGAGCAATTACATATGGTTCCAGGTCCAATTCGGCACAGGATGTATCTCCATTGTGCGAAGAATTGATTCCTATCTTGGAACGGCTTGAGTTACTAAATGAGGTATTGCACATCATTTCTTCATCCTATTTTTCGAAGCCCGGCATATTGGCGGGCCTATGCCTGTTGCTGCTATGGGATCATCTTTTTGACAAGCTGTCTTTTTATAGGAGAAAATAGGTAGCAATCTTAAGGTGTTCCACAGACTAGTGAGTTCCCTCAAGGAAATGATGATTGAAAAGTTATCGTCGTGAAGTTGCTCGAAGGGGTCCAGTGGTTGCAGAGCTTCAAGGTCATGGCAATGATCTTTTGTAAATATACAAAGCTAGTGTAATTTATTTACTTGTTAACGTGTCATAATTAGCTGATGTTAGTTGAAATGACCTGATTGCAGACATTATAAAATAGCAGCAATCTTTTTTGGCTTGTCCATCTCTGTATCACATCAAAGTTTCGAGTGGCTGGTGCCGCAATTTTCACTGGTAAAGCAATTTTTGTTGTAACCTGAGTAGAATTTTTGATGTGAATGAATGATGATGATATATTCTTTCTGGATCTTTACAATATTTCAGAATGGAAATCCATACGATACACTGTTGTCGCAGTCTGTTTGTGATACCCTTGATCTCAGTTTGAACCCAAACTCTCTTCGGTGCCAATTTCACCATTCTCTTCTTCTTGCTCATCTTATTTGTGCAGAAACTGATTAATGCTTGATGTGTCATAATCTGGATGTTAACTGACTCGATGCAAGACCATTGAATTCCTAAGGTTTTGCATTTAATACTAAAATTGAACATGGGTGTATACGGATTTATCAACTTTGATAATTAGCTATTACTTACTCTTTAGGAAGATTTAAGACAAAGGTTCAATCAGAAAGACAATCTAATTATGCCTTAGATATAGAATTTACTAATAAAATCAAAATCCGTGTAGAATTCCCCTGGGAGAAAAGCAAATATCTTTTTTGATGATGTGAAGGGAGGCCATCATCCATCTTTATTAGGGACAGCGATGACGAATTATGATGAAGTCCAGGGAAATGGAAGGGCTGTCTTGATCCGACTGGACATTTTCTTCAATAAGACCGGTTCGAAAGAGTTAAGGGATAAATGCTTAGATACCGACACATGTTAAATCCGAAAACAATTTCCTTGACAAAGTCTTGTGTAAATTGAAGTAGAGATATTTACACGGCGTTTTGAAAATTATATGAATGGATAGTAAATGATTTTTTTCTTTACATCACGAACACAAGCGGAACTGTTAAAATGAAGAAACTGCATCCAACATTTAACCTGTGCATGCGCTTGTCCTTGTTTACGCTGGTGACAGTATTAAACGAAGGATGTCTCCCGAGTACTTGAAAGATCTCTCTGTTTCCTCCAGACAATGATTCTTCTCCTCCCTAGTCCAGCCCTAGACGACACCAAAAGACAATGTTTCAGTCACTGCGGGAAGAATTACAAGCTTGAGAACAACGAGAGAATGGAAAAGCAATTAGAGGGAGAGGCAAGAGCAGCACCAGAGTAATTTTATTGATTTTGTCCCTCAGATTCTGCAAAATCTGCTTGAGGTCTCCATCCCACTTGTAGAACTCCAAGACCTTGTTGTTGAGTATCTTCCCAGCAACCTAAAGCATCAGAGATAGAGAGGGAGATTTTAACACAATCTTGTGCATGACTAATTATGCCACTCACAGTTCCTTGAGACTAGTCATGAAACCTTTGAATATTTTGAGCAAGAAAGAAAACAAAGTAACGTAATAGGAAAAAAAGAAAAAAAATAAACAGAAGGAAAGTTAAAGAATTATGTATCCTATAAGTGGGTCAATTTTCATCTTTTAAGTTTATTGGGCTCAGTCGTGGTTTAGACGTACGCAATGTAGAATTGGAAACATATCTCATGGTCGACATTTCCACACCCAATGGTTAACATCCTGACATCTTAGCTATTGACACCATTGGAGTTGCGCCCCTTGGGCATACTGCTAGTACAATATTGCCCATTTTGACAATTATTCACATGTATAATGCATCTTGCCAATTTATCATTGGACGGGACATATCTCGGAGGGCAAAATTCAAGCACGAGCAACGCTAGATAATGGATATACCAGTGGATACATACTGTGGCCAATGAAGTACTAGTGCATACATACAACATTACAAGCATATCATATCAGTTTATGTACAGACTTGAGTTATAGGAAAAAAAGAAGAAAGACGAGTAGCCAGTATTATGTTTTTGTTACCTTTTTGCCAATCATTCGACCGCCAGCGGTGTGTGCAAAGTAATAATTGTAATAGTGGCACATAAAGGCAGGAGAGTCTTTCTCTGACAACTCTTGAAGATAACATGCATAGTTCACACCTGGACCAGATGGCCCTGGGATTCCATAGCCTTGGCCTTTAAACCACTCAAGGTCTTTCCCCAATTGCTCAGATCTTTCCAGGCCAGTGTTCCTCAGTTCAGCATCTGAGATCAAACGATAGGGAGTAAGAGCAAAATAAAATCCAACGGTTCACCAAACTGATGAAGGGATGTGGTCTCACATATGGACCAAGAATAATCAAAGGTCATAGCTAATAGTAAGATCTGTTTGTGTTCATCAGAGATGCATGCTATTTTAGCTTTTGAGAAGTGAAGCACCATAGGGCATAATCAAATCTAGATATAAATTATGAAGCAAAGTATCAAATTTGAGAATCGGGAGTCGAAAATTAAATTGAATAGCAAAATTCATTTTTTTATTGGTTGAAATTCGTTAAAGCATCTCAAATTAATTTTTTTCTAAACTGACATATATCTTTAGGCAGAAAAAATCAGCGAAATTATAATTATATGTAACATTTTGAATTGGCTTCTCGGATCCCTCCATATGTGGAGGGATCCGGAAGAGTTGTGTATCATATGGCATATTTATTTTTCTTTTATATGGAGGGATCCGGAAGAGTTGTGTATCATATGGCATATTTATTTTTCTTTCTCCCGTATTACTTCATTTTAATCTGTATAGAAATATACAAAGGATATCTGTTTTATTTTATTTTATTCTCATTTCCCTTGCAAACGTCCAAATTATATTGCATATTATTTCTCTACTTCTCCCATAATTATTTTAATCCCCTTCTTTTTCCTGACCACTCCGTCCCAACTAAATGCAGGAGAGAGAAGAAGAAATTTGACCTAAACCCATCCAAATCAGAGACAAAATCTTCTGCTAGCCAATCAAGGTCGATCATGCTTCCCTTCGACGCATTCGATTAGGAACACGACAGGATCAAAATCTCATAAACTCGACAAACTCCATAGAAAAAGAATCACTTTTTCATCAAATAGAGCAAGAAAAAAGTCTGTTTGGCCCACAAAAGGAAAATCAGACTCCAGAAAGAGGGTAAAAAAAGGTAAAGAATGGTAATCAAGAATCAGAAAGACAAACTCACAGTAAGGAAAATCAGGCTTGTCAACGATTCCCTCAAGTGCATCATACACAGACTTGCTCTCCACAAGAAACCTCAAATACCCATCAACGGTTGGGTTCCACTTGGAGACTGACCTCTCCTCTGGTCCCTTCACTTCCTTCTCTCCCTCTCTTGCCTGCTCTCTGGTGTGCAATTTCATGGACACCATCCTCATCTCATCCACAAATCCCTTGGGCTGTAGTGTCATCTTTTGAGATGGAAGGGAAAGTGGCTTTGTGATGTTTGGTGTCTTGATGAATTAGGATCTGCCCATATATATATGTGTGTGTGTGTAGCGTGTGAAGAAGCTGTTGATGTTTGAAAATATGGGCAGCACATAGGATTAAGAAAGGAAATTCGGTCATGGCTTGAGATTTTCCAAGGATAGGTTTGGCCTTGCCTTCACGGCAAAGAGACTAGCAAAAAAAAAAAAAAAGTTTTATTTGCTCAGAAATCCTTCTCTATTAAATGAATAAGAGCAAGATGAACGGTTCTGCTTACGAGAATATGGACAACTTGCTTCAATAGTGTATTTTAAATGCAATCTACCATTAACTTATGAAATGCTTATTCTCAGAGATGCTTCCATTGTTCAAGGGTCAGTGTCAATTAATAATTATCATGATCGGAGGATCTCCAAAAGATGATTCAATCGCTAAAGGCGTGCAGGTGCATGCACTTCTGCCAAAGTAGAAGTCTTGCTGCATCCGTTTCTTGGCCACGCTTTCCATGAGTAAATCACGAAGAGAAGCGATCGTCCTCCTCTCTACCCCTATGGTGGTAGCTCTTCTTCGTTTTCTCAATTTCTTGGAATCCCTGCCAGCCATCCACATATTCCAAATGGAGCCCACCTATCATACATCCCCTGATTGAGATTGGAGACTTGTTTCGTCCCTTCTTGCCTCCCACCCATCTCCTTGGTCAAGGGAGCAATGGGAGAGTTGGGCATCAATGGAGCAGTGACCTGGGCTCTTGGAGACTCCAAATGCCGCTTTCTCTCTTGATCCTCAAACAAATCAGTGAATTTTTGGTATGGTGACTTCAAAACTTCTGGTTTTCAGTTTACCTAGTGTTGTCCAAGTAGGGCTCCCTTCACTCCACTAAAATAGAAACCCTAGCTTTGAAAATTTCTGCACACAATACCAATCATCACATTTTAATCCTTGAGCTTGAATCTCCCCCAAACTTCAGAATTGAGAATCACCAAAGGTTTCATTCAACCCACTTAGACCGGATGGAAGAAGGAAAAGAGAATCACCTTAGAATACTTGCTCTGTGCAAGAGAATGGGGAACCTGTGGTCTGAGGAAGACATTGCCGAGCTGTCCAGGAACGTACTTGCGAATGTAAATCATGAAAGTGCTCTGATTCTGTATGGTAAACTGTTCTCTAAACCAAACGTTAACTTTCAAGCTTTCCATAGTACAATGAAACGAGCATGGAAGTTAGACACGGTTAAATGCGAAATTATAGAGCCGGGTTTTTCATGTTTCTGTTTGAGTCTATTGAAGACGAGAAGAGTGTTAGACATGGGTCCATGGTCTTTCGCCAGCAATCTTCTGGTGTTGCAAGAAGGCGATCCAATAGTCCAGTTTACACATCATGCATTTTGGGTACACCTGGTAGGCCTACCTAGAGCAGGATTATTTGAAGATGCCATTAGGTGTATCACATCCAAACTAGGAGATGTTGAGGTGGTTAGGATCAAAGCAAAGACTAATAGTTCTTGTAAGTTTGGGAAAGCGAGAGTACGATTGAATTTGAACAATCCCTTGAAGACTAGCACCATTATAAAATTGGGTGAGAGTAAATGGTTGATTGATTTTAAATACGAACGACTATCGCATTTTTTCTACTTTTGTGAATGTATAGGACACCATGCTAATTTTTGCCAGAAAATTCCTTATAAAGAGACAAAACTTCCAAAAGACAAACCTAGGAACTACGGTTCATGGTTGAAGGTTGAGGTGAGAGAACACAGCCCATGTTGGAAGATATTTTTTGGCGAACTGGACCCTTCCATTGAGGAAACTGAAGCAGAACTTGCTACACTACAATTACATGAGGATATGGTCCTCCAAGAATCAATGGAGAAGAATGATTGAGCACTAGTCCTATACGAATCTTAGGGACAATAAATCATACAACATTATACTCACATATTTTGGTGCCTCACACAAAGGGAAGCAAGTACAACACTATCAGGAGTTGAATCGATTTGGAATAGCAAAAGAGAGCGGGCTGGAGCTTCAGAGAAAAGGGAAGACAGCAGGGCACAAAACTCCTGCCTCCAAAAAACAGAAGAGATTTGCACCATATGGAAAGCATGAATCTCCAAGAAACCTGTTGAATGAAGCAACATTACTATAAACACCTATTATACTATGGGAAGAAGTTGGTGAGAGGACTCTGGTGGCTAGCCCAAATAAGCCACCTGAGTATACATGAGGTTTTTAAGCTGGAACTGTCAAGGGCTAGGCAATCCCTTGACAGTCTAGAATCTTCGAGCCATTGTGACTCATGACAAGCCCAACTTAGTTTTCCTCATGGAAACTAAGAATAAAGAAATTGTTATCAACCGTTTGAAAAATCGACTTAAATTAAATAGTTCGGCCATCTTCAACCCAGTAGGCATTGGAGGTGGTCTAGCTCTATTGTGGGATGACGAGCTTCAGGTGGAAGTGTTAGCAAGCACACGGGAAATGATTGATATTAATTGCAAATTCGCAAGCAATGGGTTTTTAATGAGGATCTCTTGTATTCATGCCTCAACCAACTATCAAGAAAGACTTCACTTGTGGCACTCTCTCTACACAAGTTTGAGCCGGAGTAGTGTACCTTGGCTATATATGGGGGATTTTAATGAGGTCTTGTACAAATGGAAAAATGTTGGAAAATGTGATGCAAATCGGTATAGAATGGTGGCATTCAGAGACTTCATCAACTTGTGTTCTTTAATGAATATCAAAAGTAAGGGTTGTTGCTATACATGGTCCAACAATAGGGAAAGAGTTGAGTTGGTTAAAAAAAGGCTTGATCGGGCGCTATGCAATATGCAATAGCGGGTATCATTTTCAAACGCAGAAGCTTATGCACTACCTACCATACGGTCCATCACAGCCCTATCCTTCTATCATTAGACTCCACAAGAGTGAAGAGACAAAAAGCTTTTAGGTTTGAAGTTTTCTGGGTTGAACATCCAGAATGTAAAGAGGTTGTAAAAATAGCCTGGAGAGCTGAAGTTGATAATCGAGTAGATGTTGTGGCTAAAACAAAGAAGGTGGTGGCTACATTGAGGAAATGGAGTAAAGAACAGTTCAAACATGCAACTATTGGCATTGAATGACTTAAGGGGAAACTAATTGAAATCACAAACAGAGGAGAGGGAGACTTACAAGAAGATGAACACAGACACATAGTGGGACATATTGAGGGTTTATGGAGACAAGAGGAGATGTACTTGGGTATGCGATCTAGAATAAATTGGATGAAATGGGGGATAAAAACATCAAATACTTTCATGCAACAACGATTTAGAGAAGGCAACGCAACAAAATCTCAATGCTTTGTATTGATGATAACACATGGTGTAGAGATCCCCCGAATTTAAAGTAACATATCACTGACTTTTATCGGTCATTATATAAATCAGAGGGAAGCAGAAATTATCAGCCTATCTTGGACCAATGCCCACATGTGGTAACCCATGCAACGAACAAAAGTTTGCTGGAAAAAGTTTCAAAAGAAGAAGTACGTTTCAAATGGGTGTAATCAAGGCCCCCAGACTTGATGGTTTAAATGGTCTCTTTTATCAGAGTCACTGGACAGAAGTCCATGAGGATTTATTCAGAATGGTGGAGGATTTTTTCAACCAAGGTGTTTTTGATCCAACACTTAATCAAACACAACTCACCCTCATCCCAAAGATAGCCAATCCTGAGGATATTACACAATATAGCCCTATTAGTCTATGCAACTTCATCTACAAAATCATTGCTAAAGTTATGGCTAATAGACTAAAACCCTTGCTCCCAGACATTATATCTCAAGAGCAAAGTGCCTTGTGGGGAGCCAACAAATTCAAGACAACATATTTATAGTATAGGAGGTCCTACATCACTTGCGTATCAAGAAAAAATTGAATCGAGTAGAATGTGACTTTCTATGTGATTGCATGAAATAGATGGGGTTTGCTTAAAACATTGACGTACGGACCCCGCAAGTGCCATAACTTGGCACGGGGGACACTTAAGGCTGTACTAAAATGGAACTTAAGTGCCAACGGCGAGAAAATCCGGCCAAAACGGCGACGTGGCATTTTTCCCGGATTTAAAAAAAAAAAAAAAAGTGCAAAAAGTCGGACGGCGAGGGCCGGATGGCCCTCGCCGACGCCGGAGAGGCGATCGAGTAGAATGTGACTTCCTATGTGATTGCATGAAACAGATGGGGTTTGCTGCAAAATGGGTTCTTATGGTCAAACATTGTATATCCTCAGTTTCGTTCAGTGTACAAGTCAATGGGGAAGGCTGTGAGTATTTTGCACCGACTAGAAGGATCAAACAAAGGGACCCATTATCCCCTTATCTATTTATTATCATGGTAAATGTCCTATCTTCCTTGATCTTTACGGCAATGGTCGAGGGAAGCTTGAAGGGAATCTTTATCCCATTAGCTGTTCACGGATGATGCGATATTTTTCTTAAATGCTACTATCCAAGAGGCACATAATTTATCAAATACCCTGAATCAATACTGCCATGCTTCGGGACAACTGGTGAACCTAAATAAGTTAGGAGTTTTCTTCGAAAAAAGCTGCCATCAGGCCCTAAAGCAGAACATAGGTGATGTATAACTGGTTCCTATCATAGAAAAAACAGGCAAATACTTAGGAATTCCATCTAATTGGGGCCAAACAAAGAAGCAACTATTCTCATGGATCTTAGCAAGGGTGGATAGGAAACTAGCTGGGTGGAAAGAATGACTCATTTCTAAAGCGGGCAATGAGATTTTAATTAAAACAGTGGTCCAAGCTTTACCCCAATTTGCTATGTATATTTTTAAAATCCCACTATCGATATGCCGAGTGATTGAAATAAGAATATCCTCCTTTTGGTGGAAGCAAAATGCCCTGAAGAAGGGAATTCATTGAAAAAGTTGGGACATGCTAAAGAGAGGAAAGATTGTGGGGGACCGGGCTTTAGAGACCTTGTGGATTTCAACAAGCGATGCTAGGAAAACAAGCATGGTGCCTTATACAATCCCCGGACGCTTTGTGGAGTAAAATCTGCAAGGGACTTTATTTCCCGAGAGGAGATTTTTGGTTGGCAACTAGAAGAACTAGACCTTTGTGTGGGTGGCAAAGCTTAATTGAGGGCAGAGATACGATAGCTTTAGACATTAAATGGGTAGTTGGGGATGGAAATAGCATCCGTATTAGAGAAGATCGATGGCTAAGTTCAGGTAAAATAGGGGGTCTAGCGAACAGAAATGATCCTCATTTGGTAGCCGATTTGATAAATGGGAATGAAAGACTATGGGATATGCAATTGGTCAAAGCCCTGTTTGATGAGAATTTGGCGACTGAAATCCTAGCTACACCTTTATGCATATCACCTACTCCAGATGAATTGGTGTGGACAACGAACACCTCAAGTCACTACACAATAAAGAGTTGCTACAACAAAATCCAGAGTACCCACAAGCTCGGCCTAGCAATCAACCTTCATCGTCCTATCAGATCCCTAAAAAGCTATGGTCGGAATTTGGAACCTTCGGACTCCACCCAAAGTCAAATTCCTAGTTTGGAATGTTTGCAATAATGCTCTTTACCTACTAAGGAAAATCTACAGAAGTGGCGCATCATACTTGATGTGGTATGCCCTTCTCTGCGGTCAAGGCCCTGAAACCATCGAACATATTTTCATTTTGTGCCCTTGGACAAGTGAAATATGGTCAAACCACAGAATGAGGGTGCAATTTTCTTCAGCGAGTATCACAAGAGTTGATAAATGAGTGTGGGAAACACTTACCGGTAGAGCAGAAACGCAGGCCAATGCGTTGTTTGCTGAAGCCCTCTGGTCTATATGGCAGGCTCGCAACAATTTTATTTTTAGATCTCACAAACCAGACACCAACAAAGTATTAGAGGAAGCTGTCTATCGGACCCAACTCCTCCAAAGATGGTGCAGCAACAACAAAAACACAAAAGTCCTACCTCTACTCAGCCGATGGACAGTACCCATGCTTCAGCGCCTCCTTGCATGATGAATGTTGACTACTCGTGGGGACATGCGCACATGGACGGATTGATAGTCAGAGTGTGGCGAGACGCTGTTGGTGTTCTGATCGACAGGTTTGCATGAAGAATCATCACCCTTCTGCTCAAATCGATGAAGCCCTAGCCATCCGAGAAGCCCTTCTGTTCTTGAAGTCAAAAAGGGAAAGTACGCATAGAAGTCTCTTGAGTGAAAGAATAGCTCTAATTGATCTACACACTTTTCTGTTTTCTGATAGCTTATCAATAATTAACTTCATCTTGGGCCGGGGCTGCTGCTCCGTGGGTTGTGAAGCAAATAGTGGAGGACTGCAGTCAACTGCTGGCCGAAATGCATCATGTTGGGCTGCAGTACATCCAAAGGGACAAGAACCAAATAGTCGACTAGGTCACAAAAGCCCACAATGCCAATACCCTCCTGTCTAACTGGATTGCATAACCACCACTTTCATTGAAGCTTATCTTATGTTCAGAGTTTAATTTGTCTTGTAATCCTTTATTTTCAGTTCACTAATGAAAATTTCTATATTTCTTACCAAAAAAAAATCACGAAGAGAAAGAAATCAAATCAATTGTGAGATGTTATGTCGCCAAATCTTATCATGGCTTTTGTTGTGGACACACCGTTATGGTCAGATGCTCTATCTATACAATATGCGAAATTGAACTACAATAACCAAGCATTGACCAACCTTCTAACATTCTATTTCACAATCCATAGCTATTGCGATCCTAATCGCAAGGTGCATTACTTAGATCTCACGTAAGAGATGGAATTTTGATGAATGATTACTTCCGATTAAGAGACGAATCCCTGATCTCGACACTCCTAAATTGAGCATTACGCATCATCACCTCACCTCATTTTGTCACCATGCGTTTGTTTGCCTTGCTGTGTGCTTCAGGAAGGTATGTTAATGGCAGCCAATGACTCGAGTATGCATTTTGAAAGAAATCTGAAAGTAGTAAAGATGGTACAAGGAATTGTACTATATAGTTATCAGGGCGATTGTGGTGGTACCGATGGCCAATAATTACTGCAAAATGGAGCATCTTAAGAGATTATTTTTTGGTCAGTATCCCGAGAGTTTTAAGTGATGAGCTTGATCAATCCCCAGAATAGATTCGTTATGAAGCTAGGGAGTAATTTTTTAGGGCCGAGGCACAGGGACACCAAGCCACTTATCTACAGATCCTGCATGTTCTCGGGCGATGCTTTAATGAAGTTCCTCTTTATGAGTGTCTATTTGGAGAAGGAAAGAGAAGGAACTTGAGCTTGAGATCGCGTTTGAAGACCTTAAGATTAAGGCTTTCCTTGCGCAGAGGAGTAAAAAGCTTGAGATGTATACAACCAACGAAACTAAGATGGTGATGCGCTGGAATACAATGCCAGAGAGATGCCCGTCATTCAAATTACATTTAACATAAACTTCAGAAAAGCTCAAGGCAGGTTTTTTTGGTTGTATGATCGGCAAGGAAGGAACAAGCTGACCCTGGCATTATCCTATGCACAAAGCAATATTTGAAGGAGGGTGTTCAAATTTCAACGACACATAAGTTCCATAAGAAGAAAACTGCATAATATTCTCCTTTTCAGTAAGATAGAGGGTACAACAGTCTCGAGGAATTTTATGCCCAAACCTACTTGTATGTAATAACTTTTCCATATATTTCAGCATCTTCTTACACAACTCAGTTTATAAATCATGCATCTGTAATGCATGGAAGAAAAAAAGGGAAAAATAGAAGTGAAACACATTACATTTGCCAAATAAATGTTACTGCTATTTGGCAGCTTGCTCAAGAATGGGGATTTTATGTCATGTTCCGTCAAATCCCTCAATCTGCAGGGGTGGTAAAGAGAACACGCTCACAGTCGAGCTTCGACTGCGGATTTCCTTCAGAACCCTTAATGCCGACACAGTGCTCTTCATGTACAAGCTCTCCATTGGCTCCATTTCTATGAGTTCCTTGTTCGCGTTAAATAAATTGCCGTTCCCATTTGAGGTGGAAGCTGTTGGATCATACCGCTCATTTGCATCACTGACCACAGATGAATCTGGGGTTTCATTATTGGGGAAGAGGTGATCAAGCATGCTTTCGCACTCTTTCACAAATTTGAAAAGCAGATCAGTGGTGAAGAATGGCTGTTGCAAGACCTTTTGGATGAAAGGCAAGCGAATGAGAGCTCCTGTCCTCTTGTCATACTTCTTCAGGATTTTCACCAGTCCTGTTTAAAACCACATGAGATATTGATGACATTAAATCATGAGACACAACACAATTCTTGTGACAATGTTCCAGTTACTTAGAATTACTTGACGGAAACATCTCTGTGAATGACTCAATTGATATGTAGGAAATATATAGGAAAATGATTACAGCTTGATTTTGACTGTGAGTGGGGGTAAAAATAACGTAGATACTAGTCTACCTTGACAAAAATGCCATGAAAAATGATCAATTCAAAAGGGCCCAGGTCAGAGAGAGCATGGTACCTGTATAGTTGAGGGCACTATAATTCTCTAACAAAACCATCTCCCCATGGAAGTCTACAATTTCCTTCCTAATTTTTATCATCTCTGTGCTAATATTCTCTGACTTAGCGACCCTATCTTGTAATTCCTGCATCAGATTAAAAAAAGGCACAAGTGTCAATCATTTTCTCCCAGTATGATGCAGCAATCTCTTTGCATACCTCTCCCTTTAATTAATTATCTAAAACATGGATCAGTTCTGCCTACCACTTCCATCTTTTACTAGGAGATTAATCATTACAGTTACTAGAAGATCATATCCAGACACATCTCAATTCCTCCATTCAAACTGAGTTGGAGGATCCCTCAGCAGAAAAGGGTTAGTTGCTGCTCCAGGTGAGGAACGATTAAGGTGGCTTAGGCTTTTAAGTTCCACGGCCTTCTAACCTGCAACTACTGTTGAATTTGCTCTTCGAAAGTGACAACTTTACCAGCAACTTTTATTCAGAAAGAGTAAAATTCAGGAAAACATGTGTTGATCTTATTCCATATGCTCTGGAACATTGCTTGATAATTTGACATTCCTTTTAAAAGTCAAAAGCTGGGAGAGACTAGCTTCTATTTCTGGTTTACTTGGAACTGCTAGTCATTGAGATTTTCATTGCCTTTTGATGTCAAATTTCGAAATCAACGACCCTTTTCACTGCCCTTCCAAGTTCTAACAGTGTTGTCCTATCATCACCATGTTTAGCTTAAATTATTTTTAAATTTACTGTCACACAATCAAAGTATATGAACTGTCAAATCTGTCCTAATTAAGTGTTCACATCTGTCCACTTTATGTGATCCAAGATGGTCGCACTGTTTTCCCAAATTTATCACCCTCTCGTCACTTCCACCCTCTAGTATGAGTTTCAGTAGTTCAAATAGTAACAATTAAATGAATTTGGATAATAATTCTACATGTACTCTCATTGCTTTCAAATGTCAAATGAATTTAGCCGATAACTTCTGGTTGACTTTAGGCAGGTTAATACTAGAACAGTCTAACCACACCATAAGAACCAAAAATATGTTTTTTTCCTTTTGCACTTTAAACAAGAATGTCACACCGTTGACTCCTCACCGTATATAGAATGGGGTAAAAGAGAAACCCGCTATTCTTTTAAACCAGTGAAAGAACTTACGAAAGTGTGCCAACTATGTCTACGCCAATTCCTAATAATCTCTCGGGCAGGGCTGTTGTGGAACTCGAAGACCAAGCTGCTACAAGGCAATCTGGCACGACCTTAATAGGCTGGCTACCTGGAGGGGAACTCGCACGGCAACCTTCTGCCATGGCTCCCCACTTTTTCCCACGGCAAAACTCGAATCCAGAATCATTGCTTCCTGAGCGGGAAGCACAAAATCACCCCCTACTACTGCTCCATCCGAGGGGCAGCAAACACATTTGGCACGAGCATAACTTGTCGTTTTTCCTTTGTTCGGTGTTTAAAGCAGTAGACAAAATCGCACCAGAACCTCGTACAGTCTCGCACCACAAGCACATGTCAAAATTTCTAAAAAAGAGAAAAGTTGCCGATCAAGATACGCTTCAAAAAGAGCACTTCTTTTAGAAAAGCTACCGATTTTAGAATAGAATTACATGCATTCTAAAGCAAAAAGTGACCCATATACGTCCCTAACATAGACATCACATTACCATAAGCCCAAGTTCCCCCTCCCTGTCCTACTGCTAACCCAAGAAACAACGAAAATGAAAATGGCGCAGGAACAGAGCGAAAGATGGAAAGCCGGACTTACCTTCAGCCTGATAATGTACTCCTCCTCCTTCTCGACGAAGAAGGCGTTGAACTTCTCGAGCTCGTCCTCCAGCAGCCGCACGAACTCCACCTCCTCCGCCAACGCGGCGGGGCCGCCCAAAAAGAAACACCCCGCGGCGGCTTCTTCGCCGTCGTCCGGCCTGGGGCGCTTAATGGGTCTCTCGCCGGGGTTGGGATGGATCGATTTGAGCCTCCGCTTGAGCTCCTTGTAGGACAGGAACTTGTCCCGCCAGTCGGGCAAGGTCACCTCGATCTGGTTGCTGAGGCTCTTGCCGAACTTCATGGCCGGTCTTTTCCGGCACCGGAAATCGCCGACGGGGTGGGGGAAGACGAGAGGGAAGTGGAGGAGGAGGATTTAAGGGAGGGAGGTGGAATGAATATTCGGTCGGTGAAGAAATGCGGCGAATATCCTCTGTTCTTGTTCCTTCTCTTCTTCCTCGGTCAGTCGAATATACTCCGTTCGGCGAGAGTTTATTCCCGCCTCAGGAACAGAATATTATTTAATTCTCCTAAAGTCACTTCTTGACCTCATACTTAGGATATGAATTATTTTTTTTTGATTTTAGGGAAAAATGCCACCTAAAAAGTTAAAACCCCCTAAATTATACTCATCGGGACTTCGAATCTATCCAATTTCTACGGCGCTATGATTTAGCTGTTCATGGATCAGCTAACCGTACTTGCTGTGCAATGTAGTTCATCTATAGATAAACTTAATACAGATTATGGAGTTATGGCACAATCAAACCCGAATGAATTAGATGTTGAATTGAACCATACTGGCCTCTACTCAAGGTTATTAGCTCATTTTTTGTACTTGCTGTTTTATTTTTCAATTATTTATTCAGTAAAGGGAAAGGAAAAATAATAGTAGGAAACTAAGTACAGCAAGAATTATCTCAACTTGTTGAGAAGGATCATATCTCTAAATAATTTATGGCTGTTCTTTGTCGATAACTTGATGAAAAGAATGATGGAAGAGAGTAGGATACATGCCCAATATTAAGGATTCCTCTTTGGATAATAGATATCATAATGGATCTTCTTGTGATTGGTTTAACAGGTTTTTTCTTTTATGATTCATGCTTGATATTTTGGGTTGGGTTCATCTTTATAATAATCTAATAATAAGATGAATTGAGTTGGACACATTGCCTTCTCAAGCTTTCATAATATTTTATTAGCATAAATAAAAAAATAAATAACTTTTCCCAATATTGAAAAAAAAAATTTAATTTATTTTTTATGATACCGCTTTTTGAAAACTTCATTACTTGATTTAGAACATCTATTATTGGCTGATAGTATCTCATCTATCTTTCAATATTAGAAGAAAGAACGAGTCGCTCGATTTGATTTTCCCAAATGACACAAATGCAATATAAAAAAATAAAAATAAATAAATATATGTCTACTCCAAAAAATTATAAATTTTACTCACCATGACGCCATACCTGAATTTTTTTTTTTCATGTCATAAAACCCCAAATTTGTACTAATGTGATAAAAGTTGGGGGTGTTGGTATCGCATTGGGCATCGAGAATTTTTGGTGGCCCAAAATAAAAAGATTTGGGGTATTAATGTCACAAAGTTTATGGACTAAAATGTCAATTCCATCAACCGGGGCTCAAATGCAACTGGACTGAGGATGCATTTTTCCCTATTATTAGAAAGGTTTGCGCTTCCTTTTCTAGCTTTGCCATTGCTTTCCACAAAGTGATTTTATGTAAATATTAAATCCAAAAGTCATTATTCCTAAATTTTATTTATTTATGCAAAGCTTGGTATTTGTGAGATTATCGAGCGCTCAATGAATGATATTGATGGCAAAATGGAAAATTGATTAGTGATGGCTAAATAATATTATAGGGATCAAATGTGGATATCCTCTTATCTTCTATTGGTCTTGGGCCTTATGGGCCATTGTTTCCTGTTTGCTTGTCTAGGCCTTCATTTTCCTTTTTTTTCTACTTGTGCTTCTGGGCTTTTCATTCATTTTATCTGGGGAATTGGAATACGTATTTCCGTGTAATTGTATCCTATTCCATATAAATCTTCCTCTATTAATCAAAATGAAGACGAAATTCTTAGTCCGTATCATATATTAATGGAATTTATATAAAGAATACATGATTTATTTTTTCCTCACAGAAAAAAGAAATATTCTCAATTCAATTTTTTGATAAAACATATAATCTCGTGGCACTTATATTGGCATTGTAGAGTAAAAATGGCCTCATACATTTAAGCAATGTGACCGGTACAATTTACCGCATCAATAACCCTAAATATAATTTATGTATTACTTTTTCGGTCATACGATCCACTTGGGCTCATCACTTTGAATTTTTTTTTTTTTTTTTGTTAAACGTTACATTGACTTAAGAAACAATAAAATCCGTATAATAGATGGATAGCACGCAAAGTCTGCAATTTTCAAAAGTTGTCATTTTTTGTTGCACCTGTAATCTCACAACAAATTGAGCAAAAGACCAAGAGCTTCCCAAGCTTGGCAGATCAATATGGAAAAAATTGTCTAAAAGTTTTAGACTTATTATACAGTGACCAATTTATCTTTACTAATTCAATCCTCAATTTTTTTTTTTAAATTGCCAACTTACTCTCTCAGGCTAAATTTGGTCGAAAATCGCTAACATAGCAGTCTAGTCAATGCTAATGGGGACAATTTTTAAAGAATTTTTATAATTTTTTATTGATTTTATTTTTTATTGTCTTTTCTTTTTTAGCAATGTAGTCCTTCCATTGGCACTATGAAGAAAAAACATAAAATTAGAAAAGAAAAGAAAACATAAAAATTTAATAAAAAGATTGAATTTTAAAAAAAAAAAAAAAAAACCCATCCATGTCAGAGATTATGGACCAAAATTAACCAGAAGGATTACTTTAGTAAATCTTTAAAATATTTAAGACTAAATTGACATATAAATACTTATGATTGAATTGAGAAATTATTAAAATGCTTATAATTAAATTGACACAATTGAAAGATTTATGATTGAATTTGCCGTCATATAGAATGTTTAGGATTTTTTGGACTATATTCACAAAGCAATTGTGATGCAAATATTAGCATGGATGAGAATAGTATATGGATAGATCATAATTAACTAAAAGCAGGATCAAACTAGACAACAAAAAAAAGTCTTCAATTTGCAAAATAGAATTTTTATAGAATTTTTTTGTAGTTCAATATGGTAACTTTAAATTGAATGGTGAAATATTTTTCATAAAAATCATTTTCAAGAAAAATGGTTAGTTTTCATTTGTTTAGTGGTTTAGGGAAAGTGATTTTCTATTTGTTAGAAAGAAAAATTGTTTCTTCTAGGAATGATCGGTTTCGGGGTGGGTAGGTTCTAGAGCTACAATTTGGAACCTACCTTGTTATAAATGGTTTCAAATTTTTGGACTTTAGAACCTATCCCGTTTTCTTGGAATCGGTTTTGGAACCTACCCTATTTTTCCAGTCCGATTTCAAGGTTTGTTCGAGAATTTATTTTATTTATTTTCCTTTTTTTGTTCATTTTTTTCAGCAAAATCTTATGAGATTATGAGTAACGAAACAATTCAAAGTAAAAAATGAACAAAAAAATTATAATCTACCAAAAAAAAAAAAACAATTCATAAAATGAATACGTAGTCACATACAATTATAAATGATAAAAAGTTCAAACGTGTAACATAAATCATAAATTATAAAACTCCATTCTCCATTCATCCATAAAAAATTAGGGAAGAAGAAAGACTAGCGAGGAGTTTCAAGGAAAGACAAACGATGAAGGAGTGTTGAGATTATAATTTAGGGGAAAAAGAAATTAGAGTTTTGACTTTTTAGCTTATAAAACTACTTTCGAAACTGGTTCCAAAATAGGGTGATCCAGTTCGGTTTCTGGGTGGATATTCACTCGGAACTTGTTATCGGACCAATTACAACTGGTTGCAATGAGAAATTAATGCCTAAACTTGTTTTTTAGGTGGTCCGATTCAGTTCCTGGGTAGAATTGGTTTAATTGCACACCTCTAATTTCCTCCAATCTTAGTTTGTGTTTTTGGTCTATGAAAAATGTTTTCTATAAATTGATTAGTTTCTATCATCTAAACATTAGAAAGTTAAAAAATAATTTTCTATAAATAACTCTCTTTCAAACAAACATACCGAAATTTTTTTATTTATAGTCCCTTTGATTAAAAAGCATTATTGAGCAAAATTCTCCAAGTTTCCTTTTGAAGTGAGGAAAGTAAGGAAAAGAATTCTCCATGGTTTGACGTGACATACCGAATCCTATCTACGTTCCTTTTGAAGATAAGAACAATGCAAATGACTATTTCGTAGATTGATTTTTTTTATATTGAACCATGAACATCAATTAAGTAAAAAAATTAACTATCTAAGGAAACAAATTGGAGAAACTATTGGAAATGTATGCTTAACTGCTTTAATGTAACCTGTCGACAATAATCATAGAAAGTAAACAAGGAATTACCATCATAATGAAAACAAAATTGAAGCATGCCATTGTAGTCCGTAGTCTTCTAATAATGCCCTAATCGAATTAAGTATCTCATCAAAAGTTATGAACTATATATGGTTTGCATAAACTACACAAAATTCCTTGTCTTTGTACCTTCATTCTAGCAATATAAATTCTGATTGTCATTTCATTCAGTAGCTTAAGTTATAGAATATTCCGAAAATATTTATGGGTCTTGCACGATTTAATAAGTCATGTGCAACCTCAATCTAGCTGCGAATTTCTTAATAATTTTGATGTGACAGGTTTGTTGGATATGAAGAGTGAATATATACTGCAGAACATATTCATCTCATCCCCTGTATGAGTCATCGAACTTGTTGGGTTGATATCATAGAAATTTGATAGTTTCATCTGAAAGATTACCAAGTGCACTCAAGTTCGAACCTATCAAACTATTTAGTTTGTACCCACATTTGCTCTAAAGTTTAAGCTAATAAATTGTGAGTCAACTAAAAAAATATTAATTGCTCTAAATCATACTAACAAACTAATATGAAACTTCTCCAATGCAATCCCCTACCCAATGTAACTTGTGCACGAACTAATTGTTGAGATCTAATTGCAGCAAAATCAAAATGCATACTGCTCTGCTCGTGTGATTAAATGTGAAATTTACCAAGTAAGTCTCTATGCCCTTAAAGCTTAAATTTATTTCAAAGTTATTTGGGATGGTCCCGATTTTGTGAATAAAATGGTAGATCCCTCTTTTTATGGCTCTTTATCGATCTGGACCCTTCCGTTACCAATCCGCTAACTTTGGGGGAGAGATCTGGGGCCCTATTATTAAACCTCTTAAAGACAACTTTGGCAAAACCCCAATGAACTTTATTGGAAACATTGATGGATTGCCCAACCACTTGGGTGACCTCATGGAATCCTTCCAAAGCTTTAAAACCATCTTCGATCGACCTCGATGAACATTTTGGCCACGGTCTGAGGTCACAGTGAGATTTTGTGGGGGATGAGTACGGATTTGGTTAGGGTTTTAGCGGACATGTGATTTGGTCTACCTCTAGTTGATTATTTCAGGCAATCAAGTCTGCTACATCTTTCAAATTATTTGATCTAAATTGTTCATCGCTATAGCTGATATCATTAGATTGGTGATGTGGCGTCACTAAAATGGCACGTGACGGACCTATGGTGCTGATGTGGTACTCATATCAAAGAGAGAGAGGCTGTGCACCAACGACTGCGGTGGTACTTAGGCAAGGTCATCCAAACTAGAGAGAGAAAGTGCGGCTCGACCATTTGTAGTGGCAATGGTGGGAAGAGGCAAAGTTATGCAAACCCATGAGAATACTTGTACCATACTTCCAAATTGTCACAAAAGTTACTTATTAACTTTTGATAAAAAAAAAAAAAATTCTCAACTAAACCACTGGGATTTATCTTATTGGTCACCATTCCCATATGGGAGAGAGAAGATAGGGGGTTTGAATTCCCACATTTTCAGGAGGGTTGAGATGGAGTTGATTTATTATTAGGTTTTGATTTTGACTTTCATACTTTGTAAGAAGATACGGCAAAAGTCTGTGAATGAGAGTTAGAGTGGAAGTAAAGTAAGAAAAAAAAAACTTCAAAACTAAAAATTATCCTATCATTTAAAATTGATTCAAAATTTTGAAATCATGAAAGTCAAGTAATTGTAACACCGTAAAAGGTTTAAGATATTTCTTAAAGAAAAACCACATTATGATGCTTGGAATTTTAGAAGTGTTTTAACTTTTAATCTTCAATTATGGCCAGTCGTTACGCACTTGAAATGGCCGTTATCTCTTCAATTCAAGTTGTCATGGATTATTCTTGATACAGCAAAACAATTTCTCAGGGTGGTATATATATATCTTGGTTAATTTTGTTTATCTCCACCTTTTGGTTTTAATTATGTCTCACTTAGGGCTGAGTTAAATCGAATCAATCAAATTGAACCGAATTAGAGTGGTCTGTTCAATATGGGGGATATATTTAAAAGCTCCCCTTTTTGAAAGCACAAATAAGTTGAATGTCCCGATTGCAGCGAAGATTAAACATTTGTGTGTATTATAAATTTTTATATTGACGTGATTATTAGTTATTTAGTTTACAAGATGCCACTTTCTCAAAAATAAATATTCACAACTATTAGCGTAGTTATTTGAATTACAAATGTTTGATTACATGAAACCTTGAAAATTCTATATTCTAAAACGAGGCAACTGACTTCACAACTAGAATACTGGTCTTTCTTCACACAAAAAAAAAAATTGTGAATAATTCTCAAATAAATATGTTAAAATAAGAAATAATGTATAATAAAAATACTCGTTTCTTCATTATTCCATATAAATGTGATTATAATTTGTATTCCTTTATAACATACTATTTTGAGATCACTTCATGCGATGTAAGCATTTAGGTTGCTTTTGTTAATATGTTAATATCTCAAACAATTAAAGAAAACCTATAGAATATGGCCTTTCCAATGGCGCAATGAGTCAAAAGTCACAATTGCAGCAAATGATCAAATTCTTCATGGAAAAGTTGCATCATAACAACGAAGATAAAAAGTAAGATTATTTGATTTAGCACTACAAAATTTTTTTGAACCCTTGTGAACTTAACTTTTTCATAGAGATTCGTTACTTTGTATTGAGGTAGTTGTTTCACAATCTAAAGGCATAACAGGCTATGCTTCTTCCTCATCGAGGTCTCACAAAAACTCTTTTTACAGGAATTGTCGCAAACATGGTTATCTGGCATATGACCTTTACTGGGTGCAATCTAAGCAGACTGCATGGCCAAATAACCAATCTCAATATAGAGATCCACAAGCACACTCATCCACCATAGGAGCTGCCATCACGAGTTCCATTGGCGACTCTCTAGTTAATCTTTCTCTGGAGGATCTCTGTACACCTTTCTAACTGTTACCACATCCACTCTGTCCGTCACTCTAGGCACTTTTCGTTCACGGTTCTTTGGCTCTGCGTGTTGCAGTCACACGACCTCCAATTCTGGCTTCTTTACATCAAATTCATTTACTTCACAAGCATCTAACAATCTATACAATGGATAATTCACATATGATAGTAAATCATATAGTAAATTATTTTGACTCCTACGTTATCTTTACCGAGCACTCACTATTTCCTTAAATATGATTGAATTTGATCTCTGCGGGGGCACTCGTGTGACCAAAATAAAACAACTCAAATCTTCTTATAATAAATACGACTGGTCAGCCATTTAAACGTATGTGGGCTTTGATTGCACGTTCGACCAAGCAGTATGTAGATAGCAAATAAAATAATGCAGAAAGCCAAACACAGGCCAGAGGCAAATATCTCCTTACACCGACACAAACCCGTCTGTGATTGAGACATCTTCGTGATCTATTGCTTTCCAACTAATTGCCACCATCCATCACTCCTTTCTAGCGACGAGGTTGCGTATCAAATTTCAGAGACATCTCTCTCTCTCTCTCTCTCTCTCTCTCTCTCTCAAATAATGTTGACTTTTGATATTACAATGATGGGTCATGATTAATTTACCAAAAAATAAGGTGGATGAAATTTCGAATCGCTCATGTTTTGATGGGATCGATGCTATAAACAACCAAGCAAGCGATGCCAATGATTTCAATGTGCGGGTTCACGACGAACGGAATCGGAAACATTAATCATGGCATTTCATTGCTTTATGCAAACTAGCGTGTTTCGGAATGCGGATGCGCGTGTCTCGTCGATGACAGACTTGAGTTTTTTGACCTTTTCAAGATGCATTAATTGGGAGTGGTTAGGGTCAAAAAGGAGTGGTCAGGATGTAAACTAAGGGCCGTGCATGCTGGCCTACAAACCTAACAGCTTTGTTTTAGTAAGTTAACATTGTTGAATGTTTGGCTACTCTATTATTAACCAATCGAGTGTCAGGACAGGAAATCAACTTGGCTCTAATTAATCGCTACAAGAAAATAGGGCTATGGTGACAGAAAGTAGCTAAGTCGCTAAAGATAACAGTTTCGTCGCCATAGACCAAGCCATGGCCTCGGAATTGTGTGTTTTCACTGCTGCACAAACAACTGCGATGAAGCTATGGTTGGGTCACCATCGCACGACAAACTGTGATGAGATGATTTCGTCGCCATTGTTGCACCTACGAAACAAAAAGTTCTTTGCACTTGGGTGGAGCAACGGTGACGAAACTTGTATTTCACTGGCCGTTGCCTAACTGACCACAGCGAAAATATAATTTTGTTTTTATTTTAGTGAATTTAGTTAAGAATGCTACACTATGTGTGATCGATCTACATGATGAGTTTTACTTGCCAAGGCAAATATAAGAGTGGATGATCAGTTAGAGTGATGATATGAAACTATAGTATTAGAATATTTAAATAGTAAGTCATGTATTCATCTAATATGTTAACAATTGGCAGTAGTCCCACAAAATCTCACATGGTAATAGAACTGAAGGGCCTTCTCGATTAAATTTTCACGCTTAGTATTAGCCAAAAATATTAGATTAAGCCTGAGGAGGAATGCTAAAATATTTAAATAATAAATGACGCATTTATTTAATAGCTTAAATTTTCAGAATAATCGACATTGATCCCACAAAATTTCACATAGTATTAGAATTGGAGGGTCCTCCTAATTAAATTTCCATGCTTAGTATTAGGCAAAAGACCATACTAAACGTGAGGGGAGAGTGTTAGAATATTTAAATAATAAATCACGCATTCATCTAACATCTTAAGTTTATTATATAGTTGGAAACATTCTAGCAAAATCTTACATATAAAAAGAGTTTTAGGCTCAAAATATATGTAGGGCCCCGGAGCAAGTGTTCTTTTGGATTTTTTCAATTTTTTTGCATAGCCAGTGCAAGAAGTAAATCCAGTGAGCAAAGCTATAATTAATAATTTCCATTAGAGGTTGTCTTTAAGAGAACACATTCTTAGTCGAATAATTCTTTCTCCCTCATTTCACTTCTGCCTCTTAAATTCATGTTTCTATAATAGTTTAATAGGAGAAATCCTTTAAATCATGTTTTTATGTTAAAGAAAAGAAAATAGTTTTGAATAATATATATATAGAGAGAGAGAGAGAGAGAGAGAGAGAGAGAGAGAGAGAGAGAGAGAGAGAGAGAGAGAGAGAGAGAGAGAGGAGTTACACATAAGTTGAATATTGAGATGTATTTGTCTTAGATGGCAGTCTTTAATGAACTTTGAGAATAAGAGTGTATTCTTGATCACAAGAAATCAAATAACAAATAATTATAAATTATTGTGAGCTCATTACTTAAAATATATATGGCTCATGATAGATTGTTATTCTCATAGTACCCTAAAGATTGTTATACTAGTAAAACCCAATTAAAGAAACCCTCAAAGATTTGGTTGGGTGATTAATTACTTGGTTTATATTTATTCAAATTACAATGTCACCCACTGATATCAATTTTGGGGGTCATGCCGGCTACCCTACGAGTGGGGCCTTACACCATACACATGGATGTGGCGATTTGGGTGATTCATGAATATTAGTTGAGTTTGAACTGTTTGGGCACCCCATATTATAAAAAAAAAACAACTGAATAGTGAAATATTTAATGAGGAGGGAGAGAGAGAGAGCCTAAAATCGCCAATATTAATTGCCAATTGAACGAAATGATAAAAAGGAAAAAGTAGCACCAAAGCTCCAAATTTGAGCCATTTGCAATGGCTTTCATTATAGACAAGCGCATGGAATCACGATAGGTGCTCCGTCAGATTTACATGCTCGCTTGTATTCGCATGTGATGAATCACGATCCTAACGGGCCACCTACAGTTATCAAAAGGAGAATTAGAATCTTACGGTGGGTCGAATGAATTACTCCCTTTCGGGTAGTTGATCGAAAGATGCTCCTTTCCTATATATATATAAACATGATGTGGGCCATGGTCATTTTCGCTTACCAATTCTGGCTATGTAGCTTAATTGCCGTCCTTCGTGAGCATTGAATTCTCTCTCTCTCTCTCTCTCTCTCTCTCTCTCTCTCGACTTACAATTCACCAGAGATTTTTTAATTTTTCAATATCTCCACATGGATGTAACACTACATCGGTCGAATCGCGCAAATGAATACCCTCGTACTTATCGATTCCCCTGTCGTTATTTTGCATCGATTGATAAATTACAAAATTTCGAATTTGAAAGGAGGTAAGCGTTCCCTGGTTGCGTTTCCGCTGGATCTTGCACTAGTCTTGGATTATCTACTTCGATCGTTTGTGTACGATGAGGCACGTACGTCTGTGTTTTTACATTGATGAAGTCGCTTCTTTACGGCCCCACTGGTGTTCGATCTCTGGTCTTGAACGCGCTTTCCTCTTCTTCTTTTTCCATGGCACCGTGGAATTTTCACCTGAGATGCTGATGTGCACGTGACATTGTTGCGTCGCGGGTTTATTCACAAAGCGGTCATTTTTCTCCCAAACATCTCTATCGACATACTAAATTCCTCACCATCCCAAAGTTGTTCTAGTCAATTCTAATCCTAATTCAGCCACCTACTCTAGTTGACGTCGTCGCACCCCCCCCTGCCCCGCTTGGCGTCTGTCGTCGACGTGCACCATCATCTCTACAGGTGCTCATACCTCTCTCTCTCTCTCTCTCTCACGACAATTCAAGGTTGCAAGCCTTGTCGAGCCCATGGATGACCTCGCTTTGAGCTCATTAACGGCTACTTCAGGTTTCACATCCGGGCTGTCCCACAGAGAGAGAGAGAGAGAGAGAGAGAGAGAGAGAGAGAGAGAGAGAGAGATGGACGGGTAGAGATGACAAGCGAAGGCGGTAAAGCGATTGTCAACGACAGCAGGCAGTGGTGGATAGATGGAAGTTACGGTTTTATGATGGTCGGGTTTTCAGAATTTGGTACAAAAGCGACGATGCAAAATTAACTCTTCTTGTCCCCTTAAAAAAATTCAAGGATATGAACAAAACTTGCTAAAGGATCAATAACTATATTCCTCATAAAAGGGGCTACTTGTAATCTTTACTGAAAAAAATCAAATAAACTAAGAAAAACTCCGGTTATTTTGTACTCTATATTTTCAAAAAGTCTGTGCTACTCAATTCCCTTTATGCAAGAGCTCTTGGTGCTGCAAAAAGATCAAATCTGGAGACACAAGTGTGTCGATCGAGACAGATGCCTGGTCTCCAATCACTGTGCCCATGATGATCTAGCCATACATAATATTACCCAAATCACTGTCTTTCCGGTGTAGTTGTCGTCAAGATCCGTACAGGAGGCCTTTGAGTGAACACGCAATTGCCTGGACCTTGCTGTTTGTGAAATGACAGCAGAAATGGAAATCCCTTGCACATACTATATATATTTATATTTATGTATGTCTGGTCCTGATATTCCCGCGTAGTAATTGGATCACATATGCTTTTTTGATGGTGGGTGAGAGAGGGGGTGGCAAAGTTGGGAAAATAAATTATCCCAAACCGGAGCAAGAGCAAGTTCACGTGGATTCCGTAAACCCTAACCCGCAGAACACGACATGGAAAGGGGGACAACCTCCTTTTCGAATTACCACACTTAGAATTTGCCGAGCAAATAATACATAACGGTAAGCAATCAAGATTGAGATACACATAAGCTGCAGAGTTACCTGCTTTCATGGAGTCGTGCTCTTTTCTTTCTTTTTCTTTTTCACACATTATCCAACATTATAGTAAGGTTACGGTAGTACAAAGTCGTGCTGTTCATTTTACACGAATGATGAAAGCTACAAGATTTTTAATCCATCCACCGAAATTACATAAGACTATCATTTTCCCCGCGAGCCCTATTTATGGCGCGCGGGTTTAATGTTACATGCTCGCGTTATTTAGTATTTGGCGAGCAAATTTCACCATGGATGAAATAAAAATCTTAAATAGTATGCATAATAAGTATTTTAATTTTTGGTATCTTTTATAATTTCACTCTTGGCGACTTGAGAGGGAAAAGCAATCCTCACCCTCAGGAGAATCACTGTTGAGGAGCTCCTCGATCATCTGCAATGCGATTCTCTGCTCTTCCTCCATGCTATCGCTCCGTCTTCGCCCCGGCTCCGACACGGTGCTCTCAGGATCATCGGAATTTGCCTCGTTGCACTTGGGCTTCTTGGCCCCGAGCTGTACGGTCATGACCCAGTTGGAGTCCGGCCTCTGGCCCGCCCGCTTTTGCCATACGCCGATGTCGGAGCTCTCAGTGTCGAGCCTCAGGCATGTTAGTGACGCCGTCGGCTGCCTGCTGCATTTCCGGAGCTTTGCGTGCAGGACCTCTGAGAGGCCCTTTATCGGCGAGGAGGCAGCGGCGGCGGCGGCAGCGGCTGCAGGGGAGGGGGACGAAGCTGGGTCGGTGGTGGGCAGGGCCTGCGGCATGGGGAAGTTCGTCTTGGCGTTGCGGCCGCTCATGAGGACGGCAGCCTGGTCATAGGCGCGGGCTGCTTCCTCGGCCGTGTCGAACGTGCCGAGCCAGACCCGCCTTTTCCTGTATTAACCGGAAAACGGGTGAGAGAGGAATCCAGCCAAGAAGTCCAGATGATATCGACAGGACATGGGCGTTTCCAATCGGTGATGAACAAAGAGGGGGATGCTTACAGCAAGGGGTGGCGGATTTCGGAGACCCAAGAGCCCCAGTGACGTTGTCTGACTCCTCTGAACTTCTTTGATTGCACCATCTTGATTGAAAGAGAGAGGAGAGAGAGAGAGATAGAATGAGAGAGTGAAGAGGGGAGGAGATTATATATAGGCGAGAGAGACGAACGTAATTTTGGAAATGGTATCTGTAGTGTACAGTAGTACTTCCTATACGCACCCGATGTGCCATTACACATCGAGTATGGCAGCTGGCCGCGACACTGTGGTACTTTTGAAAATCCCGTTTCATTGGTTTAGATGGAAAAATCTTATGCTTAGGTAGCTTTTATGATCTTTGTACGAACCTTTATTGGGAGATTGGTCTTTTTGAGCACACAAGAGAAATAGCTCTCGGCCTAATTCATTAAAAAGATCCTTTGTAGTTTCGTCGTGTTATAAATATTTCGCATGAAATTCACGACAATCATATGCGATTACAATAGGTTAAAGATAAAAAAAATTGATCTCTCGAGAAATTGCACAATTGTTTTAGTTGATACTTAAAAAAAATTCTTATGTGACTATCCTTAAGATCTATTTGGTTCAGCTTATCCAAGAGACTTTCGACTTCCAAAGCCCTTGGGTAAATAGTGGGGGTGTTTGGCAAACATTTTGAAATAGCTTTTAGCCAAATATTGGTCTTGAGAATGCTAAAAACCTAAAGCAAGTAGGGACTAGCCTTTCGAATAGTATTTTTGGAATACTGAAACTAGATTAAAATATTTTTTTTCTTCCAATACTACCCTTATCAATTCTTTAGTTTTCCGATTTAACCCTTCCTTGTTACTGTACATCTCTTTGCGAGAGGGCAGTTTGTAAGGGCTAACGAGGCTAGATCTAGCTGGCAAGGGTCACGTTCCTCAGCCGCTAGCCGCCAATAACAGATATGGCTCACTAACAATGAGTGGCCTAAGCCCTTCGCTGGCTTTAGTGAAGGGTTTGAGTCTTTTTAATAAAAAAACTAAAAAATGTAGTCCAAACTCATTACAAAGGTTTTTTTGCCAAACAATACTTAAACCCAAAGTTGCTTTGCAAAGATTTTTTTACCAAAATATCGAGTGTTTGGTAAGTTTTCCCAATGGACTTTTGGCCAAATGCTAACCTTGAGAAACCTAAAAGCCCAACAGTAGTAGGGTCTAGCGTTGAACTTTCAGTATCTAACCAAGTGCTGAAACTAGATTTTTTCTTATAAAACTATCCTCATTCTTTTTCCAATTTTCCATTCTTGTCCTTGTTACAATTCATCTTTTTTTTTGAGAAAGGGCAGTCAGTGAGAGGTAGACAAAGTTGTGTGATGGCCACTTGGGGTTGTGCGACCCTAGCCTGCAACCTTGCCAAGCTGCTTGGTTTGCAACGCCTAGTGTCGTGCAACCCTTGTCAGGGGTCACACGACCTTAGGCAACAGCCACTGGTGCCAGATCTGGCTTGAGGTGGCCTCAACCCTTTCAAAAAAAACTAGAGGGTTTTGTTCTTTTATAAAAAAAAAGAAAAGTTAGACGCAAAAGCCCTTTGCAAAAAAAAAAAAAAAAAAACACTATTTAGGACAAAGCAACTTTAAAAGATTTTTTACTAAACACAATTTGCATTTCCCCAATAGTTTTTAGGTTAAAGGCATTTACATTTCCCTAAGACTCCTTTGCAAAGTTGAACCAAACGCAGCATTTCCCCAAGCCTCTAGGGAAAACTGTACCAAATGCACCGGTTTTTAATATTTACATTACACCTAAAGCCCATTTCTAAAATTGAACCAAACCCCTCTTTAATCTACCGTGAGAATAATAACTTATTTTTGACCCATGAGAAAATAAAAAATAAAAAAATTAAGGAACTTCTTTAAGAATTGGTGATTCACAACATACTGCCAAAGATTGTTGTTCTATTAGAAAAACTTATATTTGTAAGCTTTATTTTCGTCTCATCCGTGATTGGAGGACTTCTCCTCTATTCTAACATTTGGTAAGATAATGTATTCCATTAATGAACTTAACATAGAAAAATAACACAATCGAAACCCAACCCTTTCACCATGCGAAAATTATCTAAAAAGTCTTAAATTTATTGTACAATGGTCAATTCAATCCCAAATCTTTTAATTGTGCCAATTTAATCCTAAATCTTTTAAAAATTTGCTAATTTAGTCATAAACATTTTAACAAATTGTCGATATAGTCATTTTAACTAATTTTGGCTAGAAATCATTGACATGATAGTTTAATTTGCATTGACTATCCTACATGGCGTGCCAATGCTTAATGGGCAATTTTAATTTTTTGTTATTTTTTTTCCTTTTTTCTTCACAAGGTAGGTGACCTCCGCCAACCACTAGGCAAGGGCCGTGACGGCCTCACCTAGGTAAAGTTGTCCGTGGCCCTTCTTGCGGTTGACAAGGGCATCATAAACCCTTGCCTAGGCCACAATGAGGGTTGATAAGGGCTTTGTAGCTCTCGCCTTAGGGTTGACAGCCTTGTGAAGAAAAGATGAAAATAAAAGAAAAGAAAAGAAAAGAAATAAAAAATTTTGGAAATTTTAAAAAATAATGAAGAAATTATTTAAGTTAGTGCCAACTATGCCATATAGGATAGTTAGCATTGACTGGATCATCATGTTAGCGACTTTCGAGGAAAATTAGTTAGAAATATTACATTGGCAATTTGTTAAAATGTTTAGAACTATATTGGCAAATTTTCAAAAGGTTTATGACTAAATTGACACAATTAAAAATTTTATGATTGAATCGGTAGTTTAGAATATTTTGGACAATTTTTCTCTTGCGCCCCACACCAGCTCACATCCCCATCTCCTCTTTCTTTCCGCTCTCCCTCTAGTCTACATAGCACCATCCATTGCCACAGCGGGGTCATCACGGCCGCCGTCGCCACGGACAGCCCTTCGTCTCAAACCACCTCCACAGGGATAGGCAATAATACAGGCGGTTCAGCACATTTGGTGGTAGAGAGAGAGAGGAATTGTTAATTTGGATTGCCTCGTTGCAAAATATTTTGGAAAAACCTGCCAATCAGAGATCGTTAGGACAAAATTTCTTGCCACCGGAAATGAAGACATGCATGACCATATATTTACGGAGTATGCTACTTTAGAGCACCTTAGGGGAATCCTTTTCTAGAAAAGGATTTATATGGGGAAAATTACAAAAAAAGTCCTAATTTTTTTCAATTTTGTTAATTCAATATTAAACCTTTTTTTTTTTTTTTTTCCAATTCAGTTTTAAAAACTTTTACAATTATGCCAATTCAATCCATCTAGCCAAATTTGGCTGATTGGCAAATGCAAACATGGACAATTTTATTTATTTTTTCTTTTATATTTCTTTTTCTTTCTTTCTCTTTCTTTCCCCTTCTTCCTTTGACCAGCCAATGGTGAGGGCGAGCCTTGCCCGCTGACGGTGGCTAGTCAGTTTTGGTCGAAATGACTAAATTGACAAATAGTTAAAAATGTTAAGAACAAAATTGGCACAATCAAAAGGTTTATAACTGAATTTGCTAAATTGAAATGTTTGAGACTGAATTAGGACGAGTGCAACAAGTTTAAAACTTTTTGTTCAGTAATTTTTCCGTTCTAAATGCTTGGACATGATAATCCTCGAATGCTCATGTTCAATCTATTGCGTCCGCCACATGAACTGATTTTAATTAACAAAATCAGCGCTGCGCAGGGTGCGGACTGTCGGTGAAGAACTGAGAACGGTTGGTCGGTTGCTGCATGCAGGGCGAGTCGTGATGGATCGAGGAATGGTTGATGCGGAGCAAGAAGGTCATAGGAACAGCAGCTTCCATATAAAAGAGTGACCTCCAACAATTAATGAAATGGGCTACACAGCCTCGTCATCATTGAACCCTTCCCTTCGAATTTAATTTGATCTAATCCCTTCTCCAGAAGATTGGGTAGGAAGTTGCCCGTTCATTCGTGCACTTGCACGAATACAGGAGGGGTAAAAGGAAAGAACACAAAAGGATGATCCGTGAGCTCGAGAGGATGAATTCAGAAAGCAATGATGCGTTCCGGTACGATGGAAATGAATAGGGAGCGCGAAATACGAGATGCCATGCGAATTCGAGATTGCTAGCCATATGCTTTCGCCACGTTACACCATCGAGCTTTGAGCTTCTCGATGTTCTGGTTTCAATTGTTGTCCTCCTCTCTCGTTTCCTCAATAGGAACCTCTCGCTCTGAATTCCCCATGCTCCTCCCGCTTTGAATGCCCGTGTAGGGTTGCCGGAGATGCTTTCGCTTATTAATTTAATTAAGATATTCTTGGAAAACATTTTCTTAACATCAATGTGATAGTTTAAACATCGTCACGGTCCTTTCATCTAATTACCCTCTATTTTCGGATTCTTTCAATGTCCCTCTCTATCCAGGTCTCGACACATGTCTTTTACCATACTATCAAGTGTAAATGTAGTTCATATAATGGTCGTCTCTTAGACACTTGCCCTACCGGCAGCAAAGGAATATGGATGTGAATATGGTTGTTCAAATATCGAAAGGAAAATAAGAGTCTGTACCAACAAAATGAGAGAAAATCTTCAGTTTGAAGATTTTAACAACTCACTCTCTCGACGATCATCAAAGTAAAGAGTGGATAAACCTACTACTGAAACCTTTTTCTACACCTCATGTCGAAAAAGAGAGAAAAAGTTTTAGTCTATAAACTCCGCACCTAATTTTTTTTTGTTTTTGTTTTTGTTTATGAGACGGAAACTATATATAAATAGAGGTGAATCACCTCAACTTGGCTAAAAAATAAAATAGAGAAGGGACGCAGACAGTCAGCTCTGGACCGGACTCTAACGATGACGTCTATCTGTCCTCGCAGGACGATAGCAACTTCATCGCCATCAATCAATTGGCAGACGATCTTCGCAGCTTTCTTCGCCCTCCAAGCATGGCGGATCTAAGACTGAACAATCTAACATGCCCCATCCTCATTTCGATCTGCCAAGGGAATTATCGTATTTATTTGGCAATATACAATGGTCTTGCAATCTTCAAACCTTGGATATTTGCATTTGAAAAATGAGATTTTACTCTCGTAGATTTTTGACATGATATGATTTTAATCATTCGCTACGGAATGACGATGGACTTTTGGATTGCAACATAGCAATTCTTTCACCGGTAACTTTCTTTCTAGGTCAGCTTTTGAATTCCTCATTGGGTAATTGGGTTGTGGCAATTTGTTATAATAAAACTTGTTTGTTTAGAAATAAATTCAAGCGAAAAGCAATCTTTTACTTTCATGTCAAAATTTATAAGGTTAGTATTACAAAAAACCTCAAATTGATATTTGTAATAAATTTAACATCTCTCAGTTTCTGTTAAATTTTACCGTTAAATTATTTAGTTAGATAACATGTGACAGTTGGCAGATGTACCGGTTTGTAACAATCCAATTTAAGAGAAATTAACAGAAGGAAATTTTTCACAAATGTACTAATTTGGGATTTTTAGTAGTAAAAAAATTAATTTGGGATAAATTTATCACAATCATAATAATTTGGGGTTTTCTATAGTTAAAAAATTAGTTTGAGGTAAAATTTCCATAGGTGTACCAATTTGGGATTTTTCATGATATTTACACAAATTTATAACAGGTAATTAGGTGTCTATGCTTGTGCTCTTGAATTATAATATAAAGAAAAAGAACCAAGAAAAGTACATATTTATTTTGCGGAAAATCAATAATTTGACAAATACTTTCTTAAAAAATGATGTTTGTATTGCTTAGAAAAATTGGCTGATGAGAAATCCTTTCATTATCAACAACAAATTATGTCTAAATATTGCCGTTGATGATGAAATTACATTTAATCAATTCACATATGTAAATGATACAACCTACTATTGTTTAAAAACATTTTTCAAGTAAATGATTTTCTGTGAAATATATACACCCTTTTTTAGATTTCGAATTTAGTAGGACAGTTAGATTCATATAAGTTGTGGAATTTAACCATGGAATGATGTTTACGTCCACAATGAGAAACTGTAAAAGCTCACACGTATGCCTTGGTAATTCAATAGAACCGGCGAAGTTCTTTCGTCTTTTCTCTGTGCCATTAAGAAAGCACGTCGAAGAAACATCAACTCGATGGCTTGGGACCATCGACACGACGTCGGTTGTTTTTGTATCACTATCTCCATAACTCTTGGAACTTCCTTGGACTTGGAAATCGAAAGGCTCCTGACTTTGTCGGGTATTGGAACCTTAACTACGACCACCTCATTTTCAAAACCAAGACAGACTTTATGCTTAGTAATCAATTGTCTTTTGGAAACCCGTTTCAATTCGATAACCACAGCCGATTCAATTGGGAGAGACTCGGAATTAGTCCTAACAATTAGTACACTAACAAGAGCAAATTAACAAGTTTTGGATTCAATCTTGACTGGCGTTGATCGAATCGTTTTCTTCCTGGGATGGTTGCGTGGGCTAGAGGGTTCGGAAGGAACTATACATCGTGGCTTAATCCTCAAAGATTGAGTTGCAAGGAAATCGAATCCAAGACCTTAATGAAATTTAAAAGCGCAAAGTCCTAGGAATTGAACCCTAGACCATAAAGAAACCTAAAGCACAAAGTCCTAGTATAAAATAAAGGGTATTTTTGATTTTATCTTATTTATCCATGAACAATATCATTTCAGCATCACAAACTCTTTTGTTTTCGCAATAGAAAACTTTTAACAATATTTATGTTATTGTTATGAAAGAATACGAGAAAGAAAAAGAAAGAAACTTTGGGATTGTTGAATCACAAACAAGATAAATATATAAAAAGAAATGGAACCATCATAATATTTTTTAAATTGCTCCAAAAGGAAGGATGGTAATTGGATCATTTGTCAATCTAATTAAGATAAACCCTATATGTATATTTTTTCTCTTTTTTCGATAGAAATAGAAGACAAAGTGAATTCTATTGTACGACTGTATGCAATGCGCAAAGGATGCTTGTACGATTGCTCAATTCTATAACTCCATAGATCGGTCAAGATTAGTCTAGTCTCATTTCAAGAGGTGCAAACAGTAAGAAGCCCAAGTCAATTTCCAATATACATTCAAGAGAAAAAAGCTGTCATGGTTTATTAGCTTTTCAATGAGAAATAATTGTGTAGTAGTTTTTAATCTATTATGAGAATAACAGTATATTCTGAACTATAAAAAATCAAATAATAAATAATTATAAAGTGTTATAAGTTCCATTTCTTCAAGAATTTATAGCTCACAACAAGTTATTATTCTTATAATAGTTCAAAGATCATATTGCTATCAAGACCCCCTTTTTAATTGCTCATTCGGTGAACTTTCATTTTCCAACTACAACATACTACTTTGATTTGTTCCTCTAAACTTATAATCCTATTCGTTAGTCAATTTACTTTAATAGGTTGTCTATCACCCATTGGGAAATCCATTTAATTATGTATGAGAAAAGGAAAACCAATAGGTGAAAGATTATGTTCTCAAGAAATTGACTATATTCAAACTTTCGCTATCACATATGACACATTTTCTTAATAGACTGATGAATGGTCGGAATGCATTATGAGATAGATCAAGTCAATTTATTCTTAAATTGAGATTTGAGCGAACATCAATATTAAATTTTTATGCATAAATTGTTCATTGACAGTGTACTCAATAGCGCAAAGGATCTTTCTTGGACGTACTAATTTGGGAGGCATGTTGATGTCTTTAAATATGAAAATCTGAATAATTCAAACTTCTACATAGGTTGATAATGAACTCACAAATTTGATACGGTATTAAATTACATGACATAATAATAATCACATTTTTTTATACCCCATGACGAATTTCAATCCAAATATATTCTGAGCTACATATGGGGTGTATATTGTGTAGAGAAGAGAATTTGCAATTTATCAGCATCTCTATAAATTTATTATTACAAGTTTTTTCATAAGACCTTCTAATTTCTCGCCATGTGTACTCATGATGAAGTTTAAGTAGAACATCTTCATATTGCAGGATGCTAATAAATTTGCTTCTGAGGAGTTGTAGGGGAATATTATTAATGGGAAACGGTTTTGTAACATATAGAGTTCACTTCAATTAATAAAATTAATACCCGTCTAAAGAAATGTAACTTTGGAAATTATTTAATTTCTTTTCGAGTGTTTTTACTTGACCCGTGTTGCACGACAACTACAACATCCAGCATCTTATCAAATGAAGTGACTGGCCATATGGGGGGTCACGTGATCATACACACACATACACAGAGCTTATGTAATCTCAAAATGTGGTTCTGTGTCGCTTTATATCATTAATTACCTAGAAAAAAAAGGACTTATTTATGACCTGTCTCCTGATTTTGCGGTTTAATGTAATGCACGATTAGATCTGTCTCCTGGCTGTTAGGATTCATGGGAATGCATGACTTCTGCTTGGAGGATATAGAAAGCTGAAATATCTCCCACGACCCTTGAGATAGATATGGCATATTTTATAATTCGCGGGATGCCATGCGTTATTGTTAATGTGCTTTAGAATGCTTATAGTCCCTAGACAGGGGTGTGCTACATATTGTCTCATTCAGTGGGTGCGTGCTAGCGAAGAAACATCATAATCAATGCCTAGATTAGTTTACTCAATCAGAGCCCTCTCAATTGGTTTTTTTTTTTTTTTTTTTTTTTTTTTTTGGTGTACTATGAGTCTGGAAATTAGAATTTGTCCAATGTATTAAAAATGACTTGAGGTATGATACAGGACATCGTGGGTATATCTACTTGCGCCATTCATTTATGCTTATAGAAGCTTCACGGGTTCTTGTGGTCGCTAATGGTCCTTCGCCAGTTCCGTCCCAGAGAGCGATCGAGCACAAAAGTCGTCGTTTCTTGTCAGCTCTGAGATTGCTCAGACTCCTTTCTGGCCAAAGCAATGGTTGGGGGGTAAAAAAAGAGTAATTATAGAGTTGCCGACTTTGTGCCGACACCCTAAGTCCGATGATGCAATGGTTGTAGCTCTCCCTTCGATCGTGCACATCAGCCCTGCACAATTAGACTTTTTTTTCATGTCCTTTAGGGGTCCATGTCCTTTCGAGTACTGTGGACGAACTATATGAGATACATACACCGATCCTTCCTTATCCGGCTTATGTGCAGTAGTCTGTATGTCTACGTATGAGGAAATACCGAGGGTCGGGGTATAGTAGTACATCATACATCGGGGTATAGTAGTACATCATACCATGCTTGAATAGCATGGTCTCTACTAGGAGTGTTAAAAAGGCCCGCGCCGACCCGTTTTGACCTGGCCCGGCCCGACCTGACCCTAAACATAGGGTATTTTCCGAAACTAACTTCATACTCGGATAAGATTTTGATCCGACCCAAAAATACCCTAAGTTTATAGTTAGGTCGGGTCGAAACGGGTCGGCTTGGGCCTTTTTGACATCGGTACCACTCGTGTGTTTTAGCCCTCATCCGTTAAGAGAAAATGGTAAAGTAGGATAAAATACACAAAATAAAAGAAGCAATCATCCCTTTCTGTGCGTTTTGGCCCTCATCCGTTACTCAACCTTTTAGAGTTTTTAAGCTAAATACGAAATTGAAACCAAACTTGTAAAATGTCACGCTCTGGCCGACCCGACTTGACCTGATTTTTTTGTTCGGGTCTAATGCGTTTCGGATTGGGCCAAAGCATGACCCTTTACGATTGGGGTCGGGTCGGGTAACATCAAAACCCGACCCGACCCGACCCGACCCGACCCATTGACATCCCTAGTTTCTACCATTGAGCTTTCGAAATCACCATTCTTGACTTTCTTGACAATACGCATAAAACCAACATCAGATTAATTCACGAGTTCCTACTGACTATGCAATAACCTATCGACAAGTTGCTATCTATGGGTACAAAAGAATATAGTGCAGAATTTCACTTTTCTATAGTGATAATAGCAACAAGAAGGGATGAACAAGAAGTGGATGATGACACAAATAGTCCATGAACCTTAGCTTAATGTGTAATTTGATTCATGAACTTTTAATTTATTCAATGTAGTCCATAAACTTTAGCCCATGTGCAATTTGGATCCCAAATTTTTAATTTGTTCAAATCTATTTGTGAACTTTTGATATATATTCAATATATTTCCTAAACTGTATGAAAATATTCAATGTAATCATTCAGTTAATTCAAGATTGATGATTACATTGAATATTTTCATATAGTTCAATCAAGACTACTTTGAAAAAGTAAAAGTTCAATGATCAAATTACATATGCAAGATCGATGATTACATTGAATATTTAAGCTAAAGTTTATAAATTACATTGAATAAATTAAAAATTCAATGATCAAATTACATATTGGGTAAAAATTCAGGAATTGTTTGTGTTATTTTCCCAACAGGAAATTGAGAAACTATCTTGCAAATGTTGGGTTGCTGTGGTGGTCTTACAGCACGATGCAAATGCCAGGAAGTCATAATAAGACTTCGACTAATTGAGTGTCAAGAAAAGAACCCGATCGGCTACTTCATTGAAATTCCAGCGCGGTTGTTAATTAAACCCTAGAGAGCATTCATTAAGACTCAAACAACATAATTTCGACACATGAGTTTGGAGTAGTTTGGTGGGAACTCTCACTTAGTCTTGCCAATTCATGGAAAAACACCCAAAAAAAAAAAAAAAAAAAAAAAAAAAAAAAAAGAAGCGAGGAAGAGCTCTCTTATAGGAAAGGACAGAGGCCAATGTCTCGTCATTATAAGCGTGGAAGCTGGCAATGCGATTGAATAGCCAATCGAGGGGCTTCGATGTGGGGTCGGAGCGCGACGATGGTGGTGCCCCCACCGTGCTCGGGAGGGCGGCATGACGTTGAGCAAGGATAGCCGGTCGATTTGATAATTTTGTGTAGTGGACATGAACAATGTCAAATTGTGGTCCTCCTCAGTAACTTCATTGTCAGCACCAACCCCCGTACGATGAGCTTCTGTCTTCGTTCATCAGAGAAGTCCTAAGGTTCGATCGACATTGATTTCGTGATATTCCTTGTTATTCCCGTGCTTAGTTAAAAAAAAGAAAAAAAAAAGAATTGTACAGTTATGTAATGCCATATATATACATATTACTCTCTTTTTTCTGGTCAAATATACATATATTGTCTTTTTTGTTTTGTTTTGGTAAGGTAAAATATACATATATTATTATGATGTCTTATCTTCCATAAATGTCTCGAAAAACGATGAATCAAATATGTATGTATCAGTGGAAGGCAGCCTCCATCAAAACTAGTCACATTAATTAATGCGTAAGAGTGGAAGATCTCTATAGCATCTCATGCATTGTATTTGTAGCAATTACATGGATTGTGCTATAGCATCACTACAACCGAAAGGACAATCATGTCGGCAATTTGTAGCATTGCATGCATTGTACTATAGCAGTCACATGCACTATACTGTAGCGTCACTGCAACCAAGCAGGCATTAGAGCATACGTTACTGCGCATATATAAATGTACCGTTAGCCTGTTTTCTAATGTTTATGGTGGACACTTGATATCGGATCCCTGCATTTATCATCATCATTGTGCTTGTAATTCTGTCTGTTTTCATTATTTCCATAATTTGTTTGATGTGATTATATCGTCCACATATTATGTTTGACGTGTCACTAAAATTACATGTGAGAAGTATAAAGAAATATGCCAAATATACTTTATTAACCAGTTTCCTAGTAGGTTAAATTTTTGATGAGAATGGTTTTTCTAATGAGAAAAGTCCATCTATTCCAGAGAAATAAGCAGCCCTCATCACAGACCCGCATGCGCACGCAAACACATTTAGGGATAATTTTGTAAAACCCTCCTGAGATTTTGGGGGGTGGCACTCATATCGCATTTGCTTTGGAGCTTTCAATCTTTATACATTACCCCACGAGCTCTCATTTTATCGCAAACAATGATCCTCGGTGAATTAGAAACATATTTTTCATAAAGAAATGTCTCCCTGTTTCTTAAATTGCTTTAAAAAACAAGGACTAAATTACTAGTGAAATATGGAAAAGAGAAAAATCCATTGTAAACTAACAAAAAGATAAAGCATAAAGAAAATAACTTTTTTATATTTTTCGAATATGACAAAATCAATAATAAACTAACATTAAGCTGAAAAGAAAAAAAGATGATATATTGTTGCCTTGATTTCATATTTCTCTTTCAGATTTGCACTTTTTTGGGATTTTTTTTTTTTTGACTTTACAGACATTTAAGCTTTAGCGATTTCCCTTCCAATAATTGTTTAAAAAAAAAATACATCATGCTTTTTAATTAAAGATTCATCACGTCCAGGTGAGGTAATGAAAAAAGAAAGAAAGACAGAAAATCCTCAAAACAAGCGCTCATTGGCTTTGAATGTTTGAATGTTTTATGTTTTTTTTTTTTTTTATATATAATTTATATATTTGTGAAAGAGGACTTGCAGAGATTAAGTTCTCAGAAGTTGGAGTGTTGAATTACACAAACTTAAGTCAAGGTAGTAAAGTCAAGGTAGTAATGTTATTACATTTATTGTAGTAATTGATTTCTCTTTTTATTACAAAGATACTAAATTGTTTAGCTTGTTATGAGGTTTCTTGTTTTTTCTATACTTTATTTGCAAGTACTTTCTATCCATATTAGTCAACTCAAGGTAAAACAGATATTACACGAGAAAATGTTCAAAGGCGAGTGCCTATTACTCTGAAAATTTAGGGGGCTTCTGGAATATTTCCAAATCATCTTTTTTCTATGAGCCACTCTGAAACACTATATTTCTAGTTGTTCTTTTACTTAGTTAATAAAAAAAAAAAAATAGAAAAGCTGTTGTACACATGAAATAAATATCACGAAATATGTTACATTAAATTTTTGGCCCATTTTCTAACTGTTGCATTGACCTCGGCTTTGAATCCCTGCATTTTCTCTTATCTTTAGTCTGCTAGTTGTTTCGTCCGATTTTGCTTTTCTCCTGTCGTCAATTCAATGTGGTTACATCGTTCGTATATCATGTCTGACATATAGCTGACGTACGTGAGGAGCGTTAAGAAATGTGGTACGTGTACATTATTAATCCACTTTCTAATGGCTTAAACTTTTGATAAAAAAAAAGGGATTGTCTAATGAGACAAATAATGATTCCAAAGAAAGAAATACCCCACCGCGTGTTCTCACACACAAGCATATATTTCGGGATAATTTGGTAAAACCCTAATTAAATGTTGGTGTGGCTTAACGTACTGGATTTACTCCCAAACTTTCGATGTTTAATCCATAAACTTTCATTTTGGTATAAACATTAACTCCATCTTAAACTTTTATGCTAGTTTTGAGGGTGGAAACATACTTTCCTGAAAAAGAAATGTCTCTCTTCTTCTTGAATTGCTCTAAAGTCAATAAGAAAAATTAATAAGGTAATGGAAAAGAGAAAAATCATAGTGGGCTAACAAAAAGATAAATTATACAGAAAAATATTGTTTTCTTAATATGAGAAAATTCATAATAAACTGACAATAAGCTGGAAAATAAAGATGATAACCTGTTGCCTCTTAGTGATTTCCCAACCGATAATTATTCAAAAAATATATTATTTTTTAAATAAAGTCCATGTAACTGTAACGGTGCTGTAAAAAAATCCGAAATAAAAAAGGTTCACATTGGCTTTGCATGTTTTTATGCCTTTTTTTTTTTCCTCTTTATATAATGAATACATGTCAAAGAGGATGTAGATATCAAGTTCTCAAAATCTAGAGCTTTGAAATACACGTATTACGTAACTTAAGGTCGTGATATTATCTTACGAATTGTGGTAATTAGTTTCTTTTTATTTTACGAAGATGCCAATGTTATCAGCTAATTATGAGTTTGCTTGTTTCCTCTATTCTTTATTTGCAACTATTTTCCTATCACATTAGTGAAATCAAGGTAAAAGAGATATATTAGGAGTAGGTTTGGAATAGAAATTAATTTGGTAATGCAATTTCATTTTTCTATTTTGTGGATAAATTTTTAACCTAGAAATAAGTTTATAATAAAAATGAGAAGTAAAAATTGTATGCATTTCTATTTCTAGAATAGAAATAGAAATAAAAAGTTCTCATTGCTTGCTATTGCTGCCTATAGCCGCCACCTGTTGCCCACGCCCCCCTTCAGCCAGCTGTTGTGGGGAAAAGAGCATGAGAGGGAGATAATTAAGAAGGCTTATTAAATAGATTTCTATTTTAGGAACTAAAATTTTATATTGTTATCAAACACATATCTTTATTTATAAACTCGTCTTGGAAATAGACAGACATATATATTTTACAAAAAATTACTTTCAGTAATAGAATTGTTATCATTCCCATAATGAAAGTAGTTGCATAAGTTTGACTTTCTACCAGTTTTTAGGGCACTTCTTTTGGATGAGAGAGAGAGAGAGAGAGAGAGAGAATGGGCACATGGTGCAAATCCAATGATAAAAAATTTAGGGTTGCAGGATTGTGGGGAATAGCACACGGTAACAGCAGCCCCTACACCACTGTTTCTGCCTGAAAATGAAGAGCTTCGCAGTACAAGAAGTGATGAGCCTGTAAGAATTCCGTAATCGCTGCACAAGCACGGGGCTTTTAAAGGTCCGCCAATGGTGGGTGGGATATGCAGTCAACTGCGGCTTCTTCCCACTAGGAGCTTTGTAGCATTTGTCCACCAACCTTTCTTTTATTTAATTTTCAAAAGTGGAGAGATTGAAAAGAGGAATGTTATTGAGTAAATGGGAAATATAGACAACATTATTCGTTTAAGAAAACGCTCATTGAAAAGACCGAATTGTCTCTCCTTTCAGACTCTTTACATCGTCTTGATTAGGGTTTCGATGATTTGATTTTAAGTGGATAAGAAAATTTAAGATATGAAGATGGATATGTTTACAAAGAAAATTGCATTTTCGTAATTAAGGATACCAGAATAATCAATGTGACGGTGCAAAGTCATCTTCAATTTTAAACTCGGGTACTTTCTATTTTCAATGATTGAAAGGAGCGATATGTGTTTGGTATATTTCCAAAATAAACCCTTCAAGAACTGTTTTGGCTTCAAAACCCATCGAAGGAAACGTGTTTGAGTAGTCTAAGAAGAATTGGCTAAAACTTCATTTTAAATTTACTCCCTTGAAAAGTCGATAGAATAATCCATTAAAGGTAGATTTAGCAACACCACCTGCTTAAAGTAAACCAAAAATACCCCACGATCAATGAAAAAAGTCATTCCCACTCTCTCTCCACCCTAACTTGCGTCGAGGGGCAGTCAATGTTGGCGTATTTTAGGTGCATTTAATAGTTCGTCCTGGCCTAAAACATCCTAACTTTGATTCTATGGGCGAAAGCATTGAATTATTACGAAAGTGCGTTGATAATTCGTGTCGATATATAAAATTAAATGTGTGCCTTCTCATCAAATTTGGATTTTCTTTTTGTAATTCGTACTTCACTTTGTGTCGGGCACATGGGATGTATCTAGTATTACCGACCTCATTCGTGGAGGTGGCACCTCGTCACTGTCGTTATCAGTGTTGCCGGTGTCGCTGGCTCGCCACATTCGCTATTGCTCAATCACCTCAACCATCCCTTGCTCTCTTTCTCATTTCAATAACCGTCCACCGTCCTTAAGCCATTTCTCAACCAAGCCTAGGGAGATCGCTCGCCTTAGGGACTTGCTTGAGGCTGCAGCCACGACGGAGGGGCGGCTTGCAGCGGTGGGCAGGGCGGCGGGTGGTGCGCTGATTGTACACGAAGACTTAAGAAGGTGAAGGGAAAGAAATAAACGGTTAAAAAGAAAAGAAAAGAGAATAATTATAAGCCGCTCCAACCTAGTGCGGTGATGTTCATACTTTATGTGGTAAATTTACTCTCTAAAAAAAATTGAGAGCATTTCAGTCATTTCTCGAACATTGTATTCTATATGATTTACATTTTTTATTGTGTGCTTACGGCGAGATGTTAATATTGGTACATCTTCTTCTTTTTTATGAACATTGATGTTAACATTGGTAATATTGTTTCTTTATTTTAATCATCTATTTGAAAAATAATTGGCGCAAGTTTAGTCGAAAATAAGAACCATCGTGGAAATTGCACTAATTTTCTATTTGTCAATAATGTGGAGTCAACCACCGAGATTTGTCCTAGTAGCCATTCTTCTAACATAAGAAGAGGGAGGAGGGGGTTCGAATCCTCACTTTCTTAGAGGGATTAGGGTGGGGAGATTTAATTTTAAGAATGGGTTTCAATTTCCACGTCTTACAATGAGGTATGGCAAAAATTTGAGCAATAGAGTAAGAGTAGAGTAAAATCGACGAAAAAAAGAAGAAGAGTAATGTGGAGTCATAAGTGAAATAAATTCCTATCTTTGCTTTCATTAATTAAAATAAATGACAAGACAAGATAATCCAGTTGAGTCATATTTGAAACAAAATTCCTCTATTCAAGCTGGTGCCTCCGTTAGTGTCTCAATATATCTTAATAGGAATGAGAGAAAAGGATCTCCATCCCAACATAACTTGCTTGATCCCCACCCACCCAACTAGTCCAATGACCAGGTTCAACTAGCTAGCGATGTCCAAGCATGAACTTTGCTAATTCCCAATACAATCCCGATAGTCTACTATTTGTTATCATATAGTTGTGCTGTGATGTATCGTAACCGATATTTAACAATGTATCTTCTAAAGTAAAAATTAGGTTGTTGCTGCTATCTCGTAAAATATAATGGAAGGAACTATTAATTCTTCATTCGAATCAACTTGCAATAGAGGATCACTTTCCCTATTCTAATCAGTAAGGAATTGAACATGCGATATCGCGTCGGTGGAGCTCATTTGACGTGTATGGACACAACGGTTTGTGTACATTACCGTGGGATTAATTGATCCCGACATTAGGGGTTACTCCATGCTATCAAGGAAAATGATGCGAAACCCTAATTCCACGTGCTCCACATACTAAGAATCTCTTTGGTTGGGAGGAACCTTTCTCTTCGTACATATAGTTGGAAAGCAACCTGAAAGGAGACGATCATCAGGTCCATCGGTCATCATGAGCGAGAAATCATGATACGAACATTAAAAGTGCCATCTACTTTGATTTGGAAGCGAACCCAATGAAATCTCACGGAACTTCATCCACCACGTGGATGGGTGCACGGAAGGCGCTTCTTTTGAATTTTCTCCGGGTAGTAAAGCGTTGAATGGTTGCAGCAGCGGCACAGCTCCGGTTTTGTCGAATTCAATACACCGTTGCTGGAAAGAGCAAGCTCACATGTGTTGCGATCTTTTCAAGGAACATTTAAGAACAAAGGAAAGGAGGGTACGCTGCTTTGTTAAATTCAATCGGAGCAGGTTAGTGAAAAGGAAAGGAAAAATGTTGCCGGAGCATTGTATCAGCATATGCAATCTTCAGTCGGTTCGATTCAGGACAAAGATGATGGCGACACCGACGATCCCTACCCTTTTCTTTCTGTCGATTGTGTGAATTTAGCGTCCGAAATGACGGGTTTGAGAAAATGGGATGCAAAGTCAATGTTTCGATTCCCGAGGTTACAAAATGTCACTAGGGTTAACAACAGGATTCTGCTTGTAAAAAATTTTGGACTTTCACGTAGAATACCGGCGATGTAAAAGAGATTCTCCGCAAGTAACTAGGCTTGTAAGCAGTTTTTGATTTCTGTAGTCGCATCCCTTCCGTTGCTCATTCGATGTTTTATGACTGCTTGAGCTATAAAAAAAAAATCACAATGGTGTTCTTAATTAAGTTCCTTGTTAGCTACCCTTGAAAGTAACCATCGAAAAAGACGCGAACGTAAGATTGAAACCTCTAGATTGATAGTTCGACCGAGATTTTGATAGAAAACTTGGTATATGAAAACACGTTTTTAAACCGTGAAATAACCGACGGTGTTCTCCGTCGGCGAAACCTGGGAGCGCCCCCGCGTTTGGTCAATCGCCATGTCCCTTTGCCAAGATTTTCAAGATTCCAGGATCATGGCGTAATCTTTCTCTGCCTTCTTCGTATTGGCACTTTCCCGATGGTCATCGGCAGTTTTAGATTATCCCAACCTCCCTACTAGCCGAACCAACGCCAATCACCTGTTGATCGGCATATTTTCCAGGTCGCCAGTCGTCCTTTATGCCAACCCCATCAAACTTTGGTGCCAGCTGGTTGTCATGTCAATTGATATATAAATAATAGTCGAAAAGTTTAGAAACTTCCCTCATTGATACTTACGTAAGGGGTGGCAATTATGCCGTAAGGGATACGGACATATATATAGTCACTTCTCTTTAAAGTAGATGAAAGAATGTCGATGTTCTCGACAATAGAATGGAGAAAATTTTACAAAATGTCCCAAATTATTATATGGTGGCTAATTCAGTCCTAAACATTTCAATTATGTCAATTTAATCTTAAATATTTTGACGATTTATCAATTTAGTCATAAACTTTTCAATTATGCTAATTTAGTTCTAAATTTTTTATGATTTATTAATATAATCTTTCTGGCCAATTTTGGCTGGAAATTGTTAATGTGGATGCTAGCCAGCCTACATGGCATTGCCAGCACGAAAGATGACTTCTTTTGTAAATTATGATTTTCCTTTTTTTATTTTTTTCCTTTCCTTTTCTTGCTTGTCACCTGTATTAAGTAATGAACGGCCATGGCATCATGACGCTTGTCAGCGACAAGGCTAGGGTCACCCTTGTAGGCCTCAAGGGTGCCCATCGCCCTGGCCCACAAGGATTGGGCCCTCGTTGGCCCTCCGACCACATGCAGAAAAAAGGAAAAAAAAGTAAAAAATAAAAAAAGGAAATTTCAGAATTTAAGAATAAAAATAAAAATTATCTACATTAGTCTCAGCCAATTGGTGAGAATGACTAAATTTGCAAATTATCAAAAGGTTTCAAACTAAAAAAAAAATTCAAAAATTTTATGACTAAAACGATACGATTAAAAGGTTTAGAATTTTGGCAAAAAAATGTTTATCCATAAATTGGCAAATTATCAAAATATTTATGATTAAATTGACAAAATTAAAAGCTTATGACTAATCGGTCACCGTACCATCAATTTACTTTTTGGACAATTTTTCCCAATAGAATGTATAAATAGTTTTATCATGAGTTTACATCAATTGTGTTACAAAGAGAAAAGCCTACAATAATAAAATAGGACCATTTTAGATTACACAAAAAGCCATAAACTTATTGTACTTGTCCATGCTATATTAGATAAAATAATATATGAGGTTTTATACTAGTCCATGCTATATTATAGGAATTCAAAACAATCCGTCCATATAATATCACACAATCATAATTTGAAAAGATTGCGCAAAAAGCCATAAACTAATTGTACTTTTATAGTTTAGTTCTAAACTTTTCGATTTTGTCAATTTAATCCTAGATTCTTTTCACGTTTGTTAACTCTTTTTGATTAATTTTGGATGGAAATAGCAGATGCAAATACTGACTATCTTACATGGCACAACCAGAGCTGACATGGATGTTGACCATCTTACATGACACAATCGGAGCTAATGTTGACAACTTTTAATAATATTTTAAATTTTTAAATTTTTTACTAATTTTTTATTTTATTTTTTACCTTGTTTTTTCTAACCGTAAGTCAATGAGGTTGCTTACCAACCCTCGCTTGATGCCCTCAACTGTGACCAATGAAAGCGCAAAGGCCCTTGCTTGCGGCCAATGAGGGCATGGAGAACCTCGCCTAGATTAGGCGAGGATAGCTGGCCTAGGGTTAGAAAAAGAAAATAAAAAATAAAAATGAAAAGGAACAGTTAGGGTCTGTGTTAGTGACTTTTAGAAAAATTGATCGGATGGATCCTATTAACAAAGTGTGAAAATGTTTAGAACTTAATTGGTAAAATTGAAAAGTTGAGAATTAAATTGGTAAAAATGCAATGGATTTTGGATTTTTTGGACAATTTTGCCATCATAATTTTGATATGAAATGATTATTGACATATGTTACATAATTAATGAATTGACCAACAGATATGCAACGAGTTTAAAAATTTGCACAATTTTTACCCAGGCATAGTAACTCATGCATTTTGTTTTATATATTTATTATTTATTTAATTCTAAATTATTCTGGGAGCTCAACAAATGTTAATCACGTACAAACGTGTTCTTTAATGGAAAAGTGCAATACCTTACTGGCAGAGCCCTCCAGCATTACTTAAAAAGAAACAAATTTTCTTTGTTATTAAGCGTATTTAGTACCAAATCCACATGAATATTAAAAAATTCAGATCAGTTGCTCAGTTCTATGGCTGACTGTTATAGCATGAATTAATTTGTTTGTTATCTCTTTGCACTTCCCGAATTGTATTGTATTTCCAAAGGAAGAGGCTAAATCCATTAATCTAATTAAGTCCGGCTGGAAAATAGCTTCTTGATATCATCAGCTGCAATGAACTGAACTGACAATGGCTAAGCGTAATTTCTCAGGAGTTCACGGGACCAAGCAACGCCGAAAATGAAGATAGGACCGTCCTTTATAAGTAGTCGGAAAATTAATTGTTAATGACCCAATGATGTTGGTATACACATGCATTTGCGGTTGGATTATTCTTGTTAGGAACTTTCAAAAATTATCACTACAGTAGATGCAGTGCATGATCGAATTGATTTTCTTTTGTGAGATTGTTGATCAACAGGTATACGTTGTGCATATGGGTTCGCTTCTGGAGGAAGGGTATTCGCCGTTGTCTGAGCATTTCAACATGATAGGATGAGTTATGGATGAGAGGCAACATTCACATGCTAGAGCCTGGTATTGCTAATTGCCAATTCTGATCTCTCTCTCTCTCTCTCTCTCTGTGACATAAGAAGCACAGCCTTGTGAAGAGTTTCTTGATTACAAGTTACAAGGGGAGCTATAATGGTTTAGCGGCCAAGCTTACGAAACAAGAGCCAGATAGAATAGCCAGTGTCTTGCAGGAAACGTTTCGAGCACTTATAAATTATTTTGATCAGCCTAGACAAGGGATTCGTGTAAATGATTGGAAATATGAAGTGCAGGCGTGAAAGGAGCACTCTCTGTATTTCCCAGCACTAACTCTCAAACTTCAGACCGCGAGATCTTGGGACTTCATAGGCTTCTCCTCCAAAGCGAAACAGATCCAACTGCCGAAAGTGACATCATCATCGGCCTCATCGACACCGGTGTTTGGCCCGAGTCTGAGTCGTTTAGCGACGGAGGATTGGGTCCTCCGCCAAAGAAGCGGGAGGGCGGCCTCTCCACCACGCAGCAAGTGATACTTCTTGAGTTCAAAACCTGATTGCTAATTGGTCTTCAACGGCTTTTCCTTTCCCATGTAAAATCTTTGTTCCATAACCAAACTTGATTCTGACCCGTCAGTAAGCACAAGAGATTTAGAAGTAATACATATTAAAAGGATAAATTAGAAAGAAGACCTGAGGGGCAAAAAGTTAAAAATAAAAAAAGACTAGGCCCAAGTCAAATCCGACTTGGGATCGGCGACCCTCAGCAACGTCTAGCGGAATCACACGATCTCAGACCAGATCTGGTCATCGCTGGGGTCGCCCAACCTTGGCATCGACAATTGGAGTCATGCGATCCTCTAGAGTTGCATGACTTGAGGTTAGATTTGGATCGAGTCGAGCAACCCAAGCCAAATCTACCCCTTGCGAGGTCACGAGACCCTGAACATTCATCCCTTGGGATCCTCCGACCCTGCCGAAGTCTAGAATGCAGGGGTTTGGCTGTTTCGGTTGTAGAGGTGTCAATAACCAAACCAAAAATAGAACCGAAACTGAAATCGAAATCGAACCGAATCAAAATTTCATACGTTTTTTGTTCGATTAATTGAAAAATAACCGTTAACTTTTTTTGGTTTGGTTTGGTTAACCGAATGAAATTGAAATTGTCAATAAAAATTGAGAAGACAAAACCCGAAAAATCGATAAACCGAAAGACAAAAATAAAAAATAAAAAAATTGAACCGAACTCGATTTTCGATTTGGCTCATATTCGGTTCGAGTTGGATTTGATTCGATTTTGAATTATACCTTATCATTACGCTCCTACTATATGATGTCTCTCCCAGCCGCCTCCTGCATCTTCTCTCTTTCCCTCTCTCTCCTATTTTTTAAAAAAGTGTCGATTATTATCTGGGGCATAAGTACAGTCCAAGTGCCAAAACTTGACACGAGAGGATACTTAAGTGCCAAAAGTTACAAAAGGTATACTTAAGCGCCAAGATAGGAACAAAAATGATTAGTTAAGTGCCAATGGCGAGAAAATCCGGCCAAAATACTAACGTGGCACTTTTCTGGAAAGTTGGAGTCGAAACAGCGTTGTTTTGGGTGCTAATATGGCCAAATAAGCCCAAAATGACATCGTTTTGAGTGTTGATGTGGTTAGATCAGTTCAAAATGACGTCGTTTTGGCCAAAATTTATTTTTTATATAAATATTAATTAAATAATATTAAAAGCGAACTTATGAAAAAAAAAAAAGGGTAGTAACCTGTCTGTGATTGCTGCCCCATCGCTGGTGGGGTGGCGGTGACAGACGGTGAGGGTTGCCAACGCTTGGGTGCGGGTTGGTGACCCTCACCAAACGTCGAGAGAGAAACTCAGCGCCGCTGGGTGAGGGCTGCCGGCGCCAAGGTGAGGGCGGCCAACCCTCGCCCAAATCTAGGAGAGGGTTGCCGCCCTCTTCTGGCGCCTAGTGAGGGTCGAACAGCCCTCACCGTTTGTCGCCGCCGCCCCACTGGCAATGGGGTGGCGGCCACAGGTAGGCTATTGCCCCCCTTTTTTTATTTTCCCTTTTAATATTATTTATTTAATGTTTATATTAAAAATTAAACTTTAGCCAAAACGACATTGTTTTGGGCTTATTTTGGCCATGTCAACACCCAAAATGATGTTGTTTTGACCCCAGATCACCGGAAAAAATGCCATGTCAGCATTTTGGCCGGATTTTTTCACCGTTGGCACTTAACTGATCATTTTTGCTCCAATTTTGATATTTAAGTGTATTTTTTGTAACTTTTAGCATTTAAGTGTCCCATTGTGTCAAGTTTTGGTACTCCGGAGATCTGTACGTCTATTATCTGGTTAACACTTAAAAAGTACATGTAAGCACCAATTTACACGATTTGTATAGACATGACACTTACCCATCGGTCCACGCCATCATTTCCGCTTTACTTGAAGGGAAGGACTAACTCACACTTACATATACTTTATAAATCCAATTACACAAAAAGTAGCTGAAGGACCTTCCGGAATGGCATGGAAAAATTTAGGTACTTTTAGCACATTTTCCCTCCATTGCATTGCGGCTCTATTTCCTTCTATTAAATCCATAATAAATGTGCTCATCGAAATATATATTTTAAGTTTTGAGCTTATTATAGCAGTGTTAGATTATTTCAAAATTAAATTATGCATTTATCTATCAGTTTAAATTTTTAGAGCAATTAATAATGACCTTTTCAAAGTTTCAAAAGTAGTATATTCTCAATCGATTTTTCACATTACTCAAAAATCACTAGTCTAAAGATATCTATATACTCGCATTGTGAATGTTGAAGCCACTTATCACGAAAATTTTCAAAAACAAAGAGAAAAAAAAGGACAAGGCATACCCAACCATGGGCAGCTGCGCTGGTGTTCGTTTTCTCCCTCATCGCTGAGGTCGAGGGTTCAAATCCCTCGTGTTGCTAACATGACTTAAGAGGGGGGTCATGGGTGTTGGGCTCTTGTGCTAGCCTTCTCTCAGGTATTGACGTTTGATCTGAGGCGCATTGCGCACTGTACGGACCGTGGGTTGGCGAGCGTAAGCTTGTCGAGCCCGGCGGATCCTGGGTATCAAAAAAAAGAAAAGGACAAGGCATTCATTTCTTTAAGCCAATCCGATACTCTAATTTGGGCGAAGATGTAGACTAAGGGTGCGTTTGTTTCGCGAAAATCGTACAATTTTAAAAAATATTTTCTAGGAAATCATTTTCATGGAAAATGATTAGTTTTCTTGTGTTTGATGATATGTGATTGAAAATGTTTTCAGGTGTTTGGATCACATTTGGAAAATGATTGAATAACATGAAGAACCTAAAGACTTGATAAAGAGGGAAAGTTTTTTCCCCTTCCCATGCATAGAAATTCATTTTCCTAAAATAATACATAATATTTATGTTGATTGGAAAGTATTTTCCATTAATCAAATCGTTTTTGGAAAAATAAACAGTGGAAAGTCTGAAAAACACTTTCCGAAAAACACTTTCCGGAAAACTACTTTCATTGAAACAAACGCACCCTAAATAGATACTCTAAAAGCACCACGTGATGATTTCATAACCCTATTAGATAGTTTCAGCTTCCACAACATCACATTTTTCTTAATATATTATAATTTCGTAGTTTACAATTAATTTGGAGTAAGTGTGTACATCAATGAATCGGTGCTTCGGGAACATGTAATCACTTCTAGCCGCATTGCGGAATTTCTTAACTGCTGTTAACTCGGCTAAGATGGCAAATAAAGCTAATTCTAGATCAAAGAGTCTTGGACCATCGCTTAGCCTAATCCCTTATCAAAATTCCAGTGTTTTGATGTATTGGTTACAAGTTCCCGTTACTTGGCAAATTCGATAAATTAAGAATGGATTCTAGGGAAAATTTTCATTTACCCCCCTAACTTTGGGAGCAGTGCACTTTTGTTTACAAAATTTGGAGAATATAAATATGAGAATTATTGGAAATCTATTGGAAAATATGAAAAAATAAGATCAACTGTCTTTGGTATATAAATATTGTCGTTAAGGATAATTCCACTCATCAGAATACGAAACTTGGTGCCATTGGTTCTAACAATTAGAGATGAGTATAGTTTTAGGATAGAACCTGGCACCTAAGAACCGCATTGATGGAAACCTATAGATTCCTAATTTTAAGGTATACAGGGTAGACTCTAGGTTCTAAAATTTGCGGAACCTACTCCAATGGGTAAGTTTTAGATTTTAGGTTCATAGAATTTGAAACCTGAAATACTTGTAACTTAAAACCTAGAACCTAAAATAAGTTTTTGCATTTTTCTTAGTCTATGTCTTCACGTGATCCCAAGGTATTCCATGGCCTTTGATGATAAGTGTATAATCCGATACTACTAGTCTGAACTTCCATTTTATGATTGAGAATTATATTTTGTTAATGTTTCATATTTTTCATATGTCTAAATATCAGTTATGGTAAATGAAATTATAGTAGCAAATGATGATCATTATATGTGATAATTTATTGTAATCGTTTAATCAATAATATAGGTGAAACCCGAGTAGACCCTCCTATGATAAGATAGGTTACAAGTTCTAGGGTATGCAAAGTAGTTAGAGGTTCTAAAAAATGAAGAACTTGCTTTAACGAGTAGGTTTTAGATTCTATTTGGCACCTGTATGGAATCTAGAACCATTCACTCCTAATATGTTTTAGTTGACCATGAGACCAGTGGAAGCTCCAATTGGTTATTTGATGCAATTATATTCGAGTGATTGCTTCTTTCAAAATAATGATTTTGTATAATACAAGAGCAATCGATACATTGAAAAACCATAAAATTCTTTTGATATTATTTGATAGGTGCATATGGACATTCATTCTTAGGTAATCGATAACAAAATCCTTGTTCATTTTTATTATTGCTTCTATTTTCATTTTACTTAACTAAATATTAAAAAAAAAAAACCTTTAGAATCTAGAATAGACCCTGGAATTTGTAATAGAATAGATTCCAAGTTTTAGGTTCTGACAAGTAGGTTTTAGATTCTAAAAAATGAAAACTTGTACCTGATGGTAGGTTTCAAGTTTCAGGCAGAACTTGAAGCTACTCACTCCTACTAACAATTATCCTCCTAAGATGCAACATACCTTATTCTTTACTCCAAATAGAATAACCAAATGAACATGGTGTCACGACCCTCCCAAATGAGGTTGATGGATTACTAAACGCAGTGCTTAGCACGGACTCTCCCAAGTCCTACCAATCGCAACTTGGTACTCGATTCAACTATGATATTTATCTTACTTATTGGAGCCACCACTAATCGGTTTCGGGTCGATTAGACACCCAAGTAAAATGTGAGAGTACATTTTACTTCTACGAACCAAAAATCATGAGTTCGGGGACTTGTATATTTTCTCCTTATTTTAAAAAATGTTTTGCATACAACCTTTGTTGGATTTTGTAATATTACACCATTAATGTGTTAAAATATGACCAAGTAATTGAGCGAACAATAAAATAACATCCAACGATAATGATCATAAGAAAATATGAACCTGAACATATATTTTTTTTAAATGATATTATCATTATCACAATGTTTCTAAGAGAGATTGGCACAAACCAGAAGCACGATATTATATTAAACAACTAAAGGAATGTAGCAACAATGACCAGCAACAATGTAGCAACAACAACACACCAGAGCGGCAACGAATGTCGACAAATCAGCAGCAAACCAGTAGCGAATCAGCAGCAAACCAGCAGCGAACAGCAGCAATGATCAACAATGGAGATCTTCAGTGATTGCAGAACTTTTGTAGCCGCTATTGGAGACTCATTTGAAGACTAAGGACTCAAAAAAAAAAAAAAACTGCGTCGTGATGTATGCAAGGCACCACAACCTTGTGAAAACACGAGAGAGCTTCGTATGGTGATGAGAAAACTGATGATCCTCTCGTGCTCTTCTCCCCTCCTTTTATAATGGCCCCAAGCGTCTCTTTCTATGGGCAATTTTCTGAGTTTCCTTTTCTCATTGCCTTAATTCATGGTTTGCAAATTGGTACGCGATTTTGTGGCCAGCTCAATCTTTCCTATTTCACGTCTCAATTCCTTCCTTTGTCGAATTTCTTGCCTTCCTATTCACTCGATATTTTGGCTCTTGATTCTGAATCAAAAATTTAGATCCTCATTTACCAAAATTTGAATATCCATTACAACAAGAATGGCTGATCAGGATTCCCACCTTCCTTGCATAGCCAATCAGATTGATCCCATCTTATTTTCCTGCTCATTAGCTTCCTTTTGTAAGTCTCCACAGCCTACACTTGCCACAAATGTTTTCGTTTTCTTCCCTCCATTTCATCCATCTTATCCCATGAATTCCTCCAAAGATTCTTTGTGAAAATTGCAACCCCTAGTATCCCACTGATTTCCTTCCGAATTTTCTATCCTCACGTGTGCAATTCATTTGTCTCCTTTCCTCATATTATGGGCGAGGTTCATGGTCCCTTATTAGGCTGAACATAATTTCCAATTTTGCTTAAGGATCGAGTCAACCTGCAAATATAGCCACACGTTAGGTCAAAATTTAGGTGTCAACACATGGATAACTAAATTGTATATATGACCAACAAAGAAAGGAAAGAAAAATGTAATGAGTGTAAAAATGTTGATGTTTTTCTAGATATTTTTTCAATTATGTTTGGAATAACAAATTGCAAGTTAAAAAAAGAGAGAGCCGTTTTTTATCATCAATTCTTGCATTATAATAAAAAAATGTTACAAATGCATTAGAGAATAACTTTCATAATTGTCATAATTGCCATCAAAGCCGTTTCAAAACTATGGCTTACAAATTTCCAAACTATCAAAATATACATCAACTTTACAATTGGTAGATTAAATTATCAACTTTGTAATTGCCATTTTCAAAACAGTGGATTTCAACTTGACAAGCAAATGGGATAATATGAAGTTGGGATTTCTATTTTGACAAAAAAGAAGAAGGGATTCCTAGGATGCATATTCCTCCATTTGGAAACATCTCTCTACTAAATAACATATTCATAAGACAACATGTTGCAAAGGAAATATATTGAAGAGCCTTCCAAAGAATTTGAGTCAATTTTATAATTGGCAAGCAATTAGCCAGCTTTAATCTTTTCAACTTTCTCAATAGAGAAAACAACATAAATGGTCTCTAAACTTTGATCCGGTGCACAATCTCACTTTTGAAATTTCAATTTGTTCAATTTCATTTTTCAACAATTGGTAAATATTCAATCTAGTCCCTAGATTATTTGAAAATGTTCAATTTTGTCCATGTGTCAATTAAAGTTAATGGAATTTGTTACCATGGCTTTTAGTTTTAAATAAAAAACAAAAAGATACATGGAAATCCCCATAACTTATCTCTTTTTCAAATTAAGAGTAGACAAATCCACATTGAAATTATCATTAAAATAAAACAACTCAAACCGGGCCATCAACCAAAACAGAAAAATAGAGGCCACTTTTTCCTTTTGTTTCCAAGATCGGTGCTCTCAATCTTTCACGAGTCCAAAACGTTGTATCAAAACATGAAGAAGAAAAATGCGAGCCTTACAATCTCCATGAGAAGTATCAATATTTATTTTCAGGGCATATATGTGGATTTATGGTTCAAGAGTTGAACTTGCTCTAAACGGTGACTCTATCTTGGCACATAGAAGAAGTTAGTCTATGCCCGAAGTGTTGCCTCGGGTGTAAGGCTTCCAATGAAGACTCGGGTTTGTAAACGTGGGGGTTCTACAAGGACGATGTATTATGTAGGCTCCTCCATGGTTGTTATTTAGGGTTAATAGGGCATTCTTGAAGATGGGTTAATCATGGCTTTCTCGAAGATAGTAATGCATGATTTATTAGACTCAATCAAAGTGTACTTATGATGTAAAGTGTAAATCGTCTATTTAGGCATGTTGTGTTATGCAATGCCCTATAAGAGTATTCAAACAATATTGAATGGATGGTAGGTACTGTTATATTAATTTAATGTGATCTTAACTTGCTGTAATTTTAGGTTATAGTTTTTTATGGCTTTTCAGATGTGGCTCCCATTTGTCGTTGTTTTGTTGCCTATAAATTATACTTTTGATGTTTGTTTGTTCATATTGTACAAACAATAGAAATATATTGATGTCCTTCTTTTCTAGTTTAGCTAATTTTTATGTGTTACTTTTAGAAAATTTACATGACCGATGAGACATTCCGATTTACTTTATGAGTTGGGGATAGGTTTGTATGTTGATGGTTATAGTAGTGGGTGACTTTGTGATCCAAACGAAGTGAGCTACTTTGAGATTTTGCTTTTAGTACAAGCTATGGGTAACTTTAATAGAAGACGACACTTCGGTACAGGAAATAATGGCACTTTGGGCAAATATTGGTAGTACATGTGAGAGATTTATTGAACATGGTGATGACATGAGCGTTGACACTAGTGATGGGTTAGTTGAAGGATTGATGAATGTAAAAGTAAATGAGGGAGTTGTAATGCTTATTGAAGATGATGATGAGCTTGCGGATGTGCCATGGTTATCTAATAATAAAGAAGAAGAAAAACGGTGAGAGGAAAAATTAGAATTCTTAAGGGAGACAACGCATACGAAGTTGATAGGTTGCGGCATATACCTAGTGAAATAGATGTTGAGATACAATGAAAAAGGAGGAAGGAGGCTATAACAATCCATTGTGAAGATAATGTTGAGTTTAAGAATGACTACTTTGAGTCAAGTGACTCTATTTGTCACGAGCGATGAAGAAGAACTAGAGATAAAAGAGGTTGTAAGAAGGAAGAGTACACATGCGCAATATGATGACATATAGAGATACCTCACTTTGCATTATATATGGTATTTAGTGGCCCTAAGTAGTTTAAGAAAGCTATTAACAAATATGCAGTCACCAAAAGAGTAATATTGATTTTATTAAGATTGACAAAGTGAGACTAAGGGCAAAATGTAATGCTAAAAATTGTGATTGTTTAATTTATGCAACCAGAGATGACAAGACAGGCTTTTTCTATTGAAAATTTTCAAGGATGAGCACGCGTGTTCTTAGTCTTCCAAGTGAGGAGGTTTACATCCACGGACATAATCAATCATTATCTAAGGTTGTGGAGGGTGGCTCCTTCAATGAAGTTGCTAGAGTTCAAGAAAATTATGCGAGAGTAAATGAGCTTAGATGTTGCTATAAGCTAATGTAGAAGAACTAAGCTGAGAATAATCAAAAAACCAAATGGGATTCACTCCTATGAGTTCAACAAGTTGTGGAGTTATTGTGAAGAAATTATCCATAGAAATCCTTGAAATACCATGAATGTAAAGATTATAAGAGAATCATTAAATTTAAGTCCCATGTTTGCTTTGATGCTGTGGGGAAGGGACTTCTTGAAGGTTGCAGACCTTTGATAGAGTTGGATGGATTCTTAAAAGGAATGTTGAAGGGTGAGTTATCAACTGCTGTTTGGAGGGATTCAAATAATCAAATGTACTCCATTGCATGAGTGGTTGTTGAGGTTGAGAATAAGGATTCATGGCACTGGTTTATAGAGGCCATGAAGTATGATCTTGGAACAAAGAATAGTGTTGGATACATAATGATCTCAGATCAGCATAAGGTAATGTTATTACTCTTCATTCATTTCGTATTTTCTAGGTGTGCCATATTGTTACCTTTTATATATATATGATGCGATCATATATTTTGTAGTAGGGGGTCTGTGTAAGAACTGGAGAGGGAGATGTCATTAGTTGAGCACTGACGATGTATAAGACACATCTATGCAAATTGATGAAAGAAGAATAGGGATAACAAATGTAGATAATAATTATGGATGTGTGCAAAATTAATTACAATCCCGCAATTTGAAAATCATATAGAGGAATAGGATAAGATGAGCAAAAATAGGGAAGGTTGACTTGACAATGATTGCTCTAAAATATTGGTGTAAGGCCTACTTTAAAACTATATGCAAGTCAGATATTATGGACAATAATTTATTAGGAGCATTTAATGGATAGATATTGGAAGCTAGACACATGTTTTCTTCTAGCCACATGTTTTTTTTATCTATGCTTAAGGATATTAGAGAGAAGATGGCGACAAGAATATGTGAGAGAGAGATGCATGTCAAAGATGGAAAAGGAACATTGAGTCTAGGATACTAGAGAAGATAAAAGGCAAAAAAAAAGGAAAATGCCTTTTGTCATGTGCTTTGGAATAGAGAAGATGGATTTGAAGTGTGCCATAGGCACAATAAATTTGTAGTGGACACAAGAAATGACTAATGTTCTTGCAGGGCAGGGGACTTGAGTGGGATTCCATGCCCTCATGCAATCTGTCATTGTATTCAAAGGGGAGGCAATAGAAACTTTTGTTGCCCACTAGTACAAGGACATCTATTTAAAGACATACGATTACTACTTGGAAGTAATGAATGTAATAACATTTGACCTTCCAATGATAGAGAACCTTTGGTGGCACCAACACCCTAAGTTATGCCTGGTAGGCCTAAATTGAAAAGGTTAAGAGAGGAAGGAGAATCTAAAAATGGGCTTATAGTGCAAGGCACAAAAATCACATATCATTTGTGCCTTAAGTGAGGCCACAACTCAAGAAATTGTCCATTGAAACAAAAGGAAAAGGTAAGGATTATTCATTCTGTGTCTTTAGTCCCTGTTTGTGCAACATTTTTTACTTTATTTTCTTAAATGAACGGGATGAAGAGATAGTCGGACAGAGAGAAGCCAACCCACTTGTCAGAGATGCATCATAATAATTCTACCACTCAAAAGGTACTCTTAATCTTTTAAGTAAGTGATTATGTACTTAAATAATTATAAGTTGTCATTTTAACTTGCAAATTATTGTTCTAAAGGCTTGGACTGGAGGTAGTCAAGCCATATCTCTACTCAGAAATACAACCATAATGCTAAGAAGGTGGAGAGAACATCTCGCAAATTTATCACTACAATGGAACTAGAGGTACAGCTTTACAGTAGTAAACTTGTTATGTAAAGTTTGACGTTTGATTGATTGATGTGTTTCTTTTGTCTAGTGACAAAAGGCAGATATTATGGAAAGGAAGCAAGAAGAACGAAAACAAGCCGAGGAGCTTTTGAACAACATTGAAAGTGTTGGATCAACAAGATCTCCAAGAAAGAGGAAAATTTACCAAAAGTAGCTGTTTGAAGAAGTGGAAGCAGGAAATGTTCTAGTGCCTCTTGTTGATATGATACTCTTGAATTTAAGATCAAGAGAGATCAAGAGAGGGAGTTTGTTTTTTTTTTTTCTTTGTAATTTTGGAGGTGTTTTAGATGTGGCAATGATGCTGTTAAGAGCACAAGCATTCTGGGTAAAAGTTTTTTACTTTTGATAATAAATTCAATATTTGAAAAGAAATGCAGTTGACATTGATTTCGTCTGTCTGTTGGTGTTAGAAAGTACATTCAATACCCTTGAATAGTTGGCTTCCTCACGCGGCTAATTCATTTGCAAAATTTTTGTTGCTTTTGATCCCTACTTCAGTGAAATGGGTCTCAATGAAGGTGTACCAAAAGGAGGTCTAACGAAAGGTCATTTCTGTTTGCATCCCTATATTCTCAAATGGTTTGATAGCAATATGCATGTCATCTGCATATCTCTCAATTCCGTCTTTCAACTGTTACAGATATATTTATGATCATTATAATAGAGTTTTGTCAACAATAACAAGCGCAAGCTTGTTCAGAGGCAAACATGAATTTTTCCTTCCTAACAATGTCGACAAATTCATTGTAAGAACATCAGTTTTCATTGCAAACATCAGCAGTGAACGAATTTAACTTTTTCATTCCTAAAATATTTTCTGTTGCAACAAATCTTGATCACTAGGCCTATTGCTAATGTCTCCTCGTTGTTATAAGTCTGCTGTCCATATCTGACTGTGTGAGCTCAATCGACGTTGGACTGGAAAGAGAATGTGATAGACCAGACCATGATGCCAATAATCAGGATGATAGTCCCAACAAGTGAGGTAGGTAAGGCCAAAAGATCTCTTGAATTGGAATTATGAGCAGCGGTGTCTTGAGTTCATCCATCAATATTTCTTCATGAGAGGGATTGATGGATGGATGGCTAGAACTTGCTGGATATTCAAAATATTCTTGCAAAATTATGTCATCCAGGAAAAGAACTCCCAGATGAAATTAGCATGTATCTTGCAACTTATCATAAACAGAATTAATTGTGCTCAGAGTTTGCATAAGTTCAGTTTAATTCTTCTTTACTCAGCACTTGGCACACTCAGGAACATGACTTTCAGTCATAGATGGCGAAAAATTCGTCTTTTTCCTTGTCTTTCTTGCGATGAAAACTAGAATCCACCTCCTCCATGTGATCAAAAGGCCAACAACAGATGAAGGGACTAAAGGCGTTGCTGACGAATTAACTCCCCAGATGCCTATCCCGAAGAGTTCGTCCTGTGTAGAGCCAGAAGCAAAGTGAAGACCCTCGCTTTGTCATGCTGCTGAATAGATTTCTCGATACTAAGCATTCGCAGCAAATATAATTTCCAGTCATAGGTAGCTAAAATTCATCTTTTCCCTCATGTCGTCATGCGATGAAAACTAAAATCCCCCTCCTCCTTATAATCAAAGGCCAACAATAGATGCAGGGATTAGGGTGTTCCTGACGAATAGTTCGTGTTGCATAGAGCCGGAATCAAAGCGAAGACTCTCGCTTTGTCATGCTGCTGAATTAAATTGATTTCTTGATACTAAGCATTCGCAGCGAAGAGTACAAACGGGGTCAACTATGCAACCAAGTTACTCTATGTCAATAAATTTTTTATGCTTCATCAGCTATATAACCTTCCCAGCACATTTCATTGTAAAGCACTCCAAAGTCCAAGCAAGTTTTCCAGAAGTGAAGCAAACGCCACCCAGACCAGATGAAGTAGAGAAGAATTCTTCCCTAACCCAAGATCACGCTGACCCCTCGAGAAGCCTGTGTATTTGAAGGGTCCAGTGCTAGACAACCCGAGCTAAAAATATAAATGATAAAATGTTTGAAGGTGAAATCACATGGTTTTTTATGTATGTTGTTAGGGTGAGCATGGTCTGGCTTAGGCTAGTCCAACACCTAACTCAGGGACCAACCAGCACAATATTAGTCCCCAATTTTTGGGATTGAGGACTGATCTTGTTGAACCTCAAGGTTGGTCCAGTTTTAAGGTCAAACCGAGATTAACCTTCTTCTTTTTTGCTTCATTTTTTCAAAAAAATACTCTTTCAAATTACATATCAATCAACAAAATCCAACATTGGAGAACCAATTTATGAACATTAATACATATCAATCAATAGTAATCCCCATTGGCAATTATTGAGTTGCATTCGTGAGGCAAGTCAAGAGAGGCGAGCGATTTTAATAACTGAGTTGCACTTGTGAGGCGAGTGAGTAGAGGCTATGGGCAAGTGGCAAGGCAAGCAAACAGAGTTTCTATTTTATTTTTTTGGGGGGTCGAATTTGGGATAGGTTTTTACTTTCTAATTTACACGACAGAATTGTGTAAGAAAGAATAGAGATGGAGATGCTAGGATTTAGAGTAGTAGACAATAAATTACGTAATATATCGGGTTTGACTAACCCTAAAATCCAAGGACTGATAACCAATTTGCATAATACAAGGTCTAGGGGTCTTGGAACCAATGACTGACTTAGTTCCTCCATAAACCGAATTAGGATCGGCCGGGTTGGGCTGGTCCAAGGTCGATCCAAGGTTGACCATGGACCTTGCTCACCCCTATTTGTGATTGACCAAGTTCATCAAGATGGTAGCTCAGGCCGAAGTCTAGGGATCAAGGAAGAAGGTTCCATTCCATGTTAAAAACCCATGTGCGAAAATCCCTAACCAAAATATTTTATTACAGAACATGGATTTGGTCACCTAATAAAGATGTCCGGTGCGTGATGGCGTGAAGGCTTATGTTTGACAATCTAAGATTAAGAAACAAAATTGGAGCTGTCTCACGTTAAATTAATTTAGCTGTAAGCCGTCATCCTCTGACTTTGTTATATTTCTGGAAGAGAACTCATGGCAAACTGAGATTTTCTTGTTCTTTGTCTTCCTCTTTTAAATCTGCATGAGCTGGTTCACGTCCATAGAGGAGGCCGGCCAGCATTACAGATTAAAAAAGTAAAACTAAGCTTCCCGTCGTTATTGAAAACGAGGGTCACCCGTCATCCTTTTATTTTATTTTTTCTGAGTCAAGAAAGTAAAAAGAGATTAAACCCAGAAAAACATCTCGAATGTTTAGACCGTTATGACTTCTCCAAATCACGGCGAAAACCTTTGGAAGTCACGACCGCTGATTGCCGATATGGCCGGATATCCAGAATTTCTCACCCCAATTGCAGATAAAGAAAGATGCCTTCGTGGAGAAGATATTGTCGCAACTAATTCAACTTTGTTCCGTTCTTGGGAGACTTCTGAGGAAGTCAATTTCTTAAATCCATCACAACTTTTCATGTTAAATGATTCCAGCCGACTCGAAAAAGATTCCTTATTGTATTGTTCCTTAAAATTAGTTACATGAGGATTTCTGCAACTAATATGAATTGTTTAGTGGATGCATCTGCTATTCTTTCTTTCTACGCCCAGCGCACCAACTGGTCAATAGCACAACCTTAAGAATTCAGAAACTTTCTAGGAAGCTGCGCTTGATATCCAATGAAATGTGTGAACTCGATATAAACTTCAAGCTGCAAGCAAGATAGGTTAGCTTGTTTTCAAATTCACCAGCGAACCTGCAATCGAAGTTAGCCAATTTCTATCTTCTCATCGGACTAATCTGCGAGGCACCTTGAGAGAACTGCATCGACCTTGAACCCAAGAACTCCTCTGTTTGAACGAACTCGGTAAGTCTGCGAATTCTTTCAACTGTGTTTTGGATTTTGCTAATAAATTCTAACTGCCTATTGACCTTTCCTCGGATGAAATGATAGGCCATGGTTATGGAGGATGTGCTTCTGCATGGAACGCTTCACTTGACGATATTTGAAGTTGATGGAATTTCTGGAGGAAAATCTGCTGCTTTCTTTCGTAAGGTACACAATCTCTTACCGTAAACGTTAATGCCCTTTCGAAACAAATGCATCAAGTTAACTCTCTTCTTTGATAATCATCTTTTCCATAACTCGTTTCTGTCTTTTGACGTGAAGAAAAGCAGAGAGGAAAGTAGAAATAATTCCCTAGTATTAGAGTCAATGTAAGCAAGGTAGATCATTATTCCGAGTTGAAAATTTTCTCAGGAGGATAATTGCTATGCTTGAAAAATGATCTCAATCTCTTTTAAAAATATCCATTGAAATGCTTAATGGTACGAGCTCATCTAGCTTCTCCGGGTTTCAGAACATTTCTGTTCTGTCTTCTGCGAGCTAATGTTGATGTTAGAACCTGTCTGAACTTCTAATACGTCTTGACGACTTCACGCAGCTAACAAAGAAATTTGGGAGATGTATTGGATGCGGAAGACCCACGTTCGAACGCTATATTACAGTCGATATAGGCAAAGCTCGAGTTTCGCGGACAAGACTAACGGAAAGTGGTCGCCACAACCTGAGATGGAACGAGACCTTCCACATATACTGCGCCCACGCGGCTTCTCAAATTACGTTCTCCATCAAGGAAACTGATCCTATTGGAGCACCAGTGATCGGAACAGCTTCACTTCCCATTAGTGAGATCGCGATGGGACAAGAAGTCGACAGGTGGATCGAGATATCCAGGGGAGAGCGCACATCCCTCCACCAAGATTCGAAGATCCATGTCAAGTTGAAATTCGAAAGTGCCGCTGAAGATCCACACTGGTCTAAAGGGATTCGGAGTCCCGACTTTCCGGGCGTGCCTCGCACATACTTCGAACAAAGAAAGGGTTGCAAAGTCACTCTTTATCAAGATGCTCATGTCGAAGATGGCTTCACCCCGAAGATCCATCTCGCCGGCCACAAGCACTACGAGCCTCATCGCTGTTGGGAGGATATTTTCGATGCGATATCAAACGCAAAGCAATTTGTTTATATAGCTGGATGGTCGGTGTACACGAAGATCACCTTGATCAGGGACATGAGGAGGCAAAAACCGGGAGGAGACATGACCCTCGGAGACCTCCTGAAGATGAAAGCCGACGAGGGCGTCACGGTCCTAATGCTTGTCTGGGATGACAAAACCTCGGTTAGAGATCTCAAGAAAGATGGAGTGATGGCTACACATGATGAAGACACTAGGAGTTTCTTCCATGGGACTAGAGTTCATTGTGTCCTATGCCCTCGGAAACCCGACAATGGCCGAGGCCTTTTCCAAGGCATGGAGATTGCTACCATATTCGCGCATCACCAGAAGGCTCTGGTGGTTGATAGCACGGCTTCGGGTGGAGAATCCGGGAAGAGAAGGATTGTTAGCTTCATCGGTGGAATCGATCTCTGTGACGGGAGATACGATACTCCTTCCCATCCCCTGTTCAGGACATTGGACTCGGTTCATCACGATGATTTCCACCAGCCCAATTTCGAGGGCGCGTCGATCAAGAAAGGCGGACCGAGGGAGCCTTGGCACGATGTGCATTGCCGGCTCGAGGGCCCAGTCGCCAGAGATGTGCTGCTCAACTTCGAGCAAAGATGGAGAAAGCAAGGACATGGTGACAACTTGCTCGTCAAGCTAAATGCTGACGAATTCATTTCACCTTCTGAAGAAGTTTTGCTCGACCATAGTGAAACGTGGAACGTTCAATTGTTTCGCTCCATCGACGGCGGGGCGGCTCTCGGATTGCCAGACGCCCCTGGCGATGCAGCGAACCATGGCATCATTAGGGGCAAAGAATACCCCATCGAGAGAAGCATCCAAGATGCTTATATCAACGCGATTAGAAGGGCGAAGAATTTCATCTACATCGAGAACCAGTACTTCCTGGGAAGCTCCTTCTCGTGGGAGTCTAGCGACGCCAAAGTCGAGGAGGCCGGTGCTCTCCCTCTTCATCTGATCCCCAAAGAGTTGTCACTAAAGATAGTCAGCAAGATAGAAGCAGGGGAGAGATTCGCCGTGTACATCGTCATCCCAATGTGGCCGGAGGGCATTCCAGAGAGTCAGTCGGTTCAGGCTATGCTGCATTGGCAGAACCAGACCATGGAGATGATGTACAAGGATGTTGCGTGCGCGATCCGCGACAAGGGGCTCGACGCAGACCCGACGGACTACTTGACATTCTTCTGCTTGGGAAATAGAGAGACTGAAAGATACGGAGATTACGTACCTGCCGAGCAGCTCGAACACGATACGGATTACCGAAGGGCTCAGAATTCGAGGCGATTCATGATTTACGTGCACGCCAAGACAATGATCGGTATGAAATCTTTGTATTATTTGTTCACTGGCTTGAATTGGCTGAGCTAGAGTCTGCCATTAGACAGATAGACTAATTCTTGTGCTATTCAGTCGACGACGAATACGTAATCGTGGGATCGGCCAACATCAATGAGAGGTCGATGGACGGTGCCAGGGACACCGAGATTGCGATGGGAGCGTACCAGCCACATCATCTATCCGACAAACGACACCGAGCCAGAGGCCAGATCTACGGCTTTCGGATGTCCCTATGGCATGAGCACCTGCGCGAGCATCACCACTCCTTGGATCACCCCGAGAGCTTGGAGTGCATCCAGACAGTGAACGAGATCGCCGATCGCAACTGGAGCCTATACTGCTCGGAGAAACTCGATCGAGACCTGCCGGGTCAATTGCTCAAGTACCCGATTGCAATTGCGGAGGATGGGAAGGTTGCAGGGCGACCTGGTATGGAGTTCTTTCCAGATACAAAGGGTAAAGTTCTTGGGTCCAAATCACATGTCCTACCATCACTCCTCACCACTTAGAAATAAAACTCAGTGCATAATAACTGTTCTCTAGTGACAGATTTATTCAATTTGTACATGTTCTTAAAAAAGATTGCTTCATTTCTTTTTTTCTATATATGATATTCTGACGTTAGTGGAACATGTATTTCCATATCAATCTTATTGTAGCACAAGGTTAATGCTCTCGTGTCATGTCTATTAAATAAAAATGGTCAAAAATAAGAATACCACCAATCCGTCCTCGAGCTCTCGTTGCAAACATTATCTAAGCTGTGGAAATTACGTTGTGGTCCGGAAATGGCTACTAATTGCTTTAAAAGTGCAAATTTTATGATAAGAAAAGGTTAAGAGTTACAATGAAATTTATGGTCAAAGAGGATAAGAACTATGTCAACTTCAAAAGGAGAGAAAGGAAAAGTTAGAATTTCGCGGAAGCATTTGAGTTTTGTTAACTGTGACGTTGACTATTAGAGTAATTTGAGGCTTTGAATCTTAATCAAGTCGTATAATCGGTTAATTTGGAAGAGAGTTTCATAGGGACTTACGATGTCACGGATTGTATTAGCCCCTTTCATTATGATATATGATTTGACATATGTTAGTCTAGGTAGACGGTGGAGTTGAAGAGACATAGTCATTTTTTTTTTCTCCTTCTAACGAAGTATATAATTTTCGTTAATTAGATTGATTTTGAATTCATAGCCCACCTCCATTGATGTTAACACGGTGATTATGATATAAGAATTCGACTATATGAAGCAGTGATAATGAACGTGGACGACATAAAAAGACGAATCACGCGTGCTATGTACTTTAAGATTCTCTAAAGTCAAGCCAAACACGAGTCATCGAAGCCCACTCAAACTGCTCTTTGCGAATCTCCATTACACTAATCTTCTCTTAATCACTTTATTAGGAAGAACAAAGTCGACGTGCGTGATCTCATCTAACAAGTTAGGTGGGGAAGATGAGGTGGGTGACGTGGAAGCCCCTTGTTCCTCTGTGGTTTTGAAATTCTTTCCCTGTGAAATGGCGAAAAGAGAGATCCAAAGATAAGGATCAGTGATCTCAATTATTAGTTTAAGTTTGATTCCACGTACTTTTCTTTTGGGTGCCGATGACGAGGGTCTACGCAGGTTGTCTTTGTCCAATGTTGGACCACCCCCTATATTAGCTCCCACGGCCAGCAATCCAAAATCATATGGAAGGGAAATCATTTGAAAAGTCTTAATTTTACTATACTTTTACCTAACCAATATTAAAAAATTTGTTATCATGTCAGTTAAGTTATGAATAATTTTATGTTTTACTAATTGAATCATCTAGTTAATTTTGGAAGGAATTTACTGACGTAAATGTTAATTATCTTACATGGGACACCGGCATTGACATTGACAATTTTAAAAACTATTTAAACATTTTCCAAGAATTTATTAACTTTTTTCTTTTTTCCTTTTTCTCTTTTATTTTTCTTCTTTGCTTTTTCCTTTTTCCCTTTCTCTCTCTGACAACCATCATCGAGCATTGTCAATTGCCGAGGAAGGTCATTAGCCTCAAGTAAGGGCCACCCTTGCTAGCCTTAGTTGAGAGACCCTTGCACTTGACTTGACAAGGGTCAACCTTGCTCAATTTTGGAAGGATTGCCCCTGCCCTAGGCCGACGACCTCCATTGGCCATCGATGAGGCACAGTGAGGGTCAAAAGAGGGAAAAAGGGAAAAAAGTAAAAAGTAAAGAAGGAAAAATAGAAAAAATAAAAAATATTAATGAAGTATTCGTAAAATTATTAAAATATTATTAAAAAGTATTTACATTAACATCCATTGTGTCAAGTAGAATAGCCAACATCCATATCAATGATTTTCACCCATAATTGGCCAAATGAACTAAATTGACAAAATGTGAAAATATTTATAATTCAGTTAGTAAAAGTACAATAGGTTTTTAGAACTTTTTGGACAATTTTTTCATTATATAATACATACATACATACATATATATATATATATATATATGATACAAAATGTGTAATTTTCAATACATATGATAGAATATGTATAATTTTTAAGATAAATAATAGAAAATGTGATTTTTTCAAGATAAATGATGGAAATTGTAATGACACCTATGCAACATGAAGCAAAAGTGTTATTTTTTATTTTATTAGTACATTAGGGGAAAATCATATGAAAAGTCCTTAAATCTATGGTACGGCAACTAATTAAGTCTTACATGTATCAATTGTGTCAATTTATCTCTAAACTTTCAGATAATTTGTTAATATAGTTATTCTGGCTAATTTGCCCGAAAATTACTGATGTCCTAGTCACTTAATCAATAACTTTTATCACCGCAATAGACTCGGAAAAATCATTTTGCTTTTGCAGGGAGAAAAAATAAATTTCTAGCCCAATTATTTATTAAACTTTTGGCACCATAACTATCTCGAAAAATTCGCTCTTCTATCACAAGAAAATAATTATAATTTCTACTTCACTATCAACAATAATTTGCCTTTTATTATTATTATTATTGATGACGACTCTAAGAAATCTCCTTGTCAAGCACGTATTGCAGCCTCAGCAAATACATTAAATTAATTGACTACTAGTATAAAGTGCCCTGCGAATCAAACCATGACATTGGCCAAAAAGAAAATTCAATTTAGATAATAGAATTGCACTATTAGCATGGAGTTAGGCAGCGCTTTCGGAGTTTATAATTGGGCAACTTCTGCTTCACCCTAACAAGAAACTGACATCATCCAAGACCACTATTTTCTTTGCACTGCCGTGTAGAACACCAACATAAGATCTTAGCAATTAGTGATTGGATACCATGGAGGTTTTTCTCATGTCGTCAATATTAAAATAATTGGATGTTCCATCATGATAAGACGTGTCTCATGCTGCTTAGAAAGCACGAACCCAATTTTCTTCGTCGCTTTTTGGACGGTGACTTGTTCCGATATGATAGCAATGTTGGAAAAAAAAATTGTGATCATTCATAAGGTTGCATCAATGAATTATAGGCCAATTAAGTATTAAGACTTGCTAATTACTTGCTAAGCATTCTTCTACACCAATAAATTTCGACATGAATCTCCAGTATGAGGGCTCGTTTGGCCATGGTCTCCTCCCGGATCAAATCGTGATGACAATTCATACTCTCAAACAAATATTATCCATGAGATCTCTTGTAAAGCCCCCATATAGATGTTCATTAGGGGAGTTATCGATCAACAATTCTTTCAGAGATTGATATACATTGGGAGGACCCATCAACCGATTATCATATGAAATTATCTTACTAACCAACTTATTTATCAACAAATGCATATATGATAAGTAATTCGGAGAAAAGTTGATAAATTATTTAAGGAAGGAAAAAAAGAAGAAAAGAAACACATGCTTACGTAGAAGGTACTTTCAATAAATATAGTCTCACCTTCGATTCAGCACTATAAAAGCCTCCACTTTCTATCCTCATCATCTCATCAACTCGCCCTTCACTCCTACTCATCTCCCTCTTCTCCACTCCCATCGACCAATTCAAACAACAAACATGACTCTCATCCTGAGCTCAGACGGGGCATCGTTGGCCACGGCCATGGCGGTCTCGGGCACATTAATCCTCTTTGACATAGGCTTCCAGAAGTCGTACTCGACCACCCGCGTCATAGTTGACCACATCGCCGAATCCTCAGACCTGGACTTACCGTCTTGTGTGATCTCTGGTACGCTTAGCTATTCGACTACATAGATACCCTCATCTGACAGCAAGAACTGCGAACCGATCCAGCGTGGCCTTGTGCAGGTTCAACCAAGAAGAAGAAGAAGATCAAGAGAGAGAAATCAAGCAAGAGAATTCACTTCAAGGGGGATGCTGCAGACCCTGATGGTTACAACCAGGAGTTCAAGATTCATCGTGATGGAAAAGTGATCATCATCCTTCGTCATCAGCAAAGTATAAAAGCTCGTCCAAGTTCGAAGGAATGCCAGCGAACAGAGCAGCACTTTACGAAGCAATTCTCAGGGATCGCGTCCGTCACAGATTAGCCAGTTCTTATCAATAAATCGCTTATTTATTTTCACGTAAAAAAAGATAAATATATTTTAAAAAATCATGTCTATAATATCTCCATCATCAGCCATTAGTAGATTCCGATAACTATTCTCTATTTTTCTTTTTTTCTTGTTTTGTCACTTTCTGTTCTATGGCTCTTTTGTTTTTCTTTCCTTTTTTTGGTTCTACCTTGTCACTAGGCAAGGAAGTGTAAGGAGCCTGGAGAGATTGGTATAGGGGCTCAAATGTGTATATTTGATGAATATGTGTGGAAGGAGGAGGTTTTTTATTAAGTAAAACCTCTTGATCGGTTGTTCCATATTATGTAATTGCAGTTAATGATGAGCATCTCATGTACTCACATGTCACTGAAACTTAATTTGGATGTCAAGCTATATGGAAGGTCAATCAATTGGGTAGCTAGAGACAAAGCAGAACGACCGGATAAGTTATTTTTCACTGCACTTAAACTTGATCTCAGTTTGACCAAAAAAATAAAAACTTGATTTCAGTTTATTGAAAATCATTTTCTACATATTTAGTTTATCAAATAAATTTAGTTTTTATCAAATAAATGAAATCAAGATGAATGGAGGTGTTTTTAAGCAACCCAATAATGATTCCCATGGAAAATATAGTTATTTTGAGTAAAATATGCGTATTATGGGTCAATATATAATGCCATGAGCCGTAAATAGATGCCACTGAATTCAGGTTTCCTTGATTATCGTTAGTAAGATGGACTAAAGTCTATAGCACCAATAAAAAAAAATTTGTGAAATGAACGTAGAAACTCCTATTCTTGGCTCCTCCACGATAAAGCAGGCAACACATTGATTATAGAGAAATTACCAAAAAATTCTTAGATATATTGAACTCATGTCAATTCAGTTTTAAATTTTTTAATTTGACAATTTAGTTATACACTTTTTGATAATTTGTCAATATAGTCATTTTAGTCAATTTGCTTAAAAATCACTTATGAGGTACACTTGATATTAATGTGCAACTGATTTCCACTAAGATGATGCCCTAGTCATGTGGATCAAATTCTTTTTATGTAAGAGAAGGAAAATGAAGTAGTGACGGCTCTTTAATGTTTTTTCCTCTCCCTCGTGCTAGAGGTCTCTCCCATTCTTAGTATGAAGGAGAACAAATGACCTCAGCTGTGGCGGCTGACCGACCAATTGGAGTTAAGACAGAAAGCTGACGGCGGTTATCCTCAATTTACCTCATCGTTTAGCGTGATCGCCTAATTATTAAAAGAAGAAGAAAAAAAAAAAGAACATAGGGTTTCGTGATACAATGGAACATCACTAGATTCGTTCATATAAGTTGGATGCGGCGCATGACCTCATCTAGCATTTTGGTAGGGCAAAGTGGATGGTGACGAGAGAGCTCTCATCTTCCTGTGGCACGACAAAATTTGGGCTGCTAAGAATTAAGAATCAAAAGGGTGAAAAGCGAGTTTCGAATTTTTCTTATTCATAACATGACGGTATTGAAACTGTTGATTTGATTAGTTCTATTAATACATGCAAATTTCACTTATCCCGTTTTTCAAATGAAGCTCTACAATTGATCCGACCTATGTTGGTCTAGAGTTATTTTGAGTGAGACTAGTAGGGGTGGGTGTGATTTGAATCGAGATATGCCATACCCGAACCAAGTGTTTGACAATTCGACAAACCTCTTAACCAATGAAAGGGATTTCTCCATGGACTCACTTTTGACTTTGCAAATCAATCTTCTTTATGATTGGAGACAATTTCTTTGCCCTTACTTTGGATAACATGGACCTTTTGTCTGGAACTATCAATTGGGTCGAATCCATCTTAACCATCAATCATATAGCTCTTATGTGTGAGGGATCCACACAAGACCAAGTGATCAACAATTAATATCGATCTCACTTCTTGTAAATAAGACATACTGTTAATTCCACAACAACCAGTCTGATTTCATGAAACATTTGAAAAAGTGTCCAAACGAGGTGCTCACTTGGGCTCGAGTTGCCCGGCAGCCTTATCCAAATTTAAGTTCGGAAGCCAACAGAAGGGACAAGCCGCACGGTTCATCGTCCACTTCTTTCCTTCTTTTAAACCTATTTCTTGGCAAGTCTTGTCAGATTCGTCCGTCTGTCGGCCCGTTTCTTGGGCCGAAGAAGAATCGTTCTTGGGCTCGAGCCCGGGACAACGTCGTCGTCGGCGTCGTCGTCGGAGGGCAATCGCCGGCGAGCTCGGTCAACGAGGAGTGGGAAATACGAGGTAACTACTGCACCCGACGAGACGAAATAGCCGCGTTCTTTTGGCTGCGACAACCGAGGATGAAAGTTTCTTTTTCTTCTTTCTGATAAACTTTATCCTTCTTCTTTTCGATCTGAAAGCGACTGGGTTCTCGTTATTCTAACTCCCACTTCTCGCTAAAGCATACGTTGCAGTAGCTGTCGGTTTCTGTTGATTGGAAGGGGAAAAGAAAAAAAATCCCATCTTTGGGAGTCATCATCATTATCTCGATTTGGGTCGTGACGGTAATATGGTGTTGCTCAGTAGCTCGAGCACGGTTTGGATCCGCCACATTCTCGCTTGCATGGGGTAAGCCCTCGATTCGTTCTTTCTCGATTTGTTCGGGTTCTCGGGAAGCCTTTTCTTGGCCGATTTCTGGGAGAAATTTCTCGTCTTGAACGCGTGATAATTGTCGGCTTGTCTGACTCTGTTTTGTGCGTTGTTCTCTGCTTGATGTTCGGTTTAATTTTTGGGTTGAGTTGGAATTTGTCAATTTGTGGGGTTGATTTGAGATGGGTTCTTGGATTTAGCTATGTTGCTCTTGACTGGCTTCAGTTTATTGAAATTGAAAGTGGAAAAGTTTCTCCTTCAGAAATCATTTCAAGAAGTGATGGATGGGATAGAACAGAGAGCGCTTCTTGATAATTTGTCATTGATTGAAAGGATTAGGAATGGATTTGTGATGCCTAATATTGGGAATAAGTCCGCAGTTTCAATAATGGTATTTCTTGATCAGGTCCCATCTCGTGTTCCTTGCTGCCGGTACCTCTTGCTTATGTGATTAACATGGTTTATGATGTGGCAGTGGTTGCTTCGGATGCTATACTAAGCCCACACCAATCATAGCTGTGGATGAACCGACCAAGGGGCTTCGAATTCAAGGGCAGACTGTCAAGAAGCCCAGCTTTTCCGATGATTTCTGGAGCAGCAGCACTTTTGATGTGGATAATGGCGCTTTGCAATCTCAGAGAAGCATGTCATCTATCAGCACGTTGACTTTTAATCAGAGCAACGATTCTGAGTTTGTAAATCACGGTGGGTTTTCAACACCATGTTGCTTGTTCTGGAATGGGGAGAAGTGCTCTGTCATTGTGACAGTTTCTGCTGCTGATCAGCTTAGTGCTCCGAATGAATTTTTATGCCCACTTTAAGGTGTTTTGTCTGCTGTTACTCTTGTCGCCATGTGCAATGTTGCAGCTTTATTGTTGCAGGCCTTATACTATGGAATGAGAGCAGGCTGCAATGGATTGGAAATGGCAGTTCCAGGAATCAAAGTAAACAGAAGCGTGGGCGTACATTGAGGTGCGTACTCTAGCCATCTCCTCTTCTTTGTCTGCACAATCTTGCTCGTTGCTGCTTTCTCTCCATTTTCTTCGGTGCTTGTATTTGTTCCAACCGACATTAGCAACTCAATCAAACCAAATACTATCAAGTGGAAGTAATTACTAAAGTTCAAAGAGTTATTAGAGGCTTCATTTTCCAGAGATCAGATTGGACCTTCAGTCTCATGAACCCTCACGCAATGAGAAGAAAAAACTGAAATAAAACAAAAATTAGGCTCTCTTGTAAAGAAGATTTAAGAAAATAATGATATGGGGAAGTAACTGTAGAGGCCTGGTTTGCCTCACACGATACAGCATGGGTCAACCAAATGGATATACTATAGATTGTGAGACCCTGTCAATCCCCTAATCAACTAGTGCCATACTCAGATTCCATGTATTCAACTACTTGACGTACATTGCACTTCATGAAGCTATCCATCATCTCATTAAAAAGTACATGGCATATAATGTAATGCTGTTCCTTGCACCTGGTCAAGCTGTCAGCATCTTGGTATTAAGTTTTGTTGCTTCAAAAAATCACTTGATCTTATGTGTTCTAGCGATATAAAGCATTTATTCATCATATGCTTTTGAAATCAAGTATGAAGAATATATTGTGGTAAGCTTATGCTATAGTGGGAAGTATTATATGTGCATATCCTCACCTTTCATCTGGTCTTTCACATTCACGGAACATGCATTTAGTTATACACTTACAGACACATATATTCATTATTCCATTTGTGATTATACTTTCTAAATCTATGCAGTTGGAATACCACTTATGAAAGCGTACTCGCTAGGAGAACTCCTTTTGCCAGGCCCGTCCCTTTATCAGTAAGTATGCCATTGTTATGTATTTCATCAGATGTAGTGATATTTATACTACTCGTACCAACAACAACTACTGCATACTTGATAACTAAAACCCGTGATTTCTTCTTATGCTGAATTTGCAGGAAATGATAGAATTTCTGGTTGAAGCCTGGGAGCAGGAGGGGATGTATGACTAAGAAAGTATGTCGCCGAGAAGTTCCGTGTGTGTAGCCTGCATTGATTCGTGATCTTACTCTGCCTCTTTAATGTTAACCAAGAGGCATTTGTATAGAGCTTGAGAATATCATGAAACACAAGAAACAGCTGATGATGTGAAGAAAGGTCTGTATCTCAGTTCTAACACCCGCTGTGATTCTGCCCCGGTCTGCTTGAACGCTGTGATTCTGCCCTGGTCCGCTTGAACTTACATGTTCTCTGTGCAGGACACTGATCATATTCTGTTGTATATCTGATCTGATATGTACAGGTTAAGCTTGTTGGTTGTTGTACATTAGCATAAGATGCTATTACTTGCTGAACCTAGCGGGCGGTGTATCATGATGAAACGCTTGGTGGGTGCAGTATCAACTATCAAGATTGATAAGCAAGTGATGTTGTTGTTGTTCCGAGATTGTAGTGGCTAGCCAAGCTATGTTTGTGAATTTTAGTTAAGTTGCAATGGGTCATAGGCTTACCACAAAAGGTGTCGATGACGCCACTGATGATCCTGAAGCTTCCAGGGATTAAAAAGCTGTTGTGGAAACTTGCTTTGAAAATTCAGCAGAGCAATTTGGTTTCTTTTGGATGAGTTAATAGTGTTGACGCTACGGCACGTGTCGGTGCCGGTATACTTGACGAGGATGACATTGCATTGTGGACGGTGGTGTGGTGTCTTCAGAAACAAATCTTTCTTCTCATCAGTTCTCAAATGTCATAATCGCCGATTCAGTCCATCAAGAAACTTTCTTTGTCCAATCTCATTCTCAAAAGGTATTAAATCAGGACCCTTTCGACACATGAAACTGACGATTTAGCAAGCAACGCCACTGTAACTACATTTCTTCTTGCGAATTTCAATTATTAGTGATTAACAAGTTACTTGAAAAGAGCATAGCAGTTCAAAATGCTAGGCACCACCTTTATATGCCAAAAAGGATGCTGTACAACCGATCGGACATGGCCGGAAGAGAACATCAAGAATGCAACGGTATACTGGGGCTAAAGGGCATTGACTAAGACTACTGAAACCAGTAATAGAGCATATTAACGAAATTTGAGAATCGAAAAAGAAGACATTTCACAGGAGCGACATAATATTTAGATTTTCAAAACACGATCCACAACTCTCTGCTCTAAGAGTACTCTGTAACATATTCTTTTTCGTTTAATTACTTTAAGCAAGTGCACTTCAATAAGAAACAAGTGGTTCTACATTGCCGAGAAATCCCTAAATCAAAGAATACAAGTGGTAACTTCTTGGATGAAAGCTAAGATCCTTCGTAATGATTTCGTGATCATCATGACTACCATAATCTACAGAGCCAAACATATACAGCCTTTTTTTTTTAATCAGTTTTATATATATATATACCCCGGAACTGCTGTTTCTTCAAGGGATCGATCATCTCAATGGAGGAACAGCTGTCCTGGAGTGCAGTCTGCGCAGTGATTTGCCTCATGCCCGCTACATCGGATCAGCAAGTCATTGTTCTAAGCAGACTGGCGCTTGCCAAACTCTCTGCCGGTTTCAAGATGATGTGCTCCAGCTTTGCACAGAGGTCCTTGTAGAACTGTCATAGACAGACAATAAAGAAGTTAGCTAAACCAGGTTAGATTCATGATGCATTATAATCTGAAAGGGAAAATGAGATGCATGCAGACTTCAAATTGCATCCTGGGTGGAGGAGCAGTTCCACTTGAACAGACAAGATCAGGTACCTCAAACCAGTAGATCAACTTGACCCTAAGAATGTGAGCAGTTCAACTAGACCTCGTTGGTGCTAGGAAAATTCGATGGAAGGGCACCAAAATATCCATTGACCTCAATTAGTAATTCCTTTTCCAAGGATTTGATACTCGGCTTCAGCAATGTAAATCTGATGTTATTGATGCATTACTTACTCGGCTTCAGCCATGTACCAAGATAAATAGGTCATGCATAGATGAAGAGAGATCATTGAATGAACTTGCTGAAACACATTGCAAAGGCACAGGGGTATTACTGTAAGGGCAAATTTATAAGTGCAAATTTTACCATCAAATGGCCTGTAAGGATTCTTTTGCAATAGAGGTGCAAGCCAGTCAAGCTACATCAGCAGCTTGTGCTGTTGTGCTCAACTCGTCACCTACTCAAGATTGGCTTAGATTTTTTCAAACTCAAGTCAGGTCCAAGCCTAAGGATACTTGACTTCATCAGCTCACAAGCCTAATCGAGTTATCTCATCCGGGGGCATTCATAGTGACTGAGGGGATCGAAGACCAAGAAGTGAGTTATTTATCATCCAAGCATTTATGTGATTCAAGAGTAGTAAACGATTCCAGAAATTTATGAAGTTCAAAAAATAATTTATTTATCTTATTATTAATCAAGGATTCTTATATAGGTTTTGTTAATTCTGTAACAGATAATGACTTACAATATTATTTCTTTAGTATGTAGTTACACTTTCACCTTTTAATATAATTTTAAACAAAAACAGAAAGGCAGAATGCAAGTATTTCAAGCTGAGTCGACTTTGATCGAGCTGGAAAAGTCAAGTATGCCGAGTTTTATTTCGAGTCAAGTTCAAGCAGGAAGAAAAGTTTCTTGAATCAAGTTTTCGAGCTCCAAATTTATGAGTCGAGTCAAGCACCCCTAGTCATTAATGGAGGTGTCTTATTGATGGATCCAAACAGGGATAACCAGATGGAAGTTTCTGAATCAAATGACATGTTAAGAGCTAACCTTATGATACTCGAGTGTATCCCCAGCAGCCTTTCTAACATCAACCATGAACAGAGATGGCGCCACTTCATACACCTAAGCAAGAATTACTCAATCACGTTATAAATGACAAGGATCCAGAAACTGAGTTTCTATTGCTGAAGATAGTCTGAAGCTAATCTAAAACTTAAAAGAGTTACCTCCAAGACGACTGCGAATGGACTAGCCTTGTTTGCAGATATTCCTTCAAATCTCGTCTTCAAGGACAAAGGTATGAGGTCAGAATACAAAACCAACTGTTATTTACTGAAACTGAACTTCTTTAACACATTGATAGCACACCAAAAACATTAGAATGAATAGCAATAGGTCATTGAAACTAAGTAAATTTAAACCTTCAACCTGAAAATGTATGCTCAACCACAGAATGTTTGAATGAGAATTTCTACTTATGCCATCTCAGGCATGTTAAGTAACTCAAACAATTATACAAACAAAGACCCCTTTGAGAGAAGAGAAAACTACTGGGGATTATAACATGAGTTACATCAATAAAGACTGATAGCCAAGGATGAATATAACTAATCTTTATTTCTACCATCTTCAACAGGATCCTCTAAGAGTAAGGTTGGTAGAGTGGACATCCCATCCACTTCTCAAACACTCGTGAATCAGTGAATAATCTAGCTATTCCCCACGTTTAATATGTTTCTAGTTGAAATTGGGCAAATTCTTAGTAGATGTTCCTAAGTGATAGAAAACACAATATGCAATATAACTCTGATCAAATATTAACAGTTGGAAGAAACCGCTAGGGCAAAATGAAAGTCATGAACCAATGGTCTAGCTAGACAGAATGAATGGTGCACAGCGTTCTTCTATTGACATTATTTATTCATGTCTATGAGATATGATTTTAGCATGGATGTGGACTTAGGACCACTGCTGCAGCTCAAAACTCGAGCCTCAACAGTTAAACATACCAAAATCACGTCCTATTGTAAATTTACTGCTGTACTAAACGCTTATAGTATAAATGGCAAAAATATGAATCACAATCACTGCATGACCCAAAAAAACTAAAACAATTGTAGCACCTGTTGCATTCCACAAGAGTATATGCTTATGTGTTTGCCACACCTAAATATATAGATGAGTCCCAAGTCAAATATAGGTCCACATGCATTTGATTTTACAGTACTTTAAGATGTTCAGGAAATGAATGCTGTCTGACTTTGAATTGTGTCATGCCATGGACAGATACCTTGAAATTACGTGTTTGGACTTTGAGATCCATTGATTTTCCAACAGCTTCAATCGACTGAATCACAACTTGTGCTGGTTTCCGGGAAACAAAACGAGTTTGCCGCTTTACTTGATCCTGCCACAGATAGACAATGATATGAGAGAAAGGGGGGGGGTCTCCAAAATGGCTACTTTGTTATTTTAACTCTAGACATGTGAATATATAAGTTGATCCAAGTAAAGTGGCAAATGAATAATATGACAAATTTTGTTTTACTTTTTCATTTCCATTCCCACAGACTCACCTAATATGGACCTTAAAACGTAAGCTAAATCATATGGACAGACCCAATTAATTCAGAGTTTAACAATCCCTAATTTGTTGATAGTAGTAAGTCTGCTACGGGTTAACTTTGAGAAAATGCAGTAGCAAGTGGCTAGAATTATTTTTTGGGACATACTAATTGGAAAGAATGATGAATTCAAATGTATTACCAAACCCCTGTCAAAAAGAGCTGATAGATTCAGGCCTTGAGATAGAGTAATCATCTCAAACGCATTCATCATTAGAGGGCTCCCTTCTAAAGTCTCTGAGTTCTCAGCTACATACTTATCCTGCAAGATACACGCGACTTTAATAATTTAAGCAATTACAACAAAGATCATTGAACTTTTAGGACTTAAAAAAAAGCCATGAGACAGCTTCTATTAAACAATTTTAATCATGAAAGTAATATCAGAAATAGGACAGCTCTCTGGAATTAAATCAGAGAATGGTAGACTGACGCAAACCTCGATATCATCAAAAACCGCATGCACATCATCCAGATCCACATCTTCATGTTCTCTGTGTTTGATAGGCACATAGTTCTTACGAAACCATGGATGCTTCCTGATATTATTGATATTGATGCGCTGTTTTAAGAAGTATCCACAAAGTTATGCATCAGCATTAAAAAAAGCTGCTAATGCAAGCTCGAGAAGTATGCAAAACATTGATGTACAATTGTTCAGTGATATGACAGACTTGCAAGAATATAAATCTCGCAAAATCACTCAAGAATATTAGTTGACTAAATAATAAATTCTGAAATTCTGAATTAACATCCAATAAATACTTGGACAACATAATGCATAAAGTTCAAGTACGATTATAACTGCGCACATGAAAGAAATAAATTCAATCATGTCACAACATCAACCAGCCTAAGCAAAAAATAAGTCAACCCACAAAATGCGTCAAATGAAATTTATGAAGTAATTTATTACCAGCATAAAAGTATAGAGTGTCAAATTGAACAACTTACTGTCTTGGGATTGGGATCAAGAATGTTTTGGATCAAGGACTTTGCACCCGGAGAAAACCAGATGGGGCAAGAAAATTCAGCAGCATTTACCTATACATAAACCAGAGAAGAGAGAACCTTCAAATCATAACGGTGGATAAATATTTAATAGTATAACAGAGGACAAAGAGATCACATGCAATGAATTAAAATGATTAGGGTCATCGATCTAAAGTTCAACATGATCCAGGAAAACCACTACAAAGAAAGGATCAAAACTGAAGCAATAAGAAATGAAAGAACAACATGTAGCCATTCATTCCGACATCCTGTTCAGTCAGTTACCAGTTAAATGGACTATCATTTGTCCAACTACTATTTCTACACATCAATCCCCAATCAAGAGGAGCAATGTGAAAAGGATAAGAAATAATATTACATCTAGTTAACCTCTATTAGCATTCAACATTATGTTGTTACAGGAAAAATCAATGTTTTAGTACCCATTCAAAACTAATTGGATGAAACACTCTTGAAAACATCCTATAGTTGCTGTCCACACACCATCTACTCCAAGCACTGACACATGTCGTCCAAGTCCAAATGACAAGAAACTCTAAGCTGATAGCTCCTTTTCAATGACATATCTGTAAATACACAATGGCAGACATTTTATGCTTGCCATCGTGTATTTACGGACATGTCATTGACACATTATGTTGTTACAGGAAAAATCAATGTTTTAGTACAAACTCAATACTAATTGGATGAAACACTCTTGAAAACATCCTATAGTTGCTGCATACACACCATCTACTCCAAGCACTGACACATGTCATCCAAATCCAAATGACAGGAAACTCTAAGCTGATAGCTCCTTTTCAATGACACACCCGTAAATACATGATGGCAGACATTTTATGCTCACCATCGTGTTTTTGCGGGTAGGTCACTGACACATTATGCTGCTATGGGAAAAATCAATGTTTTAGTACCCACTCAAAACTAATTGGATGAAACACTCTTTAAAACATCCTATAGTTGCTGTCCACACACCATCTACTCCAAGCACTGACACATGTCATCCACGTCCAAATGACAAGAAACTCTGAGCTGATAGCTCATTTTCAATGACATATCCATAAATACATGATGGCAGACATTTTATGCTCGCCACATTTGCCAATACTTTTTGTAATACACTCTTGACTCTACTTAAAAGAGAAGAGGAGAGGTAAAAAATATTACCACATATCAACAAGGAGTCTAGGTCTACTCATATTTAAATTGGAAAAAATCAAGGTAAGAGCATGACCTTTTTATAAAGACTTGGAAGGTCCACTTCATCAAACGGGAGATATCCAGCCATTATAACAAAGAGAATAACTCCACACGACCATATATCAGCTGCTGCACCATCATATCCCTGCTGCCCAAGCACCTGAGGCATTTTTTAGCATTAAAAAATATGACTAATTGAGAGGCAGAACGTAGAAACAACATAAACCCAAAAGGAATTCAGGTGAACTAGTATTGCCACAACCGAAAAAGTGGATTCAAAGATGGCCATTTACCATACAAATAAGCAATATGAAGGGTATCCACCATTTGATATAGCATACTAGTAACCATCAGGCAAGAAAGCTGTGAAGGGAGCAATTGCTTTAAGAGCTTCCAACCTCTCTGATTCAGTCTTTTTCTTTTATCCTTTCATTATCTACTTCTTAAAAGCAATGACCAGCATTCAATAACTTTCCACAGGGCACAATATCACAAATGATCTTTTGAGATCTTTGAAGTGTTTACAATGGTTTCCATATGACATCTTCACACAGAGCGAGGAGAGTTGAATGATGAAATGGAAAAGGAAAACCAATACCTAGTGAAACAAAGCCACCATATTGTCAGATCCTGGGATATATAATGATCGTATGTTCTGGTAAGCGAAGCCCACTAAAGGAAAAGGTCACCAGGTGCTAACCAAATCTAAATTCAGATCATTATTTTTAACAGTAATGACAAGGTAGTTTACCAACTGAAAAACACGTTTTCGAGAAACAGGATACATAAGAATATGCATTTTGGATCATCTAGCCCAAAAATATAGCTGCAACCAATAATACACCTAGGTGCGACATGCAACCAAAATGAGGATGAAACAAGACATCAAAATGTTGATATTACTATATAGAAGGTGACTATCTCAGTACCTCGGGAGCTACATAATTTGGTGTTCCACAGGTTGTGTGAAGGAGTCCAACCCCCTGCAGACAAGTAGAAGCATATTCAGAACAGAACACAGATGGGAATGAAGAATTATAAATCACATAAAATCATGATGATTGTGAAGTAAATATGATAATGCTTACCTGCTGGGGCAGAGCACTCAATCCAAAGTCAGAAACTTTCAAGTTTCCATGAAAATCGAGAAGAAGATTCTCAGGCTTTAACCAAACAGCAAGTAAAAATTAATCAGTCAAACACCATGCCATGTGAATGCATGAAATGAAAGATGATACGTGCAAGGTACAGTGCAGCACCTTCAGATCCCTATGATAGACGCCCTTGCTATGACAATGAGCAACTGCATCTATAAGCTGCTGGAAATATTTCCGACATAAGTTTTCAGGAAGTCTTCCTTTGTGAACCTGTGAATCCAAATAAACATAAACAAATCAGGCATCACAATTTCATGATCGTCAAAATCACGACCTAGATTTTAAAGTCATACTGTTTTGCAATCCAAAACTTAAGAAACAATCCCGATATGGAGTAGAATTTTGGCCTGTTAAAATAGTCAGAAATTTTTAATATTGAGTGATAAAATCATAAAATCAACACTATGTTTCGATCTTAATGAATTATTCTCCTATAGATTTGCTAAACTAAAACTTAATATTCACCTTTTTTTTTGGACATTATTAAAGACTTTGCTAGCATTCAATTGCTTCTCAATTCAGCTTATATCAATTTTGATCTCACTAAAGATACAATTACTTATTTTCACACAAGTACATATATACAATTATTTTCGGCAATTTTCTAGAATCTTAAGATTCTCAATCCGATATCTGAAAAATCTCCATCAATCTTACATAGAGTCTGCATTATATAACCATGTTTCCATGGTTGCCAAGATAAACATCCCACATGCAAAAATGGAAAAGAAAAAAGAAATACCAGACTTTTTTTAGCTTAATTTCTAATGTACCAAGATTATGTTACTGCACCAGTAAATAAAATACACATGTTGTAAAAGTTGGAACCAGCGAAGCTCGCTCAATCATTCTCCAAGCAGGATAAAAGGCATACAAAGGCAATTGTAGTTCTTACAATTTGATCAAATAATTCACCGCCAGTCACAAACTCAAGAATGATATATATCTTTGTCCGGCTTGCTAAAACCTGCAGCATCAAGTAACAAGGTGAAGCTTACATTATTTAAGTAAGAGTCACAAGAAGTAGCATAATTCAATTGAATTCACAGAAATTATGAACAAAGCCAGGAGGATGATAAAAAAGAGGAGATTATGTCATACCTCATGTAGCCTAACTATGTTAGGATGCCTGACTATCTTCGTTATGGATATCTCCCTTCTGATCTGCAATAAAGAAGGAAGATTGTTAGAGAGAGAAAACACTAGTTACAAGCTAAGAAGAAGAGTTAACAAGCTCGGGAATGAACATAATGATTACTTAATCTCACTGGATATCAGTTGACCTGGTTGTCCTGGAATAACAACCGATTACAAGTAACACGGGCAAGAATAATGCCCTGCATTACATTATTTACTCCATGGACTGTTAGTGCTTACGGCAACATACAATCTCAAATATTCAGAGCAAAGTAATCTTCAGTACTACAGTCCAAATTGTATCTACATTTTAGAGATGTAGCTCTAGAATAGAACAATTCCTAAAAATCTCCAAAACTGTGGAAGTTGGACATCAAACAAATGCAACTCTTCCTTCTCACACAAGTCAGACCAAAGCCATCAATTTCATCCTTTAGAGTTTAGTAATTTAACCATGTCGTTGCTCTGACTGCATTTCTTGAAAAAGCACCAAAGCCTTGGTCAGACTTCAATTAAGTGCCATGGAAGTTTCAGATGGCCATTGGGCAAGCCAAATTTATCCAAGCGGCAAATTCATTTCTTTTTCTCCTATCGTTATAATGAAATTCTGCCTCTTTAAAATGGACCACAGCCGCAGGCAAAGGAAAAGCTGTCCATTACTTCTAATGACTTTCTAGTTTCTTAATTAAGTTCTTGTTCCCTCTGTCGTGTAAGTGAGATCAGTCACGAAACTAAAGATTGAACTTGAGCTGTTGCCAACACCAAAGATTGAAGTTAGGACTACTATCAGCCTAGAAATTGCTGCATTGACTATCAACAGTGGAGGAAATTCCGGGTACGCATGTAAATGTACCTTTATTGAATGAAAAGTCGTTCTTAGGAAGAAGGCCGGAAGATAAGTGTACCTGATCAACCATTCTGTGCTCAAGAATGGTGCTTTTGGCCATAATTTTTATGGCCACGCTGTCCCCCGTATCCAGGTTCTGCGCGAACTTGACCTTGGCGAAAGTCCCCTCGCCAATCGTCCGCCCGAGTTGATACTTCCCGACCTTTCTCGCCGTCACCATTTTCGAGGGGTATTCAGCTCGTCCTCCTGTACCAGCAGCACCAGCGATCACAACTCACTCGCCCAGCGCGGAAAGAAGATATCAGAATTCGCCTCAACCAAAATCAAGAACTCGAAAAATCGCACTATCGACAAATCTATCAATCAGTAGAGCCCCCGAAGTCGACGTAGAGAACAAAAACTCAAATGAAGTCAAACAGATTCTAAGCAGCGACAACTGCCGATCCACGGGAACACCGAATTGGCGACGAACCAGACGACATCGCGACACCAAAAAAAAGAAAAAAGAAAAAAAAGAAATCGCATTGATGAAAATAAGAACCGATAAGCGATCGCTCGTTTTTTGGCAAATCGCACGCGATCGCTCCCGAGCTGAAGCAGCCGACAACACTAAGGGAGAGCAAAGCAACAGCAACAGCTCAACCGGAGCGACGATTTCGAAAGCAACTCCTCCTCGGGGGCTCGATTTCGTCCTGCTCTCTCGAACCAACCCCGGGGGCGCGAGAAAAGCGAAAAGACGAAGAAGAAGAAGAAGAAGAAGAAGGAGAGCAAAATCGAAGGAGGAAGCCGCACGGGGGCGCATCGCCGCCGGCTTTCCCCGGGGGGCTTCAGAGGCGGTTCCTTACCGGAGGTGAACAAGCTCGCCGGAGCTCCGTCATGCGACGTCGCGCGCAGAAAGGCAGAGAGAGAGGGAGATGGAATGTATATATAATGGTGATGATCTGGACATGGCGTCTTCGTCTTCGTCTCCGTGTTTTTATACACGAGAGCACGTCCATCATATTTTGTCAATTGGATTACGACTTCTCTCTTCGTTGAGTTGCTCACAGATGGCCCCTCCCCCTCTCTTCTCTTTTTTCTTTTTCCTTTTTTCAAAGAATATTCCTATTTTTATATTTTTTTAAAGATTTGCCACGTCATATACCTTGCATTCAACGGCTACCGAAGAGAGAGAAGGAAGGGGGGATGAAAATGACGTGGCGGGGCCTGAGAGCGGAGAGCGCTTATCACAGAATTCGTTTCGGTACATCCCTTATTGATACGCTGATTGGTAATATAAATTATTTTCTTTTTCACGATATATATATATATTATTTTATTTTTGTGTTGGAACATTTGGTGCTATAAAAAGCTAATTCGAGGAGCAAAGCACTCGATTCTGTTTTTTACCGTTGTTCTTCCTGAAGAAAAAAGTGGGGACTGGACCCTTGCCTGGCCTTTTCCCTCGAGGGCCCCGCGCTATCGCCAGGGGCCCTTCCGAAAAGATACACAATGATAAAAAAAGAGTAAAGAAGGAAAATAAAAGAATAAAATAAGATTAAAAGCCGTCAAAAAAATTATAAACTTTACCCGTTGTCGTGACATATTTCTTTTTAAAAAAAATTATGGAACGATCAGTGTTAACATGACCAATTTACAATCAAAATTAATTGACAGCATTACATCAATAAATTATAAATTGTCAAAAAATATTTAGTACTTAATTAATAAATGTAGAATTTTTTAAACAAATATCCATCGGGAAAACGTAGTGATGCAAGAGAAAAGATTGGCCAGCTTTTTGGCATTCCTGTTGTGTGTGTTGCCGCCATCGACGGAGGAAAAATCCACGCAAGAAAACAAGGACAAAATGATCAAAAGTCCAACCAAGAAAGAAGACGAAGGACGAAAGACGAAAGAAATGGGATGGATCAGACGGCCACCTAAGCAACAAAAACACAGGCTTTGTTCCTTAGCATTTTGTACTCTCTTTGCAAGGTCAAACCTTTTTCATGGAAAGACACGAGACGAGGTGTTGACTTTGTCAAGTGGAAAAGCAGTGAGGAAATCAAGGAGGGTGTTCAAACTTCATTCTCGTCGCCTTAGGCATAGTTAAGAGGATCGGTCGATTATCGACTTTTATTTTATGATTAGATTCGATTTGGTTTGATTCAATTCGAGGTCCATCAGATGGTTCAGTAGCATCTTGAATCGCAAGTGTATTTATCGATTCACTTGTGCATTTACAATTCAATACGTATCCATCGATTTAATCAACTTGTGATATATAAGATCGAAAACTATATAATAATTAATATGTAAATTTTGGAATCTATATTGCCATCGCAATCGGTGCGTAACACCACCATGAAACAAGATCAACACCCCCTCGAAATCCTTGTCACCATCAACACAACAATAACCCTAATTGCTATGGTACACCACCTCAAATCTAGGTCGGGTAATCTTGAATGGTAGGCCCTCTAGCCAAAAAGGCCCCCAACAAGCCCTGCCTGTCCTTCTAGAAAGATGAACAATGATTAGAAAAAGGAAGTAAAAAAAGGAAAAAAAATGGGCAAAAATCACAGAAAATTATAAACTCTACTTATTGTAATATATTTACTTTAAACTTTTTTCGATGACACAAAAAATACTAAACTTATACATGTGTGACGTATTTACCCTTTTTCGATGTTCGATTAATGAAAACCGTTAACAATTTGCTTACACAGATGTTAAAAGAGCAAACAATATTGACATGGTACCCATACGGTTTAAGAAAAAAATGACGGTATTTTGATCGAAAAATCATTGATGGAGAAAAGTGAATGTATTGTACAAATTTGGGATTTTTTATGTTACAAAAAAAAGTTCAAAATAAATATGTCACAGTAAATATAATTGTGGATTTTTTGTGACTTTCCCAAAAAAATTTAAAAATTGAGAAAAATCTAAAAAATGTAAAAATTATTTACGTTAACGTCGATCATATCACGTAGGACGATTAGTGTTGACATTATCAATTTTCAATCAAAATTGACCGAGAGGATTACATTAACAAATTGTCAAAATATTTAAAATTATATTAACTAATAATTGAATTAGCCGCATACGATGAATTTAGAATTTCTTTTGGATAATTATCCATCTTTTATGAAAGATGTAACTTTCCTTGGGTCACTGGCGATTGGCCGGGTGTTTCGATCATCGACTTGTATCTTGTGATTCGGTAACATCGAGAATCTCAAGCGTATCTATTATTTTACCGGTGCATTTATCAACCCCATGCGCGTTCCATCAATTCAATCGAGTTGTGATGCATAACATTGATAGCTATAGAATAATTGAAAAAAGTAAAATTTGGAATTTATACTACCGTCACAATCGCACCACTGTGGAACTCGACAAAGACCCCTCTAAATCCCCATCACAACCAATGCAACAATAACCCTAATCGCAATCCCTAGCCCGAGCCACCCATCGCCTCCAATCTTGGTCGGATGATCTTGAATTTAGGCCGTGTAGCCTCCACCTATGAATCTCACATTCACACGAGAAATGAAAAAATTGGGATAAAAAAATGATGAAACGATGCTAGACTTACGTTCGCATGATCGATGCTGATTTAGTAACCCAACTTGGCGAGATTCGCGTAACACGGCGCTCCACTTAATGAAAGACATGTATCGAGCTGGTATTTGTAAATTTTATATTAAATTAAATAAAAATATCCCAAGACCAGGTCGAGCAATGAGCGAAGTGTTTAGAAAATCATAGTCAAAATGTCAGCCTATGCATGAGGTGCAAGTCGTTCGATGAAATTAAATAATTAGGTCTCAATCTATAAGCTTTAAACGTGGGAATTGATTCTACGTACGCTATTTCTTTTTTTTTCTCTTCATTTTGTGATTGACTTGATCTCTACAAGTCGCTTACGAAACGGCAATAACTTCTTAATTATAGACTTCGTCTTTTTTCTTTTTTCTTTTATTATGCAGAGATCTTCATGTGATAAATTATGGTAGGGTTTTTCCTTACGCTTTAAATAAACTAATTTATACATGGGAGCATATATTAAATAAATAAAATAAAATAAATTGCTTCCTTGTCCAAATCAAGTTTCTAATTTATTAGCTCGTACTCTTTTTTTTTTTTTTTTTTTTTTGTATTTTCTAATTTCGTTTTCAACTCTAGCTGTAGCTTGAGTTCGTGCAATATAATAATAAGATGACGAGGGTTTGGCCCAATTAAGAATTTTAAGAAGATCCTACACCAGTTGTCCCTCTTTACCTAATCTTATTTTAAACCTTTGGAACCCTTTAGATATTTCTCTCTTAATATTTTAGAAATTAGGTGAATGCAACACAAAATATATTTTAAAGGTTGATTGCAACTCTCGAAATTTGGGATTGGTTTCACTTTTACCCCAAAAAAGAGAAGGGGAAGGGGAAGAGAAGAAGATGAGGGCTCTACAAGCCCTCGCCACTACCACCCCACCATCATCGGGAAAGGCCCGACGATGGTGGGGGATGGTTGGCTAAGGGTCAGCGAGGGTCGATAGGCCCCAACCAATGACCGGCGGGTGGCCCTCCATTAGATTTGGGCAAGGGCCTACTTTTACCCTCCCATTCCTTCATTTTTCTCCATCTAAGTCTCTTAGTAATATTAGCAAAATCTTCACAAGTTATTGATTGAAACCTGTGTTGTCATGGAGAAGTAGATGTAAAATTAAGAGGAAAAATTGTGATTTTGTAAGAAATTATATCATATAGTAATAAATATCCTACACAAGCAATCTTATCCACAGTTTATTTGAGAGTTTCCACTACCCTCTTTCTCACTAACCCTCAAATCACGGGTCAATAAAAGTTGTTTGGATAAAATTTCTTTATATTAGCAGTTCAATTTACCAAACTTTATATAAGATTTTAGAAATCTTGTCTTTATTTATCCAATCTATATCCTAGTCAATAAAAAAGCCTAGATGACCAAATGTAGTCTAACAGTTTTGTCAAAGATGTATTGTATCTTTCATTTTTCTTCTTATCTTATCCTAGAGTGGACCATCTATAATCGAAAAAAAAAAATTTGAAATAGGATACTGCCAAAATTGTATTGTACATTCAATACATAGTAATCAATTATAATAACAATAACAAATTGTTTCCATAAGTACATTTCATATTATTTTGGGCTAGGATAATCGTTTCATAGTAATTTATAAATAAAATATAAGTCTAATTATTTAGAATTATTTAAAATATATAGAAATATTAATTGAATTAGATAAATAATACTTATTATATTATATAAGTGATATTTAAGAGCTTAGAGGAAAAACTCTTCATGATAAGTATTACATTAACTCTATAAAAATGGGAAAATTACTATAAAAGAAATTTTAAAAGGAACCTTTCTAGAATATAAACATCCTTATAGATATCAATCTAGCAGAATGGAGAAAAAATTTGATTTTGTCTCTTTCAATATGATATATCATAAAAAGTAAACTGACATTTCGATTCCATCCAAAACAACATAGAGTAAAATGCAATAATAGAGTTAATTTTACTTTTTTTGAAAAAAGTAATGATTACTTGAAAGAAATGGCCAAACGATCGAGATGTTAAATTTACGTTTTGTAAGAAAATGATGTAAAAAGATTTTTGACAACTGTAAAGTGAATTATATATAAGGCAAACGAACCCATAAAATTCAGTTATCTACCAAATGATATGTATTGTTTCCAAGTGATATTTCTTCTTCTTCTTGTTTTTCATGTATAGTTGAATGTGCAAGAGTGGAAAAGCAAATTCAATCAATATAAATTCTTAAAATACATCAACCAAAGAGAAGCATGGACAAGTATACTAGGCTACTAGCTCTGGTGGGAAGATCACTATAAAATTTGAGGAACTTCTATGGGCAGACATAAAATTCATGTTTGTATACTTATATATGGTTATGATCGGCATGACGACTTAATCATCTTATACAAAAGTCTTAGCAAGAATAAGGCCCCATCCAAAACCGTGACTATAATGAGTTGCACACACATGACGTCTTAAATCATTTCAAGCTGTTTATTCAATAAAACTAGATCAACTTAAAATAAAATTAAAAAGAAAGGTGCTAGGTGTTCTTGAGATCCATAAAGAATGCCTTGTTTTCTAATTATTATCCATTAAAACATCATACATTATCTTATTATGGAGTTTATATGCTTTTTATATACATATATAAGCTTTTGGGTTAGTATTTCTAATTTGGTATCAAAGTTAGATTTTGTCTCACTTTATTTATGGTGAGAGAAAATTCACATGTGGGCATAAGTTTTTAAGTCAAACTTTTTATCATTGTCATCCTTGATTTTTGAGAGACTATAACTGCTTTGGACATTGTACATTTGCATCGTATATTCCCATATGCATAAGAGCGAGGTCCTTGAAATTCGATTCGATGCCTTTGTCAAATTCTACATGCTGACATAAGTTTTTGAGTCAAACTTTCTATCATTATTATCCTCGGTTTTAAGAGACTTTAGCGGCTTCAGACATCTTATATTCATGTGTCACGGTTCCTCGGGTACAGTGATATTTTTCTCGATTTACCTGATTTGATAGACGGTGTTTTCGGATGACGTTTGCTTCTGATTATTTCTCAAGGAAAGCCAAGATTGACGCTGATCATGCGATGAGCCGAGAAGAATTGTATAATCCGCATGCCGTGTCTGGCCGTCGTCATCGAGGTAGGCGAAGGCCGCGCAAGAAACAACGACACCGGATGAGGAGTCCGCGAAGGAAGCGGGGATGGCGATTCGACGGCGACCCGAGAACGTCACCGAGGGCGACGACACGAAACAACTTGACCGTCTTCCAATGGCTGGGAAACGTCGCTTTCGATCCTCTGTGATCTGATGTCCAGGCGAGGTTAGAAACCCTTTCGCAGGTGGAGACATGAACGACGAGACGTTGACGTTGAAAGTTCGAGCAGGGAAAACGCGAGGAAACCATGCGAGCTCGAGATCCGTGGCGACACGAAACCCTAGATTCTCTCCCATCTTCAGGCAGCCGCCTTCTTCGACCTCCATGGAAGGGAGAAGCTTTATCCCTTTTTCCTCTTGACTGTTTTGGTTCTCTATTTCTCCTGCCTTACTTTCCTCCCGTTTTTGGGAAATTTTCTCTTCCGATCTAATCTAGATTTGAAAGCTTCTCCCTTCCATTTTAAGGAGTCCTTTTTATCCCGATCTTGTCATTTCAGGATTTTGATTCCCTCAGGTTTCACTGAAAGCACAAGTCCAATTTTGAAGGGAATCAAAGGAGTTTTTTTTTAAAGATTTTGTTCTTAAATAAATCTTGTATTTTGGAACTTGTTTTATTTTGAAATCGTCTAGGATTTATCTTGATTTATAATTTGACTGCATTGTTTCTCTTTTGTATTTTCTCGCCGACCATATATGAGGGCTAGCCAACTTTTGCCAGTCCTCACTCCAAAATCTAAAAAAGAAGAAGAAAAAACCATAAAAATTTCAATATATTATTAAAAAATATCCATGCCGGCATTAGTCATGTCATCTAAAATGGCTAGTTGTATTCCATAGGACACAAAAAAGAAAAGAAAAGAAAATGCTAAGCTAAAAAAGAAAAAAGAAATGAAATGCCATGTCAATTCATATTTTGCACATTTAATATTGATTTGGCGACCCAATTTAGTGATATACATTTGACCCGATGCTCCACTTAGGGAAATATCATATTAGGAAAAAGTCAAGGGACTTACAATATCATTATCCTTATTTCCATGAATAGATGATTAAAGATATCTGTACAAATTTTACATATGATATCAAATCGGAAAGACTTTTTGATGCAAATCTTTTGGGACCCTCACTTAATTTCCCGTCTGATTTTCAATCTGTCGTCCTCTAGAAATCATGCTCAATTGTCTGCCCACGCGTAAAGGGCACGTCGTTCGATAGTTAAATAATCAGGTCACGTCTATGTTCTTTAAATGTGGAAACCAATTGTACAAACTTAATTAGGCATCTCATCTCCAATCAGATGAGAACAGAGCCCACGGAGTCTTACCTTCACTCCTTTTTCTTTCCCCTCAGGATCAATGTAAATCTGTTACGGCTCCATTTAATATTTTAAAAACAAATGATTTGAAAATTATTTTTTAAAAATGATTATTTATATTTTTAAAAAATAATTTATCAATAAAAAATTTTTTCGTTATAATAATAATCTATCTATAAATATTTTTGTAAATAATGAAAATATATTTCATTGATTCATTTTTATAAACGGTATAAATAATTATTTTAGGAAAAAAATATTTTTTTCAAATTATTTATTTTGAACGAAATAATAGACCCAAGTCGCTTACGGACCGTATTAACTTTTTATGATAGTCTTCTTCTTTTTTAACTTTTTTCTTTAAGTAGAGATTTGCACGGAAAAAAATGTTTTAGGGTTTTCTTTACGCGATGACATAATTAATTTACAGATAAGGATATTCATTAAATTAATGAAATAGATTCCTTATCCAAAATAAGTTTTCTAATTTGTTTAGCTCGCACGTTTATCCTTGGTACTTTCTGCTGTCGTTTTCAGCTCTGTGTAGCCAGCTGTTTTGGTGCCGATTTAATATAAGATGACGAGGGTTTGGCCCAATTAAGAATTTCGAGAAGATCCTTTTTATCTAATCTTATTTAATTACCACAGGAATGAGACATACGGAAAAGAAATCGCTAGGTCGTCGTAATCACAGATGGGGGGACGATGCTTCTCTTGATAATTTAGAAAATTAGGTGAATAGGTAATGAAATTGTAGTGGAGTTTGACACCAAATAAATTTTAAATCGATCGCAATTTATCTCTTGAAATTTGGGATTGGTTTCTCTTTTCATCTTCCCATTTCTTAATGTTAATCTATCTAGTTCCAAAATTAGTATTAGCTAAATCATCACAAATTGTTGCTCGAAAACCTTTAGTGCAAATGGAAAAAATAGTTAAAATATGTTTTGTCGTATAACCTTGCATCACCTATTAGTAAAAAGGGCAAATTGTCATTTTTCAAGAAATTATACCGTACAATAAATAGATATCCATGGGCAGTCTTATTCTCTATTGATTTGGGAGTTTTAATTATCCCCCTCAGCTCACATCCGTCGAATCAAGAGTGGATAGGATCGCTAGTGCAAAAGCGACGTATCCTCTAGTTTTCCTTTTATTAGTGGGCGTTCCATGCGCACAATCCCAGACATTTCAGTTTAATTCAAATCCTTTGTCAAAAGTGGACTTGCACCTTTTTTTTATTGGATTTCCCCTTTAGTTTTAAGCATTTAATGGACTACATGTCACGGTTCAATCTCTCCCGCACCCATATAAGTTGAAAAGTGGAATTTCATGACATCAAGTAAAGTGTGAGAGATGTGAAAAAGTTGATAAAACATCTGGATCTTAGAGTGGCACGTGTTTGTGCTAAAAACCTAAGGGTAGGATCTATCATCTTGGAGGATCTTTAAAGGTGAGGTGACCTTCTATATAGAAATTGATCAGGAATTGATGTAGTTCTTTGAGGATGATCTTTGAGGATGATTATAAAACATCTGGTCTTAGGCACGTTTTGTGCTAAAAACCTAAGGGTAGGATCTACATCTTGGAGGATCTTTAAAGGTTGATTCTATATAGAAATTGATATGTGATTTGTAGGCTTAACTGTCTGATTTGTATGTCTCACTGAAAATACTAAATGCACGGGTTAAAGAGGGCGTGATACAATTGGTGATGATGATGTGGCTCACCATGTTGTTTTAGGAACTATCTATTGAGATAAGGCTGATCTAATATTATAACTCATCAAGTGATGAATAGGGTTGCCCCCCTCCCCACCCCAATTGATCGGGAGCTAATTTTGCTCTTCTCATGATGGCCATAGTAGGCTGAAACAAGTTGTTCTATTGAAGTGACTTGTAAGTCCCCATGAGAAGCTAGATGTTCAAGCTAAATTTGATGTGGTATTGTTGATAATGATGGTGCAATACACCATCCTATCCTTGGGAATGATTTACTAAGAGAAGGCTAGCCCAGTGTTTCATCTCATTAGGTGTTGCATGGACTTATCCTCAATCGGAAAAGTAATCAAGAATTCAAGAGTGAGTTAATTAGGGTCCATTTAGTAACATTTTTACTCCTAAAAATAATTTCTTTTGAGAAATAGTTCTTTTTTATTTATACTTCTTGAAACAATTTTTGAGTAAAATAAGACATTTTGTAATTATAAAAATTTATTATTCTCAAAATAGGAAAGTAATATAAATTTTTTGGTACAAATATAAATTTTTTATTTCATTTTTCTCCAATTGCGATAGCAATCGTTGGCGGCAATTGGCGGGTTGCGGACGGTGGCTAGAGGCTGCCGGATGAGGGCGGCCAATGGCCGCCAAAGGTCGGTTGGCGGCCGTTGGTTGCGACCTTTGGCGGCCATTGGCCGCCCTCATCCGCCCCACCCTCGTTCATCATCCTCTTGTCGCCGTCCATAACCCACCAATTGCTAGTTGCCACCATTGCCATTGCCACCGACACCAATTGCCATTGCCAATTGCGTAGGGTCGTTGGTAGCCAGGCGAAGGGTGTTGGCGAGTGGGCGGCGGCAGTTGTTGAGGGCAGGTGATGAGCAGTGGGCGAACGATGGTGTGCTATGGGCGGCGAATAGTCCCCAAGAAATAGTTTCTAGAAATTGTTCTTAGGAATAAAAAGCTATTTTTTTTTATTTCTCAATTCTACTCCAAATTTATTCCCGGAAACAACTTTCTATTCCTAGGAATAGAAAAACCAGTTGACGTTACCAAACAAATTTATGTTCATTTTCTATTATAGGAAACAAAAGAACAGAAAAATAGAGAAATAGGAACGTCACCAAATGGAGCCTTAACCTCTTGGAAGAACTCTGTATGTTTGATTGGACTCTTTCACACAAACATTTTTAGGAAAATATTTTCTAAATCGTTCATTTTTCGTAAAACAAACGGACCCTATATCTTATTTATGTGCTTTAAATGTGGAAACCGACTCTACAAGCTTTATAAGGTTTCTTATCTCGAAACAGGTGAGAACATAACACATGAATTATATCTTCTATTTTTATGTGAATATGCTTTTGTTTAATAAGTGCACTAAAAGTCTTAAAATTTATTACGAATATGCAATTGAGTTCTAAATTTTCATAACACTATATCAAATTAATGCAATCAAATCCTTCCACTTGTTTAACTTGGTCGACGGAAATGCTCATTGCTTTTCTCTCTCTCTCTCTCTCCCTCCCTCCCTGTGTGGGGCTGATGTGGCTAAAATGATGTATTTTCAGTCCAAATTCATTTTTTAATAAAAAAAATATACTAAAAAAAATAAGTTGATTAAAAAAAAAAAAAAAAAAGGAAATTGCCGCTGCCGCTGCACTATGATCGTCAAGAAGGGTTGGCGATATTTGGGGATGATTGGCCATGGGTCAGTCAAAGCCTCCTTGCGCACCAAGACTCCACCCAAATATGGGCGAGAGTTGTAGCCACTGGGCCGGGGCCCAACAACCCTCGTTGACCCATTATGGCAAGGGCCAGCAGTCCCTAGCTGTTTTGGCTTCCTTCCTTTTTTTTTTTTTTTTTTTAAATATAATTTAAATAATATTTATATTAAAAATCATACTTGAATCAAAACGATGTGAATTTAGCTTTATACTTCTTGCTTTAGCCGCGTTAGTGCCATATAAAAGTGGAAAAATAATTTAAAAAGCCATTTTCCATTATCCAAATTGGATGAACTTAAAGGAAGAACTTGATTGCAATAATTTGATAAATTTGATAACTTGATTGCACTTTTTGTAAGTTTTAAAATTCAATTACACTTCCGTGACAAGTTTTTAGACTTTCAGTGTATTTATTCATTCTTTTTTTTTCTCAATAAATGATTAACTTTGATTGATAGCTTTGAGTCGCTCACGAAACTAACCTCTTGTTATAGATTTTGAAATATTAAATTATTGATGGAAACATTCATTCAATAAATAAGATGGAATCTTTCTCCAAATTAAGTGTCAAATTTGTTAGCTTTAGCGCTTTTGCTTGCAAATGTCTACTCTGGTTTTCAGCTCTATCTATGGCTAGCTGTTTTTGTGTCAATTTAATAGAAGCTGACGAGGGTTGGTCCAATTAAGAATCAAGAAGATCCTCCCCCATTTCTTACTCTTACCGAATCTTAACTAATGACAATTAAATGGAGCATGAGTTGTACGGAAAAGAAGTCACTAGTTTTTTCTGATTAGAATAGGGATGCGGAATGCATAGTTTTTTGAGCATTGAATGGATTCCATGTCATGGTCCAATTTCTCTCATATCCATGGAGGTTGAAAAGTGTGGCTTCGGAAATCGGATGATTATTATCTTAGAGGATCTTTGAAGGCGGGATGGATTAGCTAATTCACATGACTTAGAACAAAGCCATCGCAGGAGGGGATAAATTAGCTCCCATAGCTTGGATGGTTGCGTGACTGCAGTCCAGACCTTGTGGCTGGCACCAACTATTGCAATGTCTATCAGCCGGGCTATCCCTTGGCGTATCTTGAGAAGCAGCAGTCGTCACAGGAACTTAGTGAACTCCTATCTTGATTTGTTAGAATAATTAAATATTAAACAATGCATTCATTTTACAGCTTAACCTTTTAAAATAATTGGTAATGATTACACAAAATCTCACATGATTAGAGTTAGACCCCACCCCGTCAAAGCTCCCAAGCCATCCCCTAGGATGGGTGAGTATTCTTCTTGCCTGATCTCCAGCTGCGGCCACGGGACCATTTCCATCGAGGACGAACTTCATTATGAGATCCAACAACGTCTGCATTGCCGAATCTGAAGGGTCGGCCACTCTTATCTTCTTATCGTCAATGGGGATCTTAATGTCAAGGCTTAGGCATGTTGTGAAGTCGGCGGTGCTGTCCTCTTCCTTTCCTCGTGCGGACTGATCAATGCCGTCGTCTCTCCCGCTCTTCAGCATCATGTCTTGGACGCACCCGCCATGAAAACAGCGATCATTGCCCACCGAGACGTATGACCAGATCGGGATAACAGTTCTCTCATCCCGGATTGACTCCTTGCAGCAGTTGCATTTCAATGATATGTTCTTCGTCTTAAGCTTGAGCTTCTAATTATTAAGAAGCAAATCCACATGAAATAATAAGGACACTCGAGATAAATGTGATTTGATTAGAGTCAATACATACTTCACGAGTAATGCGCACCATAAAAGGTACAATATTAACCAGAGAATAAGCGTCTTACAATCATATACTCGTTCAAGTATTCATCAGTCCTAGATTACATTCAAGCAATCTCACATGCTCATAATCTCTTATAGAATTTACTCATAAAACTCATGGAGAAGAGAAACTTAACAATCCTCTTGGTTGATAAAAATGCAATGGATAAAAGGACAAAGCAAAGGGTTAAACCTTTCGATCTGAGCAAAGTAGGAGTTCGGTTTATTTGTAAAGTAATCTGGAAAATGGACTTTTCATTTGGCAAAGAACTCGAGACGTTAATTCAGCAGTTCTCTATATTGGCTCAATGTTTGCAGCCGAGGCAAAGACTGAACTTCTTCAAAGGAATGGCTTCATCATCATGTTTGTCAGATTCTTTGCTATTGCAATCTCTTTTATAACAACTTTGCTTATCGCCATGACATCTTAGATGAAATGGTATATGATATTGATATGATTCTTTCACTAGTGATATACCGGATTCCAAACCAAGTATATCACACCTTCGTTACAATGTATAACAACACTCAACTATTGTCTCCCAAAGTTTAAGAGCAAATCCCTTAACCATACCCCCTTCTTCACAAGATTAAGTGCCACCTCTATAGAAGGCAATGCTATACTCTCTTGCAATGTCGCCTTGGCACTCATCGCAACATCTACTTGTGTAAACACACACTACAATCCATGTTGGTTCAAGTCTCTAACATGATTAGAATATCCAAGACCCATAGTTTCACTACCATTGTCATCCCTTGGTATACAATGTCTATTATGCCCTTTAGATATTTGAGGATCTACTTCATAGCCTTCTGGTGAGCATTACAAAAATATTATATGTAGTGGCTGATAGACACTCACAACTTGCAACTGTTAGGTATATTACAAACTATAGTATACATAGTTTACCAAATAGTAAGAAGTAATTATCCACTTACTAACAACCGGGACAAATAATTAAGAGTGATTGGCTTCTAGATTTCAAAATCAATAACTTATCTTGTAGACTCTAGAATCAGCCTACCAAAGCCAATTTGGATTTGTTCTCAGGAGAAACCGAACTAAATGCTCGACCTTGTTTGAGGGTCTTGTGCCATTGCATATCTCCCTTATGCAAGACTTAAATGAGATAAGTACGCGAAAGAGTTGGTATCAAAATAACTCTAAGGACAAACTAAAAAACTAGAACATTTTTGTGATTTGAAAATTACTTATACTCTCAACTCTTAACTTTTTGTTTTTACTTGAATTTAACATGAAAAACTTGAAATTGTTTGAAAATTTCAAATATTGTGTAAAATGATGTATAATATTTTAGATTTTACAAAGTTTTTACTTGTTTCAAATTTTAAAATAAAAGGTCCATGAACATGAACTAGGGCATGTTTAAAGATCATTAGCTTAGAAAGGACAATTCATGTTTCCTTTCTAAACCTCACTAGACCTAGATGGTTACCCACCTAGGAGAGTTGCCTCCGATAATCCCCATACAAGCCACCCAGTCAAGCCACATATTTTATTTTGACATGCCAATACTCGCACATCTCACACCCTTATTGGAAACTAAATATTTTCTTCTCCACCAACTAAGGAATACGAGAGATGATATTGTGGAGTCTCTTATCTTAAAGCGAGTATCTCACATATTTTTTCTCCTTGAGACTTTTAAGGACATACTCATGTTCAATATAGGTAAATATTGCTAAATAAAAGAAATTAATGCAAATTTTGCCATTACGGAGTACCCAAATTGAATTTACTTATACATTTGATTAAAGTTTCAGCAGCATACTTATTTATTTGCAATTTGTTTGCACATACTTTCCATGACGTTGGATTTGAAATCAAGTCATGAAGAGCCTTGAACTAAATATGAGAGAATAAAGAGTTATCAGATTTTTGCTATTAGATAATGTAATCAGATTATATTCTATTTATTTATATATAAGATTAATACTATGAAAAATCCTAAATTGATATACTTATAATAAATTTAATCTTCATTAATTTTTATTAAATTGGATTAATATTACAAGAATTCATAAATTTATACACTTGTAATGAATGAAGAAAAAAATTCTAAATTAATGTGCTTGTTAACCGACATGTGTCAATGTGTCATTCATCTTAGCAATTTAATGTTAAAATTTAATAAAAATGTTAGAAGGTTAATTTATTATAAGTGTATGGATTTAAGATTTGTCGTGATGTTGATTTTTATGTATGTATAAATTACATTTTGACCAAATTTATGGTCAACTGAATCGCTGAAAATGGAACGACATATGCAACAGTCGAAGCCCTAATCCACTCGTTGCTGCTCTTCTAGGCGTTAAAACTCTCTCTCTCTCTCTCTCTCTCTCTCTATCTGCATTCGGAATTGAGCTGAACTTTCCGTGGAATCTCTCTCGGCACACCCCCGACAACTCAGTGAGTCGCCCCTCCCCACCGGGTCGACTCGAGCTGGTGTCGCCGGTTCTCCTTCGCCTTCCAAAGAGTCAATTTTTGCCTCAGCAGCCCTCGTCGCCGAGGTGAGTTTTGCGTAATCTTGAACCCTCTTCCCGATCACGCTGATTGTGTCCGATTAGATGCACGTCCCGCTGTTGGGTGCGCTTGTGATCGCTGCGTCGAGCGCTCCCATTCACGGTTTCCGGGGCCGTGAAGCTTGTAGGCCGAGTGTTGGGTGAAACCGCTTTGGGGATGCCGAGATAGGTAGATGAATTGAGGGGTCTTCTTGTTTTTTCTCTTGAGATATTGCATTCGATTCTCGACGACTGGGTCTTTGCTTTATGCTGAGATAGATGAATTGCGTTGCAGACTCGGACACCCCGACGACTGTCTTACATAGCATGGCCTCACTTATTGATCGTGTTCCTTTCTTTTTCCTACGTTTCCTTTTGGGTTTCTAAGGTTAAGCTTGTGTATTCATAGGTCTCTTTACCTCTTGGGTAATTGCCTCAGAGATGGGTCGATTTAGGCTTGCCCTGGTTATGCTGAGATCATAAAGTTTTGCGCTTGAACTTGTATGTGTTTAGTTTAAGGAGTGTTGGGTTCTCTTAGTGGCTCAAATTAGGGTCCTAGGAGCAACAGCTTGGTGCAGTAGTGACTTTCCCCTTCCACATCTCATAGTTGTTTTGAATTTACCAAATTATCATGTGAAATTTATTTTGTTTTCTATATGATGGTGTTCTTTTGGACCATATCACGGTGTTATAATGTCATTTTGAGAGAGGAAAAATAAAAGGATGATCGGAATGTCTTTTATGCTTAAGTTCAATACCAAGGATGCAAAGCTTCAAACTTTAACCTCCCTTATTCTATCAGTTAATGTTTCTACGTGCCTATTCTGCTCCCCATGTCTTTCGTTGAAAGCCCACATATCCTCTGTGATGTAATCCGATATGAATGTCTTTTTGGTGAGACCTAGTGGCCAGCTTTCAATGCTGATTAATTGTTTTTCATCTTATTCACCTGGGGACATGGCATCAAATTTCCTTGATTTCACCATTTTATATGTGATTTTGAGGGACAGAAGAATAAGGAAAGTTAAAGAGTAAGTCCTTGTACATTTGTCAGCATGTTCTTGCTTTTTGGCTGGGGAAAGCCATTACCAGAGGAATCTGTAGCCTATAGCATAGAGACCTTAATGTCAGTTTAGAACTGGTAGTTGCTTTTGTCTTTTGTCTATTAATCAGGTCAGAACTGGTAGATGCATTTGTCTTTTGTCTATTAAATTTAATGAGGGTGAAAATGCATTTTTCTTTGATTGATTTGGAAGTCTTCCAATGTCTTTTGCCTCAAGCCCTGTACTTCACCTATTGAAACTTTTCGGAACTGTTAAAATCAGATATTCAGTTCATTTTGTGCAAAACAACAGAAAGACGATCAATGTCAAGTACAATTGGCTTCCACTGTACCCAATAAAATAAGATCTCTAGTGACACGCCCCATTTCTATTTATAATCAATTGCAGATCCAGGTTTGGATTAATTTGTTTGCAAGTTTATAGAGGCTGGTTTTAATTGAAGAAATCCATACCTTGTGGACCATATAATTTTCCCTCGATAGATGGTGGATTGATTTGTTTAGCCATTCTTTTGCTAGTAATTCTTTCCTTGCTACCTGTAGTTCTCCTGACTTTTCAGCTTTTATTTTTATTTTTTTGGGGTTTGGTCTGAAGCTTAAACTTAGAGAAGTTGCAAATTATCTCTAATGCATCCCGGGTCTATGTTTTCTTCGCTCCACTTCGACACAGTACATGATATTGGAACTCTAATATAAATATTGTGTGTGGAGGTTTTATCTAATATGCAATTTTTTATTCATTGCATGTTGATACATGTATATGATATATGAAATCACTATGTAGTTCTCTTGAACCTGTTTATCTAATGCACATGATGTGTTTTGTGGTTCTCTTTTTAGTACACATGATGTTGGCTTCAAGGCATGTTCTTACATTCATATGACATAGGAAATATGTATTTAGGTCTTTAAGTCTCTTTGTCTAACAAACATGATGTGTTTTGCATTTTCTTATTCTGCTAAAAGTATTTGTTTCATTTCTAGTATCTGCGCAGGTAATCAGTGGATGACACAGATTTGAGTGCTTTACATTGAAGACTGAGAAATAGCTAACATGGATCCATCACAGAATACCATGGCAAGCATGGGTGTGAGTGGTGGGAATGGGGTGATAAATCCCCAAAATGATGTTACTTCAGCTTCACAAGATGATCCAAAGCAGGATCTCAATCAGGTCATCAATTCTATCCAGAAAACTCTGGGTCTCCTCCATCAACTCTACCTCAATGTCTCATCCTTCAATACTGGCCTTCAACTCCCTCTCCTCCAGCGCATGTAATTTTCCTCTTAATTTTAGCTTCTTCTGTAGCCCTAGACTTAGAAGTTCTCAAGATTTCTATATGTTTACTTCAACTGATTGCACTAATCTGTGGCTTCCAGAAATTCTCTTGTCTTAGAGCTCGACAACATGGTTAAATTATCAGAAAAGTGCAACATTCAGGTTCCAGTGGAGGTCCTTAAGTGAGTTGGTGATCTCGATCTTTAGTGCCTTCTAGAAGCATTTCTAAGTTCACACATTCAACTTGTTGTTTTCTGTTATTCAGCCTGATTGATGATGGCAAGAATCCAGATGGATTTACAAAGGATGTCATCAACAGTTGCATTGCAAAAAATCAAATTACAAAGGGAAAAACTGATGCCTTCAAGGTACCATTTCTTTGTAAACCATGCACAATCCTTAGTTGCTGATATAATTTTTTTTTTACTAATCTTCAATTTTCACCTTTATCAGGGTCTACGCAGGCATCTTCTAGAGGAACTTGATCAAGCATTCCCAGATGAAGCTGATTCTTTTAGAGAGATAAGAGCAGCTTCTGCTGTTGTATGTTCTTATTATTTCTCAGTCCTCTCCCCAGTGCTCTATTATTGCTTCATCACATAACTTGGTTTGGTGTTAGAGGACACTCCTTTGATGAAAATACAATCTTTAAGCACTGATGCCCACTTAAGATCATTTTTCATTGGGCTAAAAGCCATCCAGAAAAGCAACTTCAGCTTCAAATAAATAAAATAAATAATTCAGCCATTTATAAATAATTCAGCCATCCAGAAAAGCAACTTCAGAAATAAATAATTCAGCTTCATCTAAATTACGAACAAATTTCAATGACTAAAAATGCAAATTTTTATGTCTTGAAAAGTTCTGAGGTGATTATTATTAGATACGTCACAAATGCTACAAGTAATTTACCTGTTTGGTTCATCTATAAGCTTTTCTCAAAGCACCTTTTACTTTCTTGCTAATATGAAGAATTATTTTAATTCTGATATTTATGAGGAAGTACATTTAAGTTATTTTAAATGTAACAGGTACACAGTTTGACAGATCTGAGGAGTTTGATTTTAATGCAAGTGTAATTTCAAAATCTAAATTTGAAGGTTTAAAAAAGCTTGAAAAGAAAAGTTCATTCCAAGCTGCTCCCTTAAGCTTGGAGTTAAAGATTGAAAACTAAAAGCAACATTCAACATGGTTGGACCTGTAAGTCATTGTTGTTTAGAGAGATGAGAGGAACTTCTGCTTCTGTAAGTTCTTGTTTCATTTAGGTTCCTCTTCTATAGTTGTCTGCTTTGTTGTAGTCATCCCTTGGCTTTTGTGTTTGAATGTGATCTCCAAAGAAAATGAAATCTTTGAGTGTTTATGCCTATTTAAGTTGACTATTCATCATCAAATAGCACAAGGGATGAGTTATATGGGCTAGGTAGTTAGCAGTGTCGCAGATGGCATTTTAAGTTAGGGGGAGGCCTTGGAGTACTGCAGCTCAGAAGCATTTCAGGCTTGGAAATATGTAGCTTTATAACTTCAATTTTAGTTTTCTTGTCTGGTAGAATCATGTAATACTGATGAACAGATATAACTGGAATCTATAGTGCAAAATATCATGAACGATTGATGGTGGGGATTAGGCATTTATAGAAGTCAGGATTATTTTTGGCCAATTTTCCTTGTTCGTTTTCTCAACAAGTGAGAGAGTAATGCTGGGTATGTGAAGTTACATGAAATTATTATACTAACCTGTGAAAAGTTATTAGTGGGCATTTAAACGAGTAGTCGTATCCGACACTCGATGAATCTTGAAGATATTTCTGTCGTCAATTTTTATAAATTAGTCATCAATTTCTGTTCATTCTCTGGATAATCAATTCGAGCTTGGTGGGGTCTTTTGAACTAAAAAGTCACTGATTGTATCTATATCCCAATAGCAGATCTGATTGTATTCTTGGAACAGTTGATGCTGGGCAGTGTCCCCTAGTGGTTCATTTCATAGTGAAAGTACTATAAAAATGTTTCTGATCTTAGAAAAAGAGTCCTCATGGTGTTTTCTTGATACAGGAAGCGAAGCGGCTAGCTCAAGCACAAAGTTCCTTGCCAAATGGCGATGTGAAGGTTAAAGCTGAACAATAAGCAAACCAGTAGCTTAATACCAAAAGACACTGTAAGCGCCTCTGTGAATTCGCCACCCCTTTCTGTCACCAGAGAAATACAAGGCATCAGTAATCTGGATATCCGCAGTTATGGCATTTCGACAAGTGCATTGATGCAGCAGCGCCTCTTAGGATGAGGCAAAGGCTTTTCGTGCGACTGGCCTTTTTGGCTGTTAATTCTGAAAGTGTCATGGTTCTTGGGACTCAGACAGGTGTAACTATGAGATTTGAAAATGCGGACAAGGCAAGGGAAACTAATTGTTGTGGTGACACAATTTAAGAGTGAACAATGGTGGCATGCTTTGTTAGGCTATTCAGTTTTAGTTTCCTACGGAGTTCATATCCAGGGAACTCAAAACCGCACCTGGCAAACCTAATTACGGTTTGATCAATTAGCCAGTTGACAATTTTGCATTGTGCTCCAGTACAGACCAGTTTGGAAGAACATGTTCATGATGCTTTTGTGTCGACTAATGAGGTTCGCTGAAGTGCACAAACAAGTGAATGGCTGATGCATCTTTACTAAAATTGCCACAACCCATGCGCGATGCCGCAGAATTGCTACGGCCCAAGCCACCCTGTCGAGGGCCATGGTGACTGGGACACGCTAGACCTGTGCCCAATTCTCGATGATTAGGACGCAACCCCATGGTGATTTGCGACTCAAGCCTAGTCCCTTGCCATGGCTAATGCCAATTGATTTCAGACCAACCGTTTCATTGGTACCCTCCATTGGTATTGTGATCGTAAAACGAGCATTGGATTTTGGGGAATCGAAAATAGTGAAGGTTTTAGCAAAAGGGGGAAGGGAAAATAAAAGCCATCGTGAATAGGGTCCACCGTGATGTTCTTGACGGGAAAGGGAATGAAACAAAACTGATCTTTCTCATGCATTAGGATGTGGCCGGAGACTGATTTTTCTCTTCCTGTTGTGTACCTTTCTGCACTTTGTCACGGTCCTCCATGGGCAGGGAAAATACGAGTTCAGAGGTATAGCCAACAAAATAGGTTTCAGCTTCAAAAAGAAATGGAAATCGATTTTGATCGGGTAGATTTTAGGTTTCAAGTTTGAAATTTACTCATCCTGGAACTGATCTGCCTCTCAATTGCGCATGCATCTCGGCTATGGATCGGGCTCTTGGGATGCTCTCTTGAGGCCTTGCGCTACTGAGTCTTGGAATTTATTCCAACCTTTTCCGAGGCGAACCATGCGAAATTGAATTAAAATTTGGACTTTGAATGATCTGGTGTGGTGGGTTGAAGTATGATGGACCTCGGCCGGAGCCCAGCCACTCACGTGCACCGGTGGCAAAGCCGTTAATAATGCCCGACACGGAGGGGACATTCGAGGGCGCCTTTGCTTTCGGGTTCACCAAGGTACATTTCTCCCAAGGGAAAATCCCATTCCAAATCTCGACCGTTGTCACTGGCGAGGGGACGGTGGCGATGCTCCTTCTCACGTGGCTCGAGTTTAGTGAAGGGGGCCCACCTAGCAATGGCGCAAATTCCAATGCGATGTCGACCATGCCATGGACTTGGAATGGAATGGATGTATGAGGCCATGTTTGGCAAGAATCTGGCTTTTTTGTAATGGATGTCAAGTTTCTCGCCATAATTGAGAATCTCCTTTTTTCTTTTATGGACATCAACTCAATAGGTCCAAACACCTTCTTTTTTTTTTTTCATGAAAAGAAAAATCAATTCTTTTTGACAAATTTTCTTTTCTTTTTTCATAGTCTGTTCCCATTTCATTTTTGTCCCTATGCAAGTACGGTTCATGTATGGCTTTTCGTCGTTTTCGAAGTTGGTTGTGTTGAGTGATTTTGGTCTTGGTTTTATTTGGTGGTTACTATTTACTATAATTCACTAATCACAATTCATATATAGCAGTCATGGAAATAAAGTCTTCGTATGCTCATTTCTTCCATGGGCTACGAGACCTTAAATCTATCCTATATATCTTAAAATCTAGGAAGACAATGACGAATGACGATGAGGAGGAATAGGTCGAGGACGATATATCGGGACGATGTTCAATAATTATCACCAATTCTAAAATTAAAAGTCTTTCTCCCATGTCCTCAATTCACTTGAGGAGGTTCTTTCAAACATGCTAACTTCAATGATTCCAACTTGCCCCCATCTAGCTGCTTCTTGACTTAATTTAATAATTAATTGTTATTTGATTATTTGTGATCTAGAATAGATTGTTGTTACGATAGTTACCCGCCTTCCCTTCTCTCTTGACGTTATTTCCTTTTTGTCCTCTTGTACAATATTTTAAGAGAAAAGCTAGCCTTGTTAGATTTAAAATTTTTAGACCTAACAGAACAGGATTAAACTTTGGTTGTTCATGAAGCCCTTTTTACTAAGCCTGGAACCAGTGAGATTTATTTTGAATGAAAAATCGAAAAATGTTTTCGTCGTTTTCGAGAGACAAGATAAAGTAATGAAAGGGGTCATGCCCCCCTCTAGCTAGAAGTTCTAAAATTTTTAAAATTTTGACCTGAATATACAAGATTGAAAGTCCCCTACAAAATTTATTAAAAAAATAATCAAATCTTGAAATTTGTCAGATTTGTGTAATTAAATTCTTCCATTAACTCTATTTAACTTAGATAACGAAAAATGCAAAATGTTGATGTGATTTTTTTTGAATGTTTTCTCTACCTTATGTGCTAATAACATGGCTAAAACACAAAACGTAAGGTTAAAATAATGTCGTTTTGGTCCAAATATGATTTTTTAATTCAAATTTTATATAAATAAAATTCAAAAAGTAAGCTGAAATAAAAATTTAAAGCCCCACCATTGACTAGAAAGGCTAGCGATGGTGGGAAAATGGTGGGTGAGGGTTGCTAAGCCCCAACTAGAGGCTGACGACCCTAGCTGATCACAAGCAAGGGCCATGCCCTCCCCTAGATCGAGCGAGGCTTGTTGGTTCTTGCCCAATTTTGGTCAAGGGCTGATGATACTCATTGACTGCAAGCAAGGCCTTAACCTCTATCATCACCGGCCCTTCTTAGCAATGATGGGTGATTGCGGCGGTGAGGAGTGCTTGCTTCTTCTTCTTAAAATTTTAGCTTATTTTTATTTACATTAAATAAATTTTGTTTTAAAAATCATATTTGGACCAAAAGTGATGTCATTTTAGCCTCGCCATCGCCACATAGTAGAGATAAAATATAAAAGAACTACGTTAGCATTTTCTAGTCAACCAAGTTGGATGGAGTTAATGAAATGACTCATTTGTACCAATTCAATAAGTTTTAGGACTTTAATTGCACTTTTTGTAAATTTTAGGACTTAATTACACTTTCATGATTAATTTTAGAACTTTTAATGAATATATCCCTTAATGAAATGAGTTTGTCCTCATGCTTAGTTTCTTTGTGCCACCGCATTTCATTTAGTTCATATCCATTAGCCTCGACATCTTTGATCACTATCATTTAGCATCTTTGATCAATGGCAGAAATGCTTGTCGATGGCTTTGATTATCAATGACCATATAGGATAGCTATCGATGTACAATGATGATTGGTCGATGATTATTACTTAACGAAAATTTGGTAAGTATTGAATAAGGAAACAGAAGAGAAAGTGAAGATACCGATTGACGGTTATGTACAATGGCAAATAAAGAGTTGTAACTGCTTGTTAGATAAGTTTAACGTGTGATCATGGAGCCAAAAGTTGTGGAGATGTGGCATAACCATCAACTTTTGAATATTAACCGTTTGTAAACAGTTAGGTTACATAAAGCCTCGTCAAGATGTTGTAAGATACTATCATCAATGAAAACATTTATGTGTTTCTTCAATTTATCTTTCTAGCATTTGCATCTACTTCACTTTAGTAGAATTTAGTTCTTATCACATAATACTTCCTGTCTGAATTGCCGCTTAACCCAATTTAATAAAATCCAGATATTAACTTTTGATGGAAAATATTTCGTTGTGTGAGTCAATTCCTGGCAAAATAAGTTTCTTATCGAGGAACTCCGAGACCATAGACTTGTATGCTTTCGGCGGTGTCGGGCCGTAGTGACTGACACGTCCACAGACCCCATTTGGGTAACCTTTTTGGAGGTCATACGCCCAAATGGCATCAGGACATGGACCATCATTGTTGGGAACGACGACTCGAGATCACAGCAAGATAGGATGGTGGGTTTTATGCCTCTCTCACATCATCCTGGTCCAATGTTTAATGTGCTCCTTCGCATCCAAAGAGATTGGGACTTCAGTAGTTGTCGAGACCGAGAGGAGGCTGTGAGCAGTCGGACGTGAAGGCTGCATTGCATGAGTTATGAATTAGTCTGAGAGAGTGGTGTCCTGAGACTGTGGCAGCAAACATGATGGATGACGATATCAACGCGGTATCTTTTTAAGAGCCAATGTTTCATAAGAAAGGGGAGGAGGAATGTTATGTCCTCAATAAGTAGAGACGCATCTGGAAAGATCAACACTTGAGCACCGATAAAAATTGTTTCTGATCTGAGAAAAAGAGGTCCTCATAGTGTTTTCTTGATACAGGAGGAGAAGCAGCTAGCTCAAGCGCAAAGTTCCTTGCCAGTTGGCGATGCCAAAGTTAAAGCTGAACCATAAGCGAACCAGTAGCTAATACGAAAAGACACTGTAAGCGCCTCTGTGAATTCGCCACTCCCTTTCTGTCACTGGAGAATTATGAGGCATCATTAATCTGGATATCTGCAATTATGGCATTTCAGCGAGTGTATTGATGCAGCAGCACCCCTTACGATTAAGCAAAGGCTTGTCATGCTAGCCACATTTTTGGATGTTAATTCTGTAAGTGTCATGGTTCTTGGGACTGAAACGGTGTAACTGTGAGATTTGGAAATGCTGATAAGGCAAATTTATTTTGGGAAACCAATTATGTCGCGACACAATTTAAGAGTTAATGATGGTTGCGTGCTTCCTTTGGCTCTTCAGTTTGAGTTTCCTGCACAGTTCAGGTCAGTGGAACTCAAAACCGCACCTAGCAAACCTAACCACGGTTTGATCGATTAGCCGGTTGACAATCTTCCGTGTTCCGACGCAGAACAGGTTCGAGGAACCAGGTTCATTATGCTTTTAGGTCAACTAATGAGGTTCAATGAAGTGCACAGACAAGTGAATGGCTGGCGTCGAACTAAAATTGAAGGAACATCTCTTAGTTTTCTACTGCTTCCAAGCCTTGATGTTTCCTCTGGCACACCTTGAAAATGTTCGAGTCGAATTGGGTTTTGCCCCTTGTGTATAGACCTCGCGGTTAAGATTGGATAGCCTCATGCACGATCGCACTGAATCACCTTGGCTCCAGCCCCCTTTGTTAAGGGCCGCGGGGACCAGGGCACGGTAAATTTGTATCCAAGTCTCAGATGAATACCACGATACGACGACGATCCCACAGGGCTTTGCTATTAGGAATCGCAAACCGATTCCAAAAAAAATAACACAAACAAATAATCAAACAATCAATACAAGCAAAATGTAATTATCAAATAATAGAATCCAATAGTAACATGTCAGAAAATTTATTTTTGAAATTCATTTAAACTTGAGCTATGACTCCATGTAGAGACACCCTATGAATCCACTAGATTTTGAAAAAAGAAAAAAGGGATAGGAAAAAATATGGTAATCTTCTCTCAAGATGAAAGCACAAAGAAATTGAGAACACTCATGAAGAAAAAATCATTTTTGCTTCTCTCTTAGCCACTCACACTCACGTTTTCCTTCCTTTTGGACATCATCTCGTTTCTTTTTCTTTTCTCTCTATTTTCTTCTCAGCCACTCCTATGACCATGCCTCAATGTAGCTGATATGTGAGGTGTAGCTTTTAACCTAAAAATAAAATGAAGAGAAAACACAAAAAAGACCCTTAATAATAACAAATTTTTTTTGGCTTCTCCCACTTGGAGACAAATACACCCAATCTAGCAAGCAACTTTGCATTCATCTACTTCAAAAGTTAGTAACTAGAACTTATGCTTTTGTGATACTCCTCATCAATTAAAACAAAGTAATACCAATTGTATTAGTATAGAAAAGATGCTTCTCTCTATCCACTACCTTAGTAAACATGATGGCTAGATTCTTCGAGCCATCAATCTTTTGTAGCCTTGACTTGTTATTTTTCAATGCTAATCTGATTAAATGTTATCGCCCTGTCTAGTCCTTGAGTGATAAGCTGCATTCTTTGCTAAGTGTGCTACACTTTGACCATCACTCCATAGTGTGCTTACTAATTGCTTTGGATGTAGCTCCTCTACGTAATCTTGTGACCATATGATTTCCTTAGAGGCTTTGTGATCACCATGTACTCCACTTTTGTCATCGATAGAGCTACTACTTTTGTATTTGAGATACCCAACTCATTGTTGTGACTACAACTATAAAGACATATCCAATGGCACTCTTACCACTATTTGGATCACCTTGGCGATTTGATGTATTTGTTAGATATTTCAATATTCATTTTAGTACATTCCAATGCTCTTTGCTCTGGTTCTGCAGAGAATTCCAATGTCTGGCCTTGTGCTTACAATGGCATACCTCAAACTTTCAATTGTTGATGCATATATGACTACTACTATCTTATCTTTCAAAGTCCGAGTACTCTGACCCATATTCTTGGAAAGTTTGAAGTGACTTACTAAAGTAGATGCAACTACTTTTGCATTATCCATGTTGAATTTGTTTAACACCTTGTTTGCATAGACTTCTTGTGATAGCCATAATATCTTATTTTTCTTGTCCCTAATAATTTTCATGCCTAAGATCTTCTTGGCCTCTCTCAAGTCTTTCATAGTAACTAGAATGTCAACATCTTCTTCACTTATGATATCCTATTTATATGTGGATGACATATAAATCCACGTATAAAAATATATACACGATAACACCATCATCATACTTACAAAAATAAACACAATGATCAGTTCAACAATATGTGAATCCTTTTTCTTCCATGAAACCATCAAACTTTAAGTACCATTTCCACGGAGCTTGCTTCTAGCCATACAAGCTTTTCTTCAAGTGACATACCATATTCTCCTTACATTTGACCTCAAAACAATTTGTGCTATGTATAGCTCTTCATTTAGGTCACCATGCAAAAATGCTGGTTTCACATCCAACTGCTCGAGATGAAGATACTCTACTACAACTATACTAGCCAAAAATTTGATTGATTTCATTTTCACTACTTGTGAAAATATCTTGGAGTAATCAATCCCTTCTTTTTTAGAAGAACCCTTGACCACAAGTCTCACCTTACATCTGATACTATCATCCACTTCATTTTTTATCATATACACCCACTTCTTTAACAAAGCCTTTTTATTAGTAGGCAATTCGGTTAACTCTAAAGTTTTGTTTTGAAGTAATGAGCCCATCTCACCTTTCATAGCATGATCCCAGTGCATATGAGATACTTCTTGCTTTGCTTCATCATAAGTTTTTAGCTATCAAAAATTACATTTAACTTTCTCTCACATTTTGACCTCCTCAAGGCAAGTACTTCGGTGATGTTACTCTATTATGAATCACTACATTTCTCTTGAACTGCCTATTCATTGATAATAGATTCATCTTGAACCTCCCTTATAGGTGGAGCACTGATCTACTGGAACCATCTTCATGGACATTGTGTCCAATCCATAATTTGGTTCTAATGCCTTCTCATGCTTTGTTTGATAATCTTCAAACATCTTTTCTTCATGGAATACCACATTCTGACTACCTATGACTTCATTATTCTCATAATCCCAAAGTTCATAACCATACTCATAGCCACTATATCCTATAAAGATGCATTTCTAAGGCTTAGCATCAAGTTTCTTCTTATCCTCACTACCAATCAAAGCACATACATTACAACTAAAACTTTTAAAAATATGAATAATTGACCTTTTCATCTTACCACTACTCTTGTTTTATTTCTCCATCCAACAAACTAAATGGACTTCCGTTGATTAGATAAACAACCGCATTAACTATAGCTGCCCATTTGTGTATTGGGAGACCCGTATATAGCCTTATGCATCTCGCATGCTTCAAAAATGGTCCTATTCATCCTCTTAACTACACTATTATCTTGAGGAATTCTAAGATCAATTTTCAACCTACGTATGTCTTCTTGGCTCAAGTATTCTACAAGTTCTTTACTTGTATAAACATCACCATTATGAGACTATAGAGTTTTAATATGATAATTTGTCTCTTTCTCTACCATGGCTTCCACAATTTGAACATCTGAATACTTCTGATTTTTCTTTAAAAACAAAGACCCAAGTCTTCATTGTTGCATCATCGATATAAGTGACAATGTATCTATTATCACTCTTAGAGAATTCAATAACCAATCCCCACATATCAATATGAATCAACTCTATATTTTGACCTTTATTTTGTCAGTTATTTAATTGAAAACTAACCACTTTTTGTTTTCTATAAATGTAATTCTCATAGAAATCTAACTCCACTTTCTGCAAACCTGGAAACAATTTACTTGAGTGTGATTATTTTACATCATTTTCACCAAGATGTCCCAATTGATAATGCCAAAGAGTAAACAAATTACTTATAGCCATTATAGTCACAACCATATCACAAATATTGTCTCTATGGAGAAGGTAAAGTGTATCCGTACGCTTTCCCTTTGCTAATACCTTTTGCCTTTGAGGTTATCTTTCACTCTCCTCATCCAAAGGTTGTTATCAAACTTTCTTGGTTTTGTTTACTAGTTGAGATCAGATTTCTTCAAATTTGGATATACCTAGTTTCACACAAAATTAGATGTCCTCCACTTGAGATGTTCACAATCATAGTTCCTTTTCCAACAGTCACATGTGATCGTTTCCCATAACCACTTGCTTGATATCTCCACTAGAATAATCAGCAAATATATCTCTTTGCAATGTACAATGGAAAGTAACACCGAGTCAACAAACCATTGTCTACTGTCTAGTCAAATCTAACACACAAACAGAAGTTATCTAGCAAAGGTTTATTGCTTACCACATTAGCTCCTAAATTCTCATCCCGTTGCTTATTTTTTTAGGATTCTCACTAAAACCTCTAGTGTGATTTGGTGACAAAACCAACACTCATTTTTTGCAGCCTCTCTTTTTGCCTTTGATTGCGACCTACTACACTAATTGATTATTCCTTTGCTTTTACTTCTCCCACGTTCTTCACTACTAGTGTTGCCGAAGATGTAGATGCCAAGGTATTATCTCCACCTGAGACTTTTCTTCATATCTCTTCATCGATGATGTAGTCACCACATCATCTAGAGTCAAAACATCCTTCACGGTGTTCAAAATTTCCTGCATTGCCATGTTGTAGCTTTATAGAAGGGAACATAAAAGTAGTAAAGCTTGGAACATCATATATAGATTCATGCTTGCAAATGTCAACTAATTTATGACCTATTTGAAATTATTAACATGTTCTAGCATAGAACCTCTCTCAAATAAATTCATATTAACCAATTTCTTCAGCAAAAATATTTGATTTGATGTGGACAGCTTCTTTTATATATATTTCATTACGATATCCATGACTTCTTTTGCAATCATTGCTTTCGTGATTATACCATGTCTTTTTTGTCAGCCTTCAACGAATCGCACCTAATGCCTTTCGATCAAGAATTTTTCATCTCAATTATATTGTTGGATCCACTTTCATAGTTTTGAGTTTCCAACTCTTAAGTGGTGCATAGAGATCTTTATGATAAAGATGATCGTTGATTTGGAGTTTCCACCATCTTTCTAATTTTTATCTCCTGCCATAATGTTTGCTTTCTATTGAATGTCACTTAAAAGCCTTCAATGTTCTTGATTATCCAACCTAGGCTCGGACACCAATTGTTAGGAATTGCACACCAATTCTAGAAAAATAAAACACCACATGGGCAATTATAGTAAAAACAAACTAAAAAGCAAAGCAGAAAATTTGTTATTGAAGTTCAAACAATCCACAAAAGCACCCTGGAAGTAGGAATACAATGATAATTTCTCCTAAGATTAAGGAACAAAATGGTTAAGAACACCACGAAGAAAAAGAAGAAGCCGCCTTTGCTTCTCTCTTTGCCGCACACACCCGAGTTTTTCTCGCTTTTGGTCACCACGGCCTCTCTTTTGGTTCTCTCTATTTTCTTCTCAACCCCCCTCACGACTGCTGCCTCACTGTAGCTGATATATGAGGTGTAGCTTTGAGCCTACAAACAGAATAAATGAAAAGACAAAAAAGACCCTTAATAATAAAAGAAAATTTTCGCTTCATCCGCCAACTTTCATAGCTAATGCCAATTGATTTCAAACCAACCGTTTCATATTGGAGTACCTTTCAATGGTATAGTGACCGTAAAACGATTATTGGATTTGGAGAATAAAAAATAATGAAGATTTTAGTAAAGTGACTTTACTAGTGTAACAGTCTTTGGGCTACTATTATAATAACAACTTATTGTAACCTATTAATTCCTGGATAAGTAAGTCTCACAAAAATTTCTAATTATATGTTATTTAGATTTTTGTAGTTTATAATAGACTGTTATTTTCATACTAAATTAAAAACTGTCATCTAATCATTTTTCTTAACAAAAAAGGGAAATAAAATAGAAGTTGTCGTAAATGGGGTCCACTATGATGATCTTTTGCAATGCTAGAACGACGGGAAAGGGAATGAAAACTGATCTTTCTCATTAAGAAGGATGTGGCTGGAGACTGATTTTTCTCTCACAGTTGTACTCGTCCGCACTTGCACATCATATCATCGAAATTGCTTCTAGAGGCTCATCTTAGCCTGCCCAAAAACGTATATTGAATCTCCTTCGCACAACTTGAAATGGGCTTTGAGAAGTCTTATTCTCTCTTCTGGTCCCTGCAAAAGATTTTCTATCTCGAAACCAGAATCTCTTCGCGGTCTCCGCCTGTTATCATCAGCTTTTCGTAGATGGAGATTGTCTTGATGTTTTCCCCTAATTTCTCCATCACCAGATGGTTGAGGACACTCCTCAAGTTGGGCTCCTTCTCGACCTCTTGTGAAACTTCTTTTCAATGGGCAAAAGAGGAGGGCGAAAGGCTGTGTTTGGCCGTGTTTTCGACTCAAGATGACTTTTCGCGGATCATTAACTCCTTCTTGTCATTATAGGCTTATTGTACATTAGAGTTCAAAGCAAAATCCGTTGATCCCTTTGTACAAGGGCATCCTCCCGTTCAAGTAGACCTTGATGATCACAAGGATTAAAAATTATCGGTGAAAGGAGCCATGAGCAAGAGCAATCGCACGGCATCCTTCGAGCAGACTCAATATTCTAGAGACCGAAAGCAGATGTCTCATTTGTGTAACCTTTTTGGAGGTCATACGCTCAAATGGCATCAGAACATGGACCATCATTGTTGGGAGCGATGACTCGAGATCACAGCAAGTTAGGACTGTGGGTTTTATGTCTCTCTCACATCGTCCTGCTCCAATGTTCAATGTGCTCCTGTGCGTCCAAAGAGATCGGGACTCCAGTAGTTGTCGAGACTGAGAGGAAGCTGTGAGCAGTCGGGCGTGAAGGCCGCATTGCATGAGTTATGAATTAGACTGAGAGAGCGGTGTCATGAGACTCTGGCAGCAAACATGATGGATGACGATATCGACACGGCAGCTTTATAAGAGCCAATGTTTCATATAAAAGGGGAGGAGATTTGTTATGTCCTCAATAAGTAGAGACGCGTCTCGAAAGATCAACACTTGAGCACCGATAAAAATTGTTTCTGATCTGAGAAAAAGAGTCCTCATAGTGTTTTCTTGATACAGGAGGAGAAGCAGCTAGCTCAAGCACAAAGTTCCTTGCCAAATGGCAATGCGAAGGTTAAAGCTGAACCATAAGCGAACAAGTAGCTATACGAAAAGACACTGTAAGCACCTCTGTGAATTCGCCACTCCCTTTCTGTCACTGGAGAATTATGAGGCATCAGTCATCTGGATATCTGCAGTTATGGCATTTCAACGAGCGTATTGATGCAGCAGCACCCCTTACGATGAAGCCAAGGCTTTTCATGCTACCCACCTTTTTGGATGTTCATTCTGAAAGTGTCATGGTTCTTGGGACTGAAACAGGTGTCACTATGAGATTTGGAAATGCTGACAAGGCAAATTTATTTCGGGAAACCATTTGTGTCACGACACAATTTAAGAGTTAATGATGGTTGCATGCTTCCCTTGGCTCTTCAGTTTGAGTTCCCTGCACAGTTCATGTCAGTGGAACTCGAAACCGCACCTAGCAAACCTAACCCCGGTTTGATCGATTAGCCAGTTGAAAATCTTGCTCTGCGTTCCGATGCAGAACAGGTTCGAAAACCGGATTCATTATGCTTTTAGGTCAACTAATGAGGTTCAATGAAATGCACAGACAAGTGAACGGCTGGTGCGTCGAACTAAAATTGGAAGGGGAACATCTCTTGGTTTTCTTGAGCAATGAAATCAACACCCAATAATCTCATCAGATTCTCACATACTGATGCGCATATGTGCAGTGAAGCACATCAAATGGTGTACATCAAGCTAGGCTTCTCGGCACCTAGAACTCGTAGCTTACCAGTTACCAGTCGCCGCAGCATACTGCTTCCAGGTCTTGATGTTTCCTGTGGCACACCTTGAAAATGTTCGAGTCGAATTGGGTTCTGCCCCTTTTGTATAGACCTTGCGGTTGAACATGTGTACGCTCATGTAGGATCGCACTAAATCACCTTGGCCCCAGCCCCGCTTGTTAAGGGCCGCAGTGACCAGGCCACGGTTGATTTGTATCTAAGTCTATGAATACCACGACGATCCCACGGGGCTTTGCTATTAGGAATCGCACACCGATTCCAAAAAAAATAACATAAGCAAACAATCTATACAAGTAAAATGTAATTATCAAATAACAGAATCCAATAGGAACACATCAGAAAATTTATTATCAAAATTCATTCAAACTTGAGCTATGATTCCATGTTGAGACATTCTACGAATCCACTAGATTTCAAAAAAAGAAAAAAGGATAGGAGTATAATGATACTCTTCTCTTAGGATTAAAGCACAAAGAAATTGAGAACATTCATGAAGAAAAAAATCATTTTTGCTTCTCTATTAGCCGCACACACTCACGTGAGACGTTTTTCTTCCTTTTGGACATCATCACGTTTGTTTTTCTTTCCTCTCTATTTTCTTCTCAGCCACTCTTATGACTATGCCTCACTGTAGCTGATATGTGAGGTGGAGCTTTTAACCTAAAAATAAAATGAAGAGAAAACACAAAAAAGACCCTTAATAATAACAAACAAAATTGGCTTCTCCCACTTGGAGACATACAACTGATGTAGCAAGCGACTTTGCATCCATCTACTTCAAAAGTTAGTAACTAGAACTTATGCCTTTGTGATACTCCTCATCAATTAAAACAGAGTAAAACCAATTGTATTAGTATAGAAAAGATGCTTCTCTCCATCCACTACCATAGTAAACATGTTGGCTAGATTTTTCGAGCCATCAATCTTTTGTAGCCTTGACTTTTTATTTTTCAATGCCAATCTAATTAAATGTTATTGCCTTGTCTAGTCCTTGAGTGATAAGTTGCATTCTTTGCTAAGTGTGTTGCACTTTGACCATCACTCCACAATGTGCTCACTAATTGCTTTGGATGTAGCTCCTCCACGTAATCTTGTAACCACATGATTTCCTTGGAGGCTACTACTTTCTGTATTTGAGATACCCAACTCTTTGTTGTGGCTGCAATTGTAAAGACATATCAAATGGTACTTTCACCACTATTTGGATCACCTCGGCGATTTGATGTATTTGTTAGATATTTCAATATTCATTTTAGTGCATTCCAATGCTCTTTGCTCTGGTCTTGTAGATATAGACTCAAAACTCCTCTTGCCTATGCAATGTCTAGCCTCGTGCTCACTATGGCATACCTTGCACTTTCCATTGCTGACGCATATAGGACTATTGCTATCTTATCTTTCAAAGTATGAGTACTCGAACACATATCTTTGGAAGTTTGAAGTGACTTGCTAAAGGAGATGCAACCGCTTTTGCTTTATCCATGTTGAATCTGTTTAACACCTTGTTTGCATAGACTTCTTGCGATAGTGATAATTTCTTATTTTTCTTGTCCCTAATAATTTTCATGCCTAAGATCTTCTTGGCCTCTCTCAAGTCTTTCATAACAGCTACGATGTCAACATGTTCTTCACTTATGATATTCTATTTATATGTGGATGACATATAAATCCACGTATAAAAATATATACACAATAACACCATCATCATACTTGCAAAAATAAACACAATGATCAATTCAACAATATGCAAATCTTTTTTCTTCCATGAAACCATCAAATTTTAAGTACCATTTCCATGGAGCTTGCTTCTAGTCATACAAGATTTTCTTCAAGTGACATACCGCATTCTCCTTACATTTGACCTCAAAACAAGTAGCGCTATGTATAGCTCTTCATTTAGGTCACCATGCGAAAATGCTGGTTTCACATCCAACTGCTCGAGATGAAGATACTCCACTACAACTATACTAACCAAAACTTTGATTGATTTCATTTTCACTACTAGTGAAAATATCTCGGAGCAATCCATCCCTTCTTTTTTAGAAGAACCCTTGACCACAAGTCTCGCCTTGCATCTGATACTATCATCCACTTCATTTTTTATCATATACACCCACTTATTTAACAAAGCCTTTTTACTAGTAGGTGATTTGGTTAACTCTCAAGTTTTGTTTTGAAGTAACGAGCTCATCTCATCTTTCATAGCATGATCCTAGTGCATATGAGATACTTCTTGCTTTGCTTCATCATAAGTTTTTAGCTCTCCTGAATTTGTGTGTAAGATATGGCTCAAAACAGTATTTATTAATGGATCAAAAATTATATTTAGCTTTCTCTCACATTTTGACCTCCTCAAGACAAGTAATTCGGTGTCGTTACTCTATTCTGAATAATTACATTTCTCTTGAGCTACCTATTCATTGATAATAGATTCATCTTGAACCTCCCCTATAGGTGTAGCACTGATCGATAGGAACCGTCTTCATGGACATTGTGTCCCACCCATAATTTGGTTCTAATGCCTTCTCATGCTTTGATAATCCTTGGACATCTTTTCTTCATGGAATGCTACATTCTGACTACCAATAACTCATTATTCTCATAATCCCAAAGTTCATAACCATACTCACAGCCACTGTATCCTAGAAAGACGCATTTCTAAGGCTTAACATCAAGTTTCTTCTTATCCTCCCTGCAAATCAAAGCACATACAAGACAACTAAAGACTTTTAAAAATATGAATAATTGACCTTTTTACCTTACCTATTTTATTTCCCCATCCAACACACTAAATGGACTCCTGTTGATAAGATAAACAACCGCATCAACTATAGCAGCCCATAAGTTTAATGGGAGACCCGCATGTAGCCTTATGCTTCCCGCATGCTTCAAAATGGTCCTATTCATCCTCTTGACTACACTGTTATGTTGAGGAGTTCTAAAATGAATTTTCAACCTACGTATGCCTTCTTGGCTCAAGTATTCTGCAAGTTTCCTTTCTTGTATATTTATCACCATTATGAGACTACAGAGTTTCAATATAGTAATTTGTCTCTTTCTCTACCGTGTTTTCCACAACTTGAACATCCGAATACTTTTGATTTTTCTCTAAAAGCAAAGACCCGAGTCTTCATTGTTGCATAATCGATATAAGTGACAATGTATCTATTACCACTCTAAGAGAATTCGACAGCCGATCCCCACATATCAGTATGAACCAACTCTATCTTTAGACCTTTATTTTGTCAGTTATTCAATTGAAAACTAACCACTCTGTATTTTCTATAAATGCAATTCTCATAGAAATCCAACTCCTCTTTCTACAAACCTAGAAGCAATTTACTTGAGTGTGATTATTTTACATCATTATCACCAAGATGTCTCAACTGAAAATGCCAAAGAGTAAATAAACTACCTACAACCATTGTAGTCACAACCATATCACAAATATTGTCTCTATGGAGAATGTAAAGTGTATCCATACGCTTTCCCTTTGCTAATACATTTTGCCTTTGAGGTTATCTTTCACTCTCCTCATCCAAAGGTTGTTATCAAACTTTCTTGGTTCCGTTTACTAGTTGAGATCAAATTTCTTCAAATCTGGATATGCCTGGTTTCATACAAAATTAGATGTCCTCCACTTGAGATGTTCACAATCATAGTTCCTTTTCCAACAATCACATGTGGTCTTTTCCCATAACCACTTACCTGATATCTCCACTAGAATAATCAGCAAATATATGTTTTTGCGATGTGCAATGGAAAGTAACACCGGAGTCAACAAACCATTGTCTGTCGTCTAGTCAAATCTATCACACAAACAAAAGTTATCTAGCAAAGGTTTATTGCTTACCACATTAGCTCCTAAATTCTCATCCCGTTGCTTCTTTTTTTAAGGATTCTCACTCAAACCTCTAGTGTGATTTGGTGACAAAACCAACACTCATCTTTTGCAGCCTCTCTTTTCGCCTTTGATTGTAACCTACCACACTAATTGACTATTCCTTTGCTTTTACTTCTCCCACGGTTCTTCACTACTAGTGCCACCAAAGACATAGATACCAAGGTATTATCTCCACTTGAGACTTTTCTTCATATCTCTTCATCGATGATGTTGTCATCACATCATCTAGAGTCAAAACATCATTCATGGTGTTCAAAATTTCCTGCATTGCCATGTTGTAGCTTTATAGAAGGGAACATAAAAGTAGTAAAGCTTGGAACATCATATACAAATTCATGCCTACAGATGCTAACTAATCTATGACCTATTTGAAATTATTAACATGTTCTAGCATGGAACCGCTGTCAAATAAATTCATATTAACCAATTTCTTCAGCAAAAATATTTGATTTGATGTGGATAGTATATATATATATTTATTTATTTATTCATTACAATACCCATGACTTCTTTTGCAATCCTTGCTTTCGTGATTGTACCATGTCTTTTTTGTTAGCCTTCAATGAATCGCACCTAATGCCTTTCAATCAAGAATTTTTCATCTCAATTATGTTGTTGGATCCACTTTCACAATCTTGAGTTTCCAACTCTTAAGTGGTGCTTAAAGATCTTTATGATAAAGATAGTTATCGATTTGGAGTTTCCACCATCTTTCTAATTTTTATCTCCTACCATAATGTTTTCTTTCTATTGGATGTCACTGAAAAGCCTTCAATGTTCTTGATTAGCCAACCTAGGCTCAGACACCAATTGTTAGGAATCACACACCAATTCTAGAAAAATAAAACAAGCAAACAATCCACATTGGCAATATATAATAGTAAAGAACAAAATCGAAAAAGCATAGCAGAAAACTTGTTATCAAAGTTCACCCAAACTTGAATTATGTCACCACACAGAAGCACCTTGCAAATCCACTAAATTTTGAAGAAAGTAGGAATACAATGATAATCTTCTCTTAAGATTAAGGAACAAAATGGTTAAGAACACCCATGAAGAAAAAGAAAAAACCGCCTTTGCTTCTCTCTTTTCTGCACACACTCAAGTTTTTCTCCCTTTTGGTCACCACGGCCTCTCTTTTGGTTCTCTCTATTTTCTTCTCAACCCCTCTCACGACTGCCGCCTCACTGTAGCTGATATATGAGGTGTAGCTTTGAGCCTACAAACAGAATAAATGAAAAGACAAATAATGATAAAAGAAAATTTGGCTTCATCCGCCGACATTCATAGCTAATGCCAATTGATTTCCAACCAACCGTTTCATATTGGAGTACCTTTCAATGGTATAGTGACCGTAAAACGATTATTGGATTTGGGGAATAAAAAATAATGAAGATTTTAGCAAAATGACTTTGCTAATGTAAAAATCTTTGGGCTACTGTTATAATAACAGTTTGTTGTAAGCCACAAATTTTTGAATAAATGGGTCTCACGGTAATTTATAATTTTTGTTATTTAGACTTTTTATGGTTTAAAATAGACTGTTATTCTCACATTAGGTTATAAACCGTCACCTAATCATTTCTCTTAACGAAAAGGGGAAAAAAAATAGAAGCTGTCGTAAATGGGGTCCATTGTGATGATCTTTTGCAAAGCTAGAACGACGGGAAAGAGAATGAAACAAAACTGATCTTTCTCATTAAGAAGGATGTGGGCGGAGACTGATTTTTCTCACTGTTGTACTCGTCCGCACTTGCACATCATATCATTGAAAATTGCTTCTTGAGGCTCACATTAGCCTGCCCAAAAACGTATATTGAATCTCCTTCGCACAACTTGAAATGGGTTTTGAGAAATCTTTTTCTCTCCGCTGGTCCCTGCAAAGGATATTCTATCTCGAAACCAGAATCTCTTGGCGGTCTCCGCCTGTTATCATCAGCTTTTCGTAGATGGAGATTGTCTTGATGTTTTCCCCTAATTTCTCCATCACCAGATGGTTGAGGACACTCCTCAAGTTGGGCTCCTTCTCGACCTCTTGTGAAACTTCTTTTCAATGGGCAAAAGAGGAGGGCGAAAGGCTGTGTTTGGCCGTGGTTTCGACTCAAGATGACCTTTCGTGGATCATAAACTCCTTTCTTGTCATTATAGGCTTATTGTACAATAGAGTTCAAAGCAAAATCCGTTGATCCCTCTCGACAAGAGCATCCTCGCGTTCAAGTAGACCTTGATGATCACGAGGATTAAAAATTATTGGTGGAAGGAGCCATGAGCAATCACACAGTGCCTTTTGAATCTGTTGCAAACTCGATATTCTAGAGACCGAAAGCAGATGTCTCATTTGTTGCCACAAATGCAGGTCATAATTCCATATTTAGACTTAAACCATCTCCCCAACTACACCCCTCATATCAAAAGCAACTCACCCACCTAAAGCAAATCTCAAGTCGCTACGCAATGTCTTGTCAAATTTAATCTTAATCGAGCTTGTACATGGTAGCAGCAGCGGCAGCAGCAGCCAACCCAGAAGAGAAGCCTTTCTTCTTCCTTACTATCTTATGAACTTTCGTTCATCAAACAAGAAAAATTTACATGTGCCACACTTTGTGTAAGTCGTATACTTTCTTATTATAGTAAAGCCCCTGATCGTCCGACGCTCCCCCCTTCCTTTTCGAGGCCAAACGAAATTCTGCCGTAACGCGACAAAACGCCACGGCCAAAGACCCCAAATAGTCAAAAGTGAGAAAAGTTCGTGGAAATTAAGAAGAAAAAAAACAAGTTGAGAAAATATCTCTAATGTCCCCACGAGCGAAGGCGAAATGACCGAACTGCCCCTGAGCCGAGCCCAACTTGCAATCGCTCCACGACGAAGATCTCACGTTCGATCGGGTCCCCCCCCTGAAAATCTGCATCATCGTGTGGCTGAGTGCGTCCGCCCACTTGTTCTCTTGACGTGCGACGGCCCGGCGACCCACGGCTCGGCCTCCCACCGTTGAATCCCGGCCGCCGGGCTCCACCTCTGTCATGTTCGCCCCACCTTGTAAAACCTGCTAAGCATGCTTGTCTTCTTCGCTCGAGTTTCGATCGTGGAAAGCCAAAATTAAGCATGGCGCATGCGAGCAGAGAGAGAGCGATCCATACATGAGCCGAGACCAGACCTTTCGGATCAAGCACGAAACTCATCTATTGACAAAAAAAGTTCATACAATTTTTCCTTGAACTGGGTGCACTTGGATTAAACCTCCAATTGAGTTGGGACTCGTAACTAAGAGCCTACATTCAGACCCACCTATAATTGTTGTCGGATATTTTGGCGCACATGAGTTAGTCGCTAAACTATGATCATGTCAACTATGTGAATCATTCAAATTTAGCTCGATCCTATAACTCGAGTGCTCAAACAAGTAGAGCTTTGAACTTGGAAAATATTCAATTTGTTTTATATAGTAATTGTTCATACAATCGTGACATGACACCACTCATTTTGGACTCATTGTATCGGTAGGTTCAACTTCGAGCTAGGATTCGTGCTAAGCTAGAAATTATTTGGAAAGATTAATCATATCGGACTCGTGCGTTTCGAGTGCTCATAGGCCAACATGCTGTGTGGAGATTATTACGATAATACCACTCCACACACGTCACATCACTCGATGGGAAGATGAAATTGAGTTGACAAATCAATTCGAACCCAAAGGGGCCCACAACAGCGAAGCCCAGCCACTCATCGCTCGAAATGGAGACGGGAAAGGTCGCCCCCGCCTTCGCTTTCGGGCTCGGCGTGGGAAAATGATAATTGGTAGGGGGTTCGAATCTCGACCGTCGCCATTCTGTCACGGAGGGTGGCGATGGGCCCCGCCAAGTGATGGCACAAGTGCAAGGCAATGTCAACCGTGTAATAGTGCGAGTTGAAAATGCGCGAGCCAATCTAATAAAAAGGATGTCAAGTTGTTTTAATTGTCTCTTATCGCGAGTTCAATCAACAGCACTGATTATGAAATTAAGGGCCACTCGAGATTATATTTGTTAATGTCGAGGCAATTTGTCCAATCCAATTTTTTCATATTTGTCTTCTTCTTTTTTCACTCAAATGGTCATAATTCGAATACAAACCGACATATAGATGAAAACCATGGGCTACCTTGGATCCTTGGCTTGGTTACACTAAGGCGAGGGAGTTTTCTCCCTACAGGAACCTCCTCTACTAGTTTGGTAACCCAGTCGAGCTGCGAGAATGTGTTTGTTACTTCAATGTGTCGGTATTCGTATGCCTTATAGACATCATTGGAGACTATATCTTTCTTTTTTTGGGTTCAATTCAGACTAATAACCCTCTCTAAGTTACTTTACATCAAGGTGATTATAAGGTATGGACAAAAATTTACATAAAGCCTTTTAAGGACCATCGCACTGAGGAATGTGAATAATGGATTCGACACAGTGCAACACGATATGATTAGGCGACCCTTAGAGGTCAAAACAACAAATTGAGGAGGCCTTTCTCTGAAACCAAACCACCGCACCAAGCTAAGGGACGTGAATAATGGATTCGACGCAGAGCAGCACGATATAATTAGATGACCCTTAGGGGTCAAAACAACAAATCAAGGAGGCCTTTCTTCGAAATTGGACCATCGCACTAAGTTAAGAAACGTGAATAATGGATTTGATGTGGTGCGGTGCGATAGAATTAGGCGACCCTTAGGGATCAAAATAACAAATCGAAGAAGTCTTTCTATGAAATCGGACCACCGCACCAAATTAAGGGACGTGAATAACGGATCCGACGCGGTGCGGCACGACCAGGCGACCCTTAGGGAGGGTCAAAACAGCAAACCGAGGAGGGCTTTCTTCGAAACCGGGCCTCATTAGAAAAATACAACGTGCGTCACAACTTTCACGCGCACCTTTCTCCTGTTGGAAAACCTCCCCCACAACAATCACTTCCGCCCGTTCGATGCGCTCCGAATCGACGGCCGCCATCGTGTCCGTACCCCGACTCTTCTGTTCCTATAAAAGCGAGCCTCGCGCCTCCTCTTCTTCTTCAACCTCCGGCACCTCGACCTGTCGAGAGAGCGACTCTCTCTCTGTCTCTCTCTTTCTGTTCCTCTCTCTAAAAATATCACGATCTCTCTCTGTCTTTCTCTCTCTATATCTCTCTGCGCTGTTCTTCTGAGATCCGAAGCAAAAGAGGGGGAGAAGCGAGATGCTTCTGCGGAGCGCATCGACGCCGGTCCTCAACTCATGGTCGTCCCACGCGAAGGAGACCTCGCTCGAGCCCGAGGCCCTCCACCCCATGACCCGGACCCGGTCCCGGTCCCGGTCCATGTCAATCTCGCTGGCCGCCTCCTCCTCCGGCTCGCTCTCGCCCATCGAGCATTCTTCGAGCAAGAGGGTCGCCAGGGCCCAGTCGGAGTCCAGCCTTCAGGACGTTCCCGTGCCGAGGAGGAGGAAGCCGCCCGTCGCGGGGCTCCTCAATGGGCTCGCGCTGGAGGAGGAAAGGGAGGAGCTGGAGTTCGATGGGGTCGGCTTGGGTTGCCAGAATCGAGCGGGCGACGCGGGTTTCCTGAGCCTTCTGGTCGGGGGCGACGTCGGCGGCGGCGGGGGAGGCAAGATTTGCGGCGGGGGAGGGAGCGGCGGCGGGGGTCGGATGGCGGTGACGGTGGGGGAAGGTTCGAGGATTGGGATGCGAATCGTGGGAAGGATAGTACGGATTCGTATTATAAGAGGATGATCGAGGCTGATCCTGGGAATGCTCTCGTTCTTGGCAATTACGCGAGGTTCTTGAAAGAGGTATGCTTTTGTTAAAAGTGTGATCTTTTTGTTATTTAACTTGATGGGTTTGTTTCTTTTCTTTTCTTTGTTTGCCCGTACTTCTTTGATTTCGGCTTGGTTTTGCATTGTGGGAATTCATTCTCTGTCTTGTTGTTTGGTCAGTAAGTGAAAGAGGTGAGGCGTAGAGTTACTCTCTACTGTTATATTCTTACTTAAAAGAGGAAAGAAACTTAACTTGTGTTAGAGAAGATGGAATTTCAGCTGAAGCTTATGAATTATGTGGGCTTCTTTCTCTGTTAGAAGGGATTGGAGCTCTTTGACGTATGATTTACATATGGACAGGAGTGAATTGGATTCTAGGGCATTAGCTTTCCAAGACATTGACTCGAATTGTTCATCTTTGTGCTCGGTTCATCAGTGTAACTTTGATGTTGGAACATGAGATATGTGGCTGATTCTTTATTCTAATGATTTGGTTTGGAATTGGAATTAGGTGCGAGGGGACTTCAAGAAGGCCGAAGAGTACTGCGCAAGAGCTATCCTAGCGAGCCCGAAAGATGGAAACATTCTGTCCATGTATGGGGACCTAATATGGCAGAGCCATAAGGACTCGGAACGTGCAGAGAATTACTTTGATCAGGCTGTTAAAGCCGCCCCTGATGATTGGTAAGCAATCTCATCGGTGATTAGGAGGATTCGATTTTGTGATTTGAGCCTGAAAGCTTGGACATAACTAGAGACGGGTCAGGATTAGTTGAGCAGATGTGGTTGTTCATGAAGTTAAAAAGTATCGTGTATGGTTTTAATGAGTTGGTGAGTTTTGAGACTGGAACCTGGACATAACTAGAGAAAGAAAAGGATTAGTTGAACTAATTTGGATGTTTTGGCTACTGCTATGGTTGTTCTTGAAATTGCAAGTATGGTTCATGTGTGGCTTGTCGAAGTTGGTTGTATTGAGTGATTTTGGTTTTGGTGGTGGTGCAGTTATGTTATGGCTTCGTACGCTCACTTCCTGTGGGATGCCGAAGAAGAAGAAGAAGAAGATAACAATGAGGAGGTTAGGGACGATACCATGACAACGTCACCTCCGAGTTTCTTCCGTGGAGCTTCTCAATCTTTCCCTCCTTTAGCTGCTGCATCTTAATTAGGCCCTCCTCTCTCCAATGTTTTGTTTCTTTTTTTTCCCCTTTCCTCGTGTAAAAATAGCCCTTAGATATCAAATTTTGACCCCTGTTAATATCCTTCTATAACCTAATTAACTCGGCCTCTGTGCCTCCTTAAATTTATTGTAATAAAGAATGATGTAGAGAGAAAATAATCAATGAAATGAGTTTTTCCCAGTGCTCAGTTTCTCGGTTCTGCTGCTGTATTTCATTCAGTTGCTCTTCACCTTTGGCCCTGTTGCTCTATTATCATGTTTTAGATACATATATGTGGCCTGAGCGTCAAAGAGAGCTTGTTCACCTTCTTTAGATTCTCTTACCACTACTTCCACCGGTGAAGTCAGCTGTGACGGTGGAGAGAATGGTTGTATGTGATTCATAAGTGGAGTGGCTACCACTGGAGTAATTTTTTTGGGGATGCGACGTGTTTGTTGTTGATGTTATCAGAGCAAGGGACAGCTGCTGATATTATCAGAGCAAGGGACCGCGGCCAGTCTCATGTGCAGTGTATTGGTTCGATGAAGCGATGCTTCCGGTGTGGCATCGTTCTGTTGAGTTTGTGAGACGGAAGGCAAGGGATAGTTGAAGCACCGAGTGCATTCTTTCTTTGTTTAGGGTCTTGGTTCAAATCAAAGTACCTGCGACTTCTTCTCGAGGAACTCTCAAGATCATAGACTTCTTGTATGCTTTTAGTCTCGAACACATTCTAGGACTCCATGTAAAACGTTGGTCTTTTTTGGGTTTCAAGAATCTTTATCCTCACTCTGGCAAGAAATTGAGTTTCCAAAATGAATAGATAAATAAATGAAAGAAAAGGTAATGATTTTCACAACCGTGAGGAGCCAAATATAAAATATGACAGATTTCTTTTTACGGTGGGCTGATGCAAGCTTTGCCCAACTAATCCACCAAGATGCATGAACTCCTTTGTTAATTCACGACCCAATTGAGTGATGAGGGTTTGCCCGGGCAGATGGCCCAATAAGGCATCAGTAGCGCTCCGCGGATAGAGAAGATCGAACTCGTGACATGGAGCCACACGCCCAAACCCGTCCATTATCTAGCAGAGCCAACCCCTTTTTCCAGGTTTGAAAAAAGAAATAACATTTGATACGTTTAACAATAAGAAGCTGATAACTCCTATTCAATTTAACTACAGAGAACTCAATTCAATTTGTCCTGACGTTGAAGGATGAAAAATTGGAGAGGGACGATCGGAGATATACCCTCCGCGACTTATTGTTGTCATTGCTACAAAGGGGAGGTACCTTGACAATTTCAGCATTATTGCTTCTGCTGTTCGATACATCGGATATATCCTAACATATAAGGTATTTAATACCATTATATCAGCTTAAGCATCATCATGGTACCAAGTAAAATTTGTAAAACGTGCACATAGCGTAATTCCAGAGGAAGTTCTCCTATGGATAAAAGTTATCCTAAATTCTGAAAAGAAATATTACGAGGACACCCAGATATCACGAAATAACTCGAAAATGGCCTTAAGTAGTTAAAAAAAAAAAAAAACCTAAAAACAGAACAGGGCTGAAAATTTGGCAAGAGGTTCTCCATTAAGCACAGCTAAGCTCACAAAGTGAACTTTCAGCATTGGTGTTGGGCCTCGTAACTATTCTCAGATCAAGAAGTTATAATCCGTTCATCGAGCTCTGTGCAAGTTCGTGTTCCAAGCCCACCTCTTGAGTTTTTACTTATTCAGATGATTTGGAAAGTTTCAACATCTGTGTCAAGATACGACGAGATTATTTTCACAATAGAATCTCATCGATAGGCAATTATGCTAATTGAACATTTTTCAGATTTTGTTATATATATAAAGGCCAATTTTAATTTTTTATGCTACTTTTTTTTTTTTTGCACGAACCAATTTTATTTTCCATACAACGATATTATGCCACTTGATGTCTCTTGTGGCAGCAACAACAGTTTTGAATGAGGATGAAAAGAACCACATTTCAATGGTCTAAGCCTTCTCATGACTCCCAAGGACCATCAAGATTACAAGAAGAATATCATCATGCGATTATGTCCTTTTCAAACGAAATAAATAAATGGACCGTGAGTACAAGTGTCGGCTTCATTTAAAAGTGGAATTTCCCGAGCATACGTATCAATGCAGTAGAAATGGAGGCATCACCAGAGATACATACACTCAATCCAAATTGTCAAACAACAGATAATGAGGGACAATATTGACTATTTCATCTTTTTTCAAGACTAAATTAAACATGTATTAAAAGTCCATGGATTACATTGAACAAATTGAAATTTCAAATACTATATTGCACATTAAGTTACAATTAAGAGATCGTATTGAACAAATTAAACGTTATGAATTATATTACATATTGGGTCTAAATTAATGAATCATTGTGTCATTTTCCCAATATTATAATAGATATGGTAAAGCATATCTTCATGAATTTCCGCAATTAAATGTGACATTTTTGGAGGAGTTGAACTGTTGAACCCTCTCTCTTATTTATGTTTATTGATTTTGCTAGACAGAGACTAATTGAATAAGGTATGGTTCATACTTCGTTTTCCTCTAGCCAGCGCATGCTTCGCAATCTGATTCGAAAAGGAGTTAATCGTTTGATAAATAGATTATTGAAAAGATCAACTTTTCGTATCTCTCAATAGTCTTCAATTTAGTTTTGACCGATTTTTTTTAAAAATCATTCCCTTGTAAAGTTCTATCTGTGTGATAGTTACTATTCCTAAAATTATGTCATCTCTCTCCATCGGTCCAGGAAGGGATCTAGAGTAGACATGGAAAGTTCTATCATGTGTAGCACGTGCATGATAGAAATTGCGAAACCAATTCATCATTCAATTATTTATAATATATTAACCAAACATAATTTAATTTAAGTAAAAGAAATGTGCGCTAGCATTATCTAAATTAAAAAGGGGATAATAACACAAACGGTTTCTGAACTTTGGCTCAATGTGTAATATGATCATTGGATTTTTAAGTCGTTCAACATGTTTCACAAAATTTTGGTCATCTTCAATTTAGTCCCTAAAATATATGAAAATGTCAAAGTTATCTCTCCGTTAAGGACAATATTGAAATTTTCCATATAGTCTAAGAATTAAATTGAATATATATTAAAATTTTTAGAAATTATATTGAACAAAGCAAAAGTTCAAGGATGTCATTGCATATTGAACTAAAGTTCAAATACCACATTAAACAAATTTAAAATTCTTGGACTACATTGTACATTAAATTAAAATTCATGAATCAATTATATCATTTACCCTTCTTAAAAATTGGCACTTCACACTTCTCATATAAACACGAAAAATGTACTTTTATTTAGCAAGTTTATTTTTATTTTTTAAAATTAATTCTCAACTGATATGTTGAAATGTCAATTCATGACCATTGGAGGAGTCCATTAACCACCGAATTAGATTTAATGAGTATAGCACCTTTCACTGACATCATTAGGATGGACTTGTTCATGTCCTCTAAGCGACCTTGTGGGTCCTTGGAACAACCACTAATGTCACTTAATGCTTATGGCTAAGTGGGCTCTCCACGCAGCTCTTCCATTGTACCGTCCCCCCAACTCCCTTTTTTTTTTTCTCTTTTCTTCTCATGTACTAAACTCTGATTTATTTATTATAATCTCACATATTAAATAAAAGAAAGGGGGCATGTCAATTCATCAATTTTTATTAGTCGATTGATGTATATTTGGCTTTAGCAGTCCCTTGTACCCATTTATTTCACCTTGGAGATAATTCATTCTCATCTTTAATGCCATTTTCTCTTAGAAACCAATCGAGGAAGTTTCCGAATTTCTTGCATTTCTCTTCATCTCAAATTTCTCTAATGGTTCCCTGCCTTCTGCCCATTTGAATTTCTGCTTCTCTTTAATTGGTGAGCATAGGCCTTTGTTTCTTGATGTGAGTCTAGCTTAAGTTCTATTAGTTTCATGAGAAAATAAATGTTCTAAAAGTAGCTATTTTCCTAAAATTGATCATTTGTATTATTTAAATTAATTAATCAGCGAAAATTTAGACATTTTTAACAATAATTTATGTCTAAATTTTTTCGTGAATGATAAAATATTTTTCCATTCATTTTTATAAGCGATACAAGTGATTTTTAATTTTTTTTTTCAAATCATCATTTTTTTGAACGAACGGAGTATTAGTTTGGTGCTATTGATCTCCAAACTAATTTCTCAACTAATAAATCCCCTTGTGAAACTGGACCAGAACCTCATAGTTTATTGTTGGGAAATTTTATAAAAAGCATGTTTCAAAACTCGCAGCCATCATCCTTACTTTTTAGTTTTTACAATGAATTTCAAGTTGCATTTGGTGTTGAGTAGTCTTAGGCCTCTCTCACTCCAAAATTAGCTTAAAATATAAAACTTTCCTTCGTATTTATAAACCAACTACCTATCTCTTCCATAATTAATGTGAGATAAACTCCATAAGAGGTGAAGTGCCATCGTTGTTATAGTGTTGTCCTACAATGTGTGACGAGAGAGAAAGGGCAGGAAAAGAGATTGGGAGCAGCGTCTAGGTGTAGGATATGGGCGTGCACGAGGGCAAATATAGTTTTTTTAGGTTGGGGGAGATGCAAATGCCAGTTTTGAAATGAGAGCAAAGTATTTAATATGAAGAGGAAAGTTGACGATAGTTTCTTGCAATTATCTTTCGTTGTTAATTGAGCATCTTCAGACTCTGTCTTACATTTACGTCTCTTTCACATGTACCAATATGAACTAAAGAGATCACGAAAGGATCACAGCAAGAATCATTCTCCTAAAATGAGATTTGACGAAATAAAGAATTGACAGATAATAATGCTTAAGAAAAGGGAACCCGAACCCCTCCATTAATCTTTAATCCCCCACACTACTCTCTCTCTCTCTCTCAGAAGGGCCAATGTTCTTTGGCTAAGAAGAGAGACGGGTAGAACAGAGCACACATGCCACACCAGGCAAGAGCATGAATCTTGCCTTTCTGATGCAATGTGGAACAAAAATGAGACTTAAGATCAGCTGACCAGAGTTTTCAGCCCTTTGAATACCTCCTCAATGCAACACAAAGAAGGGTTTCCCCAGGAAGAGCCAACTCTAACGGTCCAAATAACTGTTAGCATTAAGGTTTTTCCACACGCATGAACTCTTTCTCAGCAGAAATATGCTTATCCCTTGTGAGTAAAAATGATGCTGTTCCTCGGTGCATGGAGTAGATATTTTCACGCTTCAGCATTTGAGTTCTGGAGTTCTGATCACGGCATTTGGGTCCAACATGAAGATGAGCGGATTCACATGCCATAGACAATTGAGGTTAATTTATCTAGAGTTTGCAGGATTGTTAGCACATCTCTTTCTATTTCCTATATTCACAACTCTGGCTACTCAGCCATTGCAATCAATCAATTCATCTGGCTATCCTTTTCAGTGCTAAGCAAGTACTTTTTTCTCTTTATTCTTTGCGTTGACATGTGATTAGTGAGAAGACTAGAAGGAATGTGACCTCAGACCACATAATGCAACTTTTATATACTGGAACAGGTAAGACGCCATCTGCAGGAGTTTTACCTCAGTGATCAAGTGGTGCATAAAAGAAGTTTAAGCAAACGAAGGAAATCAGACTAACAATCTTGAGGAGAATCTCTCATCTGTCTATATTCTGAGGCTTCTTTTCCAGGGCGAATTTTAAAGTAGTAACTGCAGTTGTTCAAGGCATTTTCTTCCTCTTTCTAGTACACAATTTCCATTTTCACTATCCCGCTCCAGATTTTCTTTCTTCATTTGAGAACATTTTCCTGGGAAAATGGACGCTGGAGGTTCAGTATACAGCGTCACCAGTGTTAAGCAGGGCGAGGTCTGTAACTCCAACCATGAGGTGTTGATTATTGAGAAAGCAAATGGGGATAATGATGGTACTCCGGAGAGTGAAATCCTTCCTTCTGCAGCGGAGAAAGTGGTTGACGGGTCGACCCTCTCGGGGAAACTTTATGGCTTAAACATAACTGAGGTCAATCCACTCACGATGACTTTTTTTTTTGTTCTCATTAGTCGCTTTAACCGAAGCTTATCATAGTTTTTTATGACTGTTGTAATGTTTGTGATCATAGAGAGACGGCATAGGTAGTTCTGAGTGCTCAGGACAGCCCCTAGAAATCAGTCTGAAAAAGAGAACGAGGATTGCCAAGAAGTTTGCTCCTCCAGCTGAAGAAAACAACAATTTGGAACTCGTAGCCAATATGTCCGATAAAGGGATAAGTCATCTTCCTTCTTACAGCTTCAGTTTTAAGTGTGCGGAGAGGGCTCACAAAAGAAAAGAGGTACTAGTTCGAATTCCATCATAATAGTAGTTATTGACTGGTCTGATTCTGCACTATTTTTTATCAATGGCAGTTCTACTTAAAGCTCAACGAGAAACTCCGCACAAAGGAAACGGAGAGAGAGATTATGCTGGCCAAACTCAAGGTGTTGCAAAAAGCTTGCTCATTCTCGTGAATAGAAATTTCGAACTTTGTCATCAATTCCTTGCTTGGTTTTACTCAGGAAGCTGAAGAAGCAGAAATTAAGATGCTTCGGAAGAGTCTAGTCATTAAGGCAAAACCGATGCCAAGTTTCTACTTCGAACACTCTCCAATCCAGATGGAGTTAAAGAAGGTAAATGCCAACCCCATGATTGACATCAGTCAAGTTAATTCTCTTTTGTGTAATGTTACTAACATCCTATCCGATAACAAATTTATACCTCGATATTCATTAGCTTTTCTCTTCTTTCTTTTCAAGGCCAATATCTACTTGATCAAAGGGCTTATCGTGAGAGCATATTGTTCTTGTTATCTTTTGAGAAATCTCGAGCATGATTGGCCAACTATGTTCATTCTGTGTAAATTTCAGTATGAACTATCAACTTTCTCATTATGTTATGGATTTTGGTAAAACCAGCAATGATTGGTTGGTTGTGTTTTCGGCCTCAAAATGAAATTTCCTCGAGTGTACGTGTTCTCTGTACATTTGGTGAGCGGACCTCTTTCAGTTGGGCTTTTGTTTTCTTTCCTCTGCAGCCACAAGGCCTCAGAGGCAAATGCGATGACGCACAATCTGCATTTAAGCAGATCACGTGATTTTGCACTGACCTTTCCTTCTGTCACTTTTCTACTATGTGCCACTTGCGTATTTCCATGCAAATCTGCCTCTATTCTCCTGAATTCGACCTCTTTCAGCTACTACCGTCTCTTGACATGTATTGTAAGCCGAGTCTTGGATATATGAATTGGCAATTTGACGCAAATCCCACTTTTTGTCATCGTCTAAGGAGCTTTATTTAGGTACAAGTTTCTTGATGTCGTCTGTGCCCCAAAACAACCACATATGCAGGTCCCAGCAAGAAAGGAAAAATCACCTGAGGAGGGCCTGCCTACCCGACAGCATTATCGACAAAGCCACTTGAGCGGGCGTCATGGGATCGTCCCGGCCTCAGTGCAAGAGGCCACTCAAAAGGTCTCTCCTGAGATTCCCCTCCCAGAAGAACGAACCTCTCGATGCATCAGGAAATCCCATGTCTCTAGTCAAACCCCTGCCCTGCCTGGGAATGGAGCATGAGACCAGTAAAACCACTTGCCGGGCCAAAAAAATGCAGAAGATGTTTCCAAACTACAAGAGCGCTCTGCATTAATCAGAGAAACGAGGGAGGGATTAAGTGCTTGGTCCTTCAAACTGTTTGTTGTTGCATTGCATTGTCATCAAATGATCGTACATGCCTGTGCATAGTCTATTATTTCTTGTTGAAACTGTGTAATGATAACTAGTAAGCGGCAGATCTTGCTGTCCTGCTTCTTGCTGAAGTATGATGTGAGTGACTTGGTAAACACTTGGCCAAAGAACATACGCAATTCTGAATGTTACCCTGTATGTTTGCCAATAAGGATCTGTCTTTTCATGTTATCTTCTATCATTTTACAGCTTGATCAATTAGAGTTTTTCCTTATCCTTGTTCATATGTCTTTCAAAATAGTTGCAAATTAATCAGAAATCATGCTTCAATTCTCAGAAAGATGAATTTCGAAGTTCTTTGTGACAGAATATGACTAAAACTACAGAATATAGTATTTCACAAAGGCAACCCAATGATGTTCATGGTAATATGTGTGAACAGGCTTGGCAATTCTTGCCGTCATGTTATGATTGTGTTGTGCCACATTTAGGGTCTAACCTGAACACAACACATTTATTAATTGTGTCATGCTTTTAAAATCTGAACATGATGTGTTGATCAAAGAGGTTACACAACACGATGCGTTGCTGCTGCAACTGGATCATTTGTGCAGATCTCAGGAAATTTCTCGGAATCTCAGAGCTACAGCAGTACATGACTCATTTGATGGCGAAGGGGTACGAGAGAAAGAAACTCTTGTTCCGTCCGTATGAAGATGTCTTGGGCATAGCTCACTCCATGGGATGGTTTTCTATTCTAATTCCGGGATCAGGAGAACCTAACTTTGATTCTTGAGTTGCGAATCCATTTGAAACATCTAAACAGAGGAGAAAAGGAAGTGCGCTCTCTTCTTGACAAACTTCCTCCGGAGACCATCATGTTGGATCCATCAAAGATTGGCACGGTGAAGCCACCGAGTAGAAAACAGAAGCCTACGAAGCAGGAGAGAGAATCGGAGATGGAAGCCGCCGTTGCAGCCGTCAAGGACATGCCAATCAAGAAGAAAACAAAGGGGAGGAGCAAGCCGAGTAGGAATGCAAAGAAGAAGCAAGAAATTATTGTGAGAACCAAGAGGCCTTTCTTGGAACAACAGATGAAAGAAGAGGAAGCGCCATCTAGAAAGAAGCAAAAGACGAGCGAAGGAGATGTGCCAAAGTCCTTGCAGAGATTTGCTCGGAAAAAAGCGACATGATCAACTTTCTTGCATTTCTCTTCATCTCAAATTTCTCTAAATAGGAATATGAATTCTGACCATTTGAATTTTCTGCTGCTTTTTTAACTTGGTAAACTCGGGCGTCTCTTTCTCGATAAGAGTCTAGTTTAGTTTGCTGGAATCATTCTTAATACTAATTTCACAACTGCCGGGTCCCCTATGAACCTGGGACCAGGACCTCGGAGTAAATTGTCGGAGAATTTTTATAAATACCATCTTCAATTATATCCTTCTTACGCTTTAAAATCTATAACTATCATCCTTACTTTTTACAATGCATTTTAAATTGCCTGTCTCAATCACAAATGATTCATCAAATTAGCATGTGATTTCCCAAACGAATAGCCGCCACTGCGTCTCCCCTCTCCGCTGCGCATATGCTGCCATCATCAACCACAAAACTAAGGCTAGCAACAAGTGGTGAGCATAGTTCGAATTGGGCTGATCCAACATGTAACTCAGGGACTAACACTGGGTTGGTCCCTAATTTTCGAGATTAAGGATTGATCCGATTGATCCTAGGACCAAGGATTAGACCAATTTTATGGGTTCGATCTAGTTTTAGGGTTAACCAGGGACCAACCGGTTTACTCGGTGACGAGTGACACCATTGAAGAGAGACGAGCGATGCGAGCATTGAGCAGTGAGTGGGAAGAGCATTAAGCCGCAAGTGAGGCGAGGTTGCTTGCGAGCGAAGTTGTTTCTCTCAATTTTACTTGGCAAATTGAAGAGGATAAAGAAGAAGAAGGGATAAAAAAGAAAGAAAGAAGAGAACAAAAGCACTAGAGGTGGATGAGGAGAATGTTGTATAATGTCATTTAAGTTAGGATTTGCTCTTCAGAATAAATAAATAATTTTTATAATATATCTAAAATATATATTATATAATAGATAATATATACAGTTAGGATTGGTCCAAGTTGGACCAATCCTAAACTCCTAGAATCGAGGACCAACATGCATAGTGTTGATCCAAGAATCCCAAGACCAAGAACCAGCCCAAACTCCTTAGGAACCGAATCAGGACTGATAGAGTTAGGTTGGTCCAAGGTCGACCTTGAATCGATGTTTGCTCACACTAGCAATGGTCACTGAGCTAACTCAAGGCCCGATCGACCTTGATCTGGTGTTGATAGCCGCCATGGCCAAGCTCTAATGTATAGCTTTCATGGCTCATGAGCTTGTTGAAGAAATACCACGAGTCGATGGTAACCCTCACGAGCTTGAGGTTGACCTCACATGGAATTGGTGGTTGCAAGCTGTAGGCTCCAACCATGCTTAGGTGACCTCGCCATTGCGAGCCACAAGGATCTCATGTCACAGATAGAGACACGGACGAGGGAAAAGGGTGTAGATAACAAGAGAGGTAGAAGTTATTGATGTTGGCTTCGGCTCATAGTGTTGAGTAGGGGTGAGTAATATAGGCCGACCAATCTAGAAACCACCCAAACTAGACTAGATTAATTGGTTCTAGGTGGTTCCCTTCCCTTTCCTTCCCACGTGTTCTGCTTGGAGCTACTCAGTTGTCTATCTTAGTCTTCTGTGTTCGATAAGCTGCTCAAAAAATTAAGCATTATGTATAATCTATAGACTCTTAAAAGGAGTACAAAACTGACTAATTAGTATCGTGATGGGGTCAAATTCTTGAACTTATCGCTAGAAAGGTGTAGTTTGGCTTCTCAATCTTTGGACATGAATATGTGCAAGGGGATCCATTTTGATTTCATTTCCATCTCTCATCGGACCACCTAGGAACAAGATTGGGCCAAACTAGTCCTAGTTCCAAAAACTAGGAACCAATCCGTTTGATCCATCCCCAATTCTTAGGTGAGATTAGATCAGACCAAGAACTAATCACCTTCAGAGTTGAGCTACTCGACGCTATGAGGTGGCTCTCAATGGTTGTTGGGTTGGGCTAGATGTGTGACGAGAGAGAAAGGGGAGGGAAAGAGAGTTGGGTGTCGGGTCTAGGTGAAGATTATGGGTGTGCATGAGGGAAAATGAGATTTTTAAGTTGGAATTGAGAGCAAAGTTGAAGAGTTTATCTTGCAATTATCCCTAATCGTTAATTGAGCACCTTCGGACTCGTCTTATGCAGTCATCTCTTTCACATGTAGCAATATGAACTAGAGAGATAATGAAGGACCTCACCAAGAATCATTCTCTGAAAATGAGCTCTAACATATTAAAGAATTGACAAGTAATAATGCTACCCTCCATTAATCTTCACTCCCCCAACATTGGACTCTCTCTCTCCCCCGTATGGGCTAATGTATTTTGGCTAAGTAGAAAGACAGGAAGAACGAAGCACACAAGGCCAGAGAATGAGAGACATTAATCAATCATCCTATTCTGATGAGACTTAAGTTGCACATGGTAACCATTTTATTTCTGTTTTAAAACTATTTTTCTATTTCAGACTTGTTTCTAAAATAAAAATTCATTTGGTAAAATAATTTCATTTTCCTATTTCTGAAACAGATTTCCATTCCATAAATAGATTTGGAATAGAAATCAGAAATACAAAATTTTTACATTTCTATTGCTAGAATAGAAATAAGAATTGTTTATCTCTTTTTTACTTTTCACGCGAAGGAATTTCTTATCGTTCATCGGTCACCACCATGATGCCTTCATTAACCTTTCTTTGTTTCCTTTGAAATTCCAAATTGGTGGGGATTGTGTTGGTCATTATTGGACTCTACATTGTTTTATGGGCAAAATGCAAAGAGGAAGAGCAGGCACGTAAAATACAAGAAAGTCGCACGTGAGATGCACATTTTCATATAAGTAATTGAAAATATTTTTTTCTTCTGCTTCTATGATTATTTTATATATACCAGAGATTCACTAAATTTTATCAAATAATAGAGTTGTTTTATTGTAGCTCTTTGAGTATTAGTAGTGTGGGAAATGTTTTATAAACAAATAATGTTGATCGTCATTCAATTTCAGGGTGTTGTGTGTTTTACACTAGCATTGAGCATCATAACGTGGTGTGTAAATAAAAAAAGGTGCATTGTACACCGCTATCTTCAGTCATTTATTGCTCATCATTTCAACCATCTAGAGCTGGGTAATCTTTCACGAGAAAATACGCGTCGGAAAGTAAGTATCCATTTCACTACGATGTTAGTTTAAGTGTTATATAACATGAAGTTGTTCCACTTTTTAGGATGACCATGATGCATTAATTAACATTTCTTTGTTTCCTTCGGAATTCCAGATTGGTGGGAATTGTGTGTCATTGTTGGGCTCTACGCCATTTATGGGTTAAGTGCAAAGAAGAAGAGCAGTCACATAAAATGCATGTGAGATGTACATTTTTATATAAGCAATTGAAAATATTTTCTTCTTTTGCTTCTATGATTGTTTTTTATATACTAGATATTCACTAAATTTTATCAAATAATAGAGTTATTTTATTATGGCTCTTTGAACATTAATAGTGTAGGAAATGTTTTATAAAAAGATAATATTGATCATCATTCAATTTCAGGGTATTGTATGTTCTACGCTAGCATTGAGCATCATAACGTGGTGTGTAAATAAAAAATGTGCAATGTACACCGCTATCTTCAATCATTTGTTGCTCATCATGTCAACCATCCAAATTTGGGTAGTATTTCATGAGAAAATACGTGTCGGAAAGTAAGTATCCATTTCACTATGATGTTAGTTTAGATTTAGAATATTTGAAATGCAACAAGTGCTATGTAACATGAACTCATTCCATTTTTTAGGATGGACATGATGACTTCATTAATATTTCTTTGTTTCCTATGAAATTTTGGATTGGTGGGGATTGTGTTGGTCATTATCGGGCTCTACGCCGTTCTGTGGGCAAAGTGCAAAGAGGAAGAGCAGGCACATAAAATTCACAAAAGTCGCATATAAAATGCTCATTTTCATATAAGTAATTGAAAATATTTTCTTCTTTTGCTTCTATGATTATTTTATATATATATCAGAGATTCACTAAATTTTATCAAATAATGGAGTTATTTTATTATGGCTCTTTGAGCATTAGTAGTGTTGGAAATGTTTTATAAAAAGATAATGTTGATCATCATTCAATTTCAATGTGTTGTGTGTTCTACACTAGTATTGAGCATCATAACATGGTATGTAAATAAAAAAGACATATTGTACATCGTTATTTCCAATTATTTTTTGCTCATCATGTCAACCATCTAAAGCTGGGTAGTTCTTTACGAGAAAATATGCATTAGAACATAAGTATCCGTTTTACTACGATATTAGTTTAGGTTTAGAATATTTGAAATGCAACAAGTGCTATATAAGATGAAGTCGTTCCATTTTTTAGGATGGCTATGATAATTTCATTAACCTTTCTTTATTTCATTTGGAATTCTAGATTGGTGGGGATTGTGTTAGTTATTGTCTGGTTCTACGACGTTCTGTGGGCAAAGTGCAAAGAGGAAGAGTAGGCACATAAAATACACGAAAGTTGTACATGAGATACACATTTTCATATAAGTAATTGAAAATATTTTGTTCTTTTACTTTTATAATTGTTTTCTATATACTAGATATTCACTAAATTTTATCAAATAATATAGTTGTTTTATTATGACTTTTTAAGCATTAGCAGTATAAGAAATGTTTTATAAAAAGATCATAACATTAAACATCAATTTCAGAGTATTGTGTGTTCTGCATTAGCATTGAACATTATAACGTGGTGTGTAAATAAAAAATGCGCACTGTACACCACTATCTTTAGCCTTTTGTTGCTCATCATGTTAACTATCCAGAGCTGGGAAAAGTAAGTATCCGTTCCACTACAATGTTAATTTAAGATGTAACAAAAAGTCGTTCCATTTTTTAGGATGGCCGTGATACCTTCATTAACCTTTTTTTTGTTTCCTTTGGAATCCTAGATTGGTGGGGACTGTGTTAGTCATTGTCGAACTCTACGCCGTTTTATAGGCAAAGTGCAAGGAGGAAAATCAGGCACGTAAAATTCACAAAAATCGCACATGAAATGCACATTTTCATATAAATAATTGAAAATATTTTCTTTTTCTGCTTCTATGATGAAATTCGCTAAATTTTATCAAATAATGAAATTGTTTTATTGTGGCTTTTTGAGCATTAGTAGTGTGGAAAATGTTTTATAAAAAGATAATGTTGATAATCATTCAATTTCAAGGTGTTGTGTATTATGCGCTAGCATTGAGCATCAAAACGTGGTGTGTAAATAAAAAATGCGCACTGTACACCGTTATCTTTAGACATTTGTTACTCATCATGTCAGCTATCAAGAGTTGGATAATCTTTCACGAGAAAATACACATTGGAAAGTAAATATCTATTTCACTACGATATTAGTTTATGTTTAGAATATTTGAAATGTAACAAGTATTATGTAAGATAAAGCCATTCCATTTTTTTATGATAGCCATGATTTATTCATTAACCTTTCTTTATTTCCTTTCGAATTCTAAATTGGTGAGAATTGTGTTGGTCATTGTTGGGCTCTACGTCGTTATGTGGACAAAGGCAAAGAGGAAGAGCATGGACGTAAAATGCACAAAAATTGCACGTGAGATGCATATTTTCATATAAGTAATTTTTTTGCTTTTATGATTGTTTTCTATATACCTGACAATTACCAAATTTTATCAAATAAGGGAATTGTTTTATTATGACTATTTGAGCATTACTAGTGTAGAAAATGTTTTATAAAAAGATAATATTGATCATCATTCAATTTCACGGTGTTGTATATTCTGTACTAACATTGAGTAAAATAACGTGGTGTGTAAATAAAAAAGGCGCACTGTATACCACTATCTTCAGCCATTTGTTGCTCATCATTAACATTTCTTTATTTACTTTGGAATTCCAAATTTATGGGAATTGTATTAGTCATTGTCGGGCTCTATGCCGTTCTGTGGACAAAGTGCAAAGAAGAAGATAATGCACATAAAATATACAAAAGTCGCACATGAGATGCACATTTTCATATAAGTAATTAAAAAGATTTTCTTCTTTTACTTCTATAATTTTTTTTCTATATACTAAACATTCATTCAATTTTATCAAATAATTGAGTTATTTTATTGTGGCTCTTTGAATATTAGTAGTGTGAGAAATGTTTCACAAAAAAATAATATTGATCATCATTCAATTTCAGGCTGTTATGTGTTTTACGTTAGCATTAAGCATAATAACATGGTATGTAAATATAAAAAAGCGTACACCACTATCTTCTGCCATTTGTTACTCATCATATCAACCATTCAGAGATTAATAGTTTTTCACGTGAAAATACGCGTCGGAAAATAAGTATCCGTCTGTAAAGCTTCCGCGTAATTTCCTTTGGATTGAGCCAACATCTGTTACAGTCATTGTTCAATTTAAAGAATCTCCGTTCTAGAACCGTACGTGAGATTTTTATCTTATACGGCTATTCCGTCATGTGCATAATGAGAATAATATATGGAATAAAAAAAGATTGAAATATTCTTATTATTGATTGAGCGGGGCTAGTGTTTTTACAAAAAATCTTTAGCCAACTTTCCTGCAAAAGATCATTTTTACCTTCAAATGGGTTAATACTAGATAAAAAAAATTGTAATTTCAACAATTTATTTATCCCCTGTGCCCCTTAAATTTCAAAACTTAATTTGAAAGCCATATTTCGATCCGGACATTTCTACTGTGATGTTGGTTTAAATTTAGAATATTTGAAATGCAACAAGTGTTATGTAAGATGAAGTCGTTCCATTTTTTAGGATGGACATGATTCCTTCATTAACCTTTGTTTGTTTCCTTTGGAATTCCAGATTGGTGGGGATTGTATTGGCCATCGTCGGGCTCTACGCCGTTATGTGGGCAAAGTGCAAAGAGGAAGAGTAGGCACGTAAAATGCACGAAATTCGCACGTGAGATACACATTTTCATATAAGTAATTATTTTGCTTTTATGATTGTTTTCTATATACTTGACATTTACTAAATTTTATTAAATAATTGAATTTTTTTATTATGACTCTTTGAGCATTAGTAGTGTGAAAAATATTTTATAAAAAGATAATGTTGATTATTATTCAATTTCAGGATGTTGTGTGTTATGTGCTAACATTGAGTATAATAACGCCATGTGTAAATAAAAAAGTACACTGTACAACGCTATCTTCAGCCATTTGTTTCTCGTCATGTCTACCATCTAGAGCTGGATAGTTTTTTACAAGAAAATACGCATCGAAAAGTAAATATCTGTTTCACTACAATGTTAGTTTAGGCTTAAAATATTTGAAATACAACAAGTGCTATGTAACATGAACTCGTTCCATTTTTTAGGATGATCATGATGCCTTCATTAATCTTTCTTTGTTTCCTTTGGAATTCTAGATCGATAAGGATTGTGTTAGTCATTGTCGGACTCTATGCCGTTCTGTGGGCAAAGAGGAAGATAATGCACATAAAATGCACGAAAGTCGCACATGAGATGCATATTTTCATATAAGTAATTAAAAATATTTTCTTCTTTTGCTTCTATGATTGTTTTCTATTTACCAAACATTCACTAAATTTTATTAAATAATAGAATTGTTTTATAAAAAGATAATATTGATCATCATTCAATTTCATGGTGTTATATATTCTGTGCTAACATTGAGTATAATAACGTGGTGTGTAAATAAAAAAAAGGCGCACTGTACACCACTATCTTTTGCCCTTTGTTACTTATCACTTCAACCATCCAGAACCGGATAGCCTTTCACGAGAAAATACGTGTCGGAAAGTAAGTATCTGTCTATAAAGCTTTCGCATAATTTCCTTCGAATTGAGCCGACATCCGTTACGATCATTGTTCAATTCAAAGAATCTCCGTTCCAGAACCGTACGTGAGATTTTCCCTCATACGGCTTCTCCCTTTTGTGCATAATGAGAATAATACATGAAATCAAAAAAGATTGAAATATTTTCATTATTGACTGAGCGGGACTAGTGTTTTTAGAAGAAATCTCTAGCCAACCTTCTTGCAAAAGATCTTTTTTACCATCAAATGGGTTGATATTAGATAAAAAAAATGCTAACTTCAACAATTTCTTTGTCCTCTATGCCCCTTAAATTCCAAAACTTAATTTGAAAGCCATGTTTTGACCCGGACATTTTCACTACGATGTTTGTTTAGATTTAGAATATTTGAAATACAACAAGTGTTATGTAAGATAAAGTCGTTCCATTTTTTAAGATGGCCATGATTCATTCATTAACCTTGTTTTGTTTCCTTTGGAATTCTAGGTTTGTGGAGATTGTATTGACTATTGTGGGGCTCTACGCCGTTATGTGGGCAAAGTGTAAAGAGGAAGAGCAAACACATAAAATGCACGAAAATCACATGTGAGATGCACATTTTCATATAAGTAATTCTTTTGCTTCTATAATTGTTTTCTATATATTTAACATTCACTAAATTTTATTAAATAATAGAGTTGTTTTATTATGACTCTTTGAGCATTAGTAGTGTGGGAAATGTTTTATAAAAAAGATAATACTAATCATTATTTAATTTCAAGGTGTTGTGTTCTGCGCTAGTATTGAGCATAATATTGTGGTGTGTAAATAAAAAAGACGCACTGTATAGCACTAGCTTTAGCCCTTTGTTGCTCGTTATGTCAACCATCCAGAGTTTGGTAGTTTTTCACGAGAAAATACGCATGGAAAAATAAATATCCGTTTCACTATGATGTTATGTTAGGTTTAGAATATTTGAAATGCAACAAGTGCTATGTAACATGAAATCGTTACATTTTTTAGAATGGCCATAATGCATTCATTAACATTTCTTTGTTTCTTTTGGAATTCTATATTAATGAGGATTATGTTAGTCATTATTGGGCTCTACGCCGTTCTGTGGATAAAGTGCAAAAAGGAAGAGCAAGTACGTAAAATACACAAAAATTGCACATGAGATGCACATTTTCACATAAGTAATTGAAAATATTTTCTTCTCTTGCTTCTATGACTGTTTTCTATATACCAGACATTCACTAAATTTTATTAAATAATAGAGTTGTTTTATTGTGAGTTTTTGAGCATTAGTAGTGTGAGAAATGTTTTATAAAAAGATAATGTTGATTATTATTCAATTTCAGGGTGTTGTGTGTTCTGTGCTAGTATTGAGCATTATAACGTGGTATGTAAATAAAAAAGGTGCATGTACACCGCTATCTTCATCCCTTTGTTGCTCATCATGTCAACCATCCAAAGCTGGATAGTCTTTCACGAAAAAATACGCGTCAAAAAGTAAGTATTCATTTCACTACGATGTTAGTTTATGTTTAGAATATTTGAAATGCAACAAATACCATTTAACATAAAGTTGTTCCATTTTATAGGATGGTCGTGATGCCTTCATTAACCTTTCTTTATTTCCTTTGGAATTCCAAATTGGTGGGGATTGTGTTGATCATTGTCGAGCTCTACGTCGTTTTGTTGGTAAAGTGCAAAGAGGAAGAATATGCACGTAAAATGCACGAAAGTCGCACGTAAAATGCACAACAATCGCATATGATATGCACATTTTCATATAAATAATTGAAAATGTTTTCTTTTTTTACTTTTATGATTGTTTTCTATATACTAGACATTCACTAAATTTTATCAAATAATAGAATTATTTTATTGTGGCTCTTTGAGTATTAGTAGCGTGGGAATTGTTTTATAAAAAGATAATGTTGATTATCATTTAATTTCGAGGTGTTGTGTGTTCTGTGCTAGCATTGAGTATCATAACCTAGTGTGTAAATAAAAAAGACGCACTGTACACAGCTATCTTTAGTCATTTGTTGCCCATCATGTCAACTATCCAAAGCTGAATAGTTTTTCACGAGAAAATATGCGTCAGAAAGTAAATATCCATTTCACTATAATGTTAGTTTAGGTTTAAAATATTTGAAATATAACAAGTGCTATGTAAGATGAAGTCGTTCTATTTTTTAGGATAGTCATAATACCTTTATTAACTCTCTTGCTGTCCATTGCGGCGGCGGCGACTAGTGACACCGCCCCCTCCCTTTGCGATCGCCACTTGGGAAAGTGAAATCTTTTTCATTATCAAATGAATAATAGAAATTCTGTATCGTTATCAAATGCAGTTTTTTGTTCAAAAACTCTCTCAATAATATAAATAGATTTTTCTATTTCTCTTCCACAAATTAATTTCTGACTACAAATGTTATCATTTGCACCCTTAAAAAGGTCACCTAACCAGAATTTTTTATCCCTCGAATACCTTCTCAATACAACACAAAGAAGGGTTTCCATAGGAAAAACCCACTCTAATAGTCCAATAACTTTTAGTTTTAGCATTAAGTTTCTTCTGCACATATAAACACTTCCTCAGCAAAAATGTGCTTATCATATGTGCATAAAACTGATGTTGTTGTTGCTTACTATACAAAGTAAAGATTTTCACGCTTCAGTGTTAAAGATTTGGGGTTCTAATCATGGCGTTTAGGTTGACCATGAACATGTCAATGAGCAAATTCACATGCTATAGTTAATTGAGGTTAATTTATCTAGAGTTCACAGGATTGTTAGTATATCTCTTTCTGTTCCTCGAATTCATGACTCAAGCTATTCAAGCATTGCAATCAATCCATCTGGCTATCCCTTTCTTTTTTAAGCAAGTACTTATTCCTTTGCGTTAACATGTGATTAATGTGAAGATGAGAAGGAATGTGACTTTAGATCACATAATTCAACTTTTATATACTGGAGCGAGTAAGACACTATCGGTAGGAGTTTTACCTTGGTGATCATGTGGTGCATAAATAAGTCTAAGCAATGGAAAGAAATCGGACTAACAATCTCCAAGAGAATCTCTAAGTTTTTGAGATCCTAAGACTTCTTTCCTGAGCGAATTTTTAAATTAGCAACTGCAGTTATTCTGCACTTCTTCTTTCTAGTTTGATACAATTTTCGTTCTCGCTATACTGCTCCAAATTTTGTTTCTTCATTCGAGAACATTTTCCAAGGAGAATAGATGTTGGGAATTCAGCATATGGTGGCAACGATGTTAAGTAGAGTGAGGTTTATAACTCCAACCAAGAGGAGATGATCACTAAAAAAGCAATTGCAAAGTAGTGGTGGTGCTCTGGGAAACTTTCCAGTTTAGACATAATTGAGGTTAATCCACTCGCGATGAACTTTTTTCTATTTTTATTATCAAAGGATACCAAATTCGGAACATAATATATCTCTAACAATCACTTCTTGATTCATTTTGATTTATTTATGATATTTGATGGGAGAATTGCCAAAAAAGTCCTAAACCTATTGCAGTTGTGCCATTTCAGTCCTAAACCTATTTTTTTGACCGATTCAATCCTAAACCTTTTGCGATTGTGCCAGTTGAGTCCATCCGGCCAAATTTGGCCGACCGGAGCCGACGTGGGCCGCCGGCCGGCGCCGGCGACAATATTTTAATAATTTTTTTTATTTTTTGATTTTTTGATTTTTTCGAATTTTTGATTTTTCTGTTTTTTTTTTTTTTTTTTTTTTTTTTTTTTTCTCCCCTCCCCCCCCCCGCCGGCGGCAGTGGCGGCCAGCGCCGACGAGGCTACCGGCCACGCGCGCGAGGGCCGCGAGGGCCGCGCCGCGACCTCGCCTGCAGACACAGGGGCCGCCGGCGAGGTCGCGGCCCCGGCTTCTCCCGGATCTGGTCGCGCGAGGCGACTTCGCCCGATCCGGGCGGCCGGCCGAGGCGACGCGCCTTCGCTCCGATCTGGGCGCCGATCGCGGCGAGGAGCCTTCGCCCGGATCCGGGCGAGGCCGGCCTCGCCATGGCGGCGGGCGGCGCCCGCCCGGGCGAGGCTATGGCGGGCTCGCCCGAAGGTCGCCATGGCCTCGCCGGCCGCGGCGAGGCGCGACCCTCGCCAAGGCGGCCCCTCGCCTGTCTCCGGGCGGCGGGTCGCCCCTCGCGAGGGCCCCCCTCGCGCAGGGCGAGGTCGCGGCGAGGGATCGCAGCCCGCGCGGTGGCCGGCCCACCACTGCCGCCGGCGGGGAGGGAGAAAAAAAAACAGAAAAATTGAAAAAACAATAAAAAAATTCGGAAAATAATAAAAATATTAAAAAAATATTAAAATATTCTCGCCGGCGCCGGCCGATGTCCACGTCGCTCCTCCGCCGGTCAAATTTGGCCGGATGGACTCAACTGGCACAATCGTAAAAGGTTTAGGACTAAATTGGTCAAAAAAAAAGTTTTAGGACTAAAATGGCACAACTGCAATAGGTTTAGGACTTTTTTGGCAATTCTCCCGATATTTGATAGATCTTTAGCAATTACTTCAAAGGGTACAAAATCTAGAGCCTAATATTCAGCAGATCTCTAGCAATCACTTATTGATTCATTCTTATTTATTCTTGATTTGTTCATGTCCCTAACTTTAGCTACTCCTTCTATTTTTGTGTACGCCTTCCATATCAAGAGCTCTAGGAATATCATATCATTTCTTATAAAAAGAAGCTATAAACATTTATCAAGCATATACCAAAAAATTCAACTCAAATACAATATAGTTTACAATTTTTACATGGTACTAGAGCAGTTCCGGTGAACTTTTATATTTTTTCATATAGCATCTTCGTCCTTTGCTTCATCATCAAGTATCACCCTTGGCTTAACAATCCAAGTACTTAGATCCATAGCCACTAGAATTCCTGCAAATTCCATTTCTTGTCCAGCAATTGGAATCAAGCTTGCATCAGACAACTTTGTTATTTGGAGGACACGACTACCATCGTATATTCAAGTAAGCTAACTACTATCAATTGTGGAAGCATTTTCCATATGTCCACCTAGCCAAATTGTGTAGACAGTAGAAAATGGAACCACCACCACTGTTTTAAACCTAGCATATGATGAGTGGGTAACACGAGATCCAATTGCGCTTAGATGGATTCTTAGCACAACATCCAACGCCATGGTTAGCTAGCTTCCGAATTTCAACACATCTGTAGAAGCATGGGAATTTCTTGGTACATCTTATGTTGTTCATAATTTTGCTAGAGAAATTCATTTTAGAATGCACTACAAACTCTTTGAAAATGTAACTAAAGGGTTATAGAATTTTTCTAGCACCTTTGTCATAATCACAATTATCTTTGCCTTCGAATCCACCCATCACTGACAATCGAATCATGATGTCAACACCTCCAGCTCGCCATCGATTCAACACCTCCAGCTCGCCTTCACCACCAGTTGCCCCATCTCATCTTATAGTGATGAGGTTGCAAGATGGAACTTTGGCATGGCATCAACTTCCTATGGATTACACTTATGCCTTGCAAACCGAAACTTTGTCAATACCGACGCCAACTTCCTTCACTCAAGCAAATATAGATCCAGCATGGCGAGTTGGCTATGAATGAGGAATACATTGCCTTGATGCATAATCAGACTTGGACCCTCGTTCCTCCATCGAAATAGTGCAAAATGGGCATTTTGAGTTAAGCTGAAAGCTTATGGATCCCTTGAAACATGCAAGACTCAATTAGTTGCCAAAGGCTTTAATTAAGAAGAAGGGGTGGATTTCCATGAAACTTTTAGTCTCGCGGTCAAACATGTAATGGTTTGCGCCATTATTTCTCTTAACCTTCAATCAATGATGGTAGCTTCAACAATTGTACGTCAATGAATGATTCTCTCCATGGTCATCTTCAAGAGGAAATGTATATGCAGCAACATCCAGGCTTTGTTAACTCTACTCATCCTCACCATGTATGCCGCCTTCAATGTTCACTTTATGGGCTAAAGTAGGCACCACATGCATGGCACCAAAGATTAAGTTTTTTTCTTCTCTCCCTTGGGTTTCAAGTATATCACACTGACCCTCTTTATTTGTGCTTCACTCGGTAGCATATAGTGTCTTCCTCTTGGTATATGGAGATGAAATAATTTTAACCGGGTCGCCCTTAGCTCCTTTATGTACTCTCATCGAATCTCTATAGTGGGAATTTTCTATTAAAGATCTCGGCCAACTCCATTAATTTTTCGACATTGAATTACAAAGAACTGACAAAGGTCTACTGCTCTACTCCTTGTGTTATTGTCACCGACCCCTCTTCGATTCATTAGGGAGTTTTGTTTCATGATCCTACCTTGTATCATAGTAATTCGGCGCTCTCTAGTACCTTACCCTCACTCAGTCGAATCTTGCCTATGTGGTCAATACCACATGATAATTCATGCATGCTCACATAGATGTACATTTGCAATTCTTTAAGTGTATTTTGCATTTTCTACATGGTACTACTAATTATGGCATTTTGCTTACTCACAACTCTACTTGTCAACTACATGCTTTCTCCAACATAGGATGGGCTAGTGACCATCACACTCGAAGGTATGTTAGTAGTTATAGTGTCTTTCTTGGATGTGATCTCATTTCTTGGAGCTCCCGTAAGCAACAAACTATAGCTCGCTTTAGCACTGAAGCAAAATTCAAGTGTCTAGCCGATACAATGGCCAAGCTCATATGGATAGAAGCCTTATTACGCAACCTCCATGTCTCCTTGTCGAGTCCTCTTGTCTTATGGTGTAACAATATTTCAGCCATCTACCTCATTGGTAATCCCATTTTTCATGCTCGAATGAAGCATGTTGAGATTGATTACCATGGGATAGAAGTAACTCCATGTTTGGTACATGTCCACCACGAATTAGCCTGCAGACATCTTCACCAAAGTCTTATCTACCACTCACTTTCGTCAACTGTAGCACAAGCTTATTGTGGATCCTTCGCATCAGCTTATGGGGGATGTCAAAAGATACAAAATCTAGTACCTAATATTCAGCAAATCTCTAGCAACCACTCATTAATTCATTCTAATTTCTTTACGCTCGATTATATTTCATATTCGAAGTGGTTAGAAAGACTTTAGGAGTTTCATGATTGGCTCAACACTAGAGCAGTCAATGTCGAAAGTCAGTATGATATATTGACTGAGTTTGTAAGCAAATTCAGTAGGAGCCTTAAAGATTGGTGAAGTAGAGCAGAATATAGGAAAAATGAGATTGGTAATTAATTACTAGCCTCTCAATCAATTCTTGCAATATGATAAATTTTTTCTACCATACCAGAATTTTTTGTTTTCAGTCTTACTTAAGCCAAAGTTTATTCTAGGACCCTGTTTGGTCTAGCTTTTCCACGGGGCTTTGAGAAAGCCTATTGGGAAAAATATAAAGTGTTTGATTTAGTATTTTGGTGTTTCATTGGCCAAATGTTTGCATTTGGAATGCTGAAAGCCCAAAGTAGGTAGGGACTAGCTTTGGGCTTTCGGCATTTGAGAAATGCAAGTCAAACATAATTTGACTTTTTTTCTTGAAAATTTGTATGCGGTGGAGGTCGGCCATCACACTTAGGGATTGCACAACCCCCGGTGACTACCGCTTGAGTTGCCTAAGTCATAGGACCCAGGCGACCTCGGGTGGCAACACTTAGGTCTTTTGAGTTGCAAACCCAGGCATTGCCTGTCACGCCCCGACTCTTGAGCTCGCGGCAACCCCATTTCACTTGAGGTCTTAAAATACGACGTCCCAGGTACTGTCGTCGACCAATTCATTTTATCTTGTAATTAAGCACATGCGGAAACGAACAACTCCCAAACCAAACAACAGGGATAGCAACAACAGCAGTAGAGGAAAGGCAACACCATTTTTATATATCTGAAGGTTAGCCGACACACCAGCAAATACATACACGCCTTACTATAGGCGACAAGCTAAGGTCTACTCAAAAAGAGACCGGCCTAGCTAACCTAACACTGTACAAGTGTCTACTCGTTGGCCTCGGAGGGATCGCTCTCTTCGATCCTCGGGTACTGCATCATCTAGGGCCTGAAAATGTTAACCACGACGGGTTGAGATAAACTCAGCAAGTTAAAGTCCTAAGCCCCGGTTAGGAACTTCGCTCGCCTCGGGAGTTTAACATACAACCTAATACAAAATCGCTGCAATACCACCTCTCACTCAACCCAACAACCCACAACCAAAACCAAACAACAGCCAACAACAGACAGGGCAACCCACAATCAATATTCGGTTCACATGCAACCTTACCCGGTATGCCATACCCTGCGCGTCCAATCTCATACAATGCAAGCAAGGCACATGGCCGTTAGATGACACAATTCATCAATCACATGCGAGTCGCGCCACAAGCGATCTCACCTGGCCATTGCCACACCCTGCACGACTGTCAACTCATGCGTGCGTACCACAAATCATCACGACATTAAGAGCATGCGAATAATCGAGCATCTCACACAACTTTCTCATGTCTCACACTCACACATGCTCCGATTATTAACGCCCCCTCCCGGGGCCAACGGCACAACCTTATAGTTGGCGGTTCTGGCTAAACCAGCTTCGTCCTCTTTACCTCGAGGCACGGCGACATCAAGGGCTCACTCCCAAGACGGCATTCCCGAAGGAGCACAAGACCCGCCCACTACCGCAGCCCCGCTGCGCGACAGAGCCCGAGACCCGCCCCCATACCGCGGTCCCACATAGAACCCCTCCCCGTCGGGCATCCGACCGAAGTCGGGCGACCCATCGCCACGGCACAACCCCATAGGGATTGGCGGTCTTCCCGCAACGCCGGGTTCTCTCATTTAATGTGACCGAGCAACACATCATCAATCAATTCGTTCTTTTCTTTGCTCTGTCGTGAATGCACATCGCTCATGCTCATGCGACATGCCATTTCTGATAACCCACGCAATATGTCATGCAATCTCACTCCACAATTCCAAAATCCAAATTCAACCAATCAACAATCACGTACGTTCCCTCATTCTCGAATAACTCAATAAGTCAAATACTTTCACTTCCACTCGGTCTTCGATCATGCATTTCATCATTATTCACGCATATAATTAACAATCGGCACTTCAATAAATCATAACAACCAAGAACACATCAAAATAAGCCAAAAATTAGCTTTTGCGTGAACAGTGCCGTGAACGAATCCGTGAACAGTGATTAGTGAACAAGTAATCCGTGAACATGGTAATTCGTCCGAAATTAAATAAATAAATAAAAATAAATAAACTTAACCATGGTTAACAAATTAACTCAACCCTAGTTAATCTAACCTAACCATGATTAAAATCTAACCTTGGTTACTTTTAAAACTAACCATGGTTACTTTAATTAATTAACCCTAGTTACTTTAAAACTAACTATGGTCAATTAATCTAACCTTAGTCAGCTTAATTAACTCAGCCACCATTAACAAACTAACCCATAATTAACCAAGCACAAAAATTAAACTAATTAACCCCTAAGCAAGATTAACCCCTAAACAAGGATTAGGAAGTTAACTTACTTGGATCGGAAATCCGGCGACACCGGCGCGTAGAGGGGAACAAGGGCTACGAGGGGTAAGCTCGGGGATGGCAACGGACGACAAACGATGGGCGAAACGGGCCAAAAAAGTGCTGGTTACTGTTCACGCGGCCGGTGCAGCTGAGCGGAAAAGGCCGAAACGGGCGGCTAACGGCGACCGGCGGTGACCGGGGTGCGCGGCTGGCTTCCTAACTTCCAGGACTACACTTTGGGCGGTTGCGGCGGCTCCGGTGACGGCGACAAGGCCATTTTCTTGCTGGAAAACAGCTTGGACAGCAAAGAGCACCGAAATGAAAGAGAAAAGGAAGAGAAAAAGGAGAGAGGAAGGCTGGGCTGGTGCACGAATTTTGGGGGAGAAAGAGGAGAGAGAAGAGGCTGCCGAAGGCTTGGATAAGGCCAAGGCAAGTGGGCAAGCCACTTGCTTGAAGAGCCAATCAAAAACAAAGCAAAACAAGCATAAACAAAGCCCACTTGGGCACAAAAGCAAAAGGCCAAAAGGGAGAAGCCCATGGGCTGGAAAGGGAGAGGAGAATGGGCCAGCTTGGGCCCCTCTTGGGCTGGGCTGAATGGGTGCAAGGCCCGTTGGGCCGCCGGTCTTGGGCCGGCCCACCCGCGGGCCCGAAACCCGGTCCAATTTTTCCTTTTTCCGACACTTCCGTGTCCAACGGAAAATTCCAAAATAAATGAGGCGACGTCCAAAAATATAGTCCTGACATCACTGAGAAGTCGGTTCCCAAAATCGGATTAAAAATCAGGGCCAAATCGAGTCGATTGCGACCGTAGTACAATTTGGATTATCAGGCGCCCTTTTTGGACTTTTCTCACATTTGACCCATGGTCAACCATTCTTTGAACCACGTTTACGCCAATTCTCGAGTCGGGGACGTCCCTCGATTGTCGTGTGATCCCGGGGCTCAATTGATAATCCCGAGTACCGGATGAAAATGATTCGGTTTACCGTCGTTCGTAGTTCGTATCGAAGTCGTGCGGAAATCACCCGCAGATCGACTTCGTACTTCTGCCGAATCAATTTATTTCCGTTTCCTTAATAGTCTAGTACTTAGAGGATATCGTTCCCGCCCAGGTCCTCATGGTCGAAGGGTTCGTTCCTGCTCGAAATTGCGAGTCGTACGCAAATCATTTCCTATCGACGCCTCTCTGTAATCCATTATCCCACGAACACACAGTTCGGAAAATTTGTACTGACCAGGTCTTCGACTAATATTGCCCTTTTATAAAATCCTAAAATGGGGTCGATTTTCAGGATGTTACATTGCCACTTGAGGTCCCTAGGTGATGTCGGCAGCTAGATCTAGCAACTTGAGGTCGTGACCTCGGGCGACAATGCTTGGGTCGCCTAAGTCATGCACCTAGGTGTTGATGCCTGAGGTTGTGACTCTTGGGTTCGCGGGACGCTTGGGTCACACTGAACGTCCTTAGGTGACGCCGGTGGCCAAATCTAGCCGTTAGACAATTACGTTATTGGCTAGACCTAGTTCTAAGTGCTAGATAGAGATGCTAGTGGCTAGATTTGGCTTCGGCCACCGGGTAGCGTCATTGCTCGACAATTGGTTGGCAACAAATGATTTATTAGATTTAATCTTTAAAAAAATTAATGAAAGCTTACTACAAATGTTGGTGTACCAAATGATATTTACAAATAAAGTCATTTCGAAAAACCCTTTTACATTATAAGTTTCCAAATACTATTGCTTTCACCAAATGCCTCTTGAGCCAAAGATACTAAGAGGAATGACTTTGCATTTTCCCAAAGTTGAACTAAACGAGCCCTAAGTTTAAACTTAAAGTTGGAGTTTGGCAATTGTGAATTCATCATGAGACAGGTATATAACCAGATTTTGTATTCTCATTTCCAATGGATAGTGCTCCCTTTTGGCCTCAAGATAGCTCCTTCACTATTTCAAAAGGTTATTTGTAGAATTTTCTAGCCTATCTTGGCCAATGCTCAAATTTTCAATGAGAATCCTCCTAAAGCAATCACTTCAAAGGATACCAAATCTGGAACTTGATATTTAGTTAATCTCTAACAATTACTCATTGATTCATTTTGATATATTCTCAATTTGTTTATGTCCCTAACTTTAACTGCTCCTAATTTTGTACATGCCTTCTATATCAGGAGCCTTAGGAATATTGTATCATTTCTTATAAATAGAAACTATAAACAAAGAACAAGTATGTAAAAAAAATCAACTCAAATACAGTATAGTTTACAATTTTTACACTTATCATTCACTTTAACCGAAGCTTATCATAGTCTTTTTTTTTATATATTTTTATGACTGCTTCTTATCCTTGTTCACATGTCTTTCAAGGTAGTTGCAAATTAATTAGAAATCATGCTTCAGTTCTCAGTAAGATGAATTTGAAGTTCTTTGTGACGACGTGCAAGGAAAATTGTAGAATATAGTATTTCACAGAGGTAACCCAATGATGTTCATAGCAATGTGTGCACACTCACAGGGGCTGGCAATTTGCACTATCGTTGTCCCACATTTATGGTACCTAAACACAACATATTTATTAATCGCATACTTTTGAAATCCAAATAGGATGCGTTGATAAAAGAGATTACACTACACAATATAACACAATACAACAAATTTGCGTATGTAAGATAGAAACTTGATGTAATGTAAACGTGTAAAGACATATCTAAACTTGTGGCATTGACACGATTAAAAATTTAACATATTTGAATAAGCTAGTCTAAGTTGACCATAAACGACATGATCTATTTATTCATGTCTAAACCAATTAATCCATTAACGACACGACTCTATTGAAGCTCAAATCAAATACACTTGACTAGGTGTTGGGCACTTGTGATTGTGTAATGAATCCTCACAAACTGACAACCTAAACAACAAATTGATATATTCACTATTCTTGTTAGGGGCATGTAATCGGATCAGTTCTATCCAAAAACAGGATTAGATTGCTTGAATACAGTTTGATTTGTGGTTCATTGGGAATTAAACCCATCTAACCAATTTTGGAATTGGTTTTTGGATTCAGTTTCATAAAGCTAAAAAAAAAGGTAAAAAAAAAAAAAATCCTAGTTTATTTGTTTCTAACCTTTAGGCCGAGTTTTATATAATATATTGCAAATTTAACAATGTGGCTAGTTTGTTTTTGGGTGGTTAGGATTTTGGAGCAATATTTTATAGATGAATAATAGATGTAGTTTTAGAATTTATGATTTATGTTACGGTTTTTAACTTTTTTATTGTTTATATTCTTACGTTACCACATTTTTTGCCTTGGATTGTTACATTTTATGGATAGGAATTTCTATTATTTGTCTTTTATTTTGAATTGTTTTATGGCTCATATTTGGAATGAGAAAAAAGGAACAAAAGAACAATAGATTCTCGGATTGGTCTTGGAACCAAATTAGAAAAATAGGGTAGATTCTAGGAAGTGATTGCAGGGCAAACATGATAGATTTTTGGTTTCAAAAACTAAAACCGGTTCTAATAAAATAGGTTCTAGAGAAATGTACTCATTTTAAAATTGATCATTCTAAATTCTTGTGTTATATCTAGTACAATGCAAATAAAATCAAAGATATAGATAAAACAAGAAATGTATTTTGATAAGAGCCCAGAACTATAGCTAGTACCAATTATCACAACAATTTCAACTGTGAAGGATTTTAAGTGCACCAACTAAAAGGATTATAACTTAATCATATTGTGTACATACATACATACATGGGAATTTTGCTGAAATTTTCCCGAATCAAAACCTCATGACAAGTGACGAACAAAATCTCAAAAGGAAAAAAAATGAAAAATGCAAAAATAAATATATTTTTAGAGTTAATATCATGAAAATTCTCAAATTGATACACTTGTACAAATTTATCATAAACTAATTTATTTGACTATAAAAAACTCTAAACTGGTTTGTTTATGACAAATTTACCTCGAACTAATTTTTTTGACCGGTAAAAATCCAAAATTGGCATGGTTATTACAAGTATACCATCCTTTAAATTGTATTAATATTATAAAAAATCACAAAATTGATACAATTGTGAGAAGTAGAGAATAAAATCATAAACTAGTATATTAGTCAACTGCTAAGTATTATTCAACTCAGCAATTTGACAATAAAATTTAATGGAAACTAATCAAAAATAAATTTATCAAAAGTGTACTAGTTTGGAATTTTTGGTAGGTAAATTTATAATAAGTGTACCGATTTAAAGTTTTATTAGGTAAAATTGTTATAAATGTACTAATTTAAGGTTTTTAAGGATATTAATTCTATTTTTTAATCATGAGGAAATAACAAACAGCGAAAAATAAAAAATAAAAAAAATCAGCCCGGTCCAAGAACCGAACCGGGGCCTCGGGGGGCCCAAAATTTGGTCCCCCCTCCGAGGGTCGGCATGCTTTACCGACCTGATCCAAACCGTTGCTTCCTTGTCGGGACGCGACACGTGTCGCCCCCACGGCGCACCGTGAGCCCCATTTGCACACGAACTCACTCTAACAGAGGAACCCAAAAAAAAAAAAAAAAAAAAAAAAAAGGAAAAATCGAAAAAAAAAATTAGGAAATATTAATAACTCCTCTTCAAATCGAAACACAGAGAGAGAGAGAGAGTTATTTCTGTGTCATCACTTTCATCATCATCATCACCCACACTTCAAATTCGTCTCCTTTCTTGCCCACGAGATAACACCACACCAGAGACGCGGACAGAGCGACGCAGACCCTCAGCAGAAAAAAGGGTAAGCAGCTTCCACACCTCCCTCCCTCCCTCTCTGTAACCCTCCTCCGTCGTTAGCTTCTTGCTTCTTTTGACGCGTGTGCTGGAGCTGAAAGCTGAAGGGTTGCTCATGCTTCGTTTCTTGTTTTTCGGGTTTTGCTCTCAGGGAAAGGCAGGCCTTGGAAATGGCGAGCTCGGTGGAGAAGGACGAGGTGGTGTCGCTGGAGCTCCCTGCTCCCCCCGGCTGGACTAAGAAGGTGTCTCTGTCTCCCGCCCACTTTCTCTCTCTCTCTCTCTAGAGCTCTACCTGTCTCTCTCCGCCCCCCTCCCTGGCCTTTCTTGCTTTCGTTTTCCCCTGCTCCGTCTCGAGACTGCGACGACAATTTTTGAGCTCGGGTTGTCTGCAAAATTTTGACTTTCGCTCGAATTTTGGAATTCGTATGTGGAGACTTGGCTTGAGGTAGGTGGAATTCGGTGGTCTGGCAAGTGGGTTGGTGCGGAATTCGTGGTTTGGGGAGTTAGGTGATGGGGCTAGGGTTTCTGGAGTGCCTGCCTGTTGTTCCAAAGAAGGCGTTGCTTAGGAAATGCATGACTCTGCAAAATCGGCATGGAGTTGTTTGCCAAATTTGCAGCTGCCATAGCGTGGAACGGGTTGGAATTAATTCTTGTGAGTTGTGACTTTTTAAATTTGTAACGAGACGCTAGGGTTTCTGGGAGGGGAAACCGTGCTCTGTTAGCACTTATGTTTATTTCCTTCCTTTAGTTTTTGAGGCTTTAGAATTCTTACTGTTTCCTGCTGACGTTTCTTTAGGAAAAGCATTTCCTTGAACATTTTAGTCCATGGTTTTGTCGAGAGTGCAGATTTTTGCATTGCGAAACAGGAATTTTGCATCTAGTGATGTTTCTCTGTTTCTTCCTTTCCCTTTCCCCCTTCCTTGGTCTTCTGGTTGGGGATTCAACTTATGCTGTCTTTGGTTGGGAACTAAATGTTCTGTTTTAGTCTTGAACATCAGCTGTTTATTTTTGTCAGTCTAATGCACATGGGAAGCTACCGTATGTTCTTTCTTTGGCCACTGGAAAGCTACCGTGTTAGCAGAAAGTGGCAGTGTTGTCACTTTTGAATGAGTAATGCTGCAATGAGAAGAAAATTCCAAAAGTTAACCGCCGCCCCCCCCAAAAAAAACACACACAGAAAAAGTATTCGTGTCTACAATTTTGCCATTGTTTGACACCCTAGGGTTTGCATTGAGACATTGTGTGGAGTCAAAGGTTTCTTAAATAACCACAGAAATGACAAGTTTTCTAACCAATCATAAATTCTTGCGTTTGTTCCATTACCTATGATTTGCATTAAGATCTGATTTTGGTTTATTTTTGAAAAATTGCTGTAAACTGAGTTGTACAATGAAGCCTAGTTGTGTAATTGTTATTTTCATGAAGTCCTATCTTGTGATGAAATCTGAAATGTTGGTTTTTCATAATTGAAAGCCTAAAGGTGTATTGATTGGGAAGCTTTAGGTGGAAGTGAGTCATGATTTTCTCATCATTTTAACAAGGGTGTTACTTGCAATTTTCTTCTATTACATCAAGTGGGATTATCATGCTGACTCTATTCTTATAAAATTCTTGAGCTAGATGAATTGGCTTAATTCTCTTTCCTCTCTTTTGATTTTGTGTTGGGGGAGAAGAGTGAAAGTGAAAGGAGGATTTTTTTTTTTTTTTTTTTTTTTTTTTTTTTGTGGGTGGAGTTGGGGGGTGGGTGGAGGGTTAATAATCTTGTGTTAATGTTGAGGATATTGCATTTTTTTCATTGACTTCTTAGAAAGCATGACTTCAACTCTTTGAGGTGCAAAACTAACTCGAATATTGGTCCCTTTAATATAGCTGTATAAGCATTCCCATCATGTGCAAAAGCTACTTGGTTCATGTGAAATCATTTTGACTGAGGCATTTGGAGTCCACATGCGTGTGGCTTTGGTACTTCCCTGTGATGGAGATTTTGTCAGTCCTCTATCACATCTTTATATTCCTTTTGATACGTGGCCTATAGTACTAAGGTGAGGGGTTTGTCCTGGTATATTATTTGAAGAGCCATAGACATCTTTGATTTTCAATGTTTAAAGCTGGAAAGTGGAATAGGGGAAGAATAGATTTGTACTTACTAGGATGAGCTTTTCTTAGTTCAAAGAAGTATCAAGGAAAAGGATGGATTTTTGGATGGTATGACTGTCCTTATTGGAAAACTCGGGCAGTTTGGTTTCAAGCAATGCTTTCAGAATTCGTTTTAACAGAAAATGGACTCAAAAAAAAATATTTTTCACTTCACTTTTCTTGAATGCATGTTTAGTTTGTGAAAAAGAAAATTTTCAACAAAAATGAAAATTATTGATATATGTTTGTTTTTTGTTCTTCTCAAATCAAGGGATTTATGAAAAAGATAAAAACATGTCTGGGAGATTTATTTTTTTTCCCTTTCTTATTTGGTTGAAACGTTCTGCAAAAAGGAATATTTATCTCCATGGTGTATTTTGACAAACGCACAACCTTGAAGATGCATATACATGGCTTGCCAATGGTCCGCTTGCTGTGGCTTCTTAAGAGTGCTTAAGACTGCTATGTTATCATGATGTTATATGGCCCAACCAAAATAGAAATTCATGGTATGGTTGGTCTTCAAAGCTTTAGCTGCTCTATTTGGAGTTGGGAAAAGTGTGGTACCTAATTTGTGGCTTTTTGCTCTGTCAAACATTGCCTATTTCTTGATATGTTTGGAGAGGTGATTCTCTGAAATTCTGGACGTTGACATGTTTGAGAAAGCAGAGTATAAACTGAGGTGAAGAAGGGATATCTCTTGGTTATTCCTTGGAGCTATTGGCCAATATAGGACAGAGCATAAAGATTGGATATCTTTTCTCCAAAGCTATTTGGTATAAATAGATCAGAGAATGCTGAAGGAAATAGATACTTGAACGGAGGTACCATTTTGGTTTAGTGAACTCCAGGCCATCAGTGTATGAAAATTGGAAACCAGAAAGCTGTCTGACAATTTTAAAGCTCAAAATGTATGGCTTGAATGCAATGCTGCGTGGATCTTTCATTGATCAAGGAAGCTGTTCTCCCTTAATCATACTGAGGCTACAACTTCAGCAATAAATTCTAGGTGGATATTCATATGAGTGTATCATCCAGTCCTTTTAATGGACAAGGTTGGTTTTGGGTGATTAATAGTTGGAGTCTGTTGGTTTGATAGATGTAGTGGAGAGAAGACTATATCTAGAAAGTTTGAGATGTAATGTATTTTTAAATATGATTTGTGAGAAATATAGCTGCTGGTGGTGCCTTTTTTGCAGCTAGTCCATTATCTGATTATTCACAAAAGGGGAAGGCTCAATAGCATGTCACTATATGACCGGCTTTAGACTCCGTCCTGGTTCAATATGCAGAAATAGGAACCTGAACAAGTGAAGAGACTAGCTTTGACTCATTTTTAAGGTACATTTATTGTTTGAGATAGATTTTTCTTGCGTTTACATTTCGAGAAAGATCTGTCTTGCTTTTTTATTCATTGTTGCATGCACCTCTAACCAGAGAATAATCCTCATAAATAAAAAGATCATCCTACTAATGTTAATCTGTATTTTGGAAATATTAGGATGAAGGAAGTTGGTCGGTGCATTAGTGAGAATGGATCTCTTGTACTCGGCATATGTCAGATAACAAGGTGGAGGCTTCATCTAATTGTCAAGTGCTTTGAAACTAGTTACAAGTAGACTGGCATATTAATGAGGGTGAACCTTGGAATTTGATTTTGAATGGGGGCCAATAGAAAACCTTTGGAATTGATATCTAGTCTTGACTAGTAAATTTCTATATACTATGTAACAGGTCTTCTACCATTAGCTGTTTGTGGTCTATGAGAAAAATCTGAACAGTGTAGGAAAGATTTGAGCACTCTTTAGTTTTTAGAAACTTGGAACTGTCTGTGCTTGTGAAAGTCGAAGGATGAGAGGCAATAGGGACTTCAAGTTCACTTCAGTTGGTTTAAAGTGCAGAGGTGGCCGCTGGTGGAAAGTATTGAGCAAAGGAGTAACATGATCTACTGAAGTGCTCCAAACATGATAATATGCAAGTACTTGAGAACATACATTGATTCAACTGTGTTTTATACACTGCAAAATCACAGTAGATGCTGGCAGTTGCTTTACAGATAGCATCCCTGTCTGCATGTGGAATGAGAAGAGTTGAATTCTTTGAGTTATGACATCCTAGTCCATTGTGGAATTATCCAGACTTAGGGTTCAGCTTTATAGTTGCTGTAGTATTATCTACTGTGGTTTATTCAAAAGTGTTTGTGGTTAATCTGGATGTCGAGTTCACCAGTGGCAGTGAAGCAATACCTTATAGAGGAGAGCTGGATTTGTTTGACAAACATTTGAAGTTATTGAATTAGTTTTAAGTAGATGATCAAGAACATAGGGATGATGGTAATCATCTTGTCAGCATATTTGAAGTTCTATAGTATGTGTGTTAGACCAAGGAAATGAGGATTAAACTCTTATTTCTCTTTATGAGTTGGGTTTGAGAGAAGATATGACAAAGCAGGTCTTGATCAAGTTCTATAAGGGCGGAGTACAGATTTAAGTGTTTGCTGTGGACGTAACACCTTTCTGATTCTACCTTTGGACTGCATAATGATGAACATTAAGAAGAAAAGATGCAAAGCACGAGGAAGTTTGTGGAAAAGTTGGAAGAGATGTACGTGTTTTTGCATCTTCGGCAAGACAGAAATTTGAGAGACAGATTAATCTCTGTCTTCACTTTTCTCCACTTAGTATAGTTTTCACTGTTTCTTGGTATTAGATCGTTTTGCCTCCCATGCTCTCTTTTCATTGGAAGAGGTGCATTTATAAGAGAGTATTTTATGCAAGTTGGACTGCTTCAAAATTTTGTTTGTGTACTGGGCTGAACTTGATATTACCGGATATGATCACATTTTGTCCATATAGACATTTCTGATGTGGGAGCGTCAAGTTCCATTAAAAGACCAATTGATGTTTTTGCAAGCAAAGGGAGATTTCAGCCATAACATGATCCAATGGTTTCCAATGAGGAAAGAGCATGCAAGATGGAGTTTCTACAAGCGAAGAATAAAGGCTCATCAACTGAATCAATGGCTGGAGGGTTGTTTCCTAAATTAATTATGTTTACTTATATGAGTAGGTCACCTAGTTGAAGTTGGTTTCTTAATTTGATGTTTCCTAATTTATTTTTTTTACTAATTTTATGTTTCCAAATTGAATGTTTCCTAGTTGAGTGTCCCCTCTATAGATAAGAGGTGCACTCTCAGTTGAATGCTTGCTATTTTTTAAGTTGATAACATAAGAGAATTTCTCTCAAGTGAGCGATTCCTTCAATTTGTTATCCTTTTGCTGGTTCTTTATCCAATTCATTGGTGGTGGACCTTAAAGTTCCTTATTCTTGGCTGGTGAAACTGTTCTATCCCAAAGTTTTTTTCACAAACACTTTTGTTCTGTGTAGTTCATTCAACAACTTCACCCAAACTCACCTTGCATCGATTTCTTGATCAATAAGGGCTTACTAATGTATTCATTTGATCGGGAAACTCAGAATTTGAATGTTTGGATAAAAACCTCCACTTCTTCTTCAAAAACTCTCTTCTTTTATTGTTTTCGACCTGTTATCTGCCCTTCTATCGAAACGTGACATTTTCTTTGACTGGATGATCATGCATCACTCCCAAACTATCTGCTTTGGCAGGTGCATCTGCCTCAGTTTTTACTGGGATCTTTCCATTTTTTTCCCCTGTTGAGACCTGTCAAATCATCTTAATTTTTTTCTGGAGTCATGTTTTTAAAATTTGTTGTTGACCTGGCATTAAGGTTACAGAAGATGGCATTGACTAAATAAATTCATTAGTCCTGGTTTAGTGGAATTGTCTTTCGGTCAGTTTTCTAACACTCCCACATTTCCATATTATAACTTGGATTGCATGTGAGTATGAGTCGAGTTGTTTCTGCTGTAAGAGTAGCTTTTTCCTCCCCACTTGCCTTAGTGTATTTCCCTTTGAGCTAATTAATGGGGTGTTGTCATGTTTGATCGGTTATGAGAATTTGAAACAGAAAATTCACAGAGGAGGACACTGGCTTTAGTAAAGTCAAATTCAGAGTCTGTTGCACACGCATCTGAAATGTTAACCTTTTAATTAGTTTAAAAGGGAATTGAAGTCAGTGTAGACAACTGAATGTCTCTCTCATATTTTCTGGGACCAATGCTGAATCTTGCTAAACAAATGATGGCAGCATAAGCTCAATAATGTAACTATTTAGGATGCGTTTGGTTCAGCATTTGAAATGGGCTTTGGGGTTCTAAAGTCCCTTAGCCAAATGCAAAAGCGTTTGGTGAAAATTTTAGACTCACTTTGAGAAGATGCAATTGCCTCTCCAAGAGAGGTGCTTTGGGAAGTTACATTTTCGGAATACAAGTTAGTACCGTTCATCTTCTCCATGAGCCAACGAAGCCGACGACTGCCGGCCAAGGGGCCCTCGACGCCAGCGACCGTTGCCTGAGGGGTCACCCGACCCCAATGACCGCCGGCCAAGAGGGCTGACTGTCGGCAAGGGGGGCGACTGCCTCCCTTGGTCACACGACCCAGGCGGTGGCTTATGTGACCCACGCCTGGGTCACCAACCCAAGTGACGGTTCCATCGCCTGGGTCGCGAACCCAGTGACGGAGGCAACCGTCGCGACCTAGGCGGACGACTTTGTCGCCTGGGTTTGCGTGACCCAAGCAACCGTTCGCTAGGGCCACACGAACCCAAGCGACGGTGGCTTCCACCTGAGGTCGCCCAACCTCAGGCCTCCCCGCGTGAGGTCGCGCAACCTCAGGCAAGGCTGTCTGACGGCCAAATCTGGCCGTTGGAGGGTGGCCGATGGCCAATTTTGGCCGCCGAAGGGTGGATTCAAAATAAAAAATTTCTTTACAATTTTTTTATATAAAAAATTTAGCAAAAATCCTTTACAAAATGTGGTATTTACCAAACGGTATTTAGGTCAAAGTTGTTTCACAATGGAACATAAAATTACAATTTACCAAACGCTATTTACATTTCGGAAAACTTCTTTAACCCAAAAATATTTGCATTTTCCCAAGTGTATTTGCCAAAAGCCAAACCAAACACACCCTTAATACCCTAAAGCCCCATCACTGTGAGGTCCCAAAGGATTTAAAGCTGGAAGTTACCCAATTGTTGTCAAGCTCTCAAAAGGTTAATGATCCCTTAGTTGGCTGGAAAACCTTTCAATTAGCCTTTGCATGTCTTGTTATAGGCAGAAGAGGAAGTGTCATTAGAAACTTACGGTTAAAAACCATGCCTCCACATCTGTCACCCATTTATATATACATGCTTCATGCTAATTCGCATTTCAATGACTTTAACATTGTTGGGTGAGTTTTAGATCAATGCTTTCCCAGGACTTAAATGTATTTTGGGTCAAAGCATGTGGTAGATCTGGACTCCAGAGCTGTGTGATCCCCGAGTGCCACTCAAGGTGGATGAAAATATTATACAGGTTTGCAAGAAAGCAGGTTGACAATTGTATCTGCAAACCTGGGCTAATGTCAACATGCCCACAAATAAATTTAGCACAGATGAGGCTGCTATGGTAAGTGCATTTACAAGATTGGGACAGAACTAGAGAAACTTGCTGTGATCTTGATCAAGATTAAGAGGAGACCTTGGTTCAGACATGTGTTGATTAAATTGCTCTGGTAAAAGACGGACAGTTCAAGGGAGTGGTGAATAGAAGACCTAAGGAGCAATGTTAGATATCATAAAGAAGGAAGTTTGATTTATGGAACTATGGGGCATAAGGTGCTAAGTTGGGTCCAATGGCTTTAACGAACTGGTATAGCTGTAGACTCTCCGACTTCGAGTAGAAGGGTTAAATTTTATTAGTGAGGCTGGATCTATCAATTGTTGGGTCTTATTTTAACTTGTAGATGAATGCATTCAACTCCTTATAAAATATTTGACCTGTTTGAATCTAGGTTAATGCTAATTTAATTCTGCAACAGCCGTTCTCTCTCTCTCTCTCTCTCTCTCTCTCTTTTTAATCATAAATTCAAGAGATCGTCTCTAGAACATGCATGGTGCTTCTGCTGGTGATATGATTTCTCCAGGAAGTTTCAGAATTTGGTCTTATAACTTAGTTTTTTCAAGTAGCTCTAAGGGAAGATAATTTTCTTCTTGAGGGGAAGAGAGGTATAGTTCTTTATTCTTTTATTGATGTGATCATCAGTATCTAATTTCATCTTCTACAAAGCAAATTCTAGCTTTATGCTGCCTTTTGAAGGTCAAATTTCGTTAAATTAGATTGTGTTGTTGAAGTGCTAAGCACACAGTCTACAGAATGCAAATGTGCCGTCTCTCTCTCTCAGGTCTGATGTTTATGCTTAGCATTCATTTTCTATGAGCATGATCTATATGTGGACCTCATCACTTCTTGACTCAGATCTGCCTCTCCCTTTACTCTCATGTAAGACGTTCATGTTAAGCATTTAATTTATATGAGCATGATCTTGTATGTGGACCTCGTCACTTCTTGACTCTATTTCCTTTTGTTTGTCTGATGCAATGGTTGTTCTAATATCTGCAGTATTTGATCAAGAAAGGTGGGACTCCTAAGAAAAATGAGATTGTCTTCACTGCACCAACTGGAGATGAGATCACCAACCGGAAGCAGTTGGATCAGTACCTCAAACAACACCCAGGTGGTCCATCTATATCAGAGTTCGACTGGGGCACTGGTGAGACTCCTAGGAGATCAGCCAGGATCAGTGAGAAGACAAAAGCAACTCCTCTGCCTGAAGTTGAAACCCCAAAGAGAAAAGCAAGGAGGACATCGGCTTCCAAGAGGGACAAGAAAGAAGCTGAAGCTAATCCTGAAGGGACTGAGGAGAGGAAAGAAGTTGAAATGGCAGATGCCGAAAAAACTGAAAAGGATATAGCTGAGACTGAAAAAGAAAAGGAAGTTCCTGAGGAAAATCAGGACGAGAATAAAGAAAGAGCTGAAGATGGTGATGTTAAGACTGTTCAAACTGCAGAGCCAACAGAGGGAGCCGATTCTGGCAAAGCTGAGGAAGCTAAGGAAAATAAGACAGATGCTGGTGGAGATGATAAAGAAAATAAGAAAGCAGAAGATGTGGAGCTGAAGGAGAAGTTCGAACAACCTCAAGTTGAGACAGAGAAAGTGGATGGTCCTGGTGAAGTTAAAAAACCAGAAGAGATTACTGGTAACAAGGACAAAATGCTTGATGGAGAAGAGAGGGATCATATTGACCAGAGCGCTCCTGGACCTGACTCTGATGTCAAGGAGAAAACGGCACCAAATGGAAGTGCTGACAACCCAAACAAGTTAGATGTTCATGAGATGGGCAAAAAGGTGGAGGGCGAAGCCATCGAGAATGGAAACCGTGGAAGCGGACCTGGAGAGGTTGTGGCTTGAGACTTGAAAGCCTTCTGTGATTATTAGTCCGTTTAGGCCACTTCTCTTCCTTTTAGGTTTGTGGGTACTTTTGAAATGACTAGTGTTGATGGTTTAGCTATCTGATTGGTTCTGTACACAATCACAGATTAGGTCTCTGTAGTTACTCTAATGCTGTATCGTGCAATGACTACTGTAACATTATGGTGTTAGACGTTGATGATGTTATGTAGCTATGTATCCAATAAGACTTATGTACGAACTTGTTATTCTCGAGGGTACTTAGTTTGTGGTGCTGATTGTTGCAATCAACTTATATTAGCTTTGGCATCTTATGGGTTCCATAGATGTTGGACAAAAGACGCCAAAAGAGTTGTTTTGAAGAACTAGCTCAGATCTAGATCTGAGATGAGATTATCCTCTATGCTTCTACTAACAAAGGAATTATGGCACAAGCTGTCGGATCACGGACACAATGAGCACAAGTAGCATTTTTGAGAGGCAACATTGATCATTGTTGCATGCACCCGTCTAATAAAGGGTCTCCGAAATTTTGTTACGAATCATATGGAGCAGAAGCAGAGAATAACTTCAAGGCTAAAACTAGGATAGACTAGTAGTATTTGAAGTACAATGAAGCAATGATTCGAGGTACTTTTCAATGCGTGAAACAATGGTCAAATTGAATTGGCAATGACTTGCCGGGGAGGACGATATCTGCGATATCTAATGCAGGAGCAAGAAAATTTCTCTAAGGGGAAGTAAAATGAAAATTGAAAAATCCTCATCGTTTCTATAGTCCTTTGAGCACTTCGACGAGCCCTGTTAAGGTTGTCCATCTCTCAAAAGCGCTAGCTGATGTGATGAAAGCGACTTTGGAAGATTCAATGTCATTCTTCGTGACTGCAAAGTGATGTAATATGAAAAATATAAACGTCAGAACTTCAAAGACAATTTGGACTGCTTTGGTATTGCATGCTCAAAAACTATATCCACATAAACTATAACACACGTAGAAAACCAAACACTAGTCCATCAAACAAGTGGTGTTGACTCCAGGACAAGCAACATTATACCTGATGAGATTAACGAAGCTACCGATGAATTAAATGTGTCCACCTCAGTCTTTTCTTCAGGACTTGAAGTCAGCTGCAGAAAATCATTAAGAATGATCTAGATTAAAGCAAGATGAAAAGGAAAGTGAGGACTTTTTACGATTCCTATTTCAGTCACAACTTTTATCAGCAAGTACACTGACATTGTGGAAGTGGTTGGTCAATGAATATAGAATAAAAGAAAATTAGTATTGATTGAGATCAGTAACTCATCACATGACAGTTAAAGTGGAGAGAAACAGCAGTTGCCGATCAGTTAGCCTGCAACAGCTGAAAAATAACTAACCTTGGTAAGTGCAAGGTTGGCCTTCCGGAGCCATTCTGTCTCCGTGCTTCCTCCGAGAACTGAACTTGCTGCTGGTAGGTCGTTGTTATCTATGGCTTGGCCTACTTCACTCAGTTTGTACACAAGATCTTGCAGATATCCTGCAAGACATTTCATCCTCAGATTATTGTTGTATGCAGTATAACAAGGGAAACACCGAATGCAAGGAAAGTGTTGCTAAAAGAATCAGAAACATGATAATTACTATATATTCTTTCAGACATGTTACCCCAAAAACTAATGTCTGACATAATGTGATCATAACACAAAGCAAAATACCAGCAAAATATGTTGAAGCACGCAAGTTTTGGATCACATTGTATGGTTGTCAGCGGAAAAAAAGATCAAAGTTACTTGCAGTTCCTTAATTTTCCATAGCAGAGATGCAGTAACTGCCATCTTGGATCATTAGCTACTTATATAAAACAAAGAACTAGTGCAACTTCCGAACCTAAGACTTTTAATATCTCAGCCAAATCACAAGCCACTGGATTCAAGTATAAGTATCTCACGGCTTCAATAAAATGCAGTCAGCTGTGAGACAGAGCACAAATTTTCATGACATACCAAGACGCGTAATATTTTAAGGGAAACAGATTCAACTTAAGGCTTGGACCACGGGATTTTATCCAGTTAAAACTTCTGCTACGCTTCAATTCAAAACATGATCTTGTACCTAACCAGCAAATGACTCCTTCATTTCCATTTTGAAAAATTATACTACTACGAGACCATCAAAGAAAATGGGTCGCAGAATATCCAATCCAATATGCACCAAAACACCGAGAGCATCACTAGGTCTATGTCAATCAATGCGCTCCCATCACTTTTTCTTGAGAAGAAAGCAGAGTTTGAAAGTAAGAAGACCAAACCCTTTTCTGTTTTGGATGAATTGATGATCCCTTGCTTCTCCAGCCTCTTCTTCCTGTCCTTCTTCACCTTCTCCAGGAGCTCCACATCATCATCAGCCTCAAGAATAGCTGCATTGGCACCACCCGATTTCTGTGTCCCTCCCAAAGAGAAAAGGAAGGTGGTGGTTACGAAAGAAATGGCAAGGCCTCTCCTGCTCACAGTTGAGATGGGCGGATCACTAAACGCCTTGCAGGTGGTGATCTTGCCCCTCAACTGGCTCTTGTGTGGATTAAACGCAGTTGGTGACAATGAAGAAGAGGAAGAGCAAGGGAGGAACAGGGGGTTTGCAGTGGGAAGAAATGAGGTTGCCATTCTGCTCCCACCATCTCCATTTGCTTAAATTTTTCAGGTAGCTTTTAGGGAGAAACTTGAGGCATTGGCAATTTGGGGCCTTGCAGAGGATAAGGTTTGCTGGATTCTGTTATCTGATCCAGTCATCGTGCTAACTCAGTTTGGGCATTTGGGTCATTTTGAGGATGAGAGACAACTAGTTTTTAACCACAAAATCTTACTCCTTCATTTCAGAGATAACTAAAGCTCGCCGCCATCACCACACTCGCGCATTTTCTTGGAGCTACTCTCCAAAATATAGATATACCATCTTTATTATAATTATTTTGTGTGATCGGGACTAGAAATAACATATGCAGTGGAGAATATACATGCATGCAATTATATCTAGATGGGTTTGACTGTAAGTTTAGTAGACCGAACCAAATTTGGTTTAAACTCATCCATGATCACTAAAGTCCTGTTTGATAATATTTCCAAAAACAACTAATTATATTTTTTTGTTCTCGAAGATAGATTTTGAATAAAAATCTATTTGGTAATTTTTTGTTCACAAGAATAAATTTATTCCGAAGAATAGATTTGGAATAGAATCGAGAATAAAAAAAAAATGATTCTCGCTCCCGTGAATAATTTTGAAAATCAATTTTTTCCTTTCTATTTTCTCTTCTTTTTTTCCCTTCCCTTTCTTCTTCTTCCTCCTCCCAACCCATTGCCATCCCATCACCACCTCATCGTTGCCCCTGGGCCGTTGCCGACAAGTGGCTGGGCGAGGTCTAGTGAACTCGCCGAAGCCTCGTCAGGGCAAGGCAAAGTTCGGCAAGCTCGCCTAACCACTGACGAGGCTCGGCCTTGCAGATTTGGGCGAGGTCGAGCCTCGTCAGTGGCCGAGCAAGGCTTACCCAAGTGATGCAAGGCCAGGCTGAGCCTTGGCCTAGTGAGGCTGAGCCTCGCGTCAACTAGCGAGGCCAAACCTCGCCGATGATTAGGCGAGCCTCACTCGGCCACCGGAGAGGCTCAGCCTTGCGTTGCCTCAGTGAGGTCGAGCCTTGCCCAAATTTGCAAGGCCAAACCTCGCTGGTGGCCAAGCAAGCTTTCGGCCAACTCATCGGACCTTGCCCGATCGCTCATTGACCACCACCGGTGGCAGCAGCCATGAGGAAGAAGGGGAGAAAAGAGAAAAAGAAAAAGAAAAAGAATGAAAACTATAACAAAAAGTATTAAAAATTAAAAGAATCAAAAAATAAAAAATTCTTACCAAATGCATTTCTATTCTCGAAATAAATAATTTATTAAATACCTTAAATACTCAAAAATTATTATCAGGAGCAGAATAAAAAAAAATTATTTTTGATCAGAAATTATTCTCAGGAATAGAATCGTTATCAAACGTGCCTTAAATATCGTACGCACATTTAGATATTTTCTAAGATCTCTACGTATGATTTGAGCTTTAGGACCTTCTCTTTCTTTATTATCACTTTTTAAATATCAATGGGTTCTAAGACCTCTACATATGATTTGGGCTTTAGGATCTTCTCTTTCTTTATTATCACTTTTAAAATATCATATGCTATGACTGACAATTACTCTTTCATTCAACATCAATTCGACGCATTTTTAGATGTGTTGGGATGCTAGCACTCCAATTCTAGAATGTGACATCAAATTGGGGAAATCACAAATAGCCCAACATCGTGAAGTCGGGTGACTAGTCTTGCATGATAGAGGGATGATCATCCCGATTCAAATTGCAATATGGGTGTCCAAATCTTCATTTTGATGCGTAGGACCCATTTTTTTTTTAATGTTTGAAATGTGTTTTGGGCATAGTATATTGCTAGTCAACCTTTGGTCAGCCTCAGATCAAACTTAATGATTTAATGAAAATAAGAACAAAACTCAAGGTGACAATACATATAAGAGAATAAGATACTTTTAGAATATTCTAATATTAAATTTTCTTACGTAAAAAAAAAAAAACAATAATCTTATTAGGCGATCAATGCATTATAGGTATGCAACGTGCAATACTCAATTTTATTGAATATGAATATAATTCTTCTATTCAAAAGGATGCTTATCTGACATTGCTCTTTTCATTTTTATATTATTGTCTGAGACTTTATTAGCATTTGACTAATCTAATTGAGTTGGTGGGGGTAGCCCTCCCTCTCAAGACATACATGTCTACACTCTTAAAGGTGGCTTTAAAAAAATGTGTAAATATGATGACTCGAATTCAGATCTTGACTAGACGGACCAACGCGTATATCAAGCAAACCCTTAGGATTGAAGTTTGCGATTTCAACAGAAAGGAGATGCGAAAGTGAGAGTTTCCTTTGCATGGATGATATCGATTGGGGCAACAAAAGGCATGCTCTTTCTCTCTTTTATCTTGTTTTTTGTTTTTTTTTAACATTTCCTTTTTAATCCTCGAACACCAATCGTCTCGAGCCACCTCTAAAGAAGTGACTTTTTAGTCAGGAACAAATCAGACATCGGAAGGGAGTCGATTCCTTAGCCTGCTTGAGAATCTTTTTTGGGGGTAGTAACTTAGTGCTCGAGTGACTACAGAATGACAACACCACGTCCTCCTTTTGTTCTAATATAGAATTCACATTCCCATTTACTTTCTCTTGTGGTCTCTCTCGATCGTGCAACGAAAGCAAAAATTGACAGCACGCATAACTTCTTATAGTGGATCGCCAGTTGGTAACTGAAAGATTCTTACACTTATAGGCTAGGGCCACCATTGTACCTTTGAGTTTGCTATTCCATTTTGCAAATTGAGAAGGATGATATTTTTAGGATGCATTAAATTCAACTTTTGTTCAAACACTTTACACTTTATGTTAAGGACTTTATTTTAAAGTGTTTTCATGAAAAGCAAAACAATATTTGGTAAATCTTTTGCTTCATTTTCAATGTCACTTTCATATGTTTGGTCTCTCACCCACACTCCTCCCGAACAAGGAAAGAAAAATGTCACCTCCTCCAATCATAGAATGGAGCAACTCAGGTTACGCATGACAACTTAAGTGATAGTCTACCAAGGTTGTGCAAACTTGGATGAGAAGACACCGAGGTCATGCAACCTTAGGTCATCTAGATCTATAGACCAAATGCAAGCATCGACCCTTGACAAAGTTCGCCAGCATTAAATGACCCATGGTGAGTCAGATTTGGAACTTAGCAAGCCATTGACTAGAAGTCATCGACTTGAGCAATGGTCTTCTCTGTCTGAGAGAGATGATGAACAATGCTAAAGTTGGGGTGGAACTAGAATATATATATTTGTTAGAGCAATGTTAGAAGAAATTTTTTTATTAAATCCCTGAAGTAGCATTTTCAAGATGCTGAAAGCCAAGACTAGTTCAGAGGTGCATTGAGCTTTCACATTTGCAAAGCTCGACTTTGGTTCAAGGTCATCAAACATCTCAACTTTGGCTTCAAAGGCTCAAACGGTTTTGAAAATTCTCTCACAAATACGCCCTTAATCACCCTTCTTGAGTTTGAATACATACACATGGACTATACTCCCCCAAGAGAATCTCTAGACTAGTATTTTTTTTATTCTCTCAATTGATAGTCTTAACCATTAAGCTTTCTTGCAATTCATTCGTATGGTTGTTATATCTGCACTTTGACTATCCATTTCACAACTACTTTGTCCACTTTTCCTTTTCCTCATTTATATATCCGGACGGTTGTGTTTTGTCTATTTATTAATGGTTAAGTCGTGGGGAGAAGTCTCGGAGGACAGTGTCCTCAGCCAATAACCTTGTTAAATATCATTTATTCATATGATGCCAAATTAATAATAATACTAAAAAAAAGAAGAAGAATTAAGAACAAGAGAGAGAAAGAAACCCTAATTGAGAAGAGACAAGAGCTAGTGGAAAAGCCACGAAAGAGCCAGCTAGTCTCTAATGATTTTTCCTTTTTCGGGTTGATTTCTAAGTCATTATTGCTCATCATTTTCTGTTTTTTCTTAACACTAAAGAAATGCTTAAGCAATAATCAACAATGTAAGTAAAGCTAGGGATTTGACGTTTCTAAAGTAAGCTATGCATATGAAAAGATGCCGTGGGAGATTATAAGTAGAAAGAGGACTCTCATACCATTTGAAGCTCATGAGACCCAGGAAGGTTTGCCCATTATTATTGCCTTTTAATGACCAATTTATATTTATTTTCCCTTCGGTTACAAGTTTTCAACTCTCACATCTTTAATCTTACGTTACATTGCTGTTACTTTCCCCTATGCTTATCATTCAACGCTTTTCTCTCATATCCATTTAATTCGTTTTTATTTACTAATTAAGAGCACAATAGACCCTTTACCAAGAGATAGAATTGATGACACATTTGTTTGAGAAGTTCTACGTATATTTTATAAGACAATAGCACAAATAATTTACAAACTTTGATCTAATATGAAATATCATCTCTAAATTTTTAATTTATGCATTATAATTTCAAAATTTTGACTCAATATATAATATTATTTTTAAAATTTTAATTTATTTAATGTTATCCATTAATAAATGTCGAATGTAGTTCTCAAGCCGTCTGAAAATTTTAAGATTTTTAAAGTTTGAAGAGGATATTTGCAAAGCACAAGCAATTATGACAGAATGATTTGCCGCCTCACCCTTCGGTCACCGTCTCCGTGGGTCCCCTTCTCCTCCCGCACGCGTGAAGACGCCCGCGCGTGAGCTCAATCCCGAAACCCCCGCGCGTGGGGGGGGGGCGCGATTCTGACTGGAATCTCCCCGTCGGTACGTCAAGACAGCGCGACGCGCACGATCCGAACTCTTGCTGAATCATCGTCATTAAATTAATTAATTAATTAATTATTTATTTATTTATTATGTCGAGCTTTTCGTTTCTTGTCGTCGAAAACAACGTGACGCGGATAGAAGTAGTACCAGGCAGTCGGCACCACCGACCACCGGTGTCCTGTTCTTTTTTTTTTTGTCAGAGGTGTCCTGTTCGCTTAGTAATTATTCAGCAAACGGAGAAAATAAAATAAAAATCCCAACTTTTCTTTCTTTCTTTTTTTATTTGGCGAAAAAGCAAGCAAGCCCAAACCCCCTCATCTTTGAAAAGACCCCCATAGAAAACGACCGCCATTCCAAAACCCACCTTCATCGACCCTTCTTGCTTTCCTTTATTTCACTTCCGCATAAGCGGTTTCGTATATATATTGAGAGAGAGAGAGAGAGAGAGAGAGAGAGAGAAGGAGCGAGAGAAAGCTAGGATTTTGCGTTAGTTTATATCGGAGAAAGCGAAGTGGGTATTTGGAAATGGAGAAAAAGATGGTGGGAAAGCGTTAAAGGTGTGCGATTTCAGTGAGGGACACAGAGAGAGAGAGAGAGAGGCGTAGATATACAGAGCGGAAGGGAATCTCCCCTGGAGTCTTATGGCATGCCTGGAGAGGAGGAAGGAGAAGCTTTGCCGTGAAGGAGATCGGACTGCCGGTTCTGCCCTCGCTTCGCCCCTCGCGATCGCCCCCCGTCAAGATCTTCTTGTTTCCACCAGGAGGAGGAGATGAGGCGGAGCTTGCAGTTTCTCTATCTATTATTGCTCTGGTGCGATGACCCAATTGGTAATTTCCACTTTCTTTATTTGTTTGGAGTTCGAAGTTTCAGCCTTTTTTCCTTTTTCTTGCTGTCAGTTTCTGTGTGAAACTTGATTTTTTTTTCCTTTTCGCCAAATTTGAGTCCCTGTCGTGATCAGTCTTGATAGTGAATTGTTCTTGAATTTTGGGTCCTTTTAGGATGTGGGTTTTTTTTTCCTATCTTGTGCGCTTGTGATTTTGGATTTGATACGGTAAGTATAATAACAATTTGAAATTGAATCGTCCCTGTTTTGTGGTTGGTGATGGTCAGCCGTCACCTCACTTGACTGGACTGTTCCTACCTGGGAAAGTTCAAGACAATTTGGATGAGAGTTTGCTTACTGCAATAGCAATTGGTCTCTTGGAGCTATATATCTCGACCATTACTCTGTGTGTGCACCTGGGCGCTCACGAGGGCGTGTGTGTTCAGGAAGGGGTGTCCATTGTGATTTGTTACTTGTCAGTACTTGTGATTGTGGGAGTTCAAGAAAGATCACCTCCTGGATGGGTTTCTCAAAGGTTGATTTTAAAGCATTTATATCCATCGAAACCATTTGCTTATGTATTATTCTGATGTGCATGATATTAGATTTTCTCAGTTATCTAAATCTTTAGGACAAGAGGAAGGAAGTCCCTCTTTATCAGATTTCTCGGTGCACAAAAATGTTTTGTCCCAAGTTAAACAAAAATTCTGCTTGTGTGTTTCTGTTGCTTGTATGTCGCTCAGTTCGTTACCAGAGTTTATGTTAATGTATGACTTTTGGGTCAAGCCTAGTTGGCAATCCTAATGTTAATGCCACACATCAATCTTAGAGGATCAGTTGAACGAGAATTTCGGTCTTCTTTAATTAGCTTTACATATTATCTCAAACTTCACCAGCGTATACTGGGTCAAATTGATAAAAGTGACTCTGTATTTTCTCAGTTGCATGGGCCACTGAAGCATTCATCGGTACATATGGAATAAATTATGGGAGGCTTGCAGATAATATCCCTTCCCCTGACGAAGTTGTTATTCTTCTCAGAGCAGCCAAAATAAGAAATGTACGTATTTATGATGTTGATCACACTGTCCTCAAAGCTTTTAGTGGAACTGGACTCGATTTAGTTGTTGGGCTTCCAAATGGTAACCTAAAAGATGTCAATGCCAGTGAAGATAACGCATTAGATTGGGTTAAAGAGAATGTGCAGTCTTTCCTCCCTGACACGCGGATTCGTGGGATTGCAGTGGGCAATGAAGTGTTGGGAGGAGACGATTATGAACTTTGGGGTGTTCTTTTGGGCGCAGTGAAAAATGTGTACAGTGCCATAAAGACACTTAAGTTGGATGATGTGGTGCAAATAACGACTGCACATTCATCAGCTGTCTTTGCCAATTCTTATCCTCCCTCGTCATGTAAGTTCAATGACAATGTGGCCCAGTACATGAAGCCTCTATTGGCTTTTTTCCAGGAAATCGGCTCTCCATTCTGTTTGAATGCTTACCCGTTTTTGGCTTATCTGAGTGATCCTGCTAACATTGACATCAATTATGCCCTCTTCCAGAAGACCCAGGGTATCGATGATCAGAAAAACAATTTACACTATGATAATATGCTAGATGCTATTATTGATGCTGCCTATGTTGCTCTTGAGGATGCTGGATTTAAAAAGATGGAAGTCATTGTCACCGAGACAGGGTGGGCTTCGAAAGGAGATAGCAACCAAGCTGCAGCGACAGTGGATAATGCAAAAACATACAACTACAACCTGCGCAAAAGACTTGCCTTAAGGAAAGGGACTCCTTTGAGACCAAAATATGTGCTGAAGGCTTATATTTTTGCCTTGTTTAACGAGTATCAGAAACCAGGAGCAACTTCTGAGAGAAATTTTGGACTGTATAAGCCTGATGGAAGTCTTTCGTATGACATAGGTTTTCCAGCGCTTAATTCTTCATCTGCAACATCTTTGCGTGGCTCTTTGAAGGTATGAAGTTTATGCCCATCTAAAAATTGTTATTTCTGTTGGATGATACCTGGGGTTCATGGAAAGTTGGTCTTGCTATTGTTGTTTTAAGGGCATCCAATTTCTTTTTCGACGTAGTATCATTATTCACAGACATGCTCATTAGACCATTTTTCCTTCATGTTGGGTTTCTCTTTTGATGCCAACTGGCGGTCTCATTGACACTTTTCCCAATGAATCACTTCAACATGGTTAGTAAGCCAATTTTCTTTTTCAATTAAATTAAGTGGGACAAGAGAAACATTAGATATCAAACTTACCTTCTCAAATAGTATGTTGTGATCTCTCTGAACTGACCCTTCAAGTGATGGTTGAGAAAATTATTTTGTAATTGCAAATTCATATTGAAGAAGTAAGCTTATGCTCTGCACCTGTAAGCTTTCATTCTACTAACTGCTGACAAGATTGATACTGCAAACTAGACTGATCTGAGATGATAAGTGATCTGATGCCTGCAACACTCGAGTTTTTTGTTCCAAATAAAATGTAATATGCCTAGGGCCTCGAATGTGGTAGCTTTAAATCATGATACATTGAGCCCAGTAGAATTTGTTTACCAGAAAATTTGTATTTTAGAGCCATCAACCAAATAGTCAGTTGTCATTTGCATCCTATGGGCTCAAATTAGTTGATGTGGAAATGTTTTTTAGTCATCTTGGTTCCAACTGTGATTTTCTCTGGTCGCTACAATATGGCCTACATGTATATTACCTTATCAAAAGGCAAAAAATACGATGATTGTGTTGAAGTTGCATCATTTGGTTATGGAAGACAATCCATTCCACTAAATGGGCCAATTGTATTGAGACTGTAGTTTGAGGCTACATAATGATTTGCTTTATAAGTCTCTGGAATATGCAAAATATATTGGTCACATCTATCTTGTTCATTTTCCTTATACTTTCAAGTCATAATCCTCTATCTGAAGCTAATGTATATATCCATCAATCAACAACTGTTTTATATTGATTTGTGTGCATTAAACATGTATTTTGAGGCCAAACAGTCTAAAAGTTTCAAAATTTTGTTTCCTCAGACATTTCTTCGCCTGCTCTTGTTGTCTATGCAGGTCATTCGAGATCAAGCTTGTTTTGGGTCAAATGTCGTCGTACATGTGGTCTCTACAGTCATACTGATACTGTTTTCCAGATTCTAAAGCGAGTAGGGTTTTTTCTTGTTCGTCTCATCAATTGGTGGCCACCATCTCTGAGGGTTCTAGGTTCTACAGATTACAGCAGGATAAAAAGATGAAATTTTCATTTTCCAGGAATGTTACCCAGAAACTCTGCTGAGTATTTTCACTCCAGCTAGATGTATATGACTTTAGACAGATTCAAAAGCCTCTCTTCCTATATCAGTACACAGGTCTCTTATCTCTTTCTAGGATTTCTGGTTGATTCTTCTTAACCATTATGCGCATCTTTCATTGCATTTCATGTGATCTGTCTCTTGGGGAAAAAGCACATCATACCCCTGTCTCTGCCGCATGACATGTTAACATAATATCACTCAAGAACTCAAGAACTCAAGAACGGGATGCTTCTTTTGTTTATTGCCCGACTAGTTGTTAGCAACTGTACACACATTGAAAAAGAGGACGTTTGATCAGGTTGTTAAAGATGTTAAAACTATGTCACTGAGCTTGGTCCGCAGTTGCTCGGTGTAAGCATTATATATCCGATATGCTTCGACAGCATGAAGGGTAGGCCGTGTCAAGTATGTAGCGTAACATCGCCAATGACAATGCTCTAATGAAAGAGTCATTTTCATCCAAATAATGACATAATCAGCAGCCATTGTTAAAGGTTTTGTTGATTAATTATTCTCATCGGCAATACAAAAAAAAATTGTGGACTAAGCTGCAAATTGATAAAGTGAGATTAGGTTTTGTGATTTTTTTTACCTCACGATTGAAGGCAAAGCTGCAGATACCTCGCCTGACGATCACTGCGGACGAACGCTGCTATTTGTTCCACTTTTCAAATCAACAAGTGTTCGTGAACGTAAGTATTTTTTAGACAATTCTTGGACGACATCTGCAAATATTAAATTGTTGAAGATGTTTTCATCTGGGACAACTTGTTCTTGGGATGACTCATGCCTTGCGTAGAGAAACACCTAAAGGTCGGCAGATTTATCATTGAATATGTCGTCGACCGAAGCGATGAGAACATACCGACCTAAATGATATAAAAACCAGTTACTTCAAGAGTTCGGAGTCATCACAGAATGACGCCGTGCATGTACAACCAAACGTAAAATAAGAAGCCGAAGTGAAAAATCGAACGCAAGACTCCACGCCATCGATACCTTGTCTGCAACCGATTCTTCGGAAACGTTAACGATTATCGACACAATTTTTATCCTACATATATGTGCACAAAATGTCCAATAAAGATGACGAAAATCTAGAAGTCCAAAGTCATGTTGCGATGTCTTTGCGAAAAAAATACGCGAGATATACATGGTCAATGAAGGACTAGAAAAATGTGATCTGATGGCGTAATCAACCTAACTATAAAGATATTCTAGAAGCATTTTTCTTTATAAAAATCTCATTTGACTCAATTACACAAAGAAATGAAAAAGAAGGAGGAGAAGTTGCATTTCGTCTCAATGCACGAGGTCACCGCTGCACGACTAGAGCAGGTCTCAACTTGTGCCGGTGCATTTATTGATCTGGCTTCATGCATCCGACAATGTTAGGATCTTATGTGTTGTTCACTCCGCTCTTGTCCGAGCATGTGCTTCGGGGTCTTCTAATTCCAGGAATAATGGTACCAACGCTCCCATACGTTTAATCCGGTCTGCGATCGAATCTTAAGTATTTAAATTCATGAGATCAAACCCTAAACGTTCGCTTTATGTGGTTCAATTCAATCCTGTCAGCGAGCATCATGGCCAAATTTACTGCCAATGCATGTCGGAATCCGGCGTGGTTATACAAACTCAACTGGTTAGGACTTGACTACCCATTGACGCAATTTTCTTTTAAATCTATAAATGTCAATTCTCAGTTGAGCATAATTTTCCTTTTTTTTTTAAAGAAAAAAGATAAGAAAATACTTCAATACCCTATTCAAGTGGGCGAGATGAAACTTTTACATGACATTTTTCAAGATCATATTATAAATTTGCTAAAAATTGCACCCACCTTCTTGCGTAATATTCACGTTCTTTTAATCTTCTAATTCCAGCAACGTAGACTGATGCATGCAAGAGCCACGTTGAATTTTCGTTTTTCTTGTCCAGGGAGAAGATAGATATTGCACCGGATGATTCAAATAGTGATGCTACCTTGAGCTTTGTTCTGACTTTTGAAATAGAATACTAACCAACCGTCACATCGAGTGAAGGGATGATAGGGAGGTCATACGCGGTAGTTGGATTATGGACCAATGATCAAGCCGCCGCTGCCTGAAATTGTCAAAAGTGTTCTTTTTCTAGCTGATCTGAAGTAGATTGATTTCGTAATCTCAATGTAATTTTTTGTCTCTCTAAAGTCAGTATAACTTGAACAAGTTATACATATTTTCTGCGATTACAAATGGGACAACCCATCTATTTCGAAGGCTTTACTTATCAAGATGGTACATATATACATTGATTTGCTCCGGTCGAGGCTAAAGATGGAAACTCCATCGTAAAGATATTGTTTTTTATGTAATGGAGTATTGCATGCGAAGAAAACATATATATTAGATGATTTCACTCACCAAACCAAAAAGAAAATATTAGAAGACCCACCAAATCTAAACGCAACATCTGAGGATTGAACAGACTTTCCAACTAAACTCCAAATCCTCCGACTACATAAGCAAGCACAGCCGCAACACGAATTGCACATAAACACACTTCGACCGCATTGTCAGTTTGCAAGCACCACTGCAGGTTTAGGCATCCGGGGCGACCTGAGATATACACATTAGCTTCGACACAGCACCGCACTTAGCAAGATGGCCGGGGATAGAGCAGCGACCAACTTGGTGGGTCGTGTTCTTGCGATCGTGGCGGTGGAAATATGGTTGATGTCGAGGAGTGCGGCGGCCACGTCGTACGTGGTGGGAGGCTCCAGTGGTTGGAACACTCCGGCAAACGGGGCCTCCTTCTACACTAGCTGGGAGAGCACCTACACCTTCTATATCGGTGACGTTTTAGGTATGATCACCCATTTCTTCAAGCTTCATCGATCATGTTTACCGGCAATAGAAAGATATATGGTTAGAACATTTGACATGATGATATCCTTCGAATTATATTTTTAGGCTTTGTTAATCTAACGGTTTTTGAGTTACTATAAGAAGAACAACTTAATGTGAGTCATAAATTCTTGAAAGAGTGAACCTCGTAACAATATATAATTATTTTCTATTTAAATTTTATGGTCTAGAAAAGACCGTTATTCTCACAGTACATTAAATACTATCACATAATCATATCTTTATATGGACTATGATGAACTTGAATATCATCACTCTAGTCATTACAACTTATCTGCATCTCACAAGGACAGAAAGTGACGAACTACTATGATATTTGGACTGCAGTCAACCCACTTAAAGCGTTCTTGATCTATTGTGGTACCCTTAACCTATTTAAGGCCTGATTGATTTAGAATCAAATACACTAAGCTATGCTTAAGAAAGGGTGAGTTAAATTATCAGCAAAAAAATAAAAAAAATTTCATGCGATGATCTCTAAGGACTTCTTATTCTGATAATACTCAACTGCTAGAAGACAAGTAGAATGTCGTGATTCAAGAAGATTGATCGACCGACCAAAAAAATTAGATTGATTGAGTGCTCTAAGAGACTCATATACCTCATGTCATAAGAAAAAATAATGATGAAATGCAAATAAGTTATGCATGGTTTTAATTATTTATATAGCTTAGTCTTTATGAGTCAACGCGGGAAATGTTCGTCAGCTCCCCTAAATTGCTCCCATATACCCAAAACCTAATGTTTTTTTGACATATGCTCGAGAAAAAGTATCATGAGATGGATAGATAAGGTTATTATACATGGAGCTATATAATTAACACTACTTGTATAGATTACATATGTGATTTCAATCTGAATGGATGAATCCAATTGACTTTGCAGTCTTCAACTTCATCAATGGCCAACACAGCGTCGCGGTCGTCTCGCAGTCGGACTACAACAACTGCAACACCGCTTCTCCGATCCAAATCTTCAATAATTCGCCAGAGGACTACACCCTCAACACCACTGGGCCCATCTACTTCATATGCACCCACGACTCCCATTGCTCACAGGGCCAAAAGTTGTCCGTCACAGTCAGCGGCACCAACGCTCCGCCCGGCACCTACGCTCCGCCTCCGCCACCGCCACCGCCACCCTATGGCTACTCCGGCACGGGCTATCTGTACACCTCAGGTGCTGTCGTGTTTGCTTCTATGGCCATGTATTTTCTCGTGATGTAGCTGGAGCACTGGGGTTAAGTGGCTATTACTCCTACGTGTGCGAATAAGATTATTGTCCTAGCGAGTGTCGTGATGTACCTACTACGTTTGTCATTCTCTCACTCTTGTTGATGAGACTAAAGCTTGCTCAGTTTCGATGTTAATAAATGATGTCATGAGATTAAATTTCCTCTTTCATTCTCTTAATCTTTTCCTTAAGCAAATATGAGTTCACAAGTGATGTCGTACTCAGTCAGGCCCTCAAGGAACACATCATTGGAGATGGTCAAATGTCTAATTTTCTAAAAATTTTAAGCAATGATCACATGGTTACTTCATTACTTATTGGACTCGGTCTGCTATTGACGGCATTCAATAATCTTGACAAGAAGCGAAATTAAAAACCCTAGGAAAGTAGGATCAAACATGTCCTAGTGAAGGGTAAACAAGCCAATGGCAGAGAGGTGAGATGCAATACAGAGTTGACTCTTTTTATATATATATATAAAAAAAAAAAAATCTGCTGCCTTTGCCGCAATTTTGGCAGAACTTCGAAATTTTTTTTAAATATTTTCCTCAATACAAGATAGGAGTTTGCTCTTATCATGCCGTTAAATGCGAGTGATGTCCAAAACTTTATTTAAATGCATCATCAAAGAGATTTTCCTTCAATTAGAGATGAAGAAAAATATAACTCTAAAAAAAATCATAAATATTTCCATTTGAAATTAAAAGTAGCGATATTTATTGGCGCATTTCAATATGTTTCGAGCCAAAGTTATCCCAAAAGTTGCTCATTTCTTTTGGACATGGAGGCCTAAAAACATGTCACTTTCTTGCTTCATCTGCCTTTCTTTCCCTTTGTGAGCGGATAGTAATATCATTAATATCATGTCATTCTCATAGCATAGATAAGAGAAAAGGGAGGTGAAAGGAGACCGAACAAACGGAAGGGGCAAGTGATTTGGGTGCGCCGAAAAATTGATAACCTAAGAAATCACAAACAATTAACTGTATTTAGACCATCTAATATTACAAATTTTATCAAATGTTACATTGTTGATCACCAAATTTTAGGGATGAGTGCACTAAAAGTATTAAAACTTTATAAAAGTGCAACTAAATTTTTAAACTTATCAAATTTGTGCAATCGAATTCTTCGTTAACTCTATCTAATCATACTAGTCAAAAATGTAGACATAACTTTTTATAATCATGTTCTCTCTCATATGGCATTGACATTAGTAAAATATGAATTACAAGACTAAAATGATGTTGTTTCAATCAAATGCCTAATTTTTTAACCAAAATTTTAATTAAATTAGATTTTAAAATAAAAAGGCTATTTTTTATAATAATAAAAAAAGAACACAAATAAAGGTGGCAGGCCCTCGCTGCTGCCATGGGAAGGCCGCAATGGTTGCTGGGGCCTCGATAAGGACTGGTTGATGCAAGGCGCTCTCGCCAACATGTGGCTAAGGCCTATTAGATATGGGCAAAGGCTACAAAGCACTTAACAAGGCCCTAGTAACTCTTGCCGACCAATAACTAGTCGCCACTGGTCCATTTTGGCTACTGTGGGGGTGGTAGCAGTGAGGGCCTACCGCCCTTTTTTTTTTTTTTTTTTTTAAGCTTGTTTTAAAGAAAAATCAGCCTCTTTTTTATTTTAATTTAAATAATATTTTGAATAAAAAATTATGATTTTGACCAAAGCAACATTTTGTTACGTTATCTTTCATGTTTATATAAGATCAATACCGTAGGAGAGAGAAACTAATAAAGAAGTCATGTAAGAGAAAGAAACCAATAAAAAGAGCCAAGCCAGCATTCTTCACTAGCCAAGTTGGACGAAGCCTATGGAATAAACCGATTACACTAATTTGATAATTTTTAATACTTAATCATAATTTTGATTAGTTTTATAGCCCCATCATATTTTCATTATAAATATTAAAACTTTCCATGCATTTATTACACGTTACTCGAAGAAACGTAAGATGCCTTACGGTAACACTAGGCAACCCGGCCCATCTATCCAAAATGACTATTTGGACCCCAATTTCCTGTTTTATTTTATGGCACAAGAAATTTGCACAGGATTAAAAAAAAAAAAAAAGAAAAAAAGAAAACTCGTCTATCATCTCTTCTCTCTCCTCCTCCACTCTTCAATAAAAGTGGCCGGCCCGGCTATTTCAAAAGGTAGGTATATTTATATACAGCGGTTTGAGGGTTCATACTGTTGAATATCCTTTTTTAATCTTAGCTTTATTGCATTCGATGAATTAATAATTACAGATGTGACTTTTTGTTGTCAAAGCCATCATATCACTCACCAACCCTAAAGAGAAAATTCCAATACCGACCCGATCAAAGCAAGAATTTTCAACATCCCCCGATGGAAGGGACCTCCCAACTACTTCCGAACCCTCTTCTCCTACATAAGCGACCGGGAGCTGCAGCACAACATGCACGCACAGGCATAAACGCACTTCCCGACTGTCGTCTATCGTTGGTTCGCCAAGAGCAGCAACGGGTTTTAGGCATTAGGGGCGACCTGAGATACACACACGCGGCTTCTCGTTTAGCAAGATGGCCGGGGCTAGGGCGAGGACTAACTCGGCTGCTCGCGTTCTCGCGATGATGGCAGTGCAACTGTGGGTGATGCTGAGGAGCGTGGAGGCGGCGACGTACATAGTGGGAGACGCCACGGGCTGGACCAACACGGCCAATGGAGGGGCCTCCTTCTACTCTAGCTGGGCGAGCAGCAAGACCTTCGAGGTCGGCGACATTTTAGGTACAGTCCCTGTCTCCCTGGTCGTCATTTCATTGACTTTCATCGAATGTGCCTGCCCGGCGATGGAAAGTTTGTTGTCATGAGGGTTAGTGTTCCCACTAAGTGCCGAAACTGTTCATAGAACATTTGACATCATGACATCCTTCGATCAATACGTTCCATGATGGACTCAAATAATATCATTTCTGGTCAATACATCTTATCTGCATCTGACAAGGACGAAAATGAAGAACTAGCAAGATACATGGAATGTAGTCAATCCCACTTAAGTGTCCATGATGTGGGTCTTTTGCCCCTTGAAATTTATGCACTCTTGATAATCAGTGAACACGACTTTCTTACAATCATCTTCAGGGACCTCTAAAAATTAATTCAATTGCTATAGGATGAAAAAATTACAGTATTTTGACAAGATTAATCGAGTACTCCTATAGGCTCAGATGCCTCGGATCATCAGGAAAAAAAGTAATGACAAAGGGTGATCTCGTTATGCATAATTTTTGGATGATGAACAAAAATATGACCAATATTTTGATCATTTATATAACTTAGATTTATAAGTCAATGCGAGAACTGTTCACGAACTCCTCTAAATTGCTCCATAAGAAGTAACATGAGATAAACATGTATAGTCGTTATGCATAGTGATATATACATAGTGTTCATGTATATCTATTACGCATGTGATTCTAATGGGAATGGATAAATTCAATTGCTTTTGCAGTCTTCAACTTCATCTCTGGCCAGCACGATGTTGCCGTCGTCTCGGAGTCGGACTTCAGCAGCTGTAGCACCAGTGTCAATCCCCTGGCTACCCCACCGGTGAACTACACCCTTTCCGCCAACGGGACTGTCTACTTCATATGCACCCACGACTCTCATTGCTCGCAGGGCCAGAAGCTGTCCGTCACGGTCGGCACGGCTTCCGGCCCCACCGCCAGCCCACCCGGCACCACCCCCAGCCCACCCGGCACCACCACCCCGCCTAGCACCACAACTTCGCCTCCGCCGCCACCCAATTCCAGCACGGGTTCTATGTATGTCTCAGGCGGTGTCATGTTCATTTCTATGGCCGTTTGTCTTCTTACGATGTGGTAGGAGCGCTGATGTTGATTGACTAGGTCTTCCATTTGTATGAATAAGTATGTTGTCGTGATATACGTATGTTTTGTCATTGTCTCTCTTGTCGATGAGAATAAAACTTGCGTAATTTCCATGTTACCGCATAATGTCGTGAGGATTAATTCTCTTTGTCTTTTTTCCCTTTTTCCTAAGTAAATAAATATGGGCTCACGGGTGATGTCATGCTCGATCGATCAGAAGGTGTCGCGTTTACCAACTCATCTACCCCTGTTGAAGATTATTACAATTAATATTCAAGCTCTAATGAAATTGTCAAAGGAGGATCGCCTGATTACGTCTTTGCTGATTAGACTTGGTCTGCCGCCATTCCCTGGATCCAACCAGTCTTAACGAGAGGCAAAGTCAAAACCCTAGCAGTCAAACGCGCTCCAGTGCACGGAAAATGAGGCAATGACAGAGAGGTGAGATGCTAATACAAAATTGGAATTATGAAAAATTCTCTCTATGAACTGATTTTCTATGCCGACTCAGAGAGCTACCAGCATTAATAAAAACATGTTTCCCAATGAATCGATCATTATACAAAAGGCAGGCTAACTCTCTCCAAACCCAACGCCAAAGAGATTATAATAGAAAATGTGATGCAACTGCCGCAATTTTGGCTGAACTTTAAAAACAATGGTTTTTTTATATCTAATTGGAGGAAACTCTCTCTTATCATGCCATTGCTCTTGAGTAATTTTCATAACTTGTAACTCATCAATTGAAAGAATCATGGGAGAAAAATTATTCCAATTAGAGATGGAGGAAAACATAACTCTAAAACACATTGTAAGTTTCTACTGACGTGCCCTGCCATGCCTCTATTTTTGTAAGAAGTAGAACGTCGTGATTATTATTAGTACATTTTAATATATTTAGAGCTAAAAGTTATATCAAAATCAAAAGTTCTAGAATTTTTTTTTTTTTTTTTTGACATTGAGGCCTTAAAGATGGCTTTTCTTGCTTCATTTGCCTTTTTCTGTCCCTTGTGTAGTGAATACTAATATCATGGTCAATCTCATGGCATAGATAAAAAGAGAAAAGAGAAAAGGAAAGCGGTGGTAAAAGGACAATCAGCAAACGGAAGGAGAAATTGATTCGGATGCACTAATAAACCAGAATCCTGAGGAATTACAAGCAATTAAATATATCTATAGATGCTTCGATACGATTAAGTCTATCAAATCTACATACGATGTTGATAACCACATTCCTACGATTTGAATGAATGAAGGATAAATTGTAATAAGAAGGTTCTGAATAATAATGGTTCCACGGTTCTAAAAATTGTAGGATGTTATAGAGAAAAAATGATACAAATTGTCTCTAATTGGGCCAATGTGATCCTTAAATTTTTAATTTATTTAATATGGCTCTTAAATTTTAATCCAACTTGTAATATCGTCCTTAAATTTTTAATTTATTCATTATGATTTATGAAATTTTGATACATATTCAATTTAATCCATTGACTATATGAAAATTTTTAATTTTGTTTTTGAATCATCATATAGTTCTTAGAGTATATTAAATATATGCTAAAAGTTTAGGGATCACATTATATTTTGGGTTTAAGTTCATGGGCTAATCGTGTCGATATGAATATGTGCCATGTGCTAAGCAAAGAAGATTACGACTTTAGCCTTATTTCAAGGCCGATAGTTGACACTAAGGATGCATATAGTAACACTTCTATATCCGAAAATAATTTATATTCAGAAATGATTCTTTTTTATTCTGTTTCTAAGAACAATTTCTGAACATTTAAAGGTGTTTGATAATTGCCTAAAATTTTTATTCTCGGGATTGAAATACGTTTAGTTGGATCTTATAATTTCTAGTCCAAACCATTTTTTTAATTTTTTAATGATTTAAATACAATTTTCTCTTCTTTTTTTTTTTTTTTTCCTTTTCATCTTCTCATTCTTTAAGTTGGTCGATGGCAAACAACCGGCCAGATGAGGGTTGATTCCCTTGCCGAAGCATCACTAGCCACCAATGACGCCAAGGCACGATGAGGCTTGGGCTGAGAGCCTCACCATGAGCTAAGCAAGGCTGACTTCACCTAGCCACGGCAAGGCTTGCCCTCGCTAGTACATCACCAAGTCGACATTGCCCAACCAAGCCAACGCCAACTTGGTGGTGGGCTAGTGAAGTCAAGTCTCACTTATGGCTGGACAAGGTTAGCCTCGCCAATGGCTAGGCGAGGTTAGCCTCACTCAACCAAGCCTTGCCCAACTACGGGGAGGCTCTGGTTGATGAGCCTCCCAGTGGCTAGGTGTTGGCCCTCATCTAGCCGGTTGCCGGTCATGACTGAGGCTAGCGATCGACCAAAATGAAGAAGAAGAAATTGAAAAGAAAGAGAAGAGAAAGAAAAATGAAAAAAATTTGGTCTTGATTATGAAATTATTCCCTAGAATAAAGAAGTAATTTTTTTATTTATTCTTGACTCTATTCCAAATATATTCTCGAGTGCAAATTTGTCCTCAAACATTTCTATTTCAATTCTATTCTCGAAAACAAAATAATTTACTCTTCGAAATAAAAGAATATAATTAGTTACTATTTGCCAAGTTGCCGATTAGAGCCTAAATTGATCAGTCCCATCTATGTGAAATTATTATTTTGACCTCGATTTTCTGTTTTATTACCATTTTTTTTCCAGATAAACAATTTTCCTCACATTTTGCCAGAAACCTGAACTGGAAAAAAAAATTTAACAAGAAAAGAAAAAGGAAAGAAGAGCTAAATCGTCAGTCCTCTCGTCTCCCTCCTCCTCCTCCTCCGCTCTTTAACTCCGGCATCCACTCACACCGCCGGCTTACCGCCGCCGAGGAGCCGGCGGTCCAGCTTCTCCGTCAATTTTCCTACTTCTCGAGCTTTGCGTATTGGTGTTTAGCTTTGCCTCTACAAAGCTGTGATTCAAGTCCCTCATCGTCACATCCCCCCATTCTAGTTGCCCTTAGCATTGTTTGAAGTTGGTGGGCGAAGAGTAGGAAGGAGACATTCGAAGAATCCCAGCTTTTCCTTTCGTGGGTATTGAATTCGAAAGTCAAAGCGATTGCTTGCGGTAGTTGCAGCAGAGCTAGAGACCCCCCAATGAGAAACGGCGTGTAGAACATGCAAAAGCACTCGGGCTTGCTGTTTCTGAGCACCATTTTCGATGGTAAGCAAGAATTTGCGCTAAAGGCGGAAAATTTAGGACTGGGTGGTTGTGTTCTTGATGCAAAGTAGAATGAACTGGGGCGCAGTCTTTGTGTTCTGCTGCTTCTGGGTGTTGGTAGAAGTTGATGGGTCGTCTCGCCACAAGCTCCGGCATGATGATCCCTGCGATCTCGGCATCCAGAGGAGGCCAGAATCGTTGCGGTCGGACCAGATGACGGTCCTGATCAACGGCTACTCCGAGCCCCGCATTCCCCTCCTCGTCTCCATCGCCGCCGCATACTCCGCATCGCCTGTCGTGGCAGCCGTGCTCGTCCTGTGGGGGAACCTGCGCACTCCGCCTCGGCTCCTCTCCGAGCTCTCCCGCAACCTGTCGGCGGCTTCACTTGGCGCCGCGCGGATCTCGCTGGTCCCGCAATCCTCGAGCAGCCTCAATGCCAGGTTCCTCCCTCGGCCGCACGCGATCGAGACGCGGGCCGCGCTGATTTGCGACGATGACGTGGAGGTGGATGCCAGGTCTGTGGAGTTCACGTTCAGGGTGTGGGGGTCGAACCCGGACCGGATAGTGGGGATGTTTGGGAGGTCCCACGACATGGACCTGGCCAGGAAGGAGTGGATCTACACGGTGCACCCGGACAGATACTCGATAGTCCTCACCAAGTTCATGCTGCTGAAGACCCAATACCTGTTCAGCTACAGCTGTGGCAGCGGGGCGGTAGGGGCGAGGATGAGGAGAGTGGTGGATGAGATGGGTAACTGTGAGGACATACTCATGAATTTCGTGGTGGCCGATGAAATCAACGCAGGTCCTGTCCTGGTTGGGGCTGAGAGGGTCAGGGATTATGGGGATCCAAGGAATGACGGAGGCAGCAGCGAGGATAGGGATGAGGTGAGAGATGCAGGGCTAAGCAGGAGAAGGGGAGAGCACAGGAAGAGGCGAGGGCATTGCATAAGGGAGTTCCACAAGGCGATGGGGAGGATGCCGTTGAGGTACTCCTATGGCAAGATGGTGAACTCGGTTGGAGAACAAGGGCTGTGCAACAAAGGTGGCAAGCTTGTCTTCTGTGATCAATTCCTCGGTTGAAGATGACCATGTAACCTCCTAACCATCCCTCATTGTTCCGTGGAATGTTGTTTTCTCTTTTCAGTTATTAAGGAGAAAAAGTTGGGTAATAGAACATGATTATAGTGTTCAAACCCAGCTTCTCCATATGAAACAGTATAAGAGCTGATCATTCATATAATCAATTTACTTAAAAGGCCATGACAATTGGAGATGCAACAACAGAGCATCCTGAAGACCTTATCCACGAAAACTATCTGCAAGTGCATCCTAACAAATAAGGCCAACTGGTAGAGAGTAAACAAGAGAGTCCTGCATTGGCTTGAGCTTGAATAAAGCCAAGGAGTTATTTAAAAACTTCAAGCACTTTGCGTGAAATTTAATGACACTTGTGAGCTTATCAGATATGAAGAAGTTCATGTCTATTTCAATCTGAAAGAAATTCTCTCAAAGAAGATTATGAAAGAAATCAAAATATAGCATGGAGGATCTGCTCCAGCTAAGAAAATAGAACACCTTTTCCATAGGAATTACATGTTCCAGGCCATTACCATCAAGTTAATTTACTGCTTGCATAGATGAATGACAGGGATCATAAGATTGGCACTTTGGGAACACTAACCCAGAATCTACATCGAGATGATCTGTATCAAAAAATGAATTGTTAGCATCCTGGCAAAAGAAAGATTCATAGGTTCTCAATGTAGCCATGGATTAAGACAGCTCTGGTTCCTCCATGAAACCAATGGTCATTATTATAAATTTATTCGTTTGCTTTTCTTTACAATCCTTCAATAGTCTCAGAAGAAAGGGCAGAACCAGACTGAAGAATAATATATTAAGTAGGCAAGTTTAGAGTGATTAAAGACAAGAAGAAGTAAGCATCTTAGGTAGTCCAGATACAAGTGAGCAGTTAGTTTTACTTTACTAAAGAAAAAGTTGGCACAACTTAACTGCACAGTACTTTGTAGCCATAATTGATCTGCATAAAAAAATGAACTTCATCTTGACATTATGGAATGAAGGGATCATGTTTTCTCAAAATTCTCTGTACAAGTCTGGATGATATTTTTTGCTCCAAACTTGGGATTAAGCTTTGAATTTTTCATGACTATCATGCAAAAGCCTCAATCTCATGTCCACTATGTGCAAGCTAATTTAGATGTAGCTAATTTAGATGGAATGCTTAATTAAACATCTTTTGCCTGACTGAATCATCATGAGGGCACCAGAATCGTATCAATACTAGTTTCAATTGTGCTGTTCAAAATCAATGGCAGAAACACTTAGCAGTCAGTGATAACTGAAATATGACTGAACTTTCTTACAAGGTAATCTCAACAGTTCTTTCATATTCATGACATCTTCAACCTAAATTATCTAATAGAGGAACAGTAATCCCATACATACCTGTGAGAGAGACATTTCGTGACGGAGCAGAAGAAAATAGTGATGATTCCTGCAATGTGGCAACAGTATCTACAGTTTAATGTGATTCAGACTGTTATATCTAGATCATCCTCCTGTTTTTCCTTAGAAGGTGGATCATCATAGTCTTCAAAGTGCACGGCCCAAAAGAAGGTATATGACCTCCCTCCATGTGTAGAGGACTGAAAGTTTGCTAGTATTGATGACATGTCAACAGGTATTACTACCTATTTAGCCGAGGATTAACAGAGATAATTTTTAGGGAAATTGCCAAGATGGCCAACGCACATGGAAATTAAAATAAAGATACTATCTATAGCTGTGATGCTTAGCATTCCCTACTTGGGACGTATGACTCACATCATCACCCATATCCCAGGTAAGCAAAGTTGATAACAAAATGAAGACAAGTGGTGAGTCTATGGAACTTGTTAGTAATAGTCTCTTCGGCGATGGGGAGAATAAAGGATAATCTCATACACTGATGCTGATCCCATGACTGTTGGTCATACCAAGAACAAAATGGTTGAGACAGAAAGCAATACCAATGAAGGGACAACAATCAGCATACAAGCAGCAAAACATACAAAAGTGCCATTCTTGACTTATAATGAGTGCATCAAGGATGGTTCAGACTTTGTTCATTATGATCTTAAGCAGGTAATTATAGAGATACCATTTTGTTAGTTGTGTTACACTCGTCTCAGTTTCTATGGTTTCTTGCAACTTCACTTATGCTCGATTTGCTGATTATATTCCTTTGAATGGTTTTTTGGTCATTCTGAAATCTGTTAGCAGCAACTTACTTTGGATGCGTAGGTGAGTATTCTTCTGTCTATTTGTGTTGGTCATTATGGTAGAAAAGTTCTGGAACCCTGTAATGTCATTGTGCTGTTGACTTGTAAAGGTATTAAGGTACGTAATTTAGTCCAAACTGGATTGCGTTGCTTCATTGTCTGCACTATAGGGAAGGAGAATTCTCATTTATTTATGACTGGACCTGGATTGCTGGTTTATCTGTTAACTTAGACATCCAAGTGTGAATGGATATCAAAACTGTTTGTTATCTTGCCGAGGGCTCTTACTATAGGAAATGTGGCAACCAGCTAGTTGGATGCAATGGAAAAGATCTTATTAAGGTTTTACAAGTTCGGTTGTTTTTCTGTGGTCCTTCAAAGTTCTTGTTTTCATTGGTGCCATGACCGCTCATCATTGAGATCTACTCTAGTGCATTAGCTGAACCAGAAGTGAAAAGTCGTCACTAGAGACCAAGGTATATTTCTTTACGCTGGTTATGATTTTGAGTCAATCAACTCTCTTAATCTGAGTGAGGAAGAACGGTTTTGCTAAAAGCAGAGAATAATTGTTGGATTTGATGCTTTAGAGGATTTCCGACAGTTCCATGGGAAATTCATTTGGCCATGTTCAATAGGTAACTCAGCATTGTTGTTTGACTCTAATGAATATTGCTCCGTTAAGGGCTTAATGTAGAAACCTCTCTCTCTCTCTCTCTCTCTCCATGCGTAAGCAGCGCGTCCTGTTAAACTGAAGGAGGGGGAAAGAGATTTGTTCACAGGATATTTAGAATGCCTCTGATCCCCTTGAATCACATGACTGATGCTGTGGCAAATTACTTGAAATTAAACTATCTAATTGGCTTGAAATCCTCTTCTAAAGCATCCAGTCGGCAAAGAAACATTCTCTAGTCTATAGGATGTGAAGAACTCATCTCCTCGAAGGTTCACATTTTCGCACAAGCAAAACCCACAAGGCACGACATGCTCAATGTCCAGACCGTTCCGCAATTTGGTTAATACAAATATGGGTATACATCAGTTCCTCAAGTTGACTGAAAACTTGATGTTATAAAGAGACATTTAAGAAGCGAATGAATACAATCAATAGAATCATATGGCAGCAGTTCAAGATTACTCACTTCGTACAATTATATGGCAGCAGCTCACAAAGACGACTCTTCGCCATCGTCAGAATTTGGGAACGTTACACATTTGAATACCTTGCACTTTGAACACAAGACGACTCCAATCTGCAGGGAAATGAAAGTGCAGAAACCTTTAGAGTTCTTAGAGATATTTAACATATCATCAGGACGTTTGCAGAAACAGAACAAACATAAATAATCCGCGAAAGGTCTAAATCAGAAGCATCTTGAAAAGTATCTTTTTCCGAAGAGAACTTTCAAGTTAAATTTCTTATACTGATATTGTGAGTGCTCATCTCATGGCATGTCAGAAACGAACCTAAACGGAGTGTGAACTTAGGGAAGCACGTAATCGGGAAAACAAAAGACTTTGACCAGAATTTCCAAATTCACATGCTGCGTTGTTATCTCCATCAAATCAACACAGGCATGCATATTGACACTTCAATTACAATACCAGAACTCGTCTACAATGATTTATGGGCATCACAAAGTAGTGAAACAGCTGCAAACTCTGAAATTTGGAACATGCCCTCTGTGATTAGATATCCCAGCTGGCAGAAAACTAAGTGCAGCAAACAAATCAGTGAAGGACAGAAGTAAAATCTAAATACAAGCCGAGAGAGCAACAGTTGCAAGATATCAGCTAATCATGAATTCTGAATCCTGGAACTTTCATACCACACAATTCAAGCTACATCTTCAGTTTCTCGCAATATGGTCCACAAAAAGTCTCGGGATAAGATAATGGCTTCACAATGCGGATGTGAGAAAGTTATTTGTCTTGGGCAAAGTAGTGTTTTTGGACATAATCTGCCACAGGAATGCCTCTGATCTAATTTTTCAAGTACTCGGTTCAAATCTTGCACAACCATTGTGTCCAGAAACATTTAAGTTGTAGAACAGTAACTTAAAAAAAATAAAAAATCTCATTCATGACCATAGGGCTAGTTGAGTATGGTGAAAATAAGCATGGGAAAAAAATATTGGGTAAGCAAAGTACCGCTCTGCAAGTTGGACATCGCCGATAAATCCGCTTGTTTTGTGCTTTAACATTGGTTTTCTGTCCATTACAGAAATCACAAACTAACCATCCTTTGCCGTTGCAAGGTTCACAAATAATTCCTGCATCAGCCTGCTTGAAACTCGTACACAGTTAGAGGAGAAAGGAAGAACTTGGGACCGCTGGTGCATTCAAAATGGAAATAGAATGTAATTGAGACAAATCAATTTCTCTTGCATAAATGTCAATAGCAGTAAATAAATGCAATGAGATGAGAAAGCTGTAAACAAATTCAAGCAGATTCGGGGTTAATCTTCAAGGGGAAAACTCTCTTTCTTCACCTAAATATATGATAGAGGTGGAGGAAGTACCTCTTTTTGGATGTGCTGGACTGGGGTGCAGAGGGGTGGCTTCAAGAAGAAGAGAGAAGCCGGTCTTGAAGGTAAAGGTGACGACTTCGGCCAAATTTTATGCTTCATAGGGACAGTGATGAGCCGTGTGCCACTTAGTATGGTTGCCATAACGCCTTTCTCTTAAAACACAAGGGCAGGAGACTTGAACCTTGAGTACAAGAGGACAGGAGACTTGAAACCTGATCTCTCTTGAAACACAAGGACAGGAGACTTGAACCCCAATCTCTCTTACTGAAAAAAAGGGAATCAACAAAACCAATTGTAACAGTGTTCAATACTCAAATGTTATTATCCACATGAGATGTTCCACAAACCATAAAGATAAAAACAGATCCATCTAAAAGTTGGAGTTACATTCCAGGACAAGGAATAAGTAGCTAATGAAATAAATGAAACCAATGGTGAAGTGAGTCTTCCACCTCAGTCTTCTTCTTCAATTCTCAAATCAGCTGTAGAATATTAACTAATGAAATTAAAGCAAGCTGAACTAATTTCTAATCAATTACAACTTCCATCAGTAAGCCAGACAATTATATTACTGTAGCAGCTGGTGACTGGTCAGAAGGAAAGAAAAAAGTCCTGATTGAGATCAGTCGTCCATCCCATGACAGTTAAACGTGGAAAGCAGCAGTTGTTGCCATTAAGTTAGCCTAGGGCTGTGAGAGTTGCAGCAAACAATAACCTTCGTAAATGCAAGGTTGCCTTCTTGAGCTAACCCGCCTTCCGTGCTTCCTCCAAAAACTGAATTTGCAGCAGGTAGGTAGTCTATGGCCTTTCCTACTCCACTTATTTTGCACATGAGATCTTGCAATACCCTGCTTGACATATTCGTCCATGGATTTATAAGCATGTTGTCACCCGAAAAAAATAGTGTACCGAAAGAAAGTATCGGGCAAAGAATCAGAAATACGCTGTGGATTTTATTCTTAGTGCATTGAGCAAGTTCTTAGTGCATTGAGCAAGTGATGCAGGTGTCAAGCCAACCCCAGAAATGCATTCCTTTTGCCCCAAAAAGGATTAGTCAATCAAGTGGAAAACTTGATGCATCATTAATGCACGATGCTCTGTTTTCCCTACTCCACCCAGTCAGGATACATTTTTGGAATAGCTTGCAAGGCCTGTAGCTCACATGGCATAAACCCATCCAAATCATTTCCTCGTTGTCAACAAAATAGTTATCACAGATCGTTTCTATATGGATCCACAGATATGAAGCAGGTGATAAAAGAAGCACTCGAAATTGATGATTGACAAATAGTCAGTTTCCTGATCCCTAACCATGTCACCTTTATCTTCAAAGTCGTGTGTAACCTAAGGTATTGCAACATAGGGGACACGGACAAGTAAACTATATTAGAATGCATGAAGTTTTGGATAGCGTTTTACAGTTGCGGATGGAAAGAGGGATGATGTTTCATGATGTCCCCAAGATGTCAACGATAGAATGCATCTTCCCATCGGTAGCTCCTTGAAGACCGAACACCAGTGAAAGCAACTTCCAAGTACAAGACTTCCTATAACCATTGATATAAGTAGTCCTTCTCTTATTTCATCCCAAATGATGAAGGAAATAAAAGACACAACAACATCTCATTGCTTCATCGGATTCAGTCACTTGAGCAACTGAGCAAAGTTTTCATGGAGAAATCAAGAGGCATTACATAACAAAGCCCAAACAGATTCACACTAGGATATTAACCACTTAAGCTTCACCTATACTTGTGGTTGAAACCTGAGGTTTTACTTGCACTTGATACCTTTAGCCCCGGTTTTAAAGTTTAACAATAATAAGCCAATTTCAACGGAATGGCAATTTGATATATGCATCAACCAATGAGAGCTTTCACGCCGGTCAACATCAATCTTTGCACTCAATTACTTCTCTTGAAAACAACAGAGTCCGGCGTGAAAGATCAAACCTTTTCTCTTTGAAGGATGAAACCGAGGGATGACCCCTTGTCTTTCAAGCCTCTTCTTCCCGGTCCTCCTCCACCTTCTCCAGGAACAGCTGCTGCTTTGGCAAACCCATCTTTTTATCTCCCTTCCAAAGAGGGGGGAAAAGAAAGAAAGGTTGGAAATGAAAAGAAAGGGCAAGGCTTCTTCTCTTGCTCAACTGTTAAGAGAAGCTACAATGGTGGAAACACGGATATAGCCCTGCAAACGGTAGCTTTACTTTTGCCATTTTCAAGTGGCTTTTTTTTTTTTTGTGGGTGTGTGTGAATGTTAGTTGGTGACTAGGAAAGAGAGAGGAAAGAAGCGGGAGGAGAGGAAGGGATTTACAATGGCAGTTTCGTGGGGGGACTGTCAGAGGATAAGGTTTGCGTTCCCTCTGTCATCTTCTGATCCAGTCATTCAGTCACTATGGAACTGGGGGAGAGAAGTATATGTTCATTTGCATGAATGACAGAAAGTCTATCAACCATGTCAATAGTCGTGAATAACTTTAATAGTCCTTGAATTTGAGTAATGGCGGTGTCCGATTCACATGGACCAAAACCCATAACCGTCATTCAAGTCATACAAAGTATTGACGAGTCTTTGCTTATATGCCACTTCACAAAACTCCCTCAAAACTTTACTGAAACTTTAAAGTGCAACAAAGACATTTAATATGTTTCGCCGTTGAGTGTCATTTAATTGGTTCCTCTAAAATCTCTAAACAGAGCATTTTTGTTATTCCACGCCATCTCATTATCCTCTAAATGACTCGTACTACTACGTTAATTAAGTGTGACGCGCACCGTGAGGATAGATTTTCCTCCACTGGCATCTTGGTAGGATGAGCTCCCCAATCTCAAGCTTTTGAAATAAGAGTGATATTAAACATTCTGTGACAAGCATGAAGTCCCCTTTTTATAATAACCCATTTTTTTAGGGAAAATAACATAGTCATTAAACTTTAACTCAATATACAATATGATTATTAAGCTTCTAATTTATATAATATAGTCATTGAATTTTAATTTAATATATAATGTGATTTATGAATTTTCAATTTATTTAATGTAATCCCTAGATTTTTAGCACATGTTTAGTTTAGTTCCTTAAAAGTGGAATGGTAATATATCTTTGCCTAAAAAAATCTTCCACTTTTATAAGCACAAATGTGCCTGCTTCCGCCAATTTCTTTGATGGGGGCAATTAGAAATTATCATCCTAAAGAAAATGATTTAGAGGTTAATAATTGATTACTTATCTCATCTTTCCATGGTTTTCAATGTAATCCTTGAACTTATTTTGAATATATATTAAAATTTTAGAGACCATTTTGAATAAATTGAAAGTTCATGGACCACATTACATATTGGACTAAAGTTCAAGGATCACATTAAATAAATTAAAAATTCAAATAGCACATTGCACATTTAGTCAAAGTATATTGACTGTTTACGTTATTATTCCAAATAATAAAAAGGGTAAATTAATAAAGGACTACTAAAAATAAAAATAAATTAATAAAGGCACGCATTTCCCTTTATGATTAATTTCTCCCGTTTTCCGTCTTTTCCCTCCCTCCGAACATATTCAAGCTGCAGTCAAGTGCCAGCCATCAAGCACGGGAGAGGCGACAGCCCAGCGTTCTTATGAATTCTCTTAACACCTTACCATTGCCTTGCCTCGTCTGTTTCCTCAGCTCACTGTAATATGGCGATTCCTAATGTTGTGAGTGAGTTGCGCGTGCTTGCTTTAGCTAGTGGCAGTAAAGTCTTTGATCTACTTCTCAGCATCAGTCGTCACCGACGCCCCTCCCCTAATAATGCCGAAGCTTGCCATTGTCCATTGGAAACCACGAAGATGTCTTCGTTCGCCCCGCGCCTGCTTACTCTAAAAGTTCTCTCTCAGAGTCAACCTCAGTCGAGGTCGCTCATGGCGGCTCATGACCTTAGAGGGAGGTTGAGGGGCACCCGTGGCCGTGTGTCTTTCAGAAAATTGGAATAGAGAGGGAGATGGAGAAAGTGGCAGAGGAGAGAGAGCCACCAGCCCCGATGGATAGACCTTTTCCATAGGTCTATAAGGACATGTAGAGAGAGAGAGAGAGAGAGCATAACATAGTTGAGTTACGTAGAGGTGGCGGCTACTATGGCGAGGCGGTCAATGGTGGCGATGGCTACGGTGTGTTGGGGGATCGACGGTGGCAGACGATGGCGCATTTGGTAGGAAGAAGGGAGATGATGCCTTTGTCATGATGGAGGTTAGGATTCGTGGAAGAGGGGTTTCCTCTACAAGTGGCGAATTGACATATAAAAAATAGAAGTATGAAGGTGATATTTGGATGTAGAATGATAGTTCTTTTCTGTATTTGGGAAATCTTTTTGAGTCCTAATGAATGTGATATGCAAGTCTAGGTTTCTACTTAATTTCATGAGATTTTACTCTAAACTTTCATTTTTTCTGAGAAAAAGTCTTAATTTTCATTTAGAAAAAAAAAAGACTCCACTCATTAAAATTCAATGTATTTGAAGTGCAAAAGTCCCGACCAAGAAGAAAAATGTGCAAAAGGCGCTTTTTATATGATATATTATATAGCTCTATAAGTGATCCATTAGGAATATAAAGGTACTTGTGAATGTACTATTTTTTCTCCTCCATTTTTAGCCATTAATTTCTTCATCTCATCCAATATTTTAATTATCATTGTTGTGCAGAGTTTATATAAATAGTTATGTGAATCCCATGATTAATTGTTAGGTACTCATGACCCATTCTAAGATTGTGATACTATCCCATACAATGTTTAATAATGAGTTAAATATGGTAAAATTTTTGAAGAAAACTGGTTAAATGGTCAAATGATTAGCTTAAATATATCCCTTGTTTTAACTTAGCATCTATCATTCCGAATAATCATTGAGGTCATAACTAACAAGCATGGATCCTTTGTCATATATAGACCTATCAAATGGGTGGGTCGGGTCGGGTTTGGGTCGAGTCGAAAATGATCCGACTCCGACCCATTTAACTCGTTGTGACTCAAATTCATATAATGTAAATCTAGTGACTTATACTTGACTTGACCCACACTGGACCTATACCCGACTCGACCCATATTGTTAAAAACCATTATTATTGTAGAGAAACAAAAACTTACTCTAAGCTCTATGTTAAATGACCCACTCAACTATATTTGACACATTTAACTAAAAATTGGTTATAATATGAGTTTGTGACCTATTTTGACACCTCTAGTCATATATAATACTCCAATTGACATTTTAATAAATGTCAATTATTAATTTTTTAAAATGAGATTGTTGTGGACAGTTGAAATATATCAAGACATATAAGAGAGTACCGTTATACCATATCATATCATGGCGAAGCCTTATTAAGATGCATTCGGTAGCTAAGCCCAAATTATGTTGACAAAGAATATAATATATCTGTTAGTCAAACGAATAGTGCGTACAACATGTCATCGTAAATATAAAAGAAAAAAGAAATTTGAAGTATAGTTTTTGAGGAAATCGATATTTAATAATTTCTAAATTTTGGTTCAGTGTATAATATCATTCTTAAACTTTTAATTCATTCAATATTATTTTTAAATTATTCTTAAATGGTCAATTTCATTTTAAACTTTTAATTTATTCAATTTAGTCTTTTTATTTTTCTAAATAAAATCAAGTTAGTCATTCATTATTATTCATAAATTTTCATAATTACGTTATCCCAAATTTTAGAATATCTTTTCATTTCAATTAATTTCCTTAATTAATAAAAAATAAAAAAAAAAATTATTGCCTTTTACATTTTTGGTCTTTCGAAGTTTTGAAGTATTATAATAGTTCTATTTAAGTATGCTTTAACTTATAACTCTATGGTAATAAAAGTAGAACCTCATTTAGAGTTGTATCAGTTTGATATTTTTGTTATTTTAAGAATAAGTGTTAATATAGTGAGATCTCAAAACGGAATTAATCTAAATCTTGTTCCTAATTTTTTAGATAGAAAACATTTTGGAGCTTTTGTATTTTGTGTTTTCTTGGTTAAATTAAGTTAAATCTAAGAATTAGGAAAGCAAAATATCATGAATACGATTTCCATGCAAAATGAGATTCCATTTTTAGTATTATGGAGATCACAAGATAAAATATATTTCAAAGGAATATTGTAATATTTATAAAGACCAGAATGTTAAAAAGCAATAAAAAGACAGCATCTTTTATGGTTTAAAATGAACAAATATTTTAGAATTTTTGCAAGAGAATAATTATGAAAACTTACAAACCATACCGAAAAGGTAATTCAACTATATTATGAAAAGCTGATGGCCCAAAATAAAATCAATTGAATGTTTAGCAATTACATCAAACACTTAAAAATAATTTATAGATCATATTAGACGAATTATAAGTAAAATAATTACATTATATATCTTGCAAAAGTTTAAGGATAAATTTTTATATTACTTTTTACCTTAAATTATCCTTTAGATTAATACGAAACCGAAGACTTTACTGAAAGCCGCGGCCATCTCCCTCTTCTCATCCCTCCTCCTCTTCAGAGAAAACCCTCTCCCTCTTCGGGCTAGTTCTGTCTTCGGAGGAGGCTAGTTCTGTCTTCGGTTTCGTCCTCGTGTCTGTCTTCGGTTTCGTCCTCTATACGAGGGTTTTCTCTGAAGAGGAGGAGGATGAGAAGAGGGAGAGAGCGTCCTGGCCGCGGCTTTCAGTAAAGTCTTCGGTTTCGTATTAATCTAAAGGATAATTTAAGGTAAAAAGTAAGAAGAAGAAGAAGAAGAAGAAGAAGAAGAAGAAGAAGAAGGGGGCAGCAGAGCTTGTGAAAATACCACATAATCCTTTCAAGGGGGAGAAGTTCTCCCCACGCCTCCTACATGCTTGTGAAAATTACCCATTGGCAAAAACTTGGTGATTGACACGAAAGTTGGTAACTTCATGATTTAGAGGTAAGATGATTTCATCCCTCTAATATCTGACAATAGAATCTGCTTGCAACTACATTACCCAGGTTGGATATTGGGTTTAATTTCATGGTCTTGTTCTATTCGTGGATGGTGTGCTTGAATGATGGTTACCTCTCAAAATACCATCTTTACTATTCTCTGTCAGTCGACAATTTAGGGGGGAAAGGTGCTTATTTAAGTGTGAAAATGGTATGATGAGTCTTGTACGTATCATGCTTCTGACAGAAGGTGCAGTAATTTTCGATTCTTTCTTCTGCTTTGAAGCTTATATATATCCCATTTCCAGGGAAAAAAAAATTGGCATGTGTTTCTATAGTATCATGTGGATATTCCTTGGAGTTTTGAAGATCCAATCATGTAAGCTTGATCGATGAAAGTGAGCAGAAGTGTCTTATTTTTCCGGAGATGTGGACAATTCCCTTTGTCTTGAGGTAAATAATGTATTTTAAATCATGTGTCCTCCATATTATGATCTTCACTCTTTGGTTTGAATGCTGATATTCTTTGATTGTTCATGTGGCTATTTTTGTTTTTTTGTTTTTTTTTGGGGGGGGGGGGGTGTTGGAGGGAGAGAGGGACAGAGATTTTAAAAATTTATTCTTGTGATTTCATGCCTGGGTACCTCAAGAACAAGAAAGATTGAGATTGATTTGATGAGGAGTTGCTCAGATAGATTGGGTTTGATTATGTTAAATTTATATTATTAAAACCTGTTAACACATGTAAAACTAGAAAAAGAAAATCACGACTTTGCATTTTTTATACATTAGGTACTTATGATATCTTGGTTTCCTTTATTCCTCAGAGTGACACCAAGACATAGAGATAAGTATCATTGCAACTCTCTTCCATCTGCTGGATCTCTCTGGTCTCTCTTCTCCACAAATGCTCTGCAAATCGAATCAGATTTTGTTGTGGTTGAGAAGGAAGAGAGGGGTTTTGATCTTCTGATCCGGTCTCACACAAAAACGGATCATGCTAAATGTCATCATGCTCGGCTTTTAGTATCAGGGAAAGCTCAAAATAAGTTCTTCTCTACCAGACTAGTGAATCTTTATTTACATCTTGGTGATGTCTTCTTATCTCGATGCACCTTTAATTGGATACCAAAGAAGGATGTCTTTGTTTGGAACTGTATGATGTCTGCTTATGTCCGCTGTGGTTTTTTCAGCGCCGCTATAGATTGTTACCACAAGTTTCTTTTGTCCTCTGGTCTTTGTCCTGATTTTTATACTTTTCCTCCACTGCTGAAAGCTTGTGGAAATGTATTGGAAGGAAAAAGGTTCCATTGCTCAATTATGAAGCTGGGTTTTCAATCTGACGTATTCGTTGCTGCTTCCTTGGTGCACATGTATGCTCGGCATGGGTACTTAGGTGTTGCTCGCCAGGTATTTGATGATATGCCATTTCGAGATACAGGCTCATGGAATGCAATGATTTCTGGGTATTGTCAGAATGGGAATGCTGCTGAAGCACTGGATATTTTGCTTGCTATGAAGTCACAGGGAATAAAGATGGATTCTGTAACTGTATGCAGTCTCCTTGCCATTTTTGCTCAGTTTGATGATGCATTGAGTGGGATATTGATTCATGTATACATCATTAAGCATGGGTTGGAATTTGATTTATTCGCGAATAATGCTCTAATAAACATGTATGCCAAGTTCAGTAACTTGGGAGATGCCCAACAAATATTTGAGAGCATGGTGGTAAAAGATGTAGTCTCGTGGAACTCAATTATTGCCGCATATGAACAGAATAATGATCCAGTAACTGCATGCTTGTTTTTTAAAGAGATGCAGTCAACTGGTTTAAAGCCTGATTTGTTGACAGTAGTTAGTTTAGCTTCAAGCTTTGCTCAGGTAAATGACTTGCGAAATAGCAAGTCTCTTCACTGTCTCACTCTCAGGAGGAGTTGGCTTTTGGAGGATGTAGTACTTGGAAATGCAGTTTTGGACATGTATGCCAAACTGGGCTATGTAGATTATGCACTTCAAGTGTTTGAAGAACTCCCTGCCAAAGATGTTATTTCATGGAACACTTTAATTACAGGTTATGCTCAGAATGGTCTTGCAAGTGAAGCGATTGAAGCATATCACCTGATGGGAGAGTGTGAAGGGATAACTCTGAATGAAGGAACTTGGGTGAGTATTCTAACAGCTTGTGCTAGTGCAGGAGCTCTGAAAGAAGGCATGAGAATTCATGCGCTCATTTCTAGAAATGGCCTTATAGCAGATATCTTTGTGGGGACCTGCCTGATTGACATGTATGGAAAATGCGGGAGACTTGATGACGCAATGTCATTGTTCTATGACATTCCCAGAAATACTTCAGTCCCATGGAATGCCATCATATCTTGCCATGGTCTTCATGGGCACGGTCACAAAGCCTTAAAATTATTTGAAGAGATGCAAAAAGAGGGAGTTGAGCCAGATCATATTACCTTTGTATCCTTATTGTCTGCTTGCAGCCATTCTGGTTTGGTTGATGAGGGTCAATGCAGCTTTAAGGTGATGCAGGAACAGTATAAGATTAAACCCGGTTTAAAGCATTATGGCTGCATGGTTGATTTGCTTGCTAGAGCTGGTTTGATAGAAAAGGCATATAATTTTATCCAAAACATGCCTATACGTCCTGATGCTTCTGTATGGGGTGCTCTTCTTGGTGCATGTAGAATACATGGAAATGCTGAATTGGGGACCTTAGCTTCGAATCGCTTATTTGAGGTTGATCCAGAGAATGTTGGTTATTATGTTCTATTGTCTAATATTTATGCCAATTCTGGGAAATGGGATGTAATGGGCAAAGTTAGATCATTTGCCAGAGACAGGGGCTTGAGGAAAACTCCTGGTTGGAGTTCTATTGAAGTGAACAATATGTTTGAGGTCTTCTACACTGGCAACCAGACCCATCCAAATTATGAGGAGATCTATAATGAATTGAGGACTCTGACTGCAAAAATGAAAGGCCTGGGTTACATTCCTGATTATAGATTTGTGTTGCAAGATGTAGAGGATGATGAAAAGGAGGATATTCTTACTAGTCACAGTGAGCGATTAGCCATTGCTTTCGGAATCATCAGTACCTTTCCTAAATCTCCACTTCGAATCTTCAAGAACCTGCGTGTTTGTGGTGATTGCCACATTGCCACCAAGCTCATATCTGTGATTACAGAGAGGGAGATTATTGTGAGAGATTCAAACCGTTTTCATCACTTCAAAGATGGCACTTGTTCATGTGGAGATTACTGGTGAAGTGAATTATTGTTGTTGCTAATTGGTTTGGTCAACTCTCTCATAAACTTTTGAGAATGCTGAATGGCTCGAAACAATACATGCAAAATGCCTCCTTTGCCAGTGTGGTAGTGTATATCATCTAGAATGATATAAAGCAGAATTTCTGAATACTCCTGTGAAGGTACTTACTTTGCTTTGATAAACAGTTCTAACTTTTTTTGGTTTCAGTTACTGTGCTTCTGTTTTTCCACTTTTTCCTTAATTGAGTTTTTCCCCCTAAAATGACATTTTTGTTGGGTAAGCCATACTTAAGAATTTTAAGTTTTGGGGTTTTGATGCTAATGGCTGTGAGAATTATGTTGGAAAAGGATTTCTTGCTGGTATGTCTATATGTATTGAAACAGTGCCAATTTACTTGGTGGAAATATTACTTTGTTAACAAGTGAGAAACTTCAAATATTTGTTATCACATAAGAGTGAACAGCACAATCGAAAGCTATTAGTACATCTCGTTCGTGTGCTGGATACTTTAATGTCCATTTGGCTGATCTTTACGATTGAAAGAATGGATCTGGTCGCATGTACTGTAAGGAGAAGCTGTTTTAATTGAGTAAAAGAATTATATAGAACAAGCTTTACTTGTTCAGCTCATTGAAATGGTTAAGTCTCTGGTGATGGTTTGATAATGGGAAATATCTCTATCATCATACAATGAAGGAAGTCCATATAATTGTGAGGTCTAGCAATTAATCAGAGCATATGATAGGGGACATTATTTTGCAAGCTGTGGAAAAAGAGACACCGTTTTTTTTCTTATGTCAGCTAAATATATGCAGGTGTGTTGCTACCGTACTCAAATGACTATTGAAGGGAATGTTTGACAGTCAGGAAGAGTTCACAGGCAGAGGCACATGTTCTCTCTGATGCTAATTTACTTTATATGAGGTGCTTCCGCATTTGTTTTTTGGCCCCATCTCTCTTTTGAGATAATTCAGTTGACTCTAGTGGCAGACTTGAGGATGAGAACAAGCAAAGATTGTTGTGTTGGGGAGGCTAGGCTGAGAAGAAAAATGTGCATTTCGAAAGGGACATCTGCCCGAATAACTGCTATTAGACTACTGTCTGTCCAGTTCAGTCGTATTATCTATAACAACACTTATCATGAACTTGCACGAGTCCTCGAGTAGGACATGGAGGAGGCCCTAAGGGCATAACTCTCTGTCTGTAATATCAACATATAAAAAGACGGAAGTGGTAAGCATCCTTCTTTGTCTCTGTTGCATATTTTTCTTACCTCTATTGCACACTTGATTCACTTTATTTTAGTGCCTTTCTGCTTATGGATGATGCCTTAATAAAGCTTTACAATCATACTTCTCCTGATCTCCTGTAGCTCTGGCTGCTGGCCAAGCCGTGTCACTTCTCTAATTTATTGCTATATATTAGAGCAGAATTGTTCAATGCACTTATTATGTGCTTCTGTGGCCTTAAAGCTCTTATTAAAGGAGGATATTCTAACACGATGGTGAGATTGGTGTGTAGGAGGTAGCGGGGAGCTAAGGACTTCGTTATAAGCAAGAGAGTTTGGTATCTTAAATTCATTTATCAGTTGGATGGAGCAAATGCTTAAGATGTTACATGCTAGATACAAACAGATGAATTCAAGTAGATAAGCTTTTATGGTATGTGGGTCGATTGCAACATGCTGATTAAGCTTAAGGGAAAGAATTGCGTGAGGTATACTAGGACTGGTTTATTTAAATGGTATACTGAGTAAAGAAACAGACTTTTGTTGACAAGTTTAATATGGCCAATTTGCCTAAAGGCCCCTATACAGTCTGCCACATAAAATGGGTGTGGTGGATGGGAGAATGTTTGGATGGAGGGATGGATACTTTTGAAAGAAAGAAGTGGAAGTGGTGAATTTGAGTAAATATGACTGCTTTGAAATTGTGAGATGATGGATACTTATGAAAGCTCATTGACCCAAAAAGATTTGGTAATCATTGGAGAAATGCATCTTGAGTACTTGAATGTCATGGAAGATTTGACATTGTACATAGGGCAAAGGCACAAGAAAAATTTAGTCAGGACAAATTTCTTAATAGGAAAAGGCGGGGTGGTTGTATTGGACTTCCCAATCTATTTTCCTATTGATCTTCAGAACCCAGCACAAGGTCTTTATCGGATCATATGTTGTGCAATGACAGAAAAGAGGAATATCTCGAGGAATGTGACAGCATTTTGCGAAATCACTGAGAATTCCTTTTACTGACAAGTAGCCCCAGGAGCATTGACTGATTAAATGCAATGGATTCATGCATTGGCATTATCCGTGGGCTTCAAGGTGACTGTCAATTCTGCTTGTTACTTCCACTTAAGGTAAGAAGCAACAGTTTGCACATTTGCTTACTTGCAAATAATGCATGATGCATGATGTATGCTCTTTTTTGATCGATATGACCCAGTGCTTTTGATGATCTCAGTGGTCCAGGTTGCATGAATTTTCTGAGAGGTTACTGGACAAGAACCTTTTCATTTGAAACTCAATAATGTCTGCTTCCAGCTAAGGTCCATACACTTGTCTCAGAAGACTTCATCAAACATGTCAGAATGCCTGACAGAAATAATCCTGTTGAGGGGTACTGTTTCGTGCTCTGAACATTCCATTCACTCATCCGTGAGTTTCAGGCGGATGACTATAAGTTCACTGTTTTCTATGAGATATACTATGCACATTCCGCTACTAATGTTCATTTGAGAGGTATAGCTGTCTGATTTGGCTGCATAAGCCAATAACAATCTGAAGATTATTTCGCTTCAGTCTCTCTGCTACTGTGATTTAATTACCATTGCCACATGCATGCTTGGCACTGCTGCGCAACACGACAATTGCTAAAAGAAGGAAGATTGTTTTGGCTGGAGGGTCTTCTGTACTGTGAAGCTTATGATTACAAGGATTCACTGTTTTTACCTTCTTTTTTCAGTTACTGAGGTGCTGTTATTGAATAAATCATGTCATGGTTTGGCCAAAACAAATAAAACATCATGTTAATTAATTCCATGCACACAAAATTCTTTTGCTAACAGATTTCTATTGACGAGTTATTAAGAATTATTGTAAATCATGTCAATGCGTCTTCCTCTATCTAAAAGAATTGATAAGAAGTTTCTCATTAATTATGTTGTTCAAGAGTTCTGTTGGTGAGATTATACGAACGGACACCATATATGGGCTTTGCTCCAACTGCATAATGTGACTTTCTATATTGATTCTGTTTCCAGCTCGAGATGAAAATTTAAGCAGAAGGTAAATGTCACCAAAAACCCTAAAAATTTGTCATTTATTGAGTTAGGTTTGGTGCCCAATAAAGATCTGTCGTATTATTTAGTATATCAATTTTGCAAATTAAACTAATATATATCTGTTGTTATTGATCCGAAATTGATGCAACTGCTGTTGTCGGCTGACTTTAGACTAGATTAATCGGTGGCGGGCCAACCTATCATCAGGTATAAATTTTTTTGGAGAAAATTATTAAAAAAAAAGTATAAATCTATTATACTTGTGCCGATTCAATGCTAGGCCATTCAATTTGCTAATTTAATTCTAAACCCTTTAATAATTCGCTAATTGAGTTATTTTTGTCAATTTTGGCAAAAAAATTGATGGCATGAACGTTAATAATCCTACATGGCACGACAGGCATTGATGTGGATGCATTATATATATTTTTATAATTTTTTGAATTTTAAATTTATTTTATTTTATTTTTTTACTTTTTTTATCCATTGGGTCAATGAGGGCTACTAACAACCCTTGTCGAATCTAATAGAGGGCAGCCCTTGCCCAAATTTGGCCAGGGTCTTCGCACCCCTAGCCTGTGGTTGGCATTGCGGCGTAGATCAAAATTTGCCGAAAATGATTCGATTGGCAAATTATCAAAATATTTTGGACTAAATTAGTCAAATTAAGATGATTAATACTGAATTATTATAAGTACAATAGATTTAGGACTTTTTAAAATCTTTCTCAACTCTTTTTGTCCAGACCTGCTCATAATTAGAGAAAAATAAAATTTATACATGAAATTGTTCGAATCTAGATAGACCGGTGCAAATCAATGTATATATATTTCCCGTTGATTATGAATTAAAACGATATTGCTCTTGGGGATAGTGGACGAAAATTCCACACGATAATCTCATTTTTACATTTCAGCCAATGGAAAGTTTCTCATAAGGCTTTGTGCAGACAGTGGAACGTGACAAGAGAGGAGACTTCTGTCTCGTGCCACCAAAATTCAAAGGAGAAAGGTTCCTGCTCAAACGATTTGACGAAGCCAACGTTGTCAAGTCTGTTCCATTCGGATCGAGAGTTGCTTTGCTTGAATCTCATCCCGCGTCCCCTCTTGATTCGACTTGTGAAACATTCGCGTGATTTGCTTCGTTATATAAAGGGGCCACCGATGGGTTCATCCAGCACACACTTCATCCGACATTAGTCCTTGCACCAAAAGACATTCAGAGGCAAAGAAACGATAGACGTATAGAAGCCATCATCAAAGAGGGGTCCAAAGACATGGCCAACATGTGTATAGCCATAGCGGCTGTACTGGCCGCAGTGGCTCTTCTTCAAACCTCAGCCGAGCCAACCGAGCACGTCGTTGGCGGTAAAGGCCATTGGTGGTCCGTCCCAAACGACGATGGGACTTGGGACATTCTACAAGAAATGGGCTGAGAGGCAGAAGTTCGTCAAGGGCGATTTTCTCTGTAAAGCACCCTCAAAAGAAAGTTTTCGTGTTTTAGAATGCGTTTGTTTCACGAAGAATGAATAAATTGGGAAATATTTTCCTTAAGAGTGATCACTTGTATTGTTTACAAACATGAATAAGCGAAAAATATTTTTATCATTCATGAAATTGTTTAGACATTGATGTTATCGATAATAACAACATTTTTCCATTAATTAATTTTCTTAAGTAATACAAGTGATCATTTAAAAAAATTACTTTCCGAATTATTGTGAAATAAACGAAGTCTCAATTGTAACTCTAGTTTTGATTGCTATCATTAATTTCCATCTTTAGTTGTTCTTCTCATGGTTAAGTTATGTATGCGCAACTTCTAATTGTAAATCTCACAGTTGGTTTGCATTGCAAAACGCATAACACGAGCAAGAAATTAAACATGCACTTAGGGCATAATCGAGTCGAGCTGATGCAATGCCGAGCTCGAGCTCGAGCTCGAGAGCGACTTGAAATTAGATAAAATCGATCCCGAGCAGCCATCGAGCGGAGCCCAACGGACCCGGTCTCATCCCAAGAATGCAAAGTGCATGGCGCTAGTAATGATCATTCATTCAATCAAGCATTACTTCTCATTTTGGCCCCCCCAAAACGTTGTCAGTGTTCCGCATCCCTAACGGAGGGCCAGATGTGGCGAAGGTCACGAAGGATAAATTTGAATCGTGCAACTTCAGTCCCGAGGAGCAGCGCGAAGGGGAGGGTTCAGCGGCGGCGGAGAAGTTGATGGCCAGCTTCAGTCCCGAGGAGCAGCGCGAGTCCACGGTGCTGATGAAGTAGTACTCAAAACTTCGTTTTTTTTCCGCCGTTTCGATGGGTCCTTCGCATATTTCTTATTTATGGTATTAGAATTAGACTATCCCGAGTGCCTCATGTGCAAACCCAACTGCAAATCTCGTATCTCGTGTTGTCTTCTCTTCAATAACTCTACTCATATCCCTCTCTTCCACATCGGACCTCAACATTGTACGCCTCGTCCAATAGCCAATGCCAATTTTGTTCTACCGTCGCTCTCATCTGTAGAGCCCTTTATATAAGGAAGTGCCATTGAATCTGTTTTGTAATAATGCCAACCGCAGCGATCGTGTTTTTTCGTGGTTTTCATAACAACGCTAGTTGCACAGGTTGTACTTGTCCACAAATGAATACCGCCACCATACTCGTCACCCTTGGATGAACCACGACCACCTTAATGTCAGCTCATTGTGTCTTTTGGATGGAAAGTTAGAGACATTTCTCTAGAAATATTTTCCTTTGGTAGAAATAATTTGAATATTTCTCTTGATCCTCTGTATCTATTGGGATTGACCATATATTTCCGTTTGATTATGCATATCCTTATTTGATATGTTAGCTTAAATAATCATATAACAAAGCCTGTCAATAGACTCATGCATTATTCATTATTTAATACAATAGTATAAAAGCCACGAATGGTATTGAAGCTCAATAATTGATATAAGAGTTGTGACTCTGAATGCAAAACTCCCCACCCCAACATCGTCTCGAGGTCCCGTGACATACGTCGTCGGTCACGACTTGGGCACCAACTTGGGTTGGCTGGTTCCTCTTGGCGGCTGGATCGCTTACAAAACTTTGGGCCTATAACAAGACCTTCTAGGAGGTGTCCTAAGGTTAGTTAAATGACGCTGCAAAATCATGCTTTTTTTTTTTTTTTTTAAATGTATTCAAAGGCACAACCCTCATCGTAAAACTTGTCATGCATTTTCTAAATAAGTCAAGTGCTAGGTACCGCTTTGAATTTGTTCGGCTTGAATTGAGATACCTCACGGTAGATTTGATATAATAAATTTGAGACAAAGCCTGCTTTTGCATGCTTTTGTATGCTGTGCCTTTTTGAGTGCTTCATCTCATCTCCTCCAGGAAATCTCTCACTCTCTATCAAGTGTTTCCCATTCCCATGGAAGCTTGAGCAGGGATGAAGGAATTGAGAGCGAGTTCACTTTTGCTCCATGTGTTTTCAGGCGTTTCAACGGCGCATTTTCTGTGGGCTGTTTTCATCTTCGTACGAGCACGAAAAGGGAATAAGACAACTTTCGGACACAGAGATAGAGTAGTTGATTGATGGCTAGGGAAGAGAAGACGCGGAGAAACAATGGTGGTGGACTCTTGAGGCTGCTTGTGTCGTTCTTGCTGTTGACAACATCCGCAGCGGCGACACAAACCTCGCTGATCTAGTTGGATATGAAGCTGAGGCAAGCCAAGAGGTTAGGAAGGCTTTGATGAAGGAAGCGAGGGAGAGGTGGATGATTTGTTGGGGGTGTGGTTCAAGTAGGTGTCCCATATATAAGAAGGCTTAGGCCCATGAATAGTTATTTTGTTGCTTATATATAATCTATTTCACTTGCAATTGAGAGTGAGGTAATAGAAAAGTACAATGTGCCAATCATAGTAGAATTATTTGCTAGATGTAACCTTAATTTAAAGGTGAACTAAGATAAAACCTTATTTCTTGATTTCTTTTTCAGGTTTTTTTTCTTTATTTACTTGTGATTATGCATTGAATCTTAACGGGATTAACATCTATTATCGAATTGAGAGTAGGGTTTAGGGGTTGGGGAAGAAGGGGAGAGGCGCATGACAGAGAGAATTTTTCTGGGACACCAATGAGTAAATCTAGGGTTTGAGACTGAGCAGGGAATTTGCGATTTCGGGGGAGGGGATTTGGGTAGGGTCTCATTTGAAAAAGATTTCTTATTCATTTTTAAGTTTCAACCAAATATTTAAAATTATGATTATTTTTCTGAAAAATGATTTCATAAAAATATTTTTTAGAAACGTTATATTTTTTATTTGTCGTAAAACAAACGGAGTCAATATGGGTCATAAACCCATATTATGACTCATTTTTTGTTAAATGGGTCAAATATGGATCAAGTGAAAGTTAAATATGGGTCAAATATGGGTCAAGTGAAAGTTAAATATGAGTCAAATATGGGTTGAGGGTACACCCATTATCTCTCTCCTTCCATCCCTTCCTCTATGCGTTCTCGACCTCCGTTGTCGATCTCGCCATCATGCCGTCATCACCATCATTGATCCCGAGCCTGCCATCGCCGACTAGAGCTCTGCTATCATTGATCCCGAGCCTGCCATCGCCGACTAGAGCTCTACTTAGATTTGGGCAAGCAAGCCACAACAGAGCTTCGACTGGTGAGCCCTAAGCTCACTAATCGGAGCTCGACTTAGATCTAGAAAGGCGAGCCGCGAGATCATCGGCCTTGGCCGAGCTGCGACTCGCCCGAATCTAGATAGGTGAGCCTCGAACTCCCTAACCGCAACAAATTTTGCGGCTCGCCCGAATCTAGGTAGGTGAGCCCCGAACTCGCTAGCCGCAACAAAGTTCGCGGCTCGCCCGAATCTAGGTAGACGAGCCTCGAACTCACTAGCCACATCAAAGTTCGTGGCTTGCCAGATCCGGGCGAACTCAAGCTTGACCACTGCTACTGACCTCGGTGGAGCCTAGATCGGCCGAACCTCAAGTTCGTCGGCCTTGGTTGAGTTCGGGCTTGCTGGCCTGTGTCTTGGCAAGTCACCGTTGGGCGACACCAGTAGAGGAAAATGGGGAAGAAGAAGGAAGAAGAAAGAAAAGAGAAAAGAAAAGAAAGAGAATAAAAAGAAAAAATAAAATAAAATAATAAAAAATTCAATTTTTTTAAAATAATTAAAAAATCATTTTTTTTAAATTATTTTCCAAAAACTATTTCAATTTAGAGGTATCCGCATTTTTATATGTGAAAATTTTAAAGTGGAATAAATAAGTGGAAGTAGATTTTCTTAAATTAAGTTAAAATATTAATATGTGTTAGTAATATGGGTCGGGTATGTGTTGGGTTGGGTATGGGTCATCAAAATTATATTGCATGAAAATGGGTCAAAACGGGTTAAATGGGTCAATATGGGTCGGACCATTTTCGACCCGACCCAAACCCGACCCGACCCGACCCACCCATTTGACACCCCTAGGATTCCTAATAAATGTTATAGAAGTTGAGGTTTTTTACTTAATATCAAGAAATTCTCTCCCAAACTTTCACATTTCCTTGAAAAAAATTCTTAAGTTTTAATTTGGAAAGGAAAAAGAATCCATTGGATGAAATTTAATGTATTCGATGTGCAAAAATCACTTTTAAGATGATATATTAAATAGCGATATAAGTTGTCTATAAAAATAGAAAGCTATTTGTGGATGTGCTATTTTTTCTTTGCCACTTTTAGCATTTATTTCCTCTATCATATCTAATATTTCAATTATCATTCTCTTCGCCGAGTCTATGTAAACAATTAGGTTAGTCCCATGACTAATTTGTTCATTACTGACAACTTATTGCTAGGTTGATGCACCTTCCTTAGATTGGCTAAAAGGTCAAATAATTAGCTTAAACACATCCATTGTTTCAACTCCACATCTATCATTTTAAAATTGATTGAATGGATTACATTAACAAATCATTAGTAGGTTTAAGATTAAATAGCCAAATTGAAAAGACAATACTGAATTGATGATCTTACAATAATTTTAGAACTTTTTAAAAAATTTTTTATTTTTTATTATGATATCTAAAAACAATAGTACTTTATTTATAGATACTCACACTTTTATTAATATGTGTCTTGTATCTAATATTTTAGAATGCTAAAATTTTCAAACTTTTATATTTCATGTTTTTATAATTAAATTAAGAAAATCTGTAGATTAGAAAATTAAAACAGCAGGAATATAAAACTCTTAAGTATTACTGAGGAACTTATTAGAATTTATCATTTAAAGTTAAGAGATTAATTAAATAAATTGAAAGTTTAAAAAAATTTAGATTATATATTTAGGATTACTTCAATGATCACAATGGAAGTCCAAAAATGTCGTTGCACGGGTTTAGCAATTTGGTTTAAATGTGGTATGTGTGTACCGGTTTAAGATTTTTTTACAATCCAAATTTTTTTCATTAGAGTGAATGTGACAATAATATAATAGTTTTAGGTTTTTTGGGATGGCCCTTTGTTGGGTAGGCTATGCTACCGAAGTTTAAGTTTTAGGGTTTTGATGCAAATGGCTATCAGAATTATGTTTGAGAAGGATGTCTTGCCAGTATGTCTTATGTATTCGTTAATGAGTGGAAACTTTACTTTGTTAATATGCGAGACCTTTTACATGTCTGGCCAGAATAAGATGGTGCTTATGTGGGTATATTGTCGTGCATTGCCCTTACTATTCGTTTGGCTGCTACTAGTCACAGGCCTAGTGGTTTGCATCTTCATGTTCTTATTCTCCTCTTGTTCTTTTTGTTATCAATTTTGACCCTTGGCTAATTGTATTGTCCATCATTTGCTGGTAATTCAACGTATATTCTTGGGTAATTTATTTGTTGTGCATCGGAAAGGTTAATCGTTTCTTTCATCGACTATTATTTTAGCATGATGTTTAGACTTGTTGACAATCGGTGAATTTGGGTCAAGGATTTTGGTAAACAAGCTGCACTCTTGATCAGATTGTTGGTAGGATTCTCAGCTCTGTGCAGTCATGACATGGACCAACTCGTATAGAGGAATTTCTGGTTTTTCTCTGGAAGGCGCTAGTGGAAGCACTGCTTCAGTCGGAACTGTCAAATGTTACGATATACCTGTTTGAGACGGCATTGAAGTAACGACTTGTCGCTGCTGTCATGCTTCGCTTTGAATTTCAATGATAAAAGAAATGGACACTGATTTCTGGTAGAATGCATTGAACTTTCTAACTTAACCTTAAAAGCTGCCGCAAGTGACTCAATCATTTCCTATACACATCATGGCCGGCATCGTAGGCTGCTCATGGTTGCTTTCGCGCGTGGTGTGTATGCATGTGAAGTGACATGAGCATATAATCTCGACTCATCAATTTACTTGGAGTTGAAATGGTGGGTTGATTTGCCCTGGTTATTTGTATAATTACTCATCCGAGAAATAAGAGCCCATTTTACATAGTTACTAAGATTGCCTGCATTCTCGTTGAAAATGAAGTCTTAAGGATATGATATTAGTCCCATCAGAAGTCACTATACCGGCATCCAGTGCATGGTGATCCCTGCAAGTGTTAGTGGCACTCCATGCACACTGATCAGTAATCTTTATCATCTGCTGTTGTTAGCAAAGGAGCTTGGAGCTATCTTCAAAACAACATGACTTCCCACAGATTTTCCCCCACTGAGCTTCTTCCACAGAAGGCAATCATCAAACCAGATCAGTCAGACCGGGACATCGTATAAAAGCTGCACTGAAACAACAGTTCACATTCACATAAAATGCTAACTTTGCATCCTCCGCTCCGCAAAGCAATTGATCTTCGAAGTTTTGATAACCCGACAATGTCTACTCTCCAAATATTCTTAAACCTGAACATTCTCGTTGTTTGCATTACTGAACAAATTTTATTTAGCCAAGAAGCCCAGAAACATGGTCCTACTAACCAAATTCTCTTCTGCATCGAGCTCTCACATTCAAGAGGTCTGAAGTCTGACATGCGCAACTCATCTCTATTCATCATCGCCAAAGTTACAAGCTCCAATTGCTGAGGTCCGAGGCACCAATCTCACTTCTGTAAACAAGCTCAGCCTATTTTAATATACTTAGCATCAGATTTTTAACGATGTGCTTTTTCTAAGTAATGTTGTGAATCATGTCGTAAATCTACTTGTGTTATCGAGAGTTTTGTTGGGGGATGAGACTCATTGAAACGGACATCATATCTGACTTTGCTCTGCCGGCATAATGCAACTTCCTATTTCGATTCTGCGTTTCCAAGCTCGTGATGAAAGCGAAGCACGAGATGATGGAAGTGCTGCGGTAATCATGGCAAAGTCTGAGCACTTCGTCTTCTCGATGAACCAGCTTGAGTGTGGAGAACGGAAGCTTGTTTGATTTTTGCCACTGAAAGATGCATGTACCTAATTTTCTTGCTGTCATGGCGGGATTAATCTAACCCAGAAAATCTTACAAGTCTAGGTGGCGAGGAAAAAAGAAGTGGTTCATATCATTTTCCTTCTTTGAATTATTTGATACGTTCTGTTATTTTTTGCTTGGGGAACACACGAAAATGACACTTTAACAAGCCAAACATATCTCCAAATTTTCTAGAAACCCGTCGATCACGTTCGTAATTTAGCCGGAGATATTGACAAATACTTCTCCCTAGAGGACTTTATAATTAAATAATTTTGCATAAATATGTATATTGACAAAAGGACCTTGACTTCATGACTTATATATTGTATAAATATGTTTATATTTTTGAAAATATTGTTATTTGTTTTTTAGTGGTTGAGAAGAGACTAATATGATATTGAACTGATGGGTTTTACATATGAACCTTCCATCTTACCTAACTACATATTAAACATGTGAAATTTATTGTGATAATTGAGCTAGCCATATTGAGAAAATAAGCACAAGACAACAAAAGTGCACTGGTGCAAGAAGTTATGTATATTTCTTGCTTTGTATTGAAATGCTAAACGTGCCTGTTATGTCTTGACACGAGATACTCTAATTTGTGCAAATCAAACTTAGTTATGTAAGTTTGTTTTTTTTGTTTTTTTGTTGAATAGTTATCGTAGTTTTGTTAGGACTGATACTCAAAGATGATATATAAATAGATGTGACGGATTATTAATGGACAATTAGATGGTCGAGTTATTTTCAATGCTCAATAGATATCAGTCGTTTTGCATGTCAATTTTGTAAATCAACATCGATATATCTAGTAGTATTGAACCGAAATTCATGTGGTTGTTATTATCTGATGGCTTTAGACTAATTGGTGGGCCAAACCTATCATCGGTCATAAAAATCCTCATATGAGCCTGCTCATAATTAAAGAAAAATAAAATTTTTGCGTAAAATTGTTTGGATCTGAACAAAATTGCGCACATTAATGAGATCGGCGTGTGGCTTAAGAAGGGAATAGCTTGCCCAGATCTACCCGTTTTGTCTTTCGAGCTGAACCGGTAGATACAGCTTTTGGTTCTTTCCATTTGTGTACTGACTATAATTTCATTTTTCTAGTCTGTAAATTGATTATTTTATGAGTACCGTGGCCGGTTCCACTTCCATTGCGCATTTAACAATTGCTAAAATGCGAGAGAAACCCTGCCTCATTTTTCCCAGTCGCCGTAGCAAAACGTGTTGACTGCTCAAGTATGCACATAACTTACTCTTCATAGGCCTTTCCACATTTAATTGTATGTCCCCATTAGAAAAGATGACTTGCACAAAGAATGTCAGAGAATCAAATCGGATAAAAAATAAGTCTTATATCGCTTGGATTAGGGCTGTGAGACCGTGCTAAGGGGTGCCCAAACGAGGAAATTTTCATCTCATCGGTTCATCGGCGCAGTTTTAGCTTAACCTAGCAGCTAATCGATAAAACAAACGCATTCCCATAATAGATTTTTATCATTTGCTCAATTTTAAATTATCCCCTAATGCTCATATGTAACATATACTTCCCACTGTTTGAAATCGAATGTAATATTTCTTTTGTGGATAAAGATAAAATTCACATAATCACCATAATCGTTCTTTTATGCTTTCATTGAACTTAAAAAGTAATGTTCCACACTTCTTCCAGGCGGCTAATGTGATCTCGGATCTGTGACTGAACGGAAGTCCTCTCCTTGTCGTGTCAAATTTGCTCTACGAATTCTCCGAACCTCCTCCTCATTTTACTCATGAACCAATGAGAAGTTTCAGAGGTTCTGGAGACGGGGAACGTGTCAAGGGAGGAGGAGGAGGCGTTTTCTTCCCCGGTACTGCTGGAATTCAACGCAGAAGGTTCCTGTTCAAATGATTGACAACGAAAACTTGGGCCGCATTAAAAAGGATAGGCTGATGTTTTGACTTTTGTGGGATATGCTTGAATCTCGTCCCGCGTCCCTTGATTGACTTGACGAACATTCACGGGATTTACTTCCCTATATAAGAGGCCAGAGATGGGTTCATCCAGCATTCACTTCATCATCCGATAGTTCTTGCCCCGAAAACATTCTGAGGCAAAGAAACGAGACAGGAGCCATCAAAGGGTCTAAAGACATGGCGAGGATGTGTTTAGCAATAGCGGCTGTCCTGGCCGTGGCAGCCCTTCTTCAAACCTCGGCAGCGCAGACCGTGCATGTGGTCGGGGATAGTCTCGGGTGGTTGGTCCCGCCCGGCGGTAAGATAGCCTACGAGACGTGGGCCGACATGCAGACCTTCGTGGTCGGTGACGTTCTCGGTAAGTGATTTTTGCCCTTTAACTGTACTTTTAGCTTTGATCACCATCTGAAACTTTTGGCGCTAAGAGGTTTTCTATATGATTTATCAAATATTAGTGGATTAGCAAACAAGAAAAGAAGCTTTAGCAAGTTCAATCATGCCATTAGGGATACAATCAAGTCGAGTTGAGCCGAGCTAATACTATCAAGCTTGAGCTCAACTCGACAAGATACTCGAGTACTTTCTATTCAAGCCCAAGAACAAACTGAAATTAAGTGAATCGATCTCGAGTAATCATCGAACCAAAGTTGAATAGACCAGTTTTCATCTCGAGGTGAAAATTCATGGTATTGTTATAATCGTTAGCTAACTTTTCTTCTCATTTTGGCGTAAAAAATTTTCAGTGTTCAACTTCACGACCGGGGAGCAAGATGTGGCCAGGGTCACCAAGGAGGCATTCAACTCGTGCAACTCCACAAGCCCCATCTTCCTAGACACAACCGGCCCATTCAACTACACTTTGGATGCTGCCGGTGAGTACTACTTCATCGGCACCATGGACAGCCACTGCTACTTGGGACAAAAGCTGGCCATCAACGTCTCCGGCTCTGCTGGCCCGACCCCTTCACCGCAGGCTCCGACCCCAACACCACCTCGTGGCCCCGTGACGTACATCGTAGGCGACAGCTTGGGTTGGTTGGTTCCTCCCGGTGGCTCAATCGCTTATAAAACTTGGGCATATGGCAAAACCTTCTTGGTCGGAGATGTCTTAGGTAAGTCTAATAATGCTAAGAAATCATGTTTTTCACGTCTTCAGAACATACGAGTCTCGTCCTAAAACATGTGCTAGGTATCACTTTTTTTCAATTTTTTCGGCTTTAATGGAGATGCCTCATGTTAGATTTCATACAATAAAAGAGTATTTAGAGTCAATTTGCTTTGGGAAAAATAATGAATGATTTGGAATGTTTTAAAAAAATTATTATTTGTATCACATAAAAAAATTAATCAATCAAAAATATTTTCGAATGAACTCGAGTATCTATCTTGTAGAATTAAGTAGCATGCCGACTATTTAATTAATTTCCAAAGTCTAATTGATTCTATCTTGGTTACGCAGTTTTCAACTTTGCCAATGAAACCCAAGACGTAGCGGTGGTGACGGAAGAGGCCTATGATTCATGCAACACCACCACCACCATCTCAGTCTACACGACAAGCCCCGTCAAATACACCCTCGCCAACGCAGGCAAATACTTCTTCACAAGCACCTACTCTCGCCACTGCTCCTTGGGTCAAAAGCTAGCCATCAACGTCACTGCCTCTGGCTCCACCACTCCGCCTTCCACCACCACAACTCCGACACCGTCCGGCAACCCCTCTTCCTCTGCTACATCTCCGGCAGCTGGTGGGCCCTCTGCGCCACCGCCCGTTAGCTCTGCTCCAGCTAGGGCCGTCCTTGGCATCTCATCCACGTTGTTGCTCATTGCCTTGGCTTTTGTCCATTGAAATTTTTTTTAGAATCTAGTAAATACAATATTGTTCTATACGAAATTCAATAATTACACCACACAGAGTCGTTTGTCTCGGCCACCTTTTCTTCACGCGTTTGTTTATACTTTTCACAAAATAAGGTGTTCACCAGATTATTTTAGTCTATTTTGTTCTTTGATTTATTGTCAGTCCATTCTGGACAATAAAGGTTCATCGGTGCATTCATGTTATGCATATTATTGGAGATTATGCTATATGGTTGTGTAGTGAATTGCCTTTGATTTTGCTGCCTATGAATCAATAAACATCCGATTTTAACACTCTTTCCCATTCTTTACATACATCTGATATTCAATTAAGGGTAAAAAAAAAAAAAAAAAAAAAACAGAAGTAAAATGGCATATACAATGCTCATATACATGTGGATATGTACAGAAGTCGGTCCACACCCACTTGCTTTATGGTCGCAAACGTCAGTCCATACGACTCCTATTCACGGGGCCGATGTTCAATATGAAACCCTAAGAATATCGCCACGCCACACGAGACTTCCATCCAATTTCAAGTCGTTGAAAACTTTTACACGTTAGTATGTGAGGCTCAAATTTGGAGGTTTTCGATTAGGTGTTGACTTTAATAAAGTTTGATATGCGATGTATATATTATATAATTTCGAATTTCTAGTTAGAAATTAATGTGCGAAAGACATGCCCCCGCAAAGCAAGAATGATGGAGATGACTATGCTTTTTCTTTATTACTGTTTATATCACATGAAAATTGTGGGGGCATGTGTATAGAAGCTCCTGTCGTTGATGTCAAGGATGTAGTTTAAAATAATAATTAGGAATGATTATGGTTTCAGAGTAGAATCTACAACCTAAAAATTAGATCAGTGGGAACATGTCTAGTTCCAAGTTCTAAGGTATGCAAGGAAAGTTTTAGGTTTCAAAAATTAAAAAATCTATTTTGACGAATAGGTTCAAGGTTTTAGGTAAAATAAGTTTTTGTGCCTTTATTGGTCTATGTCTTTGTGCCATCCTACTATATTCAATAGAGTCTGATGATAAGTGTATAATTTGGAATTACTAATTTTATCTTCTATTTATGACATAGATTTTTACTTTGTTAATATTTCATACTCTTTGTGTGTCTAAATATAAGTTATGATTAGTAGATTGAGCGACAAATAATGGTTATTAAATGTGATCATTCCTTGAAATGATTCAATTAATAATATAAATAAAACCTAGATAGACCTTAGAATCTATTACAGGGGTAGGTTCTAAGTTTCATGGTATGCAAAATAGAATTTCATGTTTTAAAAAATGAGGAACCTCTTTTAAGGGGTAGGTTTTAGTTTTCAAGTGAAATTTATATGGAATCTGAAACCGCTTACTTTTAATAATAATGGCCAAAAATCGTCAACTTCAAGATTGAAAAGGTTGCAGAAAAATTATCAAAAGTATATATCAATTTCCTTACGATATTACCTTCATACCTCTATTTTTTAAAATATCAATTTGCTACCTGAATTTTGTTTTTGGTGACCATTTTGCATCTTCCTATATGCTTATAGACTCACGCACAAAAAAGCCGTTTCTCTTTGGAAGACACCACCGTCCAAATCCCGAATTCCCAAGACCATCCAAGCCCCTTGAGACCCCCCAAAACCTAATCAACCAAACCAAGCGCTAAACTCCGCCACTAGCATTGGTGGTCGAGCACGCCCCTCCCCAACAATGCCGGAGCTTCCCAATGTCCATTGGAAACCTCGAAGGCGTCTTCATTCACCTGGCGCCTACTTAGGGCCTGTTTGGTAACTAACCAAACAGTGAAAATTTATGTTCTTTTATTCTCGAGAGTAAATTTGGAACAGAAATCCGTTTGTTAAAATTTTTATTCTCGGGAATAGATTTGGAACGGAATCAAGAATTAAAAAAAAAATTACTTTTTTGTTCCTGGGAACAATTCTAGAATCAACCAAATATTTTTAATTTCTCTCCTCCTTCTTTTCTTTTTCTTCTTCTTCCTTTTGACCAGTCGTCGGCCTCGACCATGGTTGGCGACCGACTGGCAATGGGCTAGACGAGGCCTGACGCCCTCGCCGGCCCCTGGTGACGTCGAGCACGGTGTGGTGCAAGCCTCATCGTGGATGAGCGATGCGACCTCACCTAGATCTAGCGAGGTCAAACTCGCCTAGCCATTGGCGAGCCTCAGCCTCATCGACCCACTGCTAGGGTGACGTTGGCTTGGCTAGGCGACGTTGGCCTAGTGGTGGGCCAATAAGGCTCGGCCTCACCGGTGGCTAGGTGAGCTCAGCCTCACTATGGTTGGGTGAGGTCGACCTCGGCTAAATTAACCTTGGCTAGATCCGGCGAGGCTCTAGCTAAGGCCGAGCTCGCCCAGCCACTTGCGAGGCTCGATCTCGTTGGCCCTTGTTTCGTCAGTTGTCAGCCGTCGGCAATTAAGGAAGAAGAAGATGAAAAGGGAAAGGAAAAAGAAGAATATTATATTTAATCATTAAAAATTAAAATAAAATATTTTGGATTAGAAATTTTTAAATTTTACCAAATGCATTTCTATCATAAGAATAAAATTTTTGGATATTTACCAAACGTTTTCAAATGCTCAGAAATTGTTTCTGGAAGCAGAATAAAAAAAATCATTTCTGAGTAGAAATTATTCCCAGACACAGAATCGTTGCCATGCACACCCTTATTCTAAGAATTCTCTCCCTCAGTCAAGGTCGCCCATGACAACTTACGACCTTAGAGCGGGGTTGAGAGGCACCTATGGCCATGTGTCTTTCGGAAATTGGAATAGACATGGAGAAATTTACAAAGGAGAGAGAGAGCCACCAGCAGCTTATCCTTAGGTCTATAAGGACATGTAGAGAGAGTGAGAGTGTTGAAGCAGAAATTATTGCGTATTTCCATTAAGCTTAGGTGGGTTTTTATATACTTAAGAGTATATTCTAGAAGATTTACTTGCAAATAAAGATATACATAAAATAGAAAAATTTCGAACTTATAAAATAAAAATTCCAAATCTTCCAAATCTGATAGCCCAATATTTGGTTGATATTATAAAGATAAGACTGTGAAATCTTCCAAATTTGATAACGCTCTATTTGATTGATACACCTTATCAGTGGAAGAGTCGAGACGCGAATCTTCAACTTATCACGTAAAAATGTGAGATGTGCTTAAGGAAGAGCTTTGGTGAGAGCATTAGTTAGTTGGTCAACTGTGGTGATATACCGTACACTACACTATCATTGAGCAACATGATCACGGACAATGTGGAAGTCAATTTTAATATGTTTGGTGTGAGCATGGAAAACTGGATCTGTAGATAAATAAATAGCATCGATATTATCGCACTAAAGAATGAAAGGACCTTGAAGAGGGAACCCAAGCTCTTGAAAGAGTGACTCAAGTCAAATGAGTTCAACTGGAACATCAGCAAGAGCTTTACATACTTTGTGCAATAGCGTGCTACGATTCATTTCTTTCTAAAATTCCCAGAGATCAATTTACTTTCAAGGAAAATAGCATACCCTCCAATTGACTTCCTCCTATCAGAGCTACTGGCCCAATCTGCATCGGAAAATGCTTGCAAGCGAGTATCATTAGATTGAAAAAGAAGCAAACCAAATAACCTTATATGTTTGAGATAGTGCATGATGCGTTTCAATATTTACTTGTTACATATACTTCCCATTGTTTGAAATCAAATATAACATATCTTTCGTGGATAAAAGATAAAATTCACATAATAATCGTAGTTGTTCTTTTTATGCTTTCATTGAACTTCAAAAGTAATCCTTTGCACTTCTTTCAGGCGGCTGATTTAATCTCGTTTCAGGAACGGAACAGAAGTCCTGTCCTTGTCAGGTCAAAATTGCTCTACAATTTCTCCGAACCTCCTTCTCATTTTACTCTTGGACCAATGAGAAGTTTCAGAGGTTCTGGAGACGGGGAACGTGTCTAGAGGGAGGAGCATTTTCTTTTCCAGTGCTGCCAGAATTCAACGCAGAAGGTTCCTGTTCAAATGATCGACAAGGACAACGTGGAATTTGACTTTTGTGGAATTTGCTTGAATGTCGTCCCGCGTCCCTTGATTGACTAGACAAACATTCGCGTGATTTGCTTCGTTATATAAGAGGCCTGAAATGGGTTCGTCCAGCACTCACTTCATCCGATTAGCTCTTGCACCAAAAAACATTCGAAGGCAAAAGAACGAGACAGAAGAGCCATCAAACGGTCTAAAGACATGGACAGAATGTGTTTAGCCATAGCGGCTGTCCTGGCGGTGGCAGCCCTTCTTCAAACCTCAGGGGCACAGACCGTGCACGTCGTCGGGGATAGCCTCGGGTGGTTGGTCCCACCCGGTGGTAAGATAGCCTACGAGACGTGGGCCAACATGCAGACCTTTGTGGTCGGCGATGTTCTCGGTAAGAGTTTTTTTACACTTTAACTGTACTTTTAGCTTTGCTTGCCATCTTAAAAGGCACTTTGTGCTAAGAGTTTTCTACATGATTTATCAAATATTAGTGGATTAGCTTTCAACATTTTAGCAAGTTCAATCATGCAATTAGGGATACAATCAAGTTGAGTCGAGTCAAGCTAACAATATCAAGCTTGAGCTCAACTCGATAAGATACTCAAGTAGTTTGAATTCAAGCTCAATAATAACTTGAAATTAGGTGAATTGACCTTGAGTAATCATCGAACCAAACCTGAATAGACCAGTTTTCATTCCGAGATGAAAATCCATGGTGCTATTATAATCATTAATTAAATTTTCTTCTCATTTTGGCTTCGAATTTTTTCAGTGTTCAACTTCACAACAGGGAAGCAAGATGTGGCCAGGGTCACCAAGGAGGCATTCGACTCGTGCAACTCCACAAGCCCCATCTTCCTAGACACAACCGGCCCGTTCAACTACACTTTGGATGCTGCCGGTGAGTACTACTTCATCGGCACCATGGACAGCCACTGCTACTTGGGACAAAAGCTGGCCATCAACGTCTCCGGCTCTGCTGGCCCAACCCCTTCACCGCAGGCTCCAATCCCAACACCACCTCGTGGCCCTTTGACGTACATCGTAGGCGACAGCTTGGGTTGGCTGGTTCCTCTCGGCGGCTCAATCGCTTATAAAACTTGGGCATATGGCAAAACCTTCTTGGTCGGAGATGTCTTAGGTAAGTCTAATAATGCTAAGAAATCATGTTTTTCACGTCTTCAGAACATACAAGTCTCGTCCTAAAACATGTGCTAGGTATCACTTTTTTTCAATTTTTTCGGCTTTAATGGAGATGCCTCATTTAAGATTTCATACAATAAAAGAGTATTTAGAGTCAATTTGCTTTGGGAAAAATAATGAATGATTTGGGATGTTTTAAAAAAATTATTATTTGTATCATGTTAAAAAATTAGTCAATCAAAAATATGTTCGAATGAACTCGAGTATCTATCTTTTAGCATGCCGACTATTTAATTAATTTCCAAAGTCTAATTGATTCTATCTTGGTTACCCAGTTTTCAACTTTGCCAACGAAACCCAAGACGTAGCGGTGGTGACAGAAGAGGCCTATGATTCATGCAACACCACCACCACCATCTCGGTCTACACGACAAGCCCCGTCAAATACACCCTCGCCAACGCGGGTGAATACTTCTTCACAAGCACCTACTCTCGCCACTGCTCCTTGGGTCAGAAGCTAGCCATCAACGTCACTGCCTCTGGCTCCGCCACTCCGCCTTCCACCACCACAACTCCGACACCGTCCAGCAACCCCTCTTCCTCTGCTCCATCTCCAGTGGCCGGTGGGCCCTCCGCGCCACCTCCCGATAGCTCTGCTCCAGCTAGGGCCGTCCTCGGCATCTCATCTACGTTGTTGCTCGTTGCCTTGGCTTTTGTCCATTGATTTTTTTTTTTAGAATCTAGTAAATACAATATTGTTCTATACGAAATTCAATAGATACACCACACACAATCATTTGTCTCGGTCATCTCTTCTTCACGTGCTTGTTTGTACTTTTCACAAAATAAGGTGTTCACCAGATTTTTAAGGCAATTTTGTACCTTGATTTATTGTCAGTCCATTCAGGACAATAAAGGTTATCGGTGCATTAATTTCATGCAAGTTATTGGAGATTATGCTATATGGTTGAGTGGCGAATTACCTTTGATTTTGCTGCCTATGAATCAATAAACATCCGATTTTAACACTCTTTCCCATTCTTTACATATATCTGATATTCAATTAAGAAAAAGAACAGAAGTAAAATAGCATATATGCACATATATGTGGGTATATACATAAACACATAGTCATATACAAGTATACATGCCCATATACATGTAGATATGAATATAAGCCGGTCCACACGCACTTGCTTTGTGGTCGCAAACGTCAGTCCATACGACTCCTATTCACGGGGCCGGTGCTCAATATGAAACCCTAAGAATATAGCCACGCCACATGAGACTTCCATCCCCTTTCAAGTCATTGAAAACTTTTACACGTTAGTATGTGGGGCTCAATTTTCAAGGGCTTCGGTTAGGTGTTGACTTTAATAAAGTTTGATATGCGATGTATATATTATATAATTTCGAATTTCTAGTTAGAAATTGATGTGCGAAAGACATGCTCCCGCAACGCAAGAATGATGGAGATGACTATTCTTTTTCTTTATTATTGTTTATGTCACATGAAAATTGTGGGGATGCGTATAGAACCTACTCTCGTTGACGTCAAGGATGTAGTTTAAAATAATAATTAGAGACGAGCATGGGTTCCAGGATAGAAGTCGGAACCTAAGAATTGGATTGATAGAAACCTATTCGGTTACAAATTCTAAGATATGCAAAATAGATTTTAAGTTCCAAAAATTAAAGAACCCGTTTCGACAGGTAGATTCCAAGTTTTAAGCAAAATAATTTTTTATGTTTTTCTTTGTCTATCTCTTTGCACGAATTCGACGATGAATGTATAATCTACAATAACTAGTTTGAACTTTCATTTATAACATTTTTTTTTACCTTGTTAATGTTTCATATTCTTTGTGTGTCTAAATATAAGTTGTAATCAGTAAATTGTTACAACAAGTGATAGTAATTAAAGGTGATAATTCATTGAAATCATTCAATTTATAATACAGATAGAACTTAGACAAACCTTGGAATTTGTTATGGATAGGGGTGTAAACAGTTTAGTTCAGTTCTATTTTTCAAAAAAAGGAAATCGAATCTATTCGATAAGATGTAATTCCGACCCAATTGAAAGAAAATCCAGTTTGATTTCGTTCAGTTTGGTTTTTTATTTTCTTATTTTTGCATTGCTTATTCAAATCAAAGTGAAAAAAAGGTGAGAAACAAGAGAGATTTTAAGTTGATTGTTTAATTTTTATTTAGAATTCCGGTTCGGCTTGATTAGTTAAACCAAACCAAAAATCGAATCGAAAAAGTTAATAGTTATTTTTCGATTATCTAAACCAAACTGAAAATACACGAAATTTCAATTTGATTTTCAATTTAGTTCTTGATACTCCTAGTTATAGGGCATGTTCTAGGTTTTATGATATATAGAGTAGATTTCAGATTTAAAAAAAAATGAAAAACATATTTTAACGAGTCAGGTATTACGTTCCAAATGGAACTTGTATGGAACCCCAAACATATATGAAACCTAAAACTGTTCACCTATAATAAAAAATGTCAACTTCAAAATTGGAAAGGCTGTGGGAAAAAAACCAAAAGCATATATCGCTTTCCTTTCGATATCACCCAACCCAAGCCCTAAGCTCGGCCAGTAGCATCAGTCGTCACCGACGCCCCTCCCCTAATAACGCCGGAGCTTGCTATTGTCCATTGGAAACCTCGAAGATGTCTTCATTCGCCCTGCGCCTGCTTACTCTATAAATTCTCTCTCTCAATCAACCTCAGTCGACGTCGCTCATGGTGGCTCATGACCTTAGAGCAAGGTTGAGGGGCACCCGTGGCCATGTGTCTTTCAGAAAATCGGAATAGAGAGGGAGATGGAGAAAGTGGCAGAGGAGAGAGAGCCACCAGCCCCGATGGATAGACCTTTTCCATAGGTCTATAAGGACATGTAGAGAGAGAGAGAGAGAGAGAGAAGCATAATATAGTTGAGTAGAGGCGGCGGCTACTATGGCGAGGAGGTCACTGGTGGCGATGGCTACGGTGTGTTGGGGATCGACGGTGGTAGACGATGGCGCATTTGGAAAGAAGAAGGGAGATGATGCCTTTGTGATGATGGAGGTTAGGATTCGTGGAAGAGGGGTTTTCCTCTACAAGTGGCGAATTGACATATAAAAAATAGAGGTATCAAAGTGATATTTGGATGTAGAATGATAGTTCTTTTCTATCACTCGCTTGAGTGGCGTCGCTGGATCAAGCTCTCTTCCTCTTGCAAAAGGTCGAGAGTTCGAGTCCCACTTCTTCACAGAGTGACTTACCCCGGTGGCACGTGTGTGGTGACTAGCACGTGTTGCCCCCTGGGTTTACTCCCTTAACTGTCGACAGGAAAAAAATAAAAATGATAGTTTTTTTTCTGTATTTGGGAAATCTTTTTGAGTCCTAATGAATGTGATATACAAGTCTAGGTTTCTACTTAATTTCATGAGATTTTACTCTAAACTTTCACTTTTTCTGAGAAAAATTCTTAATTTTCATTTAGAAAAGAAAAGACTCCACTCATTAAAATTTCAATGTATTTGAAGTGCAAAAGTCCCGACCAAGAAAAAAAAGCTGCAAAAGGCGCTTTTAACATGATATTTTATATAGCGCAATAAGTGATCCATTAGGAATATAAAGGTACTTGTGAATGTACTATTTTTTCTCCTCCATTTTTAGCCATTAATTTCTTCATCTTATCCAATATTTTAATTATCATTGTCGTGCAGAGTTTATGTAAATAGTTATGTGAATCCCATGATTAATTGTTAGGTATTGACAACCCAATCTAAGATTGTGATACTATCCCATGCAATGTTTAATAATGAATTAAATATCGTAAAGATTTTGAATAAAACTGGCTAAATGGTCAAATGATTAGCTTAAATATATCCCTCATTTTAACTTAGCATTTGTCATTCCGAATAATCATTGAGGTCACAACTAACGAGCATGGATCCTTTTGTCATATATAATACTCCAATTGACATTTTAATATATGTCAATTATTAATTTTTTAAAATGAGATTATTGTCGATGGTTGAAAGATATCAAGACATACAAGAGAGTACCGTTATACCCTATCATGGTGGAGTCTTATTAAGATGCATTTGGCAGCTAAGCCCAAATTATGTTGACAAAGAATATAATATATATGTTAGTCAAACATATAGTCAGTGTACAACTTGTTATCTTAAATATAAAAGAAAAAAGAAATTTGAAGTATAGTTTTTGAGGAAATTGATATTTAATGGTATCTAAATTTTAGTTCGATATATAATATCATTCTTAAACTTTTAATTCATTCATTATCGTTTTTAAATTATTCTTAAATGTTCGATTTGATTTTAAACCTTTAATATATTCAATTTAGTATTTTTATTTTTCTAAACAAAATTGAATCAGTCATTCATTATTATTCATAAATTTTCATAATTACGTTATTCCCAAATTTTAGAATATCTTTTCATTTCAATTAATTTTCCTAATTAATAAAAAAAATTATTGCTTTTTACATTTTTGGTCTTTTGAAGTTTTGAAGTATTATAATAGTTCTATTTAAGTATGTTTTAACTTATAACCTCTATGATAATAAAGTAGAACCTCATTTAGAGTTGTATCGGTTGGATATTTCTGTTATTATAAGAATATGTGTTAATATAGTGAGATCTCAAAACGGAATTAATCTAAATCTTGTTCCTAATTTTTTAGATAGAAAACACTTTAAAGCTTTTGTATTTTGCGTTTTCTTGTTTAAATTAAGTTAAATCTATGAATTAGGAAAGCAAAATAGCATGAATATGAATTCCTTGCAAAATGAGATTCCAATTTTAGTATTACGGAGATCACAAGATAAAATATATTTCAAAGGAATATTGTAATATATATAAAGATCAAAATGTTAAAAATCAATAAAAAGACAGCATCTTTTATGGTTCTAAATGAACAGATATATTAGAATTTGTGCAAGAGTATAATTATGAAAACTTACAAACAATACCGAAAAGCTGATTCAACTATATTATGAAAAGCTGATGGCCTCAAATAAAATCAATTGAATGTTTAGCAATTACATCAAACACTTAAAAATAATTTATAGATCATATTAGACGAATTATAAGTAAAATAATTACATTATATATATTGCCAAAGTTTAAGGATAAATTTTTATATTACTTTTTACCTTAAATTATCCTTTAGATTAATACGAAACCGAAGACTTTACTGAAAGCCGCGGCCAGGACGCTCTCTCCCTCTTCTCATCCCTCCTCCTCTTCAGAGAAAACCCTCGGGAAGAAGAAGAAGAAGAAGAAGAAGGGGGCAGCAGAGCGAGCATCCGTCGATTACACCGCGCGTTTACTCTGTAAGTAGAATCTCGCCTCCTTTCCTTTGCCCTGAATCCCGTTCTTGTTCTCAATTTCCGAGCTTTTTCCGAAGCGCGTGCGATGAATCTTGGAAGATCCAAGCTCGTGCTTCGGTCCTTGTTCGCCTGCTTATTGGTCGATTGATTGGTCGAAGAACTTGGGTTTTTTTCTGTGGGTTCTGTTGCTGCATCGATGTTTTATGCCGATGTTGTCGCGATTCTGTGTTTGTTTGTCTGGCTAATTTGTTTTTGGGGTCAAGATGCTCGCTGGTGCTGAAAAAGATTTAAGCTTGGGTCAGAGATTGGAATTGGGTTGTTGTGTATGTTTCAGTTTCTGAGAATTCAATTTCAGGGTGTTTGTCTTTTTTGGGTTTGCAGTGGTCTGGTAGAATTTATTAAGACCACTTGCGGTGATGTGTTTGCAATCAGATAGATTTCGTACTTCTGGTTGTCGGCATACACGACGACTCGGGTTTGAGATCTGTTACTGAAATATGGGTTTGTCTTGGAAGGTGATAGAGTGGTCATTCCTTGAAAATTTATTTTCCCCTGTTGGGTCTTTAATGGTGAAAATGGAATGCATTTGAGTTTCTTCAGTTGCTTTGTGGTAGGGATTTCTTCAGTTGCTTTGTCCACAAATGACTCCGCTGGGATTTGAACCCCTCCCCTTCGGTAGGGGGAGGCCCAAAGATGTTTGTGGTGGGATGTTGTGTATGGATAAACTTACATATTGTTTGGACCTTTTCTTGGTTTCTAGATACGTGAGAAATCCATGGTAGAGTGCGACCATAATGACCGAATTTATTATCTTCTTGTATAAGGATACTAGATTACCTAATATCCAATAGAGGATTCTCTCTTTTCTCGTAAGAGACTTTAAACCTTACAAGTTCAAGGGCAGGGACAAAGACTGGTGTGAATGAAACTAGGAAAGACTCAATAAATCTAGGGCACTCCCGCTAGTTGTAAGAGAAAGAAGTAAGGTTTCCTCTTTTCAGTTCTGACTCTTCCGCTCCAGTTGTTGCCTTTCTTTGTTAGAATTCAATCCAACAATAGGCCTCTTAGTGAAAATAGAGATTATCAGACGATATAGTAAAAAGAAGAAAAAGGACGCACTACATCTATATTTTCTATATTTGAATTAAGACAATTCCAAATAGAAAAACTTCAATCATTTCCATTTTTTTGAAAGGGAAAAAGGAGAGGTAATATCTATCCCTACATATTAATCCGCATTGCTCATGAATCTCAATGACCACTAATTGGAAATTGACACAGTAAGGAACTAACCAGAGACCTGGCCTGTGAAGTAAATTTTGGGAGCAATGCATCCTTCCTGAATGTAGCACACAACTCTCTTCTGTACTGTGCTTATGAGGCTGATCTTGAGCCATCATCCAAGCATGAATACCTTCATTTAAAGATAATACAAACTCAGGATCTTCTGCTGCACTGATTGCTTGAGAAACAAACAGGCGTTGTCCAATACTATTGTGGATCTTTTTGTGATATATTTATGATGTAGAAATACCAATTCAAATTGAGTGAATTCAAAAACGATGATACTGCATGAAAGATAGATAAATAAATTCAATATATAAAATAAATAAATAAAAAAAGAATAAAGAATAAAGAGTAATAGGAAAATCATGAAGTGATTTGAGAGAAAAAGGACTATTTGTTTTTCTTGTTTTATCTGAAAGAGCAGATCATATGAAAATGTAGCCGATTCTTTCGTTTCGTTTGGTCGGTAGCTATCATCCAGGAAGCGGCCAAATTTTTATTCCATGGAGGCTTATGTGATCCAACCATACCGCATAATCCTTTCAAGGGTGTTCTAAGTCAATTATTTAAGCTTCATGCCCGGCAGGAGAAGTGTTTCATTTTCACTTTGGGTCTTATGTCATTTAATGTGTGCCATGACCATCTTCCCTACTCATTTGCACCTTGATATGCTCTGGGATTTAATCATATGTCACGATTCATATCATTTATCAGATTCAAACAAGTTAACATTGTTTGCAGAAAGTAGTATTATTTTGCAGCATTGTACTTTGAAACTAACTTTTCTGGAAGTTCCTTTTTTCATTTGTAGAAACCATATGGTTTTGCTTTTTCTGAAAAAATTGTCCCTCTTTATGGGGAGAAAATCCCTGCTTCAAATAAGAATTCATTCCCCTCTAGATCGGTTTGAGCAACCCAGAAGAACTGGCCTAGCTGAACATGCATTTCTATGTTCTGTGTTTTAAGTTCAAATTTTCAAGAACTAAGATTCCACCATGAGTGGTTAAATATATGCATCATCGCGTTGAGCTCATCTGCATGGACTTGTATCTATTTGTTTATTTGGTCAATTACATCCAAAATACAGGAGTATCATTAAAATATGGGATTGCAATTTTGGATCTTTAATTTTTCTGCTGAACTCTTTCTTTTTGATGAGATTCTGGTTTTTGTGTATAGTGTGCAACTATCTTTCTTGCTGAAGCTTGATAGTTCTTTTGTGATTGCAAGAATTGACTGGTTTAGATCATTTTATATTTAGCAGTTATTTAAGGTTGGGTGATCTTCTTCAATTAAGTCTAGTCTAAATCATGATGTATATTGAAGTTGGTGTGTGAAGGCTTACTATCAAGGCCTGCAGCAAGTGGGAGTTACAACTGGCTCTGTTAACCCATAGTACAAGTGGGACAGTCCCAGCTCATGACATGACAATTTGACCCAATCCTTTTGAAGATCTTGAAATGTCTGGGTGCTGACTCTTCAAATTGATAGATGGCATTCGCCTCTCAAATTTTAAATTTCGGTTAGGAGATGGCATACTGTCATTGTGTCATAAGTAATTCAGAGAATTTTCTATACATGCTAAAACAACTTAACCTTTATTATGATGGAAAATTGTTTGATGCGAAACAGGGCAAAAGCAGTCAGTTGTGTCATTTTGAAGTAGTTAAGTTTTTTCTGCACCAGAGAAGGGTTTCTCAATTGATTTTCCACTTATTTTGGTGTGCTCTTGTCTGACGTTTGATATATTGCCACTTGTACCCTTTGATAAGTTGATTGGTATGTTAGGTTGCAATGTTTCCGGTTCTTCTATTTACTGAAAATCCATGGTTTTTTTCCCCATTTATTGGCTTAAAACTAGGCTTGCGTCGATGTTGACAGTTTTGTGAGACTTTCAAGATTTTGTTTGGTTTTGTGATATCTGTCTGGATTTGCCAGGCCTTCTGACCATGCCGAAGAATAAGGGAAAGGGAGGAAAGAACAGGAAGAGGGGAAAGAATGAAGCCGATGATGAAAAGCGTGAACTTGTTTTCAAGGAAGATGGGCAGGAGTATGCTCAAGTACTTCGCATGCTCGGTAATGGCCGATGTGAAGCAATGTGTATCGATGGGACCAAGCGCCTTTGCCACATAAGAGGGAAGATGCACAAGAAGGTTTGGATCGCAGCAGGTGATATCATACTCGTGGGGCTTCGTGACTACCAGGATGACAAGGCTGATGTGATACTCAAGTACATGCCTGATGAGGCCAGGCTTCTTAAGGCATATGGAGAGCTTCCCGAGAACACACGTCTCAATGAGGGTATTGCTGGTGGCCTTGATGAGGAGGATGAAGGCCCTGGTGATGATTACATTGAATTCGAGGACGAAGACATTGATAAGATCTAAACTGGGTTTGATAAACACCCCTGTTCGGTTACCTGGAATGTTTCCTGTCATTGAGTTATGTTTGCTTATGGTCAATTACACAGCATTTGGTATTCATGTTATAAAGTTGGATCTGGTTGTGAACCCTCGTGTAATCTCCATTTTACGCAGCACAAGATTCTATATATTTGCTCTGTCTCTGCAAGTGTTTTATATTACCCTTCGCACAGGTAATAATTAAGTTGCCTTAGGGAAGGCAGCTGATTTCTAGATGCGGCTGGAGGGTCGAAGTGTTTTCTCCAATTTCATTCTATCTGGTGCTTATGTATGCTCTGCTTTTGCTCTGGCTTTTGGCTTTGTCGTCAGCCATGCTACATCGTCGCTGGTCTACTAAGAATTGATAGCCCTTTTAACTTCACTCCGGTTTTGAAGTCAAGATCGCGTTGGCAATTGGTCTCGTGAATTTATCTTTGTTAGGGTGAGCTTTCCCAAGTATACTAACTTTGCTATGTCCAAGAATCGCAACATCAAATAGGCGATCTTCAATACACTCAAACTAATAGATCGCCTATTTGATATTGCGATTCAAGTTTTGAGCTTAGGCCATTACGTCAGAAACCGTGTTCGACTTTCAGCGTTCCTCGTAAGGGCGAAAGAGATTGGTTCTGTACAACGTGAAATTCGATCTCTTGGTAGTATGATTCAATTTTTGCTAATAGCTTAAACTTTTCGAATATAATGCTTTAGAAAATATCAGTAGGAGCTCGAAAACTCCAACAAGGGCCTCTAGTGATAAGCTAGTAATTTGACGCCTAATCTAATTGCGTTTCTTATTTTAATTTATCGGTACTCATAAGCCTCACTTCCCAAATTCCCAGCTCATATTTTTCTTTCCCACTATGCGGAAATACAGGAAGTGACATTGGGGAGTCTCACCCCTCAATGATTCTTGTCTTTTGAGCTTTTTCTAAATCTAAGCTTGATATTGTCTTTACCTCCATTTTCCATATATCATCTTGCGGCTACTGGTTAGTGCTAAAGGATTGTCAGGTTGGTCAACTTAAATGACCGCTTCTAGAAATCACCGATGCTTTTGATTTTCGAGAAAGAGTGCTGAGGAGCGTGCCTGTCTTATAGAAAGGGCGTCATGTTTCATTTGTTTTAGATTTTTTAAAAGCAAAAAGGTCACTTGACGGATCCGACGTTAGGACAAGTTCCACCTAACTCATAAATATTATTTAACGGAAAAGGACCTACAATTTCCATGCATCGCTAAAGTCTTTTTCCTTAGTCAAATCCACGATCAACATGAAATTGTATACTAATTGCTAGATTCGGAGGCATAGATCATCTTTTCATCGAATTAATTTGCAATGGAAATTGTGTATCCACTGCTCTTGATTTTGACCCTTTCGTCCCGCCATGTTTCTAACTTCTATATGCAAAATTGCTTGGTTCCCTCCACTTTGCATGCAAAGTCAACAAACCTCACCCACCATTGGTTCTTGCTCTCTTCTTCCTGCTTGGGTTCTTCGATTTCTTTATACTCCCAGACCAGGTCTTCAAAGACAATGTGAAACGTAAGGCCTTTAAATTATGAGAAGAGTTAGACTCAAAATACTATTGTCCAGATCCATGGCAGACATTGTTGCCTTCTTTGACACATTCCCCGCTTCCAGTTTCCCATTTTGGCTCCTCACAACGAACTTGAAGCAATATGGAAGCTTCATGAGTGTTAGCCACGGGGAGGGAAAATTGTCCAAAAATTCCTATCCTTATTACATGGTGGCAAATTGAATCTTAAACTTTCTAATTTGGCCAACTTGATTCTAAATCTTTTAATGATATTCCAATATAGTCATTCCAGACAATTTTGACTGAAAATCGCTAACGTGGCTATAAGCCATCCCACAGGGCGTGGTCTTTCTAATTTTTCTGTTTTATATATTTGGTTATTCCTTTTCTTTTCTTTCCACTTTTCATCTTCTCGAAAGGCAGGCAAGGGTGTCAAGGACTCGACAATAGCTAAAAATCCTTGTCGACTACAAGACAAGGGCTACACTTCCTCACTGGTCACTAGGTGAGGACTACAAGGGCCTCGTCGGCTGTAGTTGAGAGCTCGCAAGCCCTCACCAGCCTCATATGAGGCCACAAAGCCCTTTCAAGCCCTTCCCCAAATCTGTTCAAGGACCGCAACCCTTGCCTATGGTCAATGAGGCCTTTGCAGCCCTTGCCCAAGGTTGGCAAGGGCTACGACCTTTGCCCACATCAATGCCAGCATGCCACTTAGGACAATTGGTGGCCAGCAATTTTATGTCAAAATTGGCTAGAAGATCCATATTGAAACACTGTTAAAAGACTTAAGATTAAATTAGATAAATTAAAAAATTTAGGACTGAATTGATCGATGTATAATATGTTTAGGAATTTTTACATAATTATCCCGTGGTGGGTATATATTTGAACTTTTGAAAAATTTGCTGTAAAAACTAATAGCCTTCAAAAAAAAAAATTTGACTCTCATCCGGGCTAAACAGCAATAAAGAAAGTAGTTTTACTCAAGTTTAATACCAATTAATTATCCACTTAAACTTATAAATATTGGGAGAATACATGTATCTAAAAGAATATAAACCTTGTGACAGGTTGACGTCAAATAGTTTAATAGTTTTGGAGGAAAATCATGTACATGTATATAAAGAGCATATAAATTAGTAATATGAGATACTTTCGCGGAAGATAGCGGCGAAGCAACGTTGGCAAATATCACAAACATTCAAATCTTTCCCTCTGCGTATTGGCAATTTTTTAAGAGAAAATCAGTGCCTTGCATGGACTTTCATAGATGGCATTCGATGAAAAGCATTGACTTAGGGAAAACAGAAAAATCCCTACAAAAACAGATAAGTCTTTAGGTTTGGCGAAGTCTTCACGCAGCAGCCTGATCTTCTGGAAGGCCAACCGGTCCAAAGCGCCCCATCCGTTCGAGAAGGTGTTCCATTTTGAATAGTTTTGTTTTTGTGGCCAACCTATTTGTAATAGTTCAAACAGCAATTGAGGATTATCGCAATTTGGTTCGGTTTGGTTCCGTTGAATTCGATTTGATTTGGCTGGAGAGAAATTTAGACCATATTGGATCTCCAATTAATTTGATATCTAATTGTCAATTGATTAGCCGAATTGGATGCCTATTTAGAGTAAGACAGATAAAGATCATTTCTAGTTTGTTTCTACGTTACATATTTCTTTATAGATTTTCAACTCAATCGCGCACTTCCCTAAAATTCAACATCCTCGTTTGTCGTTACTTAAAAGAAGCATCGAAATGGACGACGCTTAATTGGATGGATGATGTTAAATTAGCATATTATGTTATGCGAACGTTATGTTATGTCGGGTCGTGGATGCAAAAGTCATGCTGACCTGGACAAACTCCTCACCATCCACGTGGTACATCTCCCGGTTGAACATTCCAAACCCATCGCCAAAGCAATGTAAGACACAGATCCTATAAATAGAAACCCCAGCCCAAATGATCCTCTCACTTCGCTTCCAACTCTCTCTCTCTCTCTCTCTCATTTTTCTGAGTTTAAAGAAGTTCAGAAAGCACGTCATAAGGGAAGGAAGGAAGGAAGGAAAATGATGAGAGGAATGAACATGCTTGTGTTGATGGTGCTCCTAGGAGCCGCCATCCGGAGTTGCAGCGCTCAGACGACGCATGTGGTCGGCGATTCGCTCGGGTGGGTCGTCCCGCCCGCTGGTGCGATAGCCTACTCCACTTGGGCTGCCAACGAAACCTTCGTCGTGGGCGACACTCTCGGTACGAGTTCTTCACTTAACTTCTGCATTCATGGTTCTTTTCTTCCCGTCCTACTGCTTTTGTTACAAGTCATGAGTCTTGATAGCATCTTTTCATGCACGTACGTTGTAAACCCAGCTCATAATTAATCTTCTCTTCAAATGGTTTGCAGAAAGATAAGTGCATGTGCTTCAAAGAGTGCAAACAAAACAGTTTTCTCAATTTCATTCACGATGAAACGCACCATGTGTTGAGACCTAACTTACAAAGGACTTTGAATTATAATTTTGATATATGCTAGTAGCAATCTACTTTCTTTAATTCTTCATTTTCGAGCCCAATTGAGAAGTGACTAGAATCATGAAATCTTGAGGACCGAAAGCATAAATGATTATTTATTCGTTCATCTAATAGCGTAAGCTTTTCACATATTGCATTATTCCCAAGTGGACTATTGCTCGCATGGCAAATTTGCAAGAGAACGCTCAAATGTTTCCGGCTCTATGCAGTCTTCAATTTCACAACCGGAAAGGATGATGTGGCCCAGGTCACGAAGGCAGCATACGACAGCTGCAACTCCACGAACCCCATCTCCCGCTGGACCAACGGGCCGGCGAGCATCACCCTCAACCAATCCGGCGAGTACTTCTTCATCTCCACGTATGACAGGCGCTGCAGCCTCGGCGAGAAGCTCGCGATCAACGTGAGCACTGCCTCAGCTCCCGCCCCAGCCCCAACAACTACACCAACACCACCAGCTGCTTCTGCACCCACACCAGCCACGACCACAACCCCGACAAGATCACCGGTGACTTACACCGTGGGTGATGGCGTTGGATGGAATGTGCTTGTCAACACCACTCAGGCCTATGAGCTCTGGGCTGCCAACAAGACCTTCATGGTTGGTGACATCTTAGGTGAGTTTTTTTCTTTTCATATCTTTATTTGAGAGCAGTATATATTGAATCACAAGTTTTTATCTAACTGCTTAAATTCTCAAACCAACGATAATGATCTCATGAAAAGCAAAACCAAAGATAAAGTGCTAAAGAAAAACATCAGTCCCTATTTTATGAAATGAAATTTTTTTTCTCTATCTTTCAAACTAAAGATATAGTTGAATTTGATTTCCCAAAAGGCTAAAACTTAGCATAGACAAATATCATTGAACGTATTGAAATAGACATCGGTACGGGTATTAATTATAACTCCCTTTATTTTGGAATATGTAGTGTTCAACTTTGTGAATGGGACGCAAAACGTCGCCGAGGTCACCAAATCAGCGTACGACTCCTGCAACACAACCTCCACCATCTCCGTCTACACGGTCCCGCCGGTCAGAATCACCCTTACCACCCCCGGTGAGCACTTCTACACATCCACCTACCCAGACCGCTGCTCCCTCGGCCAGAAGCTCGCCATCACTGTGAATGCTGCCTCGGCTCCTGCCCCGATCCCAACAACTACACCAACACCACCGGCTGCTTCTGCGCCAGCACCGGCAACAGCATCGGCGACAGCACCGACAAGGTCACCAGTGACTTACACCGTGGGTGACGGTGTTGGATGGAATGTGCTTGTCAACACCACTCAGGCCTATGAGCTCTGGGCTGCCAACAAGACCTTTATGGTTGGCGACATCCTAGGTGAGTCTATTTCTATTCATATCTCTATTTGAGAGAATTACATATTGAATCACGATTTTTTCTTTAACGGTTCAAAATTCTTAAATCGGCTATAGTGTTCCCACGAAATGTAAAAGCAAAGATAGAGTGCTAAAGAAAAACAACAATCCCTATCTTATGAAATGATTTTTTTTCTCTAGATTTCAGACTAAATATATAGTTGGATTTGATTTCCTAAAAGGCTAAAACTTAGCATGGACAAGCTTTATTGGACGTATTGACATAGACATTGATTTGGCTATTAATTATAACGCCATTCATTTTGGTATATGCAGTGTTCAACTTTGTGAATGGGACACAGAACGTTGCCGAGGTTACCAAATCAGCATATGAGTCCTGCAACACCACCTCCACTATCTCCATCTACACGGTCCCGCCAGTCAGAATCACCCTTACCACCGCCGGCGAGCACTTCTACACATCCACCTACCCAGACCGCTGCTCCCTCGGCCAGAAGCTTGCCATCAATGTTACTGGCAGCTCCGCTGCGACCCCATCACCGTCTCCCGCTGCCACCACCCCATCAACACCATCGCCATCCTCTGCTACCCCTCCATCATCTACTGCCACACCGCCCTCCACCTCTACTAGTCCTCCTCCACCTTCTACCACCACCACGCCCTCTCCAACAGGCTCCGCCACCCCTCCATCACCAGGGAACTCGGCTGCCTCCTTGAGTGTCACCGGCTTGTTCCCGGGGATGTTGTCTGTCGCCATAATGTTGTTGTACTAGATTATTTAAGTGATCCTTCTCCTTTGTTCATTACAGGGTGATTGTGATTTGTATTTGTGAATTGTTTTTGAGGATTGAGACTCATACTTGTTGATTATGATTGATTGTATACAATAAAGTTGATTTTTCGTGAACTACGTACTAGAGTAGCTAGATAACTAATTGGGTCCTCAGCTCAATTTATCAAACCTTCTCGAAGTCAAAGTTCTTGACCAGCCGATCATTTTACCTAGGGAAATTCAGCATTTGGCTTTGACAAGGCGCCAAAATTGAGGAATTCAAATAGCCAATCGCAGGTTGACAGGTGGGCTTTTGATTAGCAAAGAGTGATCCAATCGCACGTTCTAATGAGCTGCCACCAAACTCTTGGAAGTAATTATCATGGTATTCTTTTATCGATGTCATGAAAAGTGGCTCGAGAAAAGTCCATGTGATTTCATTTGATTATTGGTCGTGTTTCTTGCCGTCCGATTTTTCACAAAATTACCTTTGCCCTGTCCCACCCTCGAGGAAAGAAACTCTCGAGGGGTTAATTGAATCCCAAAGGTGATTGTGAATTCTGGTACCCAAGAAGGGTGAGACTTACAATTATATCACGAGTTCTACGTCTTGCTTGGTCTATTTATTATTGCATAGGGGCGAGTATCGGTCCGGGATCAATCTTGGACCAACTCTAAACTGGCCCAACCCTACTAGCCTTAGTCTAGTTCCCAAGTAGATTGGGCCAATCTTAGTCCTAGGAACCTTGGACTCTGCATTATACGAGTTGATCATCAGTCTTAGGACTTTAGAATTGGTCCAACTTGAACCAACCTTTTATAAATATGATATATACTATATATATGATATATATTATATATTATATTTGTTTTGTCTACTCTAAATCCTAGTGCCTCTGCCTCTTTTCTTTCTTATGTAGTTCTACCATGTAAATTAGAAAGTAGATACCTGGCCCAAATTTGACCAAAAGAAAAAAGAAAAATAAATCCTCTTCGATTGCCTCACTCTATTCGCTTGCCTTGCTTGCCTCACAAGCACAATTCAACCGATGAAATCACTTAACTCTCTTAGCTCACATCACAAACGCAACTTAACAATTGCAAATGGAGATTTCTATTGTTATCCAATCGTAGATTTATGTTTGATATGTATCAGTGTTCATGATTTGATTACTCAATGTCGCATTGTTGAGGGATATGTTATTTGAAAGAGTATGCTTTCCCTTTTAAGAAATACAAATAATGAAATAGAAAAACAATCAGTTGGTTCTGGTTTAACCGTAGTACTGGATTGGATTTATAAGGTCGGTCTGATCCTCGATCTAGGCTCAATAGGATCAGTTCCCAGTCTTAAAAATTGAGGATCAACACTATGCGGATTAGTCAATGAGTTTGACATTGGACAGGCCCAACCTAAACTATGCTCACTCTCACCGCTGCAGATTACATCACACATTATAGCTATTTGTCATGAATCTGCCCATTGATAAGAAAGACGCGGTTAATATATTCTTCGTTAAGCGAATGGACCAGGAGGAGAAACCCCCTATGAGCATTTCCATAGGGGTCCTACATGACATTGACCGTAAAAAAATTACTGAGCTGAAGTCTTCTTCTTTTTTTCTTTTTCTTTTTCTCAAATGTTGCCTCTCTTCTTCTCCTTTTGCTGCAAGTCATTTCTTATTCCTTCTTCGTTTTCGTCGTCACTCTCGCATCTTTAGAGAAAAAAATGGCCGTGATCATTTGTCTCAAAAGCGAATGCACCTATGACATCTTCGAGCGGTCATTACCGACCCGGCATTGACCCGGTTAAAAGTTTGCGAACCTAGATTTTTTTTTACTCTCTCTCTCTCTCTCTCTCAAATTATATGTTATTCCTTCGTCCTCTTTATTCTCGCTCTTGCATCTCTAGAAAGAAAATGGTCGTGAGCATTTGTCGCAAAATGAACACAGATATGACATATTCGAGCGGCCGCTGCCACTAGAGTGGACTCTCAAGTTCAAGCCTTGGGATCATGGCCGCTGGAGCTTTGAAGTCACAGCCATGGCCGCTCTCTCTCCTCTTACTCATAGCTATGGCCGCTATTTCTATGAGTTTGCACCATGCATGCTCAATATTCGAATTCCCAGCCACTCACAAGCTTTGTGTTCAGCAATGGCTGCTCAAGCTTCAAGCTCTTAGAGGTGAGCATTGGTCTAAGGTCAACCCTGAACTGGCCCAACCCATCCGGTCTTGGTACACTATGTGGGTTAGTTCTCAATCCTAATACTTTAGGATCGGTCCAACCCAAATCAACCTATGTAAGGACCGTGCCCAACCTAGCCAGTCCTAATCTAGTTCTTAGGGGACTAGGCTAGTTTTTGGTTCTAGGACCCTTGAACTCTATACTGTGTGAGTTGGTCCTAGGTTCTAAGACTTTAGGGTTGGTCCAACCCATAGCAACCATGTATAAATATTTAATGACATAAGTACAGCAGGAGTGCCAAAAGTTGATACAAAGGGACACACTTAAGTGCCAAAAGTTACAAAAGGTACACTTAAGTGCCACTTTTTAAAAAAATTGGATTACTTAAGTGCCAAGTCGCAGGAACCCTGCCGGAAATCTTACGTAGCAATTTTTTATTAATTTTCTTGCCTACGTGGCTCGCCGGAAACCGAATAGACCAAAAATCAGCCAAAACGACGTCGTTTTGACGACGTGGATTTAAAAATTATTAATTAAATAATATTAAATAATTATGAATATATTATTATAAAATCGATTTTATTAAAAAAAAAAAAAAAAAAAAGGAGGAGGGGATCGGCGAGGGCCGTGTAGCCCTCGCCGCCCCACCTCGCCCGGGAAGGGCCGGCGACGGTGGGGGAGGGTCAGCTGGGGTCGTCGGGCCTCGGCCAGTGGCCGGCGACCCGGTCGGCCAGCGGCGAGGCCGCGACCCTCGCTGGATCTGGGGAGGGTCGCGACCCTCGCCCCAGATCCGGGCGAGGCGCGCAGCCCTCGCCGCCGGCCGACCGAGGTCGCCGGCCACATCGGCCGGGGCCCGGCGACCCTGGCCGACCGGGGTCACCGGCCACCGGCCAAGGCCCGGCGACCCCGGCCGACCCTCCCCCATCATTGCCGGCCCTTCCCTGTGAGGTGGGGCGGCGACGGCGGCGGCGGGGGCTGCACGGCCCTCGCCGATCCCCTCCTTTTTTTTTTTTTTTAAATAAAATCGATTTTAATTTTTCAAAAATCTAACGTGGACAATTTTTTTTAAAAAAATTGCCACGTGGATTTTTTATTTTGAAAAAAATACTTCATCAGAAATGAAGTCATCGGAAAATGGACACGTGGCAATTTGGCCAGAATTTTTCGCCATTGGCACTTAAGTGTACCTTTTGTAACTTTTGGCACTTAAGTGTCCCTTTGTGCCAACTTTTGACACTCCAGAGGTCCGCACCTCAATATTCAATATATTTAATATATTATGTATATATCATCATATATATATTATATATTTTATATACTCTAAACACTTGTGCCTCTACCTTTGTTCTTGCTTATGTGATTTTGCCATTTACATTAGAAAGTAGAAACCCAGCCTAGACTCGACTAAAAATAAAAATAAAAATAAAAATAGAAACCCTCTTTTCTCACCTCGCTTTGTTTGCTCACCTCAGCCTTGCTCACCTTGCTTGCCTCTCTTGGCTAGCCTCATGAGCACGGCTCCATAATTACAAATGGAGATTTCTATTGTTGCCTTATGTTAGATTTATATTTGATATATACCATTGTTCATAGTTTGATTACTCAATATCATATTATTGATGAGTATGTAATTTGAAAGAGTATGTTTATCCTCTTAAGGAATACAAAAAACGAAAAAAAAAAATTACTTGGTTTCGGGTTGATCCTAAAATCGGATCAAACAAATAGGGTCAATTTGGTCCTTGATTTTAGGCTCAATAAAGTCAATTTCCAATCCCAAAAATTGAGGACCAACATTGTGTAGGTTGAACCCTAAGTTAGAGGTTAGATCGGTCCAACTCAGACCATGCTCACCCTTAACCCTTAACATGGCAGCCCTCTCTTGCTTGATCGCTCCCAACCATGGCTGCTTGAGCTTGGAATTTGTCACCATGGCCGTCAAATCTCTAACCTCACAGTAAAGGCCGGTCGAGCTTTAAGGTTGTGGTTGTGGTTACTAGAGCTTCAAGCTCCCCACTAAGGCTACTCAAGCGTCGACATCTTGTGGCCATGCACGCTCAAGCTCAAGAAGGTCACGCGAGCGTCAAGGCTAGGGTTTTGTGTATTTTCAATTTTCAATTTTCAATTTTTTTTGTCTTTCTAAGATTTTTCTAGTCATTTAATCTATATAAGCTTCTTGTACCAACTCAGCATTCTGTAGACTTGTCAAAATGAGCCATAGACCCATCTCTTAACTATATGGGTGTTAAATGAGTTATAAATTACGGTGTGTTTGTTTCAATAAAAGTAGTTTCCCGGAAAGTGTTTTTCGGACTTTCTGTTGTTTGTTTTTCCAAAAACGATTTGGTTAATGGAAAATATTTTCCAGTCAACATAAATTTTATGTATTATTTTAGGAAAATGAATTCCTGTGCATGGGAATGGGAAAACACTTTCTTTCTTTATCAAGTCTTTAGGTCATTCCCATTTTAAATGTCATTCAATCATTTTTCAAATGTGATCCAAACGCCTGAAAACATTTTCAATCACATATCATCAAACACAAGAAAACTAATCATTTTCCATGAAAATGATTTCCTAGAAAACATTTTCCAAAAATGGTACGATTTTCGCGAAACAAACAAACCCTTAGTTAATTATATTGAATAAATGAGTTTAAACACAATACATATGTTAAATGGGTCATAAGTTAGTTAGTTAATTATATCGAATAAATGAGTTTAAACACAATTTGTGTTTTAAATTATTCATAAATGGGTGTACAATTTACTTAGATCTAACATAATTCTATAACTCTTTCTTATTTTCTCTCACCTTCACTCGATCTCGTGCTCAATCACTCCATAGTCTCTCATCAGTTTGGCTATAATTTTCTTAATTTGGGTTAAATATAAAAGTGTCTTAGTAATACTAGTCGGGTTGGGAGCGGGTCACTAAATTATATTACATGGAAATTGATCAAAATACATTAAATGGATCTTTTTGTGTTGGACCATTTATAATCCAATCTAAACCACTTGTTGGATGGATCTAGTGTTCCAAGGGAGAATTATCCAATATTCTAAACTCATTGTAAATATGCCAATTCAATTCTAAACCTTTGTTTTTATTTGCAAATTCAGTCATAAACCTTTTACAATTGTGCCAATTTAGTCTATCGAGCAAAATTTGGCCGGCTAGTGCTAACATGGCCATCAGCCAGCACTGGCCATTCGGTGAACAATTTTTTAATATTTTTAATTTTTTCCTTTTTTCCCCCTCTTTTCTTCCTCCTTGGCTTCTTCTCCACACGGTGGCCGATGAGGGTTGTGGCCCTTGCTCACCCTTGCTGGTGGCATTGCCTAGATTTGCGTGAGGCTTGGGGGCCGTGGGCGAGGCAGCTTCGCTGCCATGGCCTGGCTATGCCGAAGCTATCGGTGAGCCTTGCCAAAGCCTCACCAACCACTACGTGGAGAAGAATCCAAGGAGGAAGAAGAGGTGGGAAAAGAAAAGGAAAAAAAAAGATATTCAAAAAATATATATTAGAAAATTGTTCGCCGATGGCCATGTTAGCACTGGCTAGCTAAAGTTCACTGTATGGACTGAATTGGTACAATTACAAAAATTTTAGAACTAAATTGGCAAAAAAAAATAGGTTTAAGACTAAATTAGAACAATTACAATAGATTTAAAAAAAAATTGGTAATTCTCCTAGTTTTTCGACAATTCATTTGAGCAAAAATCAATGTTAAAGAATAAGAGGTTGATGGAAGGATCAATGATGCAACCTTTTGAAATGTATATTGACAATTTAGATATATTTTTGTAAAAAAAAAAAGTGCTTGGTTTTCACCAATTTTGCTAAATTAGGCTCCGTTCGTTAACGGGTCTATTTTTATATATTTTTTGTTCTTTTGTTTCCTAGACAAGAAAAAGAATGTAAATTTATTTGGTAACATTAGTTAATTTTCCTACTCCCGGTATAAAAAAAGTGGCCAAGGAATAGATTTGGAATAGAAACAACACATAGAAAAAAGTTTTTTCTTATTCTTGAGAACAATTTTTGGAATTATTTTTTTTATTTTTTTTTGTTTTCTTCTTCTTTCTTCTTATTTCTCTTCTAACAAGTTGCCCACTGGCTACCGTTGATTGCGATTGCTCACCTACTGCCACCGCCCATTGCCTACCACCAATCAATTAGAGGAGGAAGAAGAAGAGAGGAAAAGAAAAAAAATCTCAAAAAATTATTAAAAAATTAAAAGAAATTCTACATCACAAAAAAATTTGTTGGTCGTAATAAATGCATTCCTATTATTTTTTCTATTTCAAGAATATAAATTTTGTATAATTATCAAATGCGTTTTATTATTCAAAAACTATTTTAAGAATAGAAAAAAAATAAACTATTTCTAAGAACAAAAATGTTACTAAACGTACTATTAATTTCCCTCGAGCGATGCATGTAGCTATTAGCTAAGCTTGTATTTTGCCCTCAAAAGTTTTTTTTTTTTTTAATGACCCAGGGAACCCGCACCCCGCCGACAGCCGGAGGAGTAAACCCTGGGAGTCGCATGTGCTAGCCACCACACACATGCAACCAAGTAAGTTACTAACCCTGAGGGTCGCACGTGCTAGCCACCACACACATGCAACCAGGAAAGTCACCCTATGACGAAATTAGGATTCGAACTCTCGACTTTTTGCGAGAGGAAAATAGCGCAAACCAACAATGCCACCCAAGCGGGTGGTTGCCCTCAAAAGTTGATAAAGCATACTATTAAAAAAAAAACCAAATTCGTGAAGATCTAATTAGTACATAGGAAAAAAAAACCAATAAAATGCCAATTTTTAACCAGCTTTTAAGTATGAGAACACTACTTTACGTACTGAAATAATAGCTAAAGTAGGGCGTGGCTCAATTGGTAAGGTTCCTTTCGTGGGAACCTGAAGGTGAAGGTTTCTTGTGCTTTGCCCCCACGTAGTCGTGATCCATGAGCGATGGTGCTACTTCGATACCACCTTGGATGCCGAGTTCGAACCCACTGTCGCGTACTCATATCAAACCCAAATATGCATACGATTGTGCTCTACAGTTGAATTACGCCCAAAATGGTTCGTTACCCTCCCCTAGAGCAATTGACCGTAGTTGAAGCACTTTTCTTGACGAGACACTTTGCTAATCTAAAGATCAACTAAAATATTAGTCGAAATTTGGATAATTTATATAAAAAAATTATAGTGGAGATGAATTCAATCAATGTGGTGTCCAGAATTCTATTATAATTGCTAAATCATTGACTAAGTTTAGAAGAGAGGAATAAGCAACTTCTGTATATTTCGATATATTTTATACAAATGATACAAGGGCCTATTTATAGACTGTTCTAGACAACTATCTAAAGTAATAAAATATTATAATATCAAATAAAATCAATGAGAATCAATTAGAGAAAATATGACCAATCAGGGAAAGATTGATATCACTAATAGGATCAATAAGGGAAAATTGATATTTCTAATATTCCCCCTCAAACTCAATGTAACATAGAAGATATCAATTGAAGTTTGGAGAAAAGATCTTTAAAATGTCTAGGTAGATGTGCCTTAGTGAAAACATCAGCATATCAACCGATAAGCTAAGAACAAGGCGAATAGCACCATGAAGTACATGAGAGCATATGAAATGACAGTCTATTCAATATGTTTGGTACGCTCATGAAAAACATCATCATGGGCTATCTAAATCGCACTTTGGTTATTGTTCTACCATTATGACGGACACTCGTGTCTTCTAATAACCACCGCAACTATCTTAATTCCAAAGTTGTATCAGCGAGAGCATGACATTCTGCTTCCATACTCGACCGAGTGATGGTAGTCTGTTTCTTGTTTTGCCAAGAGAATAGTGAAGTGCCTAAAAAGAAACAATAGCTTGTAATGGAGCGACGATCTTGAGGGTCGTTGGCCCAGTCAATGTCAAAATAAGCCTTCAATATCAAAGTAGATTGAGAAGTAATGAAGGCCATGAAATAATGTACCCTTGATATAGCGAAAAATTCGAAGTACTACCACAAAATGCATCATGCGAGGCGTGGTTATTGTTCCCTTTGGTACTACCACAAAATAATGTACCCTTTGGTTATTGTTCTACCATTATGACGGACACTCATGTTTTCTAATAACCACCGCAACTATCTTAATTCCAAAGTTGTATCAGCGAGAGCATGACATTCTGCTTCCATACTCGGCCGAGTGATGGTAGTCTGTTTCTTGTTTTGCCAAGAGAACAATGGAGTGCCTAAAAAGAAACAATAGCTTGTAATGGAGCGACGATCTTGAGGGTCATTGGCCCAGTCAGCGTCAGAATAAGCCTTCAATATCAAGGTAGATTGAGAAGGATAGTGAAGGCCATGAAATAATGCACCCTTGATACAGCGAAAAATTCGAAGTACTACCACAAAATGCATCATGTGAGGCGTGGTCATGTACAAACTAACAATGTGGACATCATATGCAATGTCAGATCACGTGACATTAAGATATATAAGACTGCTGATAAGCAGTCAATAGAGTGTATGATTCAAAAGAGGCACCCCATCTTTGGCATTAGATTTAGCATTAGTCTCAATAGGAGTGGTATTGATCTTGTTGTCAATGAGTCTAGCTCGAGAGACAAAATCAATGGCATATTTGGCTTGTTAAAGATAATAACCAAAGGAGTCTAAATAAACTTCTAAGCCTAAAAAGTAGCTTAGTTGCTTGAGATCTTTCATTTCAAATTGTTGACTTAGATATTGCTTGAGTTTTGAAATGCCAATATCATCGTCGCTAGTAATAACCATGCTACCCATATATAAAAGAAGCATAATATACCCATGAGATATGCGTCAAACAAAAAGAGCATGACCATAATGATTGGATTTGAAGCCAAGAGATTCTATGGTAAAGCTAAATTTGGAATACCATGCATGAGTAGCCTGTTTCAAACCATATAATGCTCTACATAATCAACACATTTTATTAGAAGAATGAGTATATCCAGGAGGAGACATCATATAGAGTTTTTCACTAAGATCACCATACCATAATGCATTTTTAACATCCATCTGGAATAATGACCAATGCTTAATTGCAACAACAACAAGGAGACTTTGAACAAAAGTAATACATGCAATAGGAGCAAAAGTAATTTCATAGTCAACTTTGTAATCTTGAGTAAAGCCTTTCGCCACTAGTCGAGCTTTGTAACGATCCATAGTACCATCTACCTTTGTTTTGATCTTATATACCCATTTACAACCTACAAGAGACTTATTGAGAGTCAAATCAACCAAATCCCATTAATGTGATTTATCTAAGGCTTGTAGCTCATTTGCCATTGCTTGTTGACAAAGAGGATTATTGCTAACTTCTCTATACGTGCAAGGTTCAAAAAGGGAAGCAATGGTAGAGTAACAATGGTAATTATGAAGTCAAACATAACATTAACTTGCCCTGATGGAGCAACGAACAAAGGATAATGGAATGTCAACTAATGGAGTATCTGCGGCTAGAGTAGACATGTCGGAAGTTGCCAAGGTGGTATCGCCAATAGAACTTGCATCAAGATTAGAAGGAGGATGAGGAGGAGGTAGTTCAAGAGAGGAGTATTCATGACCAGAGGTAGGTGTGAGGGCTCTTCAGGAAATAAATCCACAGAAGTATTGGTAAACAAAGGAACATGAGGCGATGACTTGAAGGGAGAAAAAAAAAAAGAATACATCTTGTGCTCCCAAAAGGTAATGTGATGAGATACACAAAGATGATTAGATATAGGATCCCAACATAACCTTTATACTCAATACCATATCCAAGGAAGCAACATAGACAGGCACAAGGCTCTAATTTTATGCGTTCATGTGGGAGAAGATGTACAAAGCAAGCGCTACCAAAGACTTGAAAAAGACTATGGGTACACTACCATACAAATGCTCATAAGGAGAAACATTATCTATTATAGGTGACGGAGTACGATTAATGGTGTATATAGTAGTAAGATAAGCCTCTCCCTAAAATAGTTTCAGACAAGATGCATAGACTAGAAGAGTATGTCTAATATCTAAAATATGTCTATATTTATGTTCTGCTCAACCATTTTGCTAAGAAGTTCCTGGACATGAATGATGAATGATGGTATTGTTTTGGGAGAGAATCCAAAGAAATTCAGTATCTCGAAATTCCATGGCATTATCAGTACGAAAAACCTTGATATCTTTGTTGACACTCAATTTTTTGTTCAAATGCTTTAAATGCCCATCTATGTTGCATATATAAATATATATTAATTCATAGAAAAGATAAACAAAATTAATTAATTAAAAAAATTATTATAAAAAAAATCAAAAAGAAAAGAAAAGAAAAAATCAGTCTGGGCGGGCATAAAACGACCCACTCCTTTTTCACAAATTTTTGGCCCTAATACTATCTCTCCTTGGGCCTTTTCCCTTTTGTTTCTTTTCAGCCCGTTTCTCTTTATTTCTTCCATTGGCCCGTTTGGCTTACAATTCGAAGCCCACGTAAGCAACTTAAGCCCGAAAGAGAAAAAGAGAACAAGGACCAGACATTGAAAAGCCAAGCCCATCTCACCTTCCCTCTTATTTTCCCATCATACACGCTCACACGCGGGGGACACCGGTAAAAACGCGGCGGCAGCACGCAGTAAGGATGCACACGGATGGAGTAAGGATGCACACAGATAGAGAGAAAAGGGAGAAAAAGAAGAAGAAAAGAGAAACAAAGAAAAGAAGCTGCCGATTGCCGTCATCCTGGGGACCCTCCCACGGTAGTGACATTGGCCGCGCGACGCTAGCAAGGGAAGATTCCCTTGCTGCGCTGTCACATGGTGGAGAGGAGGGTGATGTTTTTCGAAGAAGAGCTGGATGGGGAGCAGTAGTAGATCGGCGAGGAAAAAAGGGAGAAAAAAAAAGGAGGCCAGGGGCAATGCTCGAGGAGACCGTTTGTCCAGTGAACCCCTCTCACAGCGGTGACGATTTTCAGATAGCAACAAAGGAGATGGCAACGACACCACTCAGGCAACGACGCTGCTCGGACGACCCCCCACCACGGAGACGAAAATGGTCGAGGGAGCAACTCAGGGGAGCAAAACAGCTGGCTGACCAGGAAGAGAGAGCTTGAGGGTTTTTCTAGGTAAGAGAGGAAAAAGGGAGATCTGGAAAAATAAGGGGGTCGAGTGAGAGAGATATGTTAAATTATGACTCGAGTTTGAATTTTCACAAACTTTCATAGAAGGATTTTGATTTGTTCAAAATATTTCTTTATCCTATTCAATATTGGTTTTCTTGTTATTCCAAGTTTGACTAGGATTATTTTGCAGAAAATGATAAATACAAGAGTTTCCTCTTTTATCTATAAAAGAAATCTAGTAGTGTTAGGTTTACACAAATGTCTGCTGGCTCTCCTGTGGATGTAGGTGGTGCCCTTATTTTTCTTTTTAATTTTCGTGTTGATGTAAATTGCAAGATTCTCATATTATATTTTTCTACAAGCTCTGTAGAGGAGAGAAGAGAAGAAACTGAGAAAGAGAGAAGAATCGGAGGAGGAGCTAGCGAGAGAGTTTTATGCGGAGAGGGAGCTAGAGTGACGAAAAAAGGAGAAACCAGAAAAAAAAAAAAAAAAAAAAAAACGGCAGAAACGGAGAAGACAGAAGAAAAAAAAAAAACCGAAGAAAGGAAGATCGAAGAAAAAACGCAGAATGGAGGCTGGGGGCTGTTCTGTTTTTGAGGGCTGAAAAGTGACGATTTTCAGCGGAAACAACAGAAAAAAGAAAAGAAAAAAGAGCGAGAGATCCGAGAGCACTGAAGTGAGGAGTGAGAGGACCTCTCCGGCGACCACTACGCCCGAGTCTTGACCGGCGGCGCAATGTTTCCCTTCCTCGACACATCCTTCCAGGTCAGTTACCTTCTTTGCTTTCTCTAGTCTCGAAATCGTTTTGACCCGAGGATCCCGGCTTAAAGGCGTTATGAGGCAACCGGACTAAGTTCGATATATGTAGAGCTCGTCCTCTGTTCGCCACCGTCGAGCCGGGTAGGACCCCAGCACTCAAGCGCGCTAGCACCCCGTGCTGCTTTGTTTGGAACTCGCCCGACCGAGGCTCGCGTGGCTTCGGTTCGCCCGAGTCTTGACTCCGATGGTGTTGCTTTTTCTTGAACCTAGACCCCGTTTGGTTGCTTATGCCTATTTTGGTCGAGTTTTGATACCTCATTAAGTTATCGTTTGCCCCCCTTGGTCGATGCCTGTCGGGTGTTCGACGAAAGGTCTCTGCCCTCCTTGGTCGATGCCTGTCGGGTGTTCGACGAAAGGTCTCTGGGATGTCTACGAACGTCTTGGCTGTCTTACTCGAACTGCAGACTTCCTGTTCTCGTTCTGTGGGTTTCTATAGGTGTCATGGTCATGTTTTTTGCTTCTTTTCTTCACGGTTACTTTTGTTTGTATGGTGTGTTTCGAGCTCAATGTCCGATGACGGATGGTGGCCAGCGATGCCTCTTGCAGTGGGTGAGGGCGATTAGGTGGTGAACAAGAAGCGTCTAGTCCGGTGTCTTCAGTGAAATCAACGAAGGTTTAGTATTTGTCTTGCTGGCTTTTACTTAGGATGGTTGAATACTAACGCATGACATTCTGGAAAATTGGCGTTAGGCGCAAGAACACTTGAAGATGAAGACAAGGGGAGAGTAATAGAGAAACAGAACAAAATTAAAAAAAGAAAAAAGAGAAAAAGCCAAAATTCGAAAAAAGATAGAAAATAAGAAGATGGGCTTCGCTTCGGTCTTATGTGTGTCGTGGGCCCAAGTGAATGATCGGGCTGAGTTGGTCACGGGCTGGGGATGACTGGGCCATAGGTAGAAACGGAAAACGGACTTTCAGTTGGGCCGAGTTTTGAAAATGAGTGAAATGGGCTATTTTAATTTTTGTTATTAATGGGCCATTTTAAGAAAAATTCGTCCGGGCCGCTCGGCCAGCCCGGTTTCTTTAGCCTAGCCCGGACCAATAGGGTCCGGGTCGGTGTAGTAGGGCCGGGTCTCCCGACCCGGTCGGAATTACTTTTTTGAATAAATTAATTAAAAAATTAAAAAAATTCAGAAATTCCAGAAAAATCTTAAAAAGTCTAAAAAATTCGAAAATCCTTAAAAATTAAACAAAAATTTTCAAAAATGTTAAAAGTTTTGAAATTTTTTTAAACAAAAAATCCGAAATATTTTTAAAATTCAAAAAAAATTAGAAAATTAGAAAATTCCAAAAACATTAATAAAAAAAATTTAAAAAATTTTCAGAAAAGCCAAAAATATCAAAAATTTTGAAAATTGTTTTGTTTAATTTTGGAAAATTAGAAAATATTAAAAATTTCAAAATTTCAAAAAAATTCAGAAAAATTTAGAAAAAATTTTAAAAATAATAAAACCCTTAAAAAAAAGGAAAATATCAAAATTGAATAAGCCTTTTAGGGATTTACAATAGGTTTTCCTGGTTTACGATATTAGGTTATTCCTGTAGTTGTAATAATATTTTGGATACTATTTTTTTTACTTTAGAACGGTTAGGATAGACTTTATTTTCCTCGAATATATTGTTGAGATATCACTAATGCACGATCAAGTTAGGTACTGAAATAGCGTTAGTTGCGTGACTAACGTAATCAAGTCCCCGACCCTAGACTCTTTGGTTGCGTAAAAAATGAGATACGCTCCCATATCTCACTTGGTTCCTAGTCGATCTCAATACACTAATGGCGACTCCCTATTTGAAAAATTTTATGAATATCACAACGTCGCGCGAGGTATGGGCTTGGGAGAGCCCGAGTTAATTATGGGCTGTCAGTCCGAAATTGACAATACTCCTAAACCTATATTTTCAAAAAATTAGGTCGCAACAATCATGAGAAAATTGTGTTTTATCATAACAACAAAATCATGGTAGATATTAGTACGTTCATATCAATTTTTCATAAGTAAAGCCATATATAATGAGAATGATCATCCACAAAGATTACGAAATAGCAAAAGCCTCTCATTGTGGGAGTTGGAGATGGTCCCAAAATATCATAATGAATAAGATCAAAAGGAGTATGAGAGACAAATTCATTAAAATCAAAAGGCAAGGTATGATGTTTTCCCAATTGACAAGGTAATCAAAATGTTTATTATCAACAAAACCTAAGTGACCATTTGAAATTAACGATTTTAATCTAGAACATGAAGGATGACCTAATCGAGAGTGTCAAGTTTCATATGACACTATGGTTGCACATCGAGCAAAGGATTGAGAATATTTTAGGAAACAAACTCAAATAAGTGTCCCACTCTATGGCCTGCCCCAATAGTCTATCCCGTCCATGGACTATGCCCATAACAACCACGGGAAGAGAAGTGGATATCAAAGCCAAGTTCACACCATTGTCCTATTGAAATCAAATTTAGGGACAGTTTGGGAATCATGAATGTCATAGAAAAGGATAATGTAGATTTTGAAATGTCTCATGTATGACTAACTCTCATTTGAAAATTATCTGCAATGTGAATAGTAGGGACATGTGAATTTGATGATTTTAACATAAACAAATCAAAATTTGAGGTCATATGTTGCAGCAAGTAGAGTCAAAGTACCACAAATTAGAAGTACCTAGAGCAACATACATAATAGAAGGAACAAAGAAGCTAGAAGTACCAAATTCTCGAATAATAGAGTGAAGATCCTCTAACGAAAGAGTGATAGACAATCCATTAGGAAAAGTCTTTATGGTAGGAGTAGTGGCTGATGAATTTGCATGTGAACCTCGATTTTCGAGTTGATTAGCTGTCCCTGTAAGTTGTTTAGGTTGCACTTGATGGTATTTGGACAATGAAACTTCTAATTTACCATTATATGCACTATACCAACTTCAACCTAGTAGATTGGATAAAAATTGTGAAGAAACTAGTACCCAGAGAGCTTATTCTGAGTAAATAAGGCCAAAAACGAACTCAGAACATCAAAATACCTTTGGAATTGGTGGTAAAATGCAAAGAGCTGGTCGAGAGAAGGTTGAACTGGTCGAATTGGTAGGCAAACCAGTCTGGTTGACGCTGGTCAACAGATGAGGTGGCATGATGACATGTTAGGTGACGTGGCTGATGACAAGGCGACGAGTGATGTTAGGATGACGTGATGATGACGTTAGCTACAACGTCCTGCTTGGTCACGTGAGACGCACGTGGGCACATGAATCTCACTTGCAAAGGCTTTGGGTGGCGTGTGTGGGCGTGTATAGCGTAGTTTGGTGGCGCAATATGGCTAGTTGGCCTCGTGTGATGAAGAATCTGTTCGTGATGTTTTATTGTCAATATAACTCGCTTAAGAAGTTCGAAATAGACTTACAATAAATGACTGATGGTTCTAAGATGACGATGCATGGCAGTAGTTGGTGATGAAACAAGCAATAGAAGTCATGGAGAAGCGAGAGAGACATGACCTATTCAGCTAGCGTCGTGACACCTTCATGGAACAAGCGACATGGCCTATTCAGCTAGCATCGTGACATCTTCATGGAACAAACGCAGCCTATTCGGCTGGCATTGTGAGAAAAGAAAGTCCTCAAGAATGAAACACTAATACCAAGTTTAAAAGAGAGAAATAAACAATTTTTGTATATTTCAATATATTTTATATTGATAATACAATGTCCTATTTATAGGTTGTTCTAGACAACTATCTAAAGTAATAAAATATTACAATATCAAATAAAATCAATGAGGATTAGTCAGAGAAAATATAATCAATTAAGGAAAGATCGATATCTCTAATAAGATCAATAAGGGAAGATTGATATCTCTAATAAACTATAATACACTTGGATATCTCACGTGCATTGAAGTTTCCTATATACACTTCGCTGCGTTGGTTTCAAATCACCCTATACAGTTCCCAGTTTTCAGACGTTTGCACCTATGAACGAAGATTCGAGTGTATCGAAGCATTCTGGATTCAAGAGGAGAGGCTCATAGTTTGGTTGGGGACGACCTGTTGAACGCACGTGGAGGAAAAGGTGGGGAGAGGCATGTTTTAACCGCCTGCCTGGTCGTTGCAATGCCGGCTTCCCTAGGAGGCGGGCTGCGATGGAGCACATCGTGGGCAATAGCTGAGGTTGGACTGAGCCACCTTAGATCACAGCCGGGTATTACATTAAGGGGGAGCCATCGGCATACCGTTTATCGGCTGAGACACTTTAAGTAAGCATTTCCCTACTTATTTTCTCTCTTACTAACATGTTTAGTCTCCTCCATAGATATGTATATCAATAATTTCATATCAACTAATATTGGTGTTTAAATTAACTAGGACATCATTAAGCATCGTTAATCAACTGTCTTTCTAAAATTCAAGGAATGAAAACGTAAGAATGCATATTAATTTTAAGGGTGCGTTTGTCTAAGGGAAAACTTCATAAAAAGGAAAATATTTTATGAGAAATCATTCTTTAAGAAAAATAATTAATTTTCCTTGGTTTAGTAACATGTGATAAGAATAATCGATTTCTAGTTAGGTCCGATTTCTAGACAGTCCGATAGAACTGATTGAGTTCAAAGGAGAGACTAGAGACGTGAGCATCATGGGGCAAAATGGAAAGACCAAAAGAAGAGAAGATGTGTATGTGAGACATGTAAAAAATAAAAATAAAAAGCAATCAATATGGGCAGTCCGTTTCAGTCTAGTTTCCTCTTGGAATCGGGAACCGAGCTGCCTAGACACCGGTTCCACTTTTTGAAATCAAGAACCAAAGCGAACTAGCCAATTCCATCCGGTCTGATCGATTTTGGATTCGATTGTTTTGTCTTGCTCACCTCTAATATGTGACTGAAAACGTTTTATAGTGTTTTGATCTCGTTCAAAAAATGATTTTATCTTAGGCAAAAAAAATCAAAATTTTAATTTATTTTTGTTCATTTTTTTTTCTTTTTCCTTTTACCTGCACTGATCACCGGGCCTTAGCAATGGCCATAGGGAAGTTCAGCCTCGTCGAGATCGGGTGAGTTGCAAACTCGTCAGCTTGGCTAACCCTAAACTTGCCTAGATTCCCAGAGCCTTTGGCCTACGTCATGGCCAATCTTTGAGCTGCCAACCATTGTCGAGGCGCACTCTTGGTAGAGAAAGAAGGAAAAAGGAAAAGCAAGAAGAAAAATGAAAGCAAAAGAAAGGAATAAAATAATAAAAAATTCAAAAATATTTAAAACATAAAAAATAATTAAATATTGAAAAAATATCTTTATAAGAACGAACATTTCATTAGTTAAAGATTTGAGTTTAAGCATCAAAAACTAACCTAGGCTTAAGGGTTGGGACTAGAGCTCGAGTGTTGGGGACCTAAGCACAACATTTATGAACTTGAGTTCAGATTTTGGAGCATCAGGTGCGGGTATCAAGGTTTTGGGCCCAGCCCTAATGGACCCAAGTGTGGGTGGTGGGGGCCTAGGCCCAAGCACCGGGTCTTGGGCCCTAACTCGATAGACCCAAGCCCAGTTGTCGAGAGACTTGTTCCTAAACGATGGGACCTAACGTTGGGATTTTCATGCTCGAGCGTAAAGTTTCAAGACCAACAGCCGATACCTACTTAAATTTTAGGAGATCATTTTTCTGAATTTAAATTTTTATGAGGAAAACATTTTATGTTGATTAGAAAAATATCTTCTGTTGACTTGTTTTCTTAGGTGAACCAAACACTACAAAATGAAGAAAACGTTTTCCATGAAATCAACGAACCCCACAGTAACTGCTGTCTATTCTTGCTCAGTTCTTCATGTTTGGGTTCTTCGGTTTCATTACGCTCGCGAGGTCGGGTCTTCAAAGACTAACACGAAGTGCAAAATCACGAAAAGATGCCGGTGTCCCAATCAATGGCAACATCCTGGCTCCCACTTTCACATTAAAGCTTACTTCCAACGAGCTTGAAACTACACAGAAACTTCATTTGCGCAGCGTTCTAGAGGAGTGCTATTGGCTTGAAAGAATTCGAAACTTTTAAAAGGAAGAACTGAATTTGCTTTATAGACTTGATAGACATGAAATATCGACTTATACTTACAGGTGGAGGAGATAGAATGCCTGCATATAAAAAGTATGTAAACCTTGTAGACATGTAACGTGAGATATATTAGCATCTCTCGAAGAAAATTACCTACATATAGAGAGCGTAAACAACCCGTAAGGACAGCGACGTGGAATAGGAAGCCAGCCATGCGGTGCCAGTCAATGCTTTCGCAAAGATTCAAATCTGTCCCTTTTTCATAATGGCATTCAGTGGAAAAGCATTGACTTGGCGAAAGGGCGCATCAAGTCTTCGGGGTTGTTAAAGTCCTCACGCGGCAGCCTGATTTTCTGGAGTGCTTCCGGTCCAAATCGCCCCCATTAACACGTTGTTTTATTCTTGATAGTTTTTTTTTCCAATCGTGGTCGACCTATGCATACTCGATCAAATAGCAAAGGAGGATCCCCATTGTATGTTTCGGCTCGATCTAGTTTGGCTCGGTCCGATTTGATCGGAGACCTACTTGGATCTTTCAATTAATTTGATATACTAACCATCAATCGATTAGTTGAATTCGATGCCTACCTAGAGTTAAATACATGGGATTGATAAAAGAAGACACAAGCTCTAGTTAGTTTTGTTGAATTCGATTCGATGTCGCAAAAAGATTAGGATGAAATTATCTACGATATAAGTTTCCGACCCAATCTTCCTTCCCTATAGTTCGATACTCTCACTTATCGTAATTCCTAAAGTTAGTGTAGGAACGCATGACACTCGATCAAATGGGTTCACATTATGTTAGCAAATGTCTCATGATTTAAGAGTTGCGCCTGTTCCCTCGGTCTCTTGGATCATGGACGCGTCCCGTACACAGGTGGCTGAACATTTCCACATCCAACGCCAAAGAAATGCAAGACCCCCGCAGATCCTATAAATTGAAACCCTAAGCAAATGACCCTTTCAGTTCTCCCTCTCTTTCTTCTCATCTTCTGTGGAGTTAAAAGAAACCTCAAAAGCACGTCATAGAACAGGAGAGAGAGAGAGAACAGGGGCGACCTGACCAATTTCAGAACACAAAAAGAAGGGAAAGAAAATGGTGAGCAAAATGAACATGCTTGTGTTGATAGTGTTCCTAGGAGCCACGATCCGAAGCTGCAGTGCTGTGACGAATCATGTGGTCGGCGATTCGCTCGGGTGGATTGTCCCGCCCGGCGGCGCGATAGCCTACTCGACTTGGGCCAGCAACAAGACCTTCGCCGTGGGCGACACTCTGGGTACGAGTTCTTCACTAACTTCTCCATTCTTTTTTTTCTTTTTTGTCCGCCCTACGAAGAACTTGGGAGTATAACTTTAGTATATGCTAATAAAAACTCCATTAACACTCGGATTTTTATTTTTTTAATTTTTTTTGTTCTATGCAGCCTTCAATTTCGCGACCGGAGCACACGATGTGGCCGAGGTCGCTAAGGCGGCATACGACGGCTGCAGCTCAACGAACCCCATCTCGCTCCAGACCAAAGGGCCGGCGAGCATCACCCTCAACAAATCCGGCGAGCACTACTTCATCTGCACGATCAGCAATCACTGTGGCCTCGGCCAGAAGCTCGCCATCAACGTCACCAACACCTCCACCGCGACCCCACCCACCACCCCAACCCCACCTCCGCCCCCACCACGCCTTCTACGGCGGGGCGCTCCGCCGCCTCTTTGAGCGTCACCGGCTTGTTCTCGGGGATTTTGTCGATCGCCGTAGTGTTGTTGTACTAGATTAACTAAGCGATCTTTTTTTCCTTACCCTTTTTTAACAGGCTTATTATTGTGATTCCATAATGAAAGTTGCATTTCTAGACGTGAGACACGTACTTGTCGATTGGGATTTGATTTTCCATACAATAAAATCTACTTTTCCGTGAACTTCGTGCAAGACTAGCCAGACAACAAAATAAATGTGAACTCGCCTCGATTAAATACCAAAACCTTCTCCAAATCAATGTTGTCGACCAGCTGATCAAAGCCGATCGCTTTGGAACAACGCTTTCCTTTGCACCCCGTGGCCAAGATTGTGGGCAATCGAATCGGCCAATCACAGGTCGACAGATGTGCTTGCGATAATCGGCAAAGGACGATACGATAGCATACGTTTTAAAGTCTTTGGAAGTAAGCGTTATAAGCAATCACTCTCATCTGCCAACGATGTCAGGAAAAGTGGCTGAGAGAAGTCCATGTGTATTAACTTGGTTAGTGGTTTTGTTCCCTGTCGTCTGATGCCCCCAAAAGGGAGGCGCAAAACAAATGTCCTTTGCCCTATACTGCTCTCAAGAAAAGAAAAGAAAAAACAAAAAATACAAAAGCCTCGATTATTTCACAAAAAATAAATATTTTAAAAAATATTATTCTAAAATGATTATTCGCATCATTTTAAATTAATAAATTATAATAAAATATTTTTATTACCAATAATAATTTATATATAAAATTTCATGAATAAATAAATAAGTTTTTGTTCGTTTGTTTTTATAAGCATTATAAGCAATCATTTTCAAAAAATGTTATCTAAATTATTTATTTCTACAAAATAAAAGGAGTCTTAAGAAGGGGTGAGGTTTATAATTAATCACAAGTTCAACTCCTTCTTGGTCTAACCCATTGCAGGTCAGACATTAAAAATTCGCTTGACTTGTACATTATGAATTATGGTGTTTTTTTCTTGAGTCATAAGTTAGTTAGTTATATTGAATAAATTAGTCATAAATGTGTTTATAATTTACTTGGATTTAACTCAATTCTATGACTCTTTCTTATTTTCTCTCACCTTCACTTGATCTCATGCTCAGTCACTACATACTCTCATGGCAGTTTGGCTATGAGTTTTCATAACTTAATTCAATTTCACCTAAAATCTCTCTTCTCTAGGAAGAGCTTCCCTCTACCCAATGGGGTAGCTTCGTCTCTGTAAAACCCTAAATCCCTCACTACAAATCAATATGCAATCATTACATCCCCACCCAAAACCCTTTCTCCCCATTCAACCACCTACATAACCCTCTCTCCTTCTTCTTTAGTCCTTCTTGAGAGCTACGATCAGTGCAAAGGATAAGAAAATCTTCCTGGGTCTTGAACGTTCAACCTTCAACATGGATCCATTTGATGATTCTGATAAGAGGATGGCTCTTCTCTGCAAAAGATTAGGAAGAATGTGGTCAGCAAAAGTTACTACAAATGTGGAAGAGATTGTTTCATCAGTGAAAGCAAAGGATGGGCGGTTAACTCTAATAGGCCAACTTCTCAAAAACCCTAAAATCAACTTTCAAGCCTTCCAAAATATGATGAGGAGAGCATGGCGTGTGGAGAATGTTGATTTCACCCCTTTGGAGCAAGGTATTATTGCTATCACCTTTGATTCTGAAGCTGCAAAAAAGAGTGTTGGACCAAGGTCCATGGTCATTTGCTAATAATCTCTTGATTCTGAAGCAATGGGAACCTAATACCACAGCCTTATGCTATAATTTTGATTCCTGTGATTTCTGGGTACATATTCTTGGGATTCCTTTTGACTGGCTCTCGGTGGAACTAGTTCATAGTGTAGCTGGGAATATAGGGCAGGTGCAAGAAGCTAAAGTGGAGACGAAGGGTATGGTGTCATATGGAAGGGCAAAAGTAACGTTGGATCTGAATTTACCTTTGCAATCTGGGGTTATTGCTGAAAATGAGGGGAAGAAAATCTGGTTGGACTTTAAATATGAGAGGCTCCCATGTTTTTGTTACTCTTGTGGGAAAATAGGCCATTATGCTTCTGATTGTGCAGAAGTACCATATAGAGAAGAGGATTTTAATACAGATGAGAACAGTTTATTTGGCTCATGGTTGAAAGCCGAGGTAAGCAGTCGAAGCCCATTCAGGAAATTATTTAATGGGAAAATATCAAATGAAGTTACATAAGAGGAAATTATCCCAGATACACCTCTCAACACTGGACAATTAGTGGTTTATGACAAAGGTAACTCAAAGCCCATCCAGCAGCTTCAGCAAAATAACAGAGAGAAAAGAAAGAACGAAGTTACTGAAGATTGCAACTCAGCTTTTGAGGGTGGACATAAGCTGAAATTTCCTGATATCTTGACAGGAGATAAGGCTCTTCCTAGGGAGCTGGATTTAATCTTTGTACCTGCCAGTTCAACCAAGAAGAAACCAAGTGGTCAGAAAACTCCCGTGAGTAAGAAGATAAAAAGATTTAGTCCTTATAACACTCAAGAAGCAGATGATGATCAGCTACTTGAAACACCAATCAAAATATTGGAAGGCCCCAAGAAATGGGCTGTGGTGGCTAGCCCTAATAAGCCACCAAAGTCAAAATGAAGATTTTAAGTTGGAACTGTCAGGGGTTGGGCACACCCTTGACAGTCCAAGCTTTGAGAGCCTTGGTGGCTCAAGAAAGGCCCGCGGTACTTTTTATTATGGAAACGAAAAATCAAGAAGAGAAGCTCCACAGGTTACAGAGGCAGCTAAAATTTGATGAATGTTTTGTAGTTAACCCAACTGGGACAAGGAGAGGCTTAGCAATTTTCTGGAATGTATCTACTGCTCTTTCAATTATAGATGCTTCAGCTCATTGGATAGACACCATATGTAAAGAGGAGAAATACAAAACTAAAATGAGGGTAACCTTTGTTCATGCACCTACAAATTACCAAGCAAGACTTAGGATGTGGGAAGAAATACACAAAATCAATGATATGAATCAATTGCCCTGGGTTTGCATGGGGGACTTCAACGAAATTATGTATCATTGGGAGAAAGTAGGGAAAAGAATGGCAGAGCATTATCGACTTCATGCATTCAGGGAGTTCTTGAACAGTTGCGAACTAATGGACCTTGAAAGCAAAGGTTGCGCTTTTACTTGGTCAAATAACCAGGAAGGAGAAGAGCTTGTAAAGGAAAGACTTGATAGAGCTCTAGCAATTTAAATTGGAGGCTGGAATTCCCTGAGGCAGAAGTATATACATTACTGGCTATTGGTTCTGACCATAGTCCAATTCTATTGTCACTATTTAAAGCCCAAAGGAGGAGGAGGACTTTCAACTTTGAAGCATTTTGGCTAGAGGATGAGGAGTGTAGGGATGTTATTAACATGGCTTGGACGATGAATACAGAGGAAAATGAAGGGCTGTTAACTAAGTTGAAAAATGTCACCGCTGCTTTACAAAGGTGGAGTAAACGTAAATTTACAAATGGGCAGGCCAGAATAAAGCAATTAATGGAAGAGGTCAAATGCCTAACAAATAGTCGCATTGCTGGAACGGAACAACTCCAGAAGATGAGAGCTGAAATTGAAAGTTTATGGAGACAGGAGGAGATGTATTGGGGAATGCGATCGAGAATTAATTGGCTTAAGTGGGGGGATCGTAACACAAAGTTCTTTCATGCCACGACCATACAAAGAAGGCAAAGGAACAAAATCTCAATGCTGATGAACTCGGCAGGTCATTGGATCCGTGACCAAGAACAATTGAAAACAATGACTTACGATTTCTTCAGAGAGCTTTACAGTTCTGTAGGTTGTTGAGACTTTCATCCACTACTTGAATATTGCTCTTGTTAGGTGAAAGAGGAAACAAACTTGAAGCTGCTAGAAGAAGTAACACTAGAAGAGGTAAAACAAGCAACGTTTCAGCTAGGATCATCCAAAGCACCGGGACCGGACGGATTGAATGGCCAGTTTTTTCAGCACTATTGGGAAGACATCAAGCTGGATCTATATTCAGAGGTGAGAGAATTTTTCCAAACTGGAGTGCTAAATACTAAATTGAATAGAACACTTATTTCATTGGTGCCAAAAGTCAAGAACCCAGAGAAACTTGAACAATACAGACCTATCAGCTTATGTAATGTTGCATACAAGATCATATCAAAAGTGTTAGCGAATAGGCTGAAACCATGGCTTTCGGATTTGATAGAAATTGAACAAAGTGCCTTTGTAGGAGGCCGACAAATCCAAGATAATATCTTAGTTGTCCAGGAAGTATTGCACCAACTACGGGTAAGAAAAAGAAAAAAGAAATTCCAAGCAGTATTAAAGTTGGATATGCAAAAGGCATATGATCGAATTGAATGGGATTTTCTGGAGGCATGTATGATTAAAATGGGGTTTAGTGAAAGATGGGTGAATTTGATAATGCAATGTATCACAACGGTCTCATTGAGTGTTAAGATGAATGGAGAACCCCTGCCTTACTTTCAACCTACCAGAGGAATACGACAAGGCGACCCCCTCTCCCCATATCTATTTATAATAGTTGCAAACTTCCTTTCAATGTTAATGAAAAAAGCCGTGGTGGATGGCACTATAAAAGGGATAAAACTAAATAGACATTGCCCGGTATTATCTCACCTACTCTTTGCGGATGATTCTATCTTTTTCCTGGATGGAAAGTTGCAAGAATGTCAGAACTTGGCTGAAATTCTTCACCGGTATTGCTTTGCTTCAAGGCAAGCAATCAATTTGAACAAGTCAGGCATATACTTCAGTAAAGATTGTCCTATTGCATTAAGAAGGAACATGGCAAGAGAACTAAGGGTCCCAGAGATAGATAAGACAGGGAAATACCTAGGCATCCCCTCTGATTGGGGAGTTTCCAAGAAGCAAATGTTCGCTTGGCTCTTGGCAAGGGTAAACATGAAGTTGGAAGGGTGGAAGGAGAAATTAATGTCTAAAGCTGGTAAGGAAATCCTCATAAAATCAATAGTCCAATCATTGCCTCAATTCGCTATGTCCATTTTCAAGATACCAGTTTCAATATGTAGAGCAATTGAGAAAAAAGTAGCGGCATTCTGGTGGATGACTCAAAGCTCTAAATTAGGAATACACTGGAGGAAGTGGGAGGTGCTAAAGCAAAGAAAAGATATGGGTGGCCTTGGCTTTAGGGACTTACTATCCTTTAACAAGGCTATGCTCGGTAAACAAGCTTGGCGATTAGTACAAGCCCCGTCCACCTTGTGTAGTCAAATTTTAAAGGGACTATACTACCCAACAAAGAGTTTCTGGAAAGCAGAGAAGGGATCCAGGCCCTTTTGGGGATGGCAAAGCATATTAATGGGAAGAGAAACTATTGCCGATTTGGTTATGTGGTCAGTCAGTGATGGAAAAAACATTGATATAAGAGAAGACAAGTGGCTTAAAAGTGGTGTTATAGGAGGACCAGCAAATGCTACAGAACCAAAAAAGGTCGCGGAATTAATAAATCAGGAGGATAATACATGGAAGGAACTAGAATTGAGAAGATTGTTTGATGAACATATAGTGAGTGAGATTCTCACAGTGCACATCAAACCACAAACGACTAAAGACAAGCTGGTATGGACAGGTACGAAAGTAGGGGAGTATACGGTTAAAAGTGCCTACAACATTCTTCGCAAGAATGACAGCAAAATGATAACAGATCAGGCCTCATCTTCTTATCAAACCCCTAATACACTCTGGAACAGAATCTGGACTATGGAAACTCCACATAAAATCAGAAACTTCATTTGGAGCGTGTGCCAAAATGCTATCCCGACCAAGGAGAATTTATATAGACGGAAAATATTACCGAGATCCCCTTTGCCCAATATGTCAAGTGAATGTTGAAACCCCGGAGCATGTATTTCTTCTCTGCAAGTGGACGAAGGAAGTGTGGGAAGATCCTACAATCAAAGTCAAGATCTCTGAATACCAAATTTCCAGATTTGATAAATGGCTGGTAGGCTACTTACCGAATGACAACGACTCACCAAGACTCGAACTCATCTCGGTTGTACTGTGGAAAATCTGGAAATCACGAAATAGCTTTGTTTTCAGAAGATGCCCTTTGGATCCAAAGTCCTTAGTCGAATCAACACAACAAATGCTAAAAAAATTCAGCAAATGGGGAAGTTTTGACAGGAAAAAAGTAGATGCAGCAGGTGCGAGCAACAAGGAGGATGGAATTTGGTTTCCTCCAGAAAGGGGAGGCATAAAAGCAAATATAGATGCAGCGCACCAACCTGGATCTTTTGAAGGATCAATAGTTTGTGTTTGTCGCAACTCATCTGGGATTTTGGTTGATGGATTCGTGAAGAAAGTTCCTGCCTCTTCAGCCAAGCAAGCGGAAACCCTAGCCATGGTGGAAGCCCTGAAGTTTCTCTCTCCTCGTGCGGGTGAAAGACTTACCGTGGAAACAGATTGTTTAAGTTTAGTGAAAAGCATGGAGTCCGCAGATCAGTTGGGGTGGGAAGAAGGTGCACTTATCACAGAAGCTATCATGCTGGCCTCTAATTTCTCTAGTTTAAAAATTGTTCATTGTAAGAGGGCCTCAAATGAAGTCGCAAATTGGGTAGCGAAGACCCATAGTAGGAAAAAACTCCCTGAGAATTGGTTGGGCCATCCTCCGCAAGCCCTCAAATCACTGCTCTGTTTTGAAATCCCGTCACCGGGTCCCTTCTATCAAAGTTATTAATAAAGCTCATATTTCAGACCAAAAAAAAAAAAAAAAAGTTAAATATGAAAGTGTCTTAATAGTACTAGTCAATTTAGGTGCGAGACTCTAGATTTATATTACATGGAAATAGATCAAAATATGTAAATGGATCTTTTTGGGTTTGACCATTTATAATCCAATCTAAACCATTTGTTGGATGGATCTAGTTTTCTAAGGGAGAATTATCAAAAAAGTTCTAAACCTATTGTAAATATGCTGATTCAGTCATAAGCCTTTTCTTTTTTGGCCAATTCAATCATAAACATTTTACAATTGTGCCAATTTAGTCCACTTTGCGAAGTTTGGTTGGTCAATGCTAACATGGCCATCAATTGGTGCTAGCCGTTCGGTGAACAATTTTTTAATATTTTTACTTTTTTTCAATTTTTAATAGTTTTTTTTTCCTTTCTTTTCTTTTCTTCTTTTTTTCCCTCTCTTCTTTCTCCACATATTGGCTAGCGAGGGTCGTGGCCCTTACCCACCCTCGCCAATGGCCTTGCCTAGATTTGGGTGAGGCTTGAGGGTTGTAGGCGAGGGGGCTTCGCCGTTATGGCTTCGCCAGCTATTGGCGAGGCCACCTTCGCCCACAGTCCGACCATGGTGAGGCCATCGACAAGGGCTTCGCGGCCCTCGCCAACTACTGCATGGAGAAGAAGCTAAGGAGGAAGAAGAAAGGGGGGAAAATAAAAAATAAAAATAAAAGGATCATTTTAAAATTTTGAAAAATATTAAAAAATATTAAAAAATTATTCGCCGGTGACCATGTCAACACTAGCTAACCAAATTTCACCAAATAAACTAAATTAGTATAATTGCAAAAAATTTATAACTAAATTGGCCAAAAAAAGAGTTTAGAGCTAAATTAGTATAATTGTAATAGGTTTGTGACTTTTTTGGTAAATCTTCCAATTTTCTGACAATTCATTTGAGCAAAAATCAATCTTAATGAATAAGAGGTCGATGAAAGGATAAGTGATACAACCTTTCGAAAAGTATATTGACAATTTAGGTATATTTTTGTGTAAAAAAAAGTATTCAGTTTTGACCAAATTTTGCTACAATTAGGCTCCATTTGTTAATGTGTCTATTTTTCTGTTTTTTTTTTCCTCGGAATAGAAAAAAAATAGAAATCCATTTGGTAACATCAGTTAATTTTTCCATTCTCTGCTATGAAAAAAGTGGTCAAGAAATAAATTTGGAACAAAAACAAAAAATAGAAAAAAGGTTTTTTCTTGTTCCCGATAATAATTTTTGGAATAAGTCATTTTATTTCTTTTCCTTTTTTTTCTTTTCGTATTCTTTCTCTTCTAACTGGTTGCCGGAGCCTCGCCGACCACCACTAGTTGCCAAAGCCTCGCTAACCGCTGTCGGTTGCTGCTGCCCACTGCCTATTGTTGATCGGCTGGAAGAGGAAAAAGAAGAGAGGCAAAAAAATATCTTTAAAAAATATTAAAAGATTAAAATAAATTCTAGATCACAAAAAAATTTGTAGATCGTATTAAATGTATTTCTATTCTTTTTCTATCCTGGAAATAAAAATTTTGTATAGTTACCAAACATATTATGTTCCAAAGAATATAAATAGAAAAAAAATTTATAAAAAGAAATTATTTTTAAGAACAAAAATATTACTACACATACCCTAATTTTGCCCGAGGGACGCATATAGCTATTAGCTAGGCGTGTATTTTGCCCTCAAAAGTTGATAAAGCATACTATTAAAAAAAATTCGAAAAAATCTAGTTAGCACATAGAAAAAAAAAACAATCAAATGCTAATTTTTAACCAGCTTCTAAGCACGACAACACTACTTTATGTATTGAAATAATAGCTAAAGCAGGGCATGGCTCAATTGGTTAGGTTCCTTTCGTGGGAACCGGGAGGTGAAGGTTTCTTGTGCTTTGCTGGTTTGCCCCACGTAGTCGTGACCCATTAGCAATGGTGCTACTTCAATACCACCTTCAGATGCCGAATTCGAACCTATTGTCGCGTACTTATATCAAACCCAAATATGCATGAGATCGAGCTCCACGGATGAAATTACGCCCAAAAGGGTTCGTTACCCTCCCCTAGAGCAATTGACCATAGTTGAAGCTTTCTTTACGAGACACTTTGCTAATCCTAAAGATCAACTAAAATGTGAGTCGAAATTTGGATAATTTATATAAAAAATTATAGTGGAGATGAACTCAACCAACGTGGTGTCCGGAATTCTATTATAATTGCTAAATCATTGACTATAATACACTTGAATAACTCACGCGCATTGAAGTTTCCTATATACACTTCGCTGTGTTGGTTACAAATCATCCTATACAGTTCCAGTTTTCAGAAGTTTGCACTTGTGAACAAAGATTCAAGTGCATTGAAGCATTTTGGATTCAAGAGGGGAGGCTCGTAATTTGGTCAGGGACGACCTGGTGAAACACACTTGGAAGAAACGATGGGGAGACGTGTCGTTTTGGCCGGCTGCCTGGTCGTCGCAATGCCGGCTTGCCTAGGAGGCGCAGCAACGATGGAGCACGTCATGGGCGGTAGCCGAGGTTGGACTGAGCTAAGCCAGGTAATTACATTGAGTGGGCCGTTGGCATTCCTTTTATTGGCGGAGACACTTAGTAAGCATTCCCCTACTTATTTTCCCTCTTACTAACATGTTTAGTCTCCTCCATTAGATACGCATATCAATAATTTCATGTCAACTCATATTGGTGTTTAAATTAACTGGGACGTGATTAATCAACATTAATCAACTATCTTTCTAAAATTCAAGGAGTGGAAATGTAAGAATGCATATTAATTTTAAGGATGCATTTGTCTGGGGGAAATCTTCCTGAAAAGGGAAATATTTTATGAGAAATCTTTTTTTTTTTAAGGAAAATAGTTAATTTTCCTTTGTTTGGTAGTATGTGATAAGAGTGATCAGTTCCAACTAGGTCTAGTTCCAAGCAATCCGATGAAACTAGTTGAGTTCAAAGGAAAAGGAGAGACTAGAGGTGCAAGCATCGTGGGACGAAACGGAAAGACCAATCCAAGAGGTCCATTTCAATTCGGTTCCCCCTTGGAATTGGGAACCAAGTCGCCTAGACACCGATTTTATTTTTAGAAATCAGGAATCGAACCGAACAAGCCGATTCGATCCGATCCGATCCGGTCCGAGCGATTCTAGATTCAATCGATCTGTCTTGCTCACCTCTAATATGTGATTGATGTTGAGAAAACTCCATCTTGATTTTAATGTTAACAAAACTTTCTAAGTTCTAATGTTTATGTTAGAATAGACTCTTGAACAAGAGGGCTTAAGTCTAAATGGCATTCAAAGAGACTTAGCAAAATATATTCTATTCTAGAAATACTTATATAGACCCTACAAAGGAGATGCATATCCCACTATGACTGGGTCTAGAATGAAACTCATCCAGAGTGAAAGTCAGGACTAGAACAAAGATAGAATTAATCTACAATGGCTAGTAATCTAGCTAAAATTTTACATTCCTAATAGATATATATTGATTAAGTCAGTCAAATCAATTGACAAAATCAATCACGGAGACAATTTCCAAATGAAGATGATTACTTATGAAAACCTAAATTATGCTTGTATGGGTGACTAGAATCAATAGATATTTAATCTTTGTCTTCAACATTTACAAGATCTCCTCAAATTAATCTGTCCAACGAATAGATTGGAAGATAATCCTCTAAATAATTGGTGAATGACTAGTGTGGCAAGGAGGAAAATTTAAGGAGGTTGCACCGCTTGGAGAAGATAAAGCGCAAATCAAGATTCCAAAATTTGAAATTGTTCTCATACTTGTCTTCTGTGAGCCAAAAATATTGTGATTGTAAGTGAATTACACACAAAAGTGACTTAGTGAGATAGTGCAATCTATCACTGAGTATTTGCACTCAAAAGTTGTAATCATTTATTGATCATATAGCAGAATTCAGCTAATAGGCTATTAGCATGAGAGAATAGACGTAAGTTTAATTTAAGTCGAACTACTATAAATTTATGTGCAATCTTCTTGTTCATTATCTCTTTTACTTAAGTCTGTCACACACAAAAGGTTACTTTAGAAGTCTATTTCATCACATCATAGATTCTGAATATGGTTTATGCATCTGAACCTCACTCAAACTTTAATTCTTAACTTATTTTATTTCACATTGATCTGTTAAAATTTCTATTATCACCTATTCACCACCATCTAGGTGACGGTACTAGCCTCATCAACTAAAAATGTTTTATGGTATTTTGATCTCATTCAGAAAATGATTTTATCTTAGGCAAGAAAAAAATCAAAATTTTAAATTATTTTTGTTCATTTTCTTCTTCTTTTTTCTTTCTTTTTCTTTTTCCTTTTCTCTCCGCTAATCATGGGGCCTTAGCGATGGCCACAGGCAAGTCCAACGTCACCAAGATTGGGCAAGCCGCAAACTCATAAGCATTGGCTGAGCCTAAAATTGCTTGGATCCAGCAAGCCCTGAGCTCGTCGGCCCGCATCGTGGCCGATAACCAAGCTGCCAACTATCGTCAAGGCACACTATTGGTGAAGGAAGAAGGAGAAAGGAAAAAAGAAAAAAAAAAAAAGAAGAAAAATGAAAGGAAAGGAATAAAATAATAAAAAATTCAAGATTTTTTAATATATAAAAAATAATTAAAAATTGAAAAAATATTTTTGTAAGAGTAAACGTTTCATTAATCAAGGATCTGAGTTCAAGCATCAAGGACCTGCACACAGTCTTTGTGGACCCAAACGTAAGGGTTGGGAACAAAGCTTGAGTGTTGGGGACCCGAGTAGTGACTGCTCAGCGAGCACAGCCTTCATGAACTCGAGTTCAAATTTTGGAGAATCAAGTACGGGAATTAAGGGTTTGGGCCTAGCCTTGATGGACCCAAGCCCAAGCACCAGGTCCCAAGCTCAGCCTCAATGGACCTAAGCCCAATCATCAAGAGACTTGTTCTTGAATGATGAGACCCAAGAACCAACATTGGGGTTTCCGTGCCCAAGAGTAAAGTTTCAAGCCCAACAACCAATACCTACTTAAATTTTAGGAAATCATTTTCTTGAATTTAAATTTTAATAAGAAAACATTTTCTCTTGATTAGGAAAATATCTTCTGTTGACTTTTTTTCCTAAACGAAACATAGGAAAAGGAAGAAAACGTTTTCTGTGAAACAAATAAACCCTAAAGTAATTGCCATCTATTCTTACTCAGTTCTTCCTTTTTGGGTTCTTCGGTTTCATTACGCTCGCGAGGCCGGGTCTTCGAAGACTAACACGAAATGGAAAATCACGAAAAGATGCTGGTGTCCCAATCCATGGCAACATCCTGCCTCCTTTGACGCATTCCCTGGCTCCCACTTTCACATTAAAGCTACTCCGAATGACCTTGAAGCTACACAGAAACTTCGTTTGCGCAGGGCGTTCTAGATGAGTGTTAATGGCTTGTGAGAATTGGAACTTCCAAAAGGAAAAATTGAATCTGCTTTAAAGACACAACAGACATGAAATATCAACTTAAACTTGCAGGTGGAGATAGAACGCATGTATATAAAGAGTATGTAAACCTTGTAGATATACAATGCCAAGACACTTTGATATCTTTGGAAGAAAATTACTTATCTATAGAGAGCGTATAGACCCCGTAAAGAGAGCGACGTGGAATAGGAAGCTAGCGATGGAGTGCCAGTCAATGCTTTCGGTAACATTCAAACCTGTTCCTTTTTCATAATGGCATTCCATGGAAAAGCATTGACTTGGTGAAAGCAAGCAACAAGTCGTCGGAGTTGTTAAAAGTCGCCACGCGTCAGCCCGATTTTCTGGAGTGCTCCTGGTCCAAATCGCCCCCAATAGCACGCTGCTTTATTCTTGATAGTTTTTTTTTCCAATCGTGACCGACCTACGCGCACTTGATCATATAGCAAACAAGGACCGTCGCTGTACGTTTCGGCTCAATCTGGTTCGGCTCGATCCGATTTGATCGGAGACCTACTTGGATCTTCTGATTAATTTGATATACTAACCATCAATCGATTAGTTGATTTCGATGCCTACCTAGAATTAAATAAATTGGATTGATAAAAGACGAAACAAGCTCTAACCAGTTATGTTGAATTCGATTTCGATATTGCAAAGAAGACTAGGATGAAATTATCTAAAATACACGTTTCTGACCCAATCTTCCTTCCCTATAGTTCGATATCCTCACTTGTCATAATTCCTGAAGTTAGTGTAGGAACGGACGACAATCGATCAAATGGGTTCACATTAGGTTAGCAAATGTCTCATGATTTAAGCGTTGCGCCTGTTCCATCGGCCTCTTGAATCATGGACGCGTCCCGTACACAGGCGGCTGAACATTTCCACACCCAACGCCAAAGAAATGCAAGACCCACCCCCCCTATAAATTGAAACCCTAACCAAATGAGCCTTTCACTTCTCCCTCTCTTTCTTCTCATCTTCTGTGGAGTTAAAAGAAACCTCAAAAGCACGTCATAGAACAGGAGAGAGAGAGAGAACAGGGGCGACCTGACCAATTTCAGAACACAAAAAGAAGGGAAAGAAAATGGTGAGCAAAATGAACATGCTTGTGTTGATAGTGTTCCTAGGAGCCACGATCCGAAGCTGCAGTGCTGTGACGAATCATGTGGTCGGCGATTCGCTCGGGTGGATTGTCCCGCCCGGCGGCGCGATAGCCTACTCGACTTGGGCCAGCAACAAGACCTTCGCCGTGGGCGACACTCTGGGTACGAGTTCTTCACTAACTTCTTCATTCTTTTTTTTCTTTTTTGTCCGCCCTACGAAGAACTTGGGAGTATAACTTTAGTATATGCTAGTAAAAACTCCATTAACACTCGGATTTTTATTTTTTTAATTTTTTTTTTTTCTATGCAGCCTTCAATTTCGCGACCGGAGCACACGATGTGGCCGAGGTCGCTAAGGCGGCATACGACGGCTGCAGCTCAACGAACCCCATCTCGCTCCAGACCAAAGGGCCGGCGAGCATCACCCTCAACAAATCCGGCGAGCACTACTTCATCTGCACGTTCAGCGGTCACTGCAGCGTCGGCCAGAAGCTCGCCATCAACGTCACCAACACCTCCGCCCCGACCCCATCGCCGTCCCCCGCCCCCACCCCATCGTCACCGCCCCCAGCCCCAACCCCAACCCCAACCCCAACCCCAACCCCCTCCTCGTCGTCACCACCACCCGCTGCTACCCCTCCGCCGTCTCCCACCCCGGCGCCCTCCGCCTCTACCCCTCCGCCGTCCCCCACCCCGGCACCCTCCGCCTCTACCCCTCCGCCGTCCACCACCCCGGCGCCCTCCGCCTCTACTAGTCCTCCCTCACCTCCCGCCCCCGCCACGCCTTCTCCGACAGGCTCCACCCCTCCGCCGTCGCCGGGGAACTCCGCCGCCTCTTTGAGCGTCACCGGCTTGTTTTCTGGGATTTTGTCGATCGCTGTAGCGTTGTTGTACTAGATCGACCGAGCGATCTTTTTTTTCCTTACCCTTTTTTTACAGGGTTATTATTGTGATTCCTCATTGGGAGTTGCACTGCTAGAATTGAGACACGTACTTGTCGATTAAAATTTGGTCTTAGATTCAATAAAATCTATTTTTCCGCGAACGTCGTGCCAGACTAGAGAGGCAACAAAATGCCTCGATTATACCAAAACCTTCTCCAAGTCAATGTTGTCGACCAGCTGATCTAAGCCGATCGCCTTGGAAAAGAAAATTCAACGTTTGGCTTTGACCCGGCGGCCAAGATTTTTTGGGCAATCGAATCGGCCAATCACAGGTCGACAGATGTGCCTGCGATCACCAGCAAAGGCCGATCCGATCGAATACGTTGACCAAACCCTCGCCAAAGTCTTTGGCAGTAAGTATGGGTCATCTCATCTGCCAACGATGTCAGGATAAGTGGCTGAAAGAAGTCCATGCGTTTTAACTTGGTCATTGGTTTTGTTTCCTGTCGTCTGATGCCCCCCAAAAGGAGCAAAACAAATGTCCTTTGTTCTGTACCGCTCTCAAGGCAAAAGAAAATGCGTTCCATTATTTCACGAAAATTTAATATTTTAAAATTAATCACTTGTATCATTTTAAATTAATAATTAATAAATAATATTTTTATTATCGATAATAATTTATGTATAAATTTTTGTGGACAAAATAAATAAGTTTTTATTCTTGTGTTTTTATAAGCATCGCAAGCGGTTGCTTTTAAAAAAATGTTATCTAGATTATTTATTTTTTACAAAATTAAAAAAGGGTCTTAAGATGTTGATTGAATCCCAAAGGTGATTGTGAATTTTGGTACCGAAAGAAGGGGTGAGATTTATAATTAATCACAAGTTCAACTCCTTCTTGGTCTAACCTATTGCAAGTCGGACATTGAAAATTCGCTTGACTTGTATATTATGAATTATGGTGTTTTTTTCTTGATTGGTCGGAGAGCTGGCGATGTTCAGCCATTAAAAATTCGTTGACTTGTATTTATTTTCCTTTTTAATGTTCTCTCTCTCTCATATTGACCTCTTCTTCTTCAAATCATTTCTTATTCCTCCATCGTCTTCATCCTCCCTCTAACATCTCTAGAAAAAAAAAAATGATCATGAGCATTCGTGGCAAACCAAGCAAACCTATGACAATTAATATATTAGTTAAAATTTGAATTTTGTAAGATGACTACATAAAATAACAGCATATCAATTGCAATCAATCGAGGGAAATACATGGAGTCTTCAAAATCTTTTTCTAACAATATCAATGAAACTATTTATATAAAACAATAGAGAAGAGTCCAACTAACGTGGTGTCCGTGATTCACAGTCCTATATCCGTACTATAATTGCTAAACTAAGGACTATTCATACTTGGACATCACATGGGAGTTGAAATTTCCATGTTTCTTCATCAAAAGCCTTGAAGGGCGCCGCGTTCGCCAATGCCCACACGACAATTTACGGATGAATATGCTACGGACACGGCAAACTTGGGTGATTCGTTCTTTGACAATAGGGGGACCGACTTCCCATAAAGATGCCTGGACATATGTCAAGACGAGAGAGAGAGAGAGAGAGAGAGAGAGAGAGAGGGGCAGCGACCCCTTTGGACAATTCCGACGATGGCCGATAAAGGATGACGATTGCCCACAAAAAGCTGGAAAGTTCGTGTCCGTTTAGCTCCATCACATCCGGTTAGGAAAGGGCACCTGTCCTCATGACATCTCAGCACGTCCTAGATTGTTGTGTTGTAAGATCAGATGGTCAAAACGTTGGAATGGTCCGTGAAGGGGGAGAAAATGGGACCCGATAGAGATATGTTTCGCAAAAGGGTGTGCATTTAATCAGTATTGGCCACCTTTACAGTCATGCCTTTGATACTCATTCTTATGTCGATTCCCATTTATATAAATACCCGAAAGAGCTGCATCGGTTTCAAACCATCCTAAACAGCTCCCAGTTATCGGAAGCTGCGGTTGTGAAAGTAGATTCGAGGGTATTGAAGCTTTTTGGGTTTGAGAGGAGAACGCTCGTGATTTGGGTCAGGGACGACCTGGTGAACACACTTGGAAGAAAAGATGGGAAGAGGCGTCGTCTTCGCGGGTTGCCTGGTCGTTGCTATGCTGGCTTGCCTCGGAGGCACAGCAGCGGCGACAGAGTATGTCATCGGCGATGCCTGAGGTTGGACTGCGCTGCCGAACATCACGGCCAGGTATTTCGTTGAGTGGGCCGCCGGCAAAAATTTTAAGGGCGGTGACACTTTGAGTAAGCATTGATCTACTTATCGTCCTCCTTATGAATCTATTTAGTCTCCTCAGTTAGATATGCATTTGAACAATTTCATGACCACATGTGAGTTCACTTGTTTGATGCAGACAATATTCTTGTGTCAGCTCATATTGTTGTTTGATTGGACATTAATCAACGTACTCTTGATTTTGAAACCTTCTCTACATCGCAGAATTTGTGTGGAATGGTACTCACAACGTCGCCAATGTATCAAAAGAAGAATATGACAGCTGCACAAAAGTGAGCTCGGTATTTCAGGGAGGCGACCCGTTCGCTTTCACACTTCCAGCGGACGCGAATGGCCTGTATTACTTCATTTGCACCGTCGATTCCCACTGCGAAAACGGTCAGAAGCTTGCCATTACCGCTATCAGCCCAACACCGAGTCACCGAATAGCTCGGCTTCCTTGACCGCGGGCGCCGGCGCCCTATCCATGCTAGTTCTCTTATCATCAAACATTGTCTCGATGCTTATGAACTAGACTTCGGTCACAGACGAGGAGGATATTGTAATTGCCCTCTCTTGATTTTTCATATTCGTCTAGTGTAAGGAATAAAAAGGGCGTCCTCTATGTTTTAGCGAGCCTTCGTAATTGATGAGCTCATCATATGATATGGATGTCCCCATAGAGAAAGTGTCAAGACACTCATTAGCGACGGTTCGATGCATTTCCATATATCGATTGGAGCTATTTTCAGGTACTCCCAATCTATATTAGTCCACTGTACAAAAAGTATTCGATAATGTGATGGGTACTTGCAGCCTAGTTATTTTTTCAATTAATGAGGTAGCATCAGTCACTCTCGGATTCGACCAGTTAAACCATCCCAATTCAACTAATTGCTCGTTACAATTTCGCATAAACGGGCCGGCTTGTGGTGGTATTTTTACATTAAACGCGCTCTTTCTGCCCCCGCCACGAGAGCTCCATCAAGTGAGATGAACTTTGTGGCTTTTCACTGGCACAAGTCCTTTAGCACTTTGTTGATGCACGCAGATTTTAGGGACCAAAAAGCAATTCGGAATAGCTGGTTGTGGCGTGGGGAGATTTCTAAGTTAAGAACTGATAGTTTGAATCCTATCCAGGTGTGCAAATTGCTCGAGCTATATGCACAGATCAAAAACATGATCTAGCAATGGCCACAAGGCCGTGCCAGCCCAAGCATGGCAAGACCTAACCTCTATTTGGTGGCATGGCCCCTTCTCAGCTTGGGCTCTGGATAGGGCGGCCTAGGTCAGCCCAAGTCCAAAAAATTTTCAAGAAAAAAAGAAAAGAAGAAGAAGATAGTGATCCAGTGATTGTTTGGGAGATTATTTAAAATTTTAAAAAATTAAGAAGAAAATTATATGTGGCCATTTGGCCACATTACAAACAAATTATAACAATAATTTCAATTCCTCCTCTCCTTTTCACCGTCATCCATTTATCCTTCGTTATCGATGTCTTATAACTTATAAAAAAAACCTGATTTCTATATATGATATATTTAGTCTTGCAAATTCATAATGCACCCAAATCAATGGCAACATTGTTAGATGTATGCCATAAAGTTATCATATAATAGTTATATATTAGGGATTTTAGTTGTACTATCAATCTTATTATTTAATTAATGGTAAAGACGTATTTATTCATTTATTCAATTATATATATATGAATGATTGCATAAAATCAATTGTGACAAAAGCTATTCTTGAGACGTTAAGAATATGTATGATGGGGTCATAGTCATACTCAATGTTTAAACTATTCTCAGTCGATGAATTATTGAGTGGATATCAATGATTCTATTAAGATCGGTGTGTTATTAGTTTTACCATCAAGTATTGGATATTTAAGGGAATGACAAGTGATAAGTCATTGGGTATTGTAATACTCAAGTTGGAATACAAATACTTGTACTAGACAAGTTCACAGAACGCGACACACATAGAACAATTAGCAACATGGAAGCCTCTAACATGGTCAATGTCTAATTGTTCATGCTTTGGTCTTGTGTACTTAGACCGAAGGCATAGTGTTAATTTGTGTGTTGGATAGCTGTGGTTCATAGGTACAAATATTGCAGGCTCGTCAACCCGTCTTTATACTTGATAGTCATAGTCCATTCATATATGAAGTCACATGTGTGCGCAACATGGAATATGTCTCATTTTACATGCAAGGTACAGTAATGATGTCATATGTGATTTAATTATGACATTGCATTGAAATCCTCGGTTGAGATTGTAATCGAGAATGAATTATTTATTCTCATATAAAATACAAGTCAATTAGATTTGTGCATATAATTAAATTAGTGACTTGACAAATATTCAATGGTATTTGTTCTATTGGGACATAATAAGACAAAGGGATTGAATTACACTATAGTCAAAGCTGACGGGTTCATTATATTCTTAAAATATTTGGTAGCCATAACATATTGTTAGATGTTAATCATGACTTGTAAAACCTAGAGATTGATCGGGACAATTGATTCTCTAGGGAATACCAATGTGTTAGTGCGAGTCTTACTACCAGCTTAGTGATGAACCTAGGAATGTCACAAACCATAACCAATTCACTCATTTTCTTACAAACACAGCCCACTCACATAAGTTGTTCTCTTGCTCTCTCAATTCATATCAACATAAGTGACTTCCTGTGGAGTTTGAAACAAGTGCATTTTTAGTTATAAACTAATCATTTAACTTCTTTGAAAAGTTAGAAACTAGCTTCTAAAGGAAGTAATCATTCGACTTCTTTGAGAGGTTAAAAACCAGCTTCTAAAGGAAGTTATCATTAACTTCTTTGAGAGATTAAAGATCAACTTTTGGAGGAAGTTATCATTCAACTTCTTTGAGAAGTTAGAGATCAATTTCTAGAGGAAGTTAAATGTTGACTTCACTAGGACATTATAAATAGAGCAAAGAGAGGGTGAGTGAGTAAGAGAGGATTACATGGTTAGCAACGGACCATGCGCACAGGATTGTCTCCATGAAATTGCTAACACAATTATAGGGACGATTACCTACAAGTTCTTTTTCCATTCGAGGTGCATCAGTGGTTTGTTTGAATTAAAGGTTCGACGTATGTGGGGCTCGAACTGTTGAACATCTGAATCACCTCGTTTAAAGCACGCTTCAAGAGATAATTCATTTGACCCCCTTTGATATTCTGATTTTTTGTTAAAATGCACGAACAATGCTATTGGAGATACATTTATAATAGAATTTTATCAAGGGCCGAACATTCCATGTGCCAAAACTTGGTATAGGAGAACACTTAAGTGTCAAAAGTTCTAAAAAGTACATTTAAATATCAAAATTGGAGAAAAATGGATTACTTAAATGCCAATGGTGAGAAATTTTGGCCAAAATGCTAACATGGCGTTCTTCCAACGACATAGGCTCAAAACAACATCGTTTTGGTTGCTTACATGGCTAAATAAACCCAAAACGACATCGTTTTAGGTGTTGACGTGGCTAAACATAGCCCAAGACAGGGTCATTTTGGCTTGAATTTGATTTTTAATATAAGAATTAATTAAATTAAGTTTAAAACTAAATTTAAAAATATAAAAGAAAGAGAAAAAAGAACAGCTTAGGCAAAAGGAGCTCCCTCGCCCGTTGCCCCATCGCTAGTGAGGCAACGGCTATGGCCAATGAGGGCTAGCAACCATCGCTGACCAGAGGAGAGGGCTAGTAGGTCCTCGCCAAAAGTCAGGAGAGAGCAGCGACCCTCTACCAAATTTGGGCAAAGGTCATTCGCCTTCACCAAGCACCTCCAAACTTGGGGTGAGGTTTGGCAACGTTGGGCAAGGACCATTGGCAACTGCACAAGGGCTAGTGACCCTTGCCTAAGCTAAGGTGAGGGTAGGTGACCCTCACCTAGATCTTGAAGAGGATTGCCACCCTCTTCCGACTTCTGGTGAAAGTCACTAGCCCTCGCCTAAGCACTGGCGACCCTCACTGACCATTGCCGCTATCCTACCAATGATGGGGCGATGGCCACAAGTAGGGGAGTCCCTTTCCACTTGTAATTTTTTTTTTTAATAAAATATTTTTTAAATTTAATTTAATTAATTTTTATATTAAAAATCAAATTTGGAGCAAAACAATTTCATTTTGATTAAGTCTAAGTCGACTCAGCTTTTTGATGAGCCATGTTAGCAATTTATATTATTAAAATATGCCGCGTCTTATTTTCAATTCCCTTTACTAAACTTGACATTTAAATGTCCCAATTTTCGAAAAAAAAAAAGTGATACTTAAGTGTATCTTTCAAAAAATTTGGTACTTAAGCGCCATTCTATGCCAAGTATTGGCACTTCTACTGTTTTTCTGCCAATTTTATTTTTGCTTCTGCTGTGTTTATATTTATTTTTCCTATATAGATTTCGTAAAACTCCATCACACACAACCCACTTCTCATACGGCTCACCAGTTCCAAAGAACTTTCTTTGGACCTTAGACGCCTTCATTGTCCAGGAGACATAACCAACTCCGTACATGCCCTTGCTCATATGTGCCCGCTCCACCTAAGCCACTTTTTTTTTTTTTGGTCGAAAATTCTTCATTGATTGTAGCTAAGATGGTGGATTACATATATTACTAAAGTCTAAACATAAAATAAGAGCAAGGTTTTGCGGTGGTTTGGTAACCCAATTACTAGGAAGAGACCCGGCACTATGGGCCTTCGCAATCCAATCCGCGGCTCGATTCGTTTGGCGTCGTTCAAACAACAAATGGGTATCTCCCAACTGGGCCAAAAGTTGCCTACAGTCCTGCACGATGGGCAAAGAGGCCCAAGGAGCTTCAGTTCGACCCAGGATGAAGTCAACCGCAGCTAAACAATCGCTGGCTAAGTGGACTTGCAGTTCTATTCGTGGGGTTGGTGCTGTACTTTTCAGTTTAGTTCTGGAGTTCTTCAGCCATAGAAGACCCTGCCGAATAACTAGAGTTTCTCCCGCACAAGCCGATGATGCATGGATTTTTTCGCAAAACCCCCGACGCAAACCCCATCAGCTCCTCTGCAAATTCCAGCTATCGAACTCTCGGATTCCTCTCCCTGCCATGTGCAGTCGACGTTGAGCTTGAAGGATCCGGGAGCTGGGGACGACCAACCATTCGGTCTGGAGGTGAGATCTGCTTCTCTTTCGTTCTTTCGGAGATGCCATTTTTCGTATAGCTGGTTCGAGAGAAAAGCTTCGCTAATAATCTGAGTTCAATTTGGTTTTCTCCCTTGAAAAACCAGTGAGTTGCGGGCCTTCCATATGAGCCAGAGGAGATTTGCGAAGATCGCCTTCCTTTGCGTCGAAATTCTAGATTGAAGGTAGTCGCAAACCTATTTATCCATACGCGTGATAGACGTAGGGGAAACATTAATATCCACTCTGTTCTCTGACCAAATTCCTTTTGTCCACTTACATAGTATGAAAAGGTGCTCAGTGGATTCCGGAAATTGAAGGCAAACGGGGCAAGTAGGCTCAGGTATGATGTTTCTCCGGTGTAAATTATTCTTTGTAGGAAGACCTTCATTGCATAGACTCCACATAAACTGTCTGATTTTGGGATAAGTCTGTAGATTCCATATTTCTGTCCATAGGCGTTTCGGAACTTGGTATGAAGGGGATGCCTGGGGAGTTGTGGTTGTTGTAGTTGCTGCTCTTAATTTGTGGTACCCATTCTTCACTTTGTAAGTCCCTGAATTGTGCCCTGTCCAAATAAGTCGATCGGGTCTGGGAATGATGCTTAGGGGGGTTGCTCTAATTTCCTGTATAATGGTACCATCAAACAGGCCGTTTAGGAGGTTAGCGTTCCATTCCCACACATTTGGTTCAATGATATCAGCCAACATCTTGGGTTCGTTATGGTTTGCTGGACCCCCAATCTTGCCTGACATTAGCCAACGATCTTCTCGTAAGTTGATAGTTTTTCCATCCCCTACCTCCCATTTCATATCTGGTTCTAGAATGTCTCTGCCCATTAGGAGACTTTGCCAACCCCAATATGATCTAGTCCCCTTTGTTGCATTCCATAGGGTGGCATTAGGGAAGTAGAGTCCTTTAAAGATCCTGCTCCATAGGGCGTCTGGATTTTGACTTAGTCACCAAGCTTGTTTTCCCAACATTGCCTTATTAATGTCCACTAGGTCTTTAAAACCCAATCCTCCATTCTCTTTCCTTGTCTTTAGAAAATCCCAGCTTTTCCAGTAGACGCCTCTTTGTTTCGCATGTTGTTTCCACCAAAAAGCTGAAATTTTCTTTTCAATTGTTCTACATACGGATATAGGAATTTTAAAGATGTTCATGGCATATTGGGGCAATGCCTGGACAACCATTTTAATGAGCACCTCCTTACCCGCCTTTGAGATTAGTTGCTCCTTCAATCCCTCCAGTTTTCTATCTACCCTTGCTAAAATCCAAGCAAACATTTGTTTTTTTTGTTTGACCCCAATCAGATGGAATGCCTAAGTATTCCCTAGTTTTTTCCAATATAGGAACTCTCAGTTCTGAGGCAATATTTCTCCTTAACTCCTGTGGACAGCTTCCCCCGAAAAACACATCAGACTTGTTTAGATTAATTAGCTGACCAGAGGCAAAACAATAGCGGTTCAGTAAATTAGCAAGGTTCTGAGCTTCCCTAATCATGCCATTCAGGAAGAAAATGGCATCATCAGCGAATAATAAGTGGGATAGGGTAGGACAGTGGGGATTTAGCTTGATTCCTTTAATGTCTCCATCATTAACAGCATTATTTATCAGATAGGATAGAACATTGGCCAATATAATGAAAAGATAAGGTGAGAGGGGATCACCTTGTCTAAGTCCTCTTGTAGGCTTGAAAGCTTCACAAGATTCTCTGTTTACAAGAACTCGAAAATTAACTGAGGAGATGCAAAATCTAACAAGAGACACCCATTTATCGCAAAACCCCATCCTCTCCATACAATCACATAGGAAGTCCCATTCAACTCTGTCATAAACCTTTTGCATATCCAATTTCAACATAGCTTGAAATTTTCCCCTCCTCTTTTTGACCCTTAGCTGATGGAGAACTTCTTGGACAACAAAAATATTGTCTTGTATTTGCCGGCCTCCTACAAAGGCACTTTGTTCCGGGGAGATAATATATGGGAGCCAGGGTTTCAGTCTATTCGCCATGACCTTTGTAATAATTTTATAATTGAAGTTACACAGGCTAATAGGTCTGAATTCAGTTATACTTTCAGGGTTCGCGACCTTGGGAATGAAGGTAATGTGAGTCTCATTCAATTCATGGTCAAACATTCCGTCTTTGAAAAAGGAATCCACTAGTTTAAACATGTCCTCTTGAATAATCGACCACTGACTCTGGTAAAATAGGCCACTCAAACCATCTGGTCCGGGAGCCTTAGATGCACCCATTCGGAAGACCGCTTGCTGAACTTCCTCTCTAGTGATTTGTCTTGTTAGGGCCTCGTTCATTTCCTCAGTAACAACCAGAGGGCACTGCTCTAAAATTGGCTGGTAGAACCTTGATCCAACCGAGGTATATAGATTAGTATAATAACCTGTGATGTGTTGTTTTATGGTTTGGGGGTCGCGACTCCACGTGTTCCCCTCAAGCCTTAGCATGGAAATCTTATTTCTTTGCCTCCTCTGAATAGTTGTGGCGTGGAAGAACTTGGTATTCCTATCACCCCACTTTAGCCAATTAATCCTGGATCGCATACCCCAGTACATTTCCTCTTGGCGCCAAAGTGTTTTAATTTTCTCTATTGTCGTGTTGTATTCCTCCCACATGACAGTTGTGTCTGCCCTATTCATGATTGTTGTTAATTTACCTCTGAGTTGGTCTATTTGTTTTGATGCATTTTGGAAAGACTTCTGGCTCCACTGTCTCAAATCATGAGCCACCTTCTTTGTTTTCCTCACCAAACTCAGCGGATACCCAGGATCTTCCTTCCAAGCCTTATCCACCACTTTTTCACATTCTGGATGATCTAGCCAGTAGGCCTCAAATCTGAACAGTTTTTTTCTTTTTAGAGGGAGCTGGATTTAGGCATCCATGATGACATCCACAACGACCTGACGATTATGCGCGAATACAACAGTGGAGGAGCATTCCTCGATAAGGCACCACCCTTCCCCTAGGCGATGAGGCCCTCAAGCCTAGCCTCGAAGAGCAGCAAACTACAACCAATGCCATGCCAGCCTTCGCAGTTAAGGTCCAATGTTCGGAAGATGTTCAACATCATAGACCTCCCGCTAATGAGAAGGTCATCTGCATGGTATGTGCTTCGAAAATTTCCACGAAACCTAGTGGTTGGACAGGAGGCTTGACGAGGCACCGAGACAAACATCTCGCTTGGATGGTCAAGGCCATTGCAATAAAAGCCACATTGGAAGTCCATTCGAGTACACCAACACCGATGCAAACTGCACGATATACCATCCAGGCTGAGATACTGTTCAAGTTCACTCAAGATCCAAGATTGGTCGAGCTCGCGCACGAGAAGCCTTTTAGGCTAATTGAAGAAGAGTTCCTAGGACCATAGACACTAGGAACTGCAAGGGTTGGTACAAGGAGATGAGAGAATAATCAGGGCAGCTACTATCCACAGGTAACTCTCGACTCTCATTGGTTTCAGATTATAGAGTAGTCAAATGGATTATGCCTATGGTTGTGTCACGAGCCACTAGATAGGGCATTATTGGGTGTTACATTACCAAATCAGTTGTTTGAAAAGCATCCGTATCCACACAAGTCAGACAATATTTTGTGCAAAAATCATCTCTTTGGCATTTTGGATGAGAGGAATGATTAGGTGACCATCCTTAACCTACTATGATAATAATAGTCTATTTTGCACCACAAAAAATCAAATAATAAATAATTATAAATTGTTATTGAGCCCACTTCTTTAAGAATTTGCGGCTCTCAACAAGTAATTGTTCCCACAATAACCCAAAAATTGTTTTGCTAACAAAACCTTTTGGACAAAATATTTTTCATTATTTCGGATAATGCCGCAATAAATGGAGATCTTGTGTATGGAACATGGAAGAGAGCCACAAAGATCCCTTTGTATGGGGGCTAATTGTGATGCCCCAAAATATCACATGAGACATAAGCGACATGAGATCTTTTCGTTATTTTTATGTATTTACTATTTGAAACATGCAGAAGCATAATAAAATAATCACATCAGTCGGTAATAGAAAATTAACAAGTTTAAACAATTTACATATGCATCTTTCCTTTAATATCCATCTTCTAAGTATGAATACAAGCACCCAAAAAGAAATAAATAAATAACAATGCATCAATCCTAGGAAGAGGACCAGATCAACTATCATCTCTACACTCATAATTAATCGAAAGCAAGCATATGCATTATCTAAACCACCATCCAACTCGAAGGTTGATGACTTCCAGATCATCACATTTCCTTCGTCATCTTGCCCAAGGCCCTCTTAAATCCTCTCAAAGATCCTGCCATTTATATCAACGTACAAAGCAATGAAACGGTGGGGAGAAACTTAAGTAATCCCACATCCATCTAGATAGTGAACTACATTTAACACACACTATCACAAATCCAAGTACAAATTTATCTTGATATCCCTATTCTATATATGCGGGTACTCCAAAACATAATGTAGGAGGAGAATTCATCTATCAGATCTAAAAAATAAATAAGTGAACCAAAGCTCAGTAAATAATTCTCTAAGTTAATCATCTTACCACTCAACCTACTGTCAACAAAACAACATAAATTCAAGTCGAGCACAAAAATGATTAAGGATGACAAATGAAGGAGTAAATGCAAGTAGAAGGCATAATAATTAGTGATGCACAACTACCTCAAACATCTCACGATATACATGAGTAAATATATACTAATATGTGTATATGTATGTGTGTATCATACATGTCAATAGCATTTCATCTCGACTCACGAGGCATCCAGACTCATGGGGCATATCGAAACATTGCCACCACTTATATATAAGAAATACCATAATAAATTCCATATACGATCATATAGTAAGGGTGCAAGTAGTAGCACTATAATCTTGTGGCATTTCTCGTCTCAACAAAGGAGCCAACACCCATTCATTATCTATTGTACACCCATTCTGAAAAATTAACATACGGTATATACATCATCTCATGCAATTCATTACTAAGATAAAATTGCCACGCCTTTTTCAATTATCGCATACACAAGTAATAATATTAAGATACCTCTTTTCATTTTCCATTTAACTAATGATAACTTAGTTAGAAATTAGTAAATTCCTTAGAAAAATCAACAAGTTATGTGATTGACAACTTAGAGAATTTGCAATTAAAAAAATCGACAACCTAAACATCAACCACTTGGGTCAAGATCAGCAAGTGAGAAAATCGACAACTCTGAAAAATCGATAGCTCAAAAATCAACAATGTGACTAAGTCGGCCACACTTAGTCAGTAACTTAGTATGAATTACAAAAATTTTCTATTCAAGTTTAGTTTCAACATTTCCACAATTTTCACACCTAAAATGCCATCAAATCTTATGCAAATCAATCAATCACAATCTAAGTGGGAAAATTACCAAAACAATTCTAAACCTATTGTAATTTAACCGATTCAATCCTAAATCTTTTTCTTTTCAATTCAATCATAAACCTTTTGTAATTGTTCAGTCCATCTAGCCAACTGGCCAGCTATTCGAGCAACACTAATGTGGGCAATATTTTAATAATATTTTACTTTATTCAAATTTTTATATTAATTTTTTCCCCTCTCTCTCTCTCTCCCCCTCCCCTCCCTCCTTTGGCCATAGGCAGGGCTAACAAGGAACCTTGCCAGTGCCTAGACATAGCTGGGCAACCTCCCCCAAGCTGCTCGCTAGGCTAGGCAAGGCTCACCCTCACAGGATCTGGCAAGTGGGGAGCCTTACTAGCCATAGGGGAGAGGCTCGACCTCGCCAGAGGCTGCGAAGTCAAAGGTCATGACCTCTGGCAAGGGCTACTAATGTTGGGCATGGCTCGCCCTCGTCGGATCTCATGAGGGTCGAGCTTTGTTAGGCATGGGCGTGCAAAGATAGAGGAGGGAAGCATGCTATTGCAATTGATTTTTGGGAGAATGGATAACGATTTGCCCATGGCTGGCGAGGCTCGCCCTCGCCAGATTTAGCAAGGGCGAGCCTCGCCCAACCACTAGCAGCCCTCACTAGCCCAATGAGTGGCCTAAGCAAAGCCACCCAGCCATGGGTAGACTTCCTCGAAGCCAACAAGGTCCCTCGCAAACCCTACCTCTTGCTAGTTTCTAGTGGTCAGAGAAGGGGAGAGAGAGAGAGAATTAATGAAAAATTTGAAATAATATTATCAAAATATTGGCCACATCAATGTTGGCTAAATGGCTAGCACCAACAGATGTCCACATCAACATCAGTTGGCCAAAATTGGCTACATGGACTGAACTAGCACAATGGTAAAAAGTTCAGGACTACATTGGCACACAAAAAATTAGACTTAATTGGAAAAATTATAATAAGTTTATAACTGTTTTTGTAATTTTTCCCAACCTAAGCATAAAAAAACTTATTGATTCAAATCATATGATTACAAAGATTCCACATGCTGTTGTCGAAACTTACTCACACTTAACATCAAAATCCAAACGAAATTAAAAAATGTCAATCAACAAAGTCAAGAGTATCAAGTAGATCAATTTAACTTGGTCCCTAGAGTTTGCACTTTCCTTGATCAAAGGCTTGGGCAACTCAAAAACTTAACCACCTTGTAAACCATTGAAAGATGGAATTAAAAGCTTCAACAACATAAGAATGGAGCCTTTGCTTTCACTCAAAAGATTAAAAGTGAGACTGAAAAAGAAAGTTGTAGGCTTGAAGAGTTTCAAGATGGGATTACATGGTCAAAAAGGGAAATGTACTTAAAAGACTTGACAAGAATTATCAAGAGATAAAGAACAAAAAATCAAATTTAAAAAGTAATGACGACATTGAATTAAAAATACTTGGTGCTAAAGAGAGTTAAGTGTCCAAATACAAAAGCTACAAATGGCTTATTATAAATAGCTAAAAATATATATTTTTGCTAAATTATCATGCCATTTAGTATTTCAGTACATAAGCAAAGAAATTAGTATTTGTTTTAAATGCTGATAATAGAGAAAAATATCTTTAAACTGCTAAAACGTTTGACAAAAGTTACCAAACGTCAAAAGAAACAAGACTCAGTAAATATCAAACCCTGAAAAATATTTTAAACCCACTAAAACCACTCTAGCTTTGCTATATCTATAATACCTTGTTTACCCTTGATAAAGGCAAATCACTCCTCATATTAATTCATGCGCTTAGGACACCATATGCACATTGGCTTATGCATCTATCACCAGACTCTACCCAATCAAGACATACAATAATAGCATTTAATTATTTTGTTATATTCAAAATAATATAAGGGGTTTTCCTAGCACTTTAGACGGGAAAACTAGGTGGAATTTTACAAATTTAAATCTGGAAAAAGGCCTGCTATCATGTGGATGAGTTGACATCATTTCCATCCTCTATGCCGGGGTTGCCGGTATTGAGCCATTGACCAAGGATGATTGGATGGCTGCTGAACTATTTGGAGGTGTTCACCGATGCAGCGGAGGCTCTGTATCTGTGGTCTGAAATCCAACTGATGCGGTGTCCGTAATTCACGGTCATGTATATCGCTTCTATAATTGCTAGACCAATGACTTGTCTTCTCAATAAAAGCCAGGAAGGGTACTACGTACGCTTCGGCTACGCGACATTTTACGAATGTATTTTCCACGGACGCGGCAAAGCGAACGTGGCCAATTTCTTCTTTGACAATTCCTAGCCCACGTCCAAAAAGATGCTGATGACGTGGCGTGCATGTTCAATAACAGTTGACACGTGTCTTGATAAAAAAAATTGAAAACACAGATTTTCTCTCTCCTCATTTCCGTCACAGCCACCATCTCTCTGGCCATCCACCGCCCAACCTCGGCCATGCCCACCGCTTAAGGCACTGCAACCCTCATCTTCGACGCCCACCTTGCCACGGCCGCCGCAGCGAATCCCTTCCTCCGTCTCCAACGGTCATGGAGTCTCTCTCTGGTGTCCCCTTCCATCATCCTCCAGCGAGCTCCCTTCCGCGAAGTGCGGCCACCACAGCTCTAAAGCCATGGCCGCTCGAGCTCTACCCTGACCACAAGCTCTACCCTGGCCATGAGCTTCAAGCTCGAGAGGCCAAGGCCACGACAGATTTGGAGCACGATCGTCCGTTCGAGTCAGATCTGGAGGCATCGGTCATGGACGAGCAAGGACGACGACGAAGAACTTCTAGATCTGGCAAAGACCCCTGACGGAGGCGAGCACGAAGGCTACGAACTTTCAAATGAGAGCTCATCCATGGCGACGAGCCTTGAAGGCGAGGTCCGTAGCGACTCTGTTGGTAGCGATGGCGGAGGAGGCGCCAGATCTGGACGAGCAATTTTGGAGCCGGTGGCTGTGGTAGAGCGACGACAGAGGTGTAGCTTGGGCCGACCGCAAGCGCCGCCGGAAGCGGTGGAGATGGTGGCCGAAGGGGAGGTGCTCTGTTATGGAAGAGGATGGACCGCAAGCAACGCCGGAAGGGGTGGAGACAGACTGGAGAGGTGGAGCTCTGTGATGGAGGAAGAAGAAGATAAAAATTAAATTTTTATTTTTTTATTCCAACTCAGGAGACACATATCAATTTATTATTGGACGTGAGTAAAACATGCACGCCACATCTTGCAAGCCATTGAATATTTTCTCGTTTACGCTTAGCTTTCATCACGCCCGGTCAAAAAATGGCACCCGACATCGTCAAACTGTCAGCATATCCTGTGTTGTTTTTATATATTATCTTATGGTCAAAATCTCTGAATGGTTCCAAACGTAGACCAATTAAAATTATGTTTGTCCAGAGGGTTATGCACTGAACCGTCCTTTGCCACCTTTTCAGTCGCGCCGCCATTGATGTTCGTTCTCATCTTCATTCCCATCGCTATAAATACCACCAAAGAGCTGCACCGATTTCTAATCATCCTACACGTTCCACAGTCATCAGAAGTTGCAATTGGGAAAGAAAATTCGAGGGTATTGAAGCGTTTTTGGATTTAAGAAGAGAGACTCGCAATTTGGAAGAAAATATGAGGAGAGGGATAGTATTGGCAGGTTGCTTGGTTGTCACAATGCTGGCTTGCCTCGGAGGTGCGGGGGCAACAGAGTATGTAGTCGGCGGTAGCCAAGGATGGACCGCATCGCCAAACATCACCATCGGGTATTACGATGAGTGGGCCGCCAACAAAACTTTCAGGGTTGGCGACACTTTGAGTAAGCATCCATCTACTTATTCTCCCTCTTGTGAACATATTTGGTCTCCTCATTTACATACGCATATGAATAATTTCATGACCGCATGTGAGTTTACTTGTTTAATGCAAACAATATTGGTCTTTAAATTTATTTGGACATTAATCAACATAAATCAAGTCTAGGCGTGATAATTTGCTTCAATTTTAAATCTTCTTTTCTCGGGTCATTTTATAATCATATTTGTTAAACCCTCTCTATAATACAGAGTTTGAATTGAATGGGACTCACAACGTCGCGAATGTATTAAGAGAAGATTACGACAACTGCATAAAAACGACCATGTTGGCGGTCGGTGGCAACTCCTGGTACATTTTCCCACTTACAGAGGGCACCAACTATTTCATCTCCACCGTCAATTCCGACTGTGAGAATGGACAAAAGCTAGCCATCAACGTCGTCAGCCAGACCTCAGCCGGGTTACCGAGTAGCTCGGCTTCCTCAATCACCGCGGTTGCCTTGTCCGTGCTAGTTCTAAGCATCATCGCAATGTTCAGGAGCTAGATTTGGGTCAAGGAGGAGGAGGATACTGTAATTCTCCTTTTCTAGCTCATGTTAATATGGTTTCTTCGCTGGTCATTCATAATTCATGTATTGTGCGGAATAAAAAGAGGCTCATAGGCAAAAAGTGATGCTAGCCTTCTCAATTTTCAAATAAGTCCGTCTCTCCCCTATTTGACAAATATCGACCGTGCAGGACCATTGCGCGCTCATCGGTCGGAGCTTTTTCCGGATACTTCCCGCCCTATATTGGCCTATTCTACATGAACTATTCAATCATGTGACGGGTACTTCCGGACCTCCGTCGATGAGCTATTGCCGGATACTTCAAATGAACCATCACATTAAAAAGTGAGCTAACGGTGGCCGGAAGCACATAATTATTTTTCCACCGATTGGGCTGTGGCATCATCTCTTTCGGATCCCAGCAGTTAAAAACCATCCTAATTCAATTAGTTGCTGATTTCAGTTCCGTGCATACTTGTTTTTTTGACCAATCAAGAATTGGATTCTTCAAAGATTGTGCAGTGGACGTCTCTCGGATGAGTTGTACGGTGCCAGCGCTTTATATATTATATATGCGCACACAAAATACGAATTAAGCTCCCGAATCAGCCGCATAAAGAAACGTCTTCCAGGTCACGCAGAGGAATGAATTCAAGTTTGACTTTCACGAGGAGTCCTAAACAAACGGTGATTTGTCTTTTGAATTTCACGTCTAACTCTTTGATTTTGGATTTAGTCTAGATGTGAGAAGCACTTCAGAGTTCTTTGATTATTAGTAGATTATTGGTGTTCTCACATCAATTTAATTGCAAGATTTGTCAGAAAATAAAGGAGACTGAGAAAAATAAAGAAGATTGAGAGGAATTTTGGGAGAAAGAGCTTTTTGTATATTCAGTCTACTTTCTGTACAATTACATCGATCCTCTTATAATGTAAGAGAAGAAGAATAAAAAAGGAATTGATATATGAAGAATATAAAATTTCCTATTTACAAATATCACTAAATCAATTAGAATTGGATGGCACAATCGGAATCCCCAATAATATCTTCGACTCCAAATATATCTTCAACACTCCCCCTCAAGCTGGTGGCTTATAGATATCAAGAACACGAAGCTTGCTTAACAAGTATGTGTGTTGCCTCTGACATAATGCATTGGTGAAAATATCTGCAAGTTGATTTACAGTTCAAATTCCCTTTGTTACGATGATTCCCTCTGTAATTTTATCTCGAGTAAAGTGACAATCAACTTCTATATATTTTGTTCTTTCATGAAAAACTAGATTTGCTGCCAATTTGAGTGCAGCATCATTGTCACAAAATAATTCAGTTGGTCCATTGACCTGTACTCCAAGATCTGAGAGTAATCCTCGTATCCAAATAATTTCACAGGTAGTCTCTGCCATGGCCCGATACTCTGATTCAGCTGATGATAATGAAATGGTCGATTGCTTCTTTGTCTTCCATGAAATTAGTGATCCTCTCAATTTAATGCAGAAATTAGTGATAGATCTCCTGGTCATTGGACAAGTCGCATAATCTGTATCACAAAAGGCTGACATTTTCATGCTGCAGTCACGAGATAGAAATATTCCAAGTCCTGGACAACCCTTCAAATATTTCACAACCTTTAAGGCTGCATTCATATGAGACATTTTTGGGTTATGCATGAATTGGCTAAGCATCTACACCGTATAACAAATGTCAGGCCTCGTCATAGTCAGGTATATTAGTTTCCCGACCAGTCGCTGATATCCTGATGGATCTTTGAGTAGGGGATCCTCAGTAGAAGAAGAGGAATTCTGATCGTACTCATGAGTAGTCAGCTTGGCATTTTGTTCAATCGGTATAACAGCTGGCTTGCATCCCGATAATCCTGCTTCTGCAATAATCTCAAGGATGAACTTTCTCTGGCTAAGACTGATCCATTTATCTGACCAAGCAATTTCTATGCCAAGGAAATATTTAGGGGGACCTAGATCCTTGATGTGGAATGTGGAATGCAAGTATTCTTTGAATTTTGTAACATGAGAATCATTATTCCCCATGATAAGTATATCATCAACATATATGAGTAAATAAATTGATGAATTACCTGCATTCCTTGTAAATAGAGTATAGTCATGCTTAGAATGCTGAAAACCTGCGTCGGTTAGTGCCACTGTAAACTTGGCATACCACTGTCTAGATGCCTGCTTCAATCCATAGAGGGATTTGCGTAGATGACACACTTGCAACTCCCCCTGTCTACGTAATCCCGGTGGAAGATCCATATAAATCTCTTCATCGAGATCTCCATGAAGAAAGGCATTATTTACATCCATCTGATGCTCGAATGGCAGCAATTGATAGAAAAGTACGGATAGTGACTTCCTTGGCAACTGTAGATAATGTTTCATGATAATCGACACCTTCTCTTTGAGTAAATCCCTTGGCTACCAGTCGAGCCTTATAGCGTTCAACCAAACCATCTGCTTTAAACTTGATCTTGTAGACCCATTTACAACCGATTGGTTTTCTGTGTTTGGGTAGTGGAACAATATCCCATGTATGGTTCTCTATCAATGCATTCAATTCAGATTCCATTGCATTTTGGCATCAAGGGTCGTGTGAAGCTTCGTTAAAGGAAGATGGTTCTTGTTTTTCTGATAAACGAGTAATGCAACACATGTGCTTAGGTGACAACCTGCCAAATGAAACATATGAAGAGACAGGATATCTTGTACCTGGTGAACTTGCCGCAGAACAAATATAATCCTTGGTCAATGTAGGTAGACGAGTTTGTCGTCTTGAACGCCGAGGCTCTACTGTTAATATCTGTGTTCGTGAAGGCACAGATTCTGACAAAAACTCAGCTATCCTGTTCTCTGACGAAGACATAGTCATGGAATCATCCTCGGATAATAATGGAGATGATGTCGGAGGACCAACTTCAGATAATGCTGGTGAAGTTGATGATTCTCGTCGAATAGGTGAGTCTCTTTGGATAGACATAGGTTGCTCTGGAGCAACTAATAGATACTGTGGAGCCATGGATAAGTCTTCTTCAGATAAACAAGGATGACTGCCTCCTGATGATGAGGAAGTCGAGGAGGCTATCATATCTTTGAACAGGAACACATCTTCATGAAACACGACATCTCTACTTATAAAAAAATGTCCCGTAGATATTTCCATAACTCTGTATCCTTTCTGAAATGAGGAATAACCCATGAAGACACATCAAGTAGCGCAAGGACCCATTTTATCTAGAGGGCCAACATTAGTCGCATAACATAAACAGCCAAACACTCGAAGATGTTCATTTTTAGGCTGTTTGTTGTAGAGCATTTCAAAAGGAGTTCTTCCATTAAGAATTCTAGTTGGCATGTGATTAATCAAATAAGCAGCCGTGACCACACAATCTCCCCAATAGTCTTTAGGTATGGAGGCTTGGTATTTTAATGCACGAGCTACTTCTAAGAGATGCCTATGTTTACGTTCTACAACTCTATTCTGTTGTAGAGTATAAGTGCAAGAGCTTTCATGAATTATTCCATGAGAAGATAGAAAATTGATGCAATCAGAAGTGAAGAATTCACGCCCATTATCTGTACGAATTCAATGTACAGATTGATCGAATTGATTTTTAATCAAGGAGACGAATTTCGATATATGAGAAAAGGTTTGGCTTTTCGATTGCATCAAATAAACCCAAGTGGCTCGTGTATAGTCATCAACAATTGTAAGAAAGAACCGTGAACCATCCCGGTGAGAAGTATGATATGGACCCCAAACATCCATATGAAGCAATGAAAATGCTCTATTGGCTCGAGAAGTGCTTGTGGGAAATGATGCTCAAGACTATTTGGCTAAGGGGCATACTGGACATTTAGGATGAGGAAAAGACGCACTATGACCCAATCTTTGGTGATAAAGGAGATTTTTATTTCTATTGATGGCATTACAAGAAATGCTCTTATTTAATAAATCTAAATCTCCTAGAAAATCAATCCAATAATATAGGCCTTGTGCAGAACTACCCAAGCCCATCAGTCTGCCAATCGAAAGGTCCTAAAAAAAACAATTGTCTGAATTGACTATTGCACGACATGAATTGTCTTTGCACACTTTGGATACGGAGAGTAGATTAAATTCAAAACCAGGAATGTATAAGACATTCTTGAGTAGGAAATTCGGACCAAGTTGAACGGTTCCGGTTTTAGTAACATGGATGACATTTCCATTTGGAAGACGTACTGTAATAAGGGATTGTGATCCTTTATCCACATGAGAGAATAATTTATCATTGCATATAATGTGGTCACTAGCTCCTGTATCGATAATCCATGCATCAACTGGAAAAAAATTCTCTTTATGAAGAAAGGTACCTGAGAATCCCACATTCTTGTCATCGATTTTTAATCGATTTAGAATTTGCACAATATGCTGATATTCCTCCTGAGATATTGATTGTGGTTCCCCATCGCCTCTTTGTGTGGAAACCTGATAAATTGATAATTCCTTTTCTTTTTTTCTTTTTATCAGAAGGTTTCCCATGTAATTTCCAACATGTATCAACTGTATGATACGGGCGTTTGTAATATTCACAATATTTATTTTTGAATTTACCATTTTGCCCACCGAATCTTCCTGACGACGAGGCACCGCGGGGACCATTGGATCCCCTATAAGTGGGAGTTGACATGGCCTGATAAGGACCGTCAGATCCACGCGGGATGATGGCTGAATTTGAGCCGTCCATCTCGGTCCATTGAGGAGAGCCGTTGGATCTCTTCCTTTTATCCCAGCCATTGGATTTCTTCCCATCATCCTAGCCGTCCACTTGATGAACCCTAGGGTTCTCTTCTATTCTCCTTGCCACAGCCACTGTTCTACTGCTGCCTTTGGAGTTTCCAGCAACTTCCATGGCTCCGCTGGAGATAACGCCGAATCCTCCTCCGCCAAGGGCGACCAAGCTCATCCCTTCTCCATCTCGACCGTGCGAAGCCGAGGCAAGCTGCTATTTTCTTCTTGGACAGCCAGCTGAAATATACGGCCGAGCGGAGGAGAGGACTCCATCGCGAGTATTTGAGACCAGAAAGCCGAGTAAGAATCGTTGAGGATGAGTAAGAATCTCGTAGCTTTTTCTCGGTCCCTTATTTTCTTGTATTGTCTCAGTGTGTTCTCGGGTCTTTGTAGGCATTCTTCGGCGGCCTCGAGTTCGTTCCACAGTGTAGAGAGGCGATTGAAGCAAGCGGTAACCGAGAGGTTCCCTTGCTTCAATTTGGTTAATGCTTGGGTGATCAAGAAAAGCTTCACCCAATCTAGGCGTCCATACATCTCTCGGATGTTCTCCCAAAAAAATTTCGAGTCCTCAGTCGATGGTAGCCTAGCCGCGACGTCCGGAGCGAGACAATTTCCAATCCAGGTACGCACAAGCTGATTACTTTTTTTCCAAAGTCGCTATTGACGCTCTCCAACGACGGCTCCGTCAAGGAAGCCGTCCTTATCTTTTGTGACGAGGGCTCGCCGGAGATCCCGAGCCCAAGTCGAGTAGTTTTCCGGTCTGGTCAGCAGCAGGTTGATGAGGCGGAGCTTGGGTCCGTCCGCCGGCGAGGTGTAGAGTGCATCACTGGGTTCAGGCCGGCCGCCGCCGCCGCCACCGATGGGGAAGGGGTACGGCAAGAAACCGGGTGGTGGTGCCAGGTAGGAATTCATTCCCTAACCCGAATAGGATCCAAATCCGTGACCCGGATTCGTCTGAGTCGGGTCTTTCTGTTGATGGGCAAGACGATTGTCACTGGATTGGGCCCCAAGGCCCAGATAATTTTCATCGGATGATTGTTGAGCCCAAGACTGTCCTGGCCCAGTGAATTGAGGCCACGCCTGTCCTGGCCCAATGGCCCATTGGCCTTGGATAGGGAACCAAGGTATTGGTGGTGTAATCCCTGGGAATGTAGTAGCCCAAGGAGTGAATCCGGGTCTCTGATCTGAAGCAGGAGATTGTTCCTCTTCGGGCAGAACCTTCGGATCTGACAATGGTGGAGTTTGATCTTGGGAAATTTCTTCTGCCATGGTATCAAAAAATTGAAATCATAAATACTCGTTGGTTTGTTTGCAGGATGAAGGACTTCTAAGGTCTTGGCGGAAGCTATGTCCAAAATGGAGGCTCTGATACCATGTCAAAAAATAAAGGAGACTGAGAAAAATAAAGAAGATTGAGAGGAATTTTGGGAGAAAGAGCTTTTTGTATATTCAGTCTACTTTCTGTACAATTACATCGATCCTCTTATAATGTAAGAGAAGAAGAATAAAAAAGGAATTGGTATATGAAGAATAAAAAATTTCCTATTTACAAATATCACTAAATCAATTAGAATTGGATGGCACAATTGGAATCCCCAATAATATCTTCGACTCCAAATATATCTTCAACAAGATTCCATTATATTCCATACTGATTTTACAAAAATCCACCAAACGAATTTTGTCATTCGTCTACTTGTTTTTACAGTAATTAGCCAACGGAGAAGGTAACGACTTCTTGGTCAGATCATTGTGGCCATGAAGGAGAAACTGCTCAAATACTTTGATGAAATTCCTCCTCTTTTCTAGTATCCATGTTTAGATCCGAGATTCAAGATAGGGAAGGCTTGGAATGCTACTTGCACAGTATTACAAGAATTTGTGCCTCGTCATTTCATTGGTGTTTGACAAGTATTGGCCACGATTCAGAGCTGGCTACACAATCTCCGAGGTATACACACTACTTGATACCGTTAAAATTCGCCACACAATCACAAAGAAACAGAGTAAAAGCGAGCAAACGAATTAGAAACTCAAGGTTTTATCCCAATTCATATTTAAATTAGGATTACGTCTAAATGAGGATTTCATTATAATTAGCACATTACATTTTTCTATTATATCCCTCAAATTAAAGTTGGATCCTATTCCATTTTTGTTGATGCGAGTAAGGACAGCATACATCGCGAGGAATTCCTATACACATGATTTCAAAGTCATCCGACTCCAAGGATTTAACCAGTGGCCAACGATGATATTGCCCTCCCCGGGCGTCAATGCCCGCACGACGTTTTACGAATGAATTCGCTACGGACACGCAAAGCCAACGTGGGTGTAACTCGTCCCTCGACAATTACTTTGGCCCACGTCCCAAAAAGATGTCCGGGATGAGAAACCAGCAACTGCTACCGCTTTGGACGACTACGCTAGTGGCCGGTTGACGATGACGATTTACTCTCAAAGCTGCAAAGTCAAATTGTCAGCATGTCCTTGATTGCTTTTGTATGTTCACATGGTCAAAATCTCCGGATGGTTCACCGTAAGAAGACCAAGTAAACATATATTCGCCAAAAGAGAGGTATGTATTGAACCGTTCTTTGCCACTTTTTTCACTCTGTGCCACCTTTGGCAAGCTAGATCTGGCACCGACGACCGTCAACTAAGGTCGCCCAAGGTCGGGCAACCTACGGCGAGGGTCGCGCAACCTAGTTGAGGGCTGCTAGAGGTCGCTTGACCTCCGCTGACCCTCAGGGAGAGTCACTTGACTCAAGCGCCATGCGACCCAGGTGATCACTGCTTAGGTCTCGCAGCCGCAGGCAGCCCTTGCCTGGGCCTCACAAGGGTTGTGCAACAGCGGTTGGTGGTCGCACAACCCTCACGAGGTCCAAGCGGTGGTCACCTAGGTCGTGCAACCCTTACCGAGAGTCAGTCGAGGTTGAGCGACCTCCGATGATTGTCGGCCAAGGTCGCCCAACCACCGATGCCAAATTTGACTCGTCGGTGGCCATAGCCCTTCGCCGGTCTGGCGAAGGGCTACCTCCTTTCCAATTAAAAATATATATAATCATGGGCAAAATCAGAAATATGAAGAATTAGCGATAATAGTTTTGGAAGGGAAAATTTTATTTTAGCATTCCGCCAAATACTAAAAGCCCAAAACTAGTCCCTACTAGCCTTAAACTTTTAACATTTTAAAGGCTAGCTTTCAACTGAAAGTTAGCTCCAAAAGAAGTGACGTGAAGTTGTCAGGGAGAGGGGAGAGAGAGTGTGCAGAGGAGGGGAGAGGAGAGAACACGCGCGGTTTCAAAAAAAAATTTCTCCACACTGATAAGTCTGACGCCTAGGCCCATGGAAGGACACATGTCGTGCTCCGGAGCAACCTCCCGTTTGCCACGCTGGCAAAGGAGTTGCAGCCAATATTTTCTCGAGGGTCTGCTACTAATGTGGGCCCAGATCTGACAGAGAGAGAGGAGGAAGACAACGTGGACTCGGATGGACACATGTCCATAGCTGAGTGGTGTGCTACACCATCCCACGTGGAGTATTGAACTCACCTAATATTTTCTTGAGTTGAGGTGAGGAGAAAGAGAGAGAGATTGCTTGGGATTTGTCGCTCCAATAATGAAATGGGGCCCACAGCCTAAGAAGATACTCCAAGTAAGTAAACACTGAACAAACGGATCTGATGGGAAAACTTCTTGATTTTGGAAATTAAAACAAAGAAAAACACCTCTTCATCTTGGATAAATTACGAAAAAAAAAAAAGTCAAAAATTTATTATATTTATACAAATTTAATCATAAACCTTTTAATTTGACCAATAAATATTTTAACAATTTACTAATTTTTGATAGAAATTACATAAACATTGACAATGTCACGTAGAATGGCAAGAGTTAATTTGAACAATTTTATAACTTTTAATTTTTTTCCAAAATTTTTAATTTTTAATTTTTTTAAAAAAATTATAATAATTATCCACATTGGTACCTATCATGTTACGTAAGCGAGTTATATAGAAAATTGATCAAAATGTCTAAATTGAGAAATCATTAAAAGATTTGATACTAAAGTGACCAAATTAATCGAATTAAAAGGTACATGGATAAATTGATACAAATATCCAAAATTTGAAACTCTTTTAGTAATTTCACCTTTACGCCATCAAATGCTAGAATTTCAATCATTCGAACTTATGTCTAGGCAAGAGACCAAAAGAAAAAACTATATCTAGGCCCGATGTAGAGATCCTTTAATTCCCACATCGCAACTTTCTTTATGATTCAACCCAAAAAAGTCCCCCACTTTTTCTTTTTTATCTTTTCATCCCAACATACTGACTTATGAGAGCCCCAAGCGTTCAGTAAAAATTCATTTGAGTTATGCCAGGAAATTTACCATAATGGGGTCTTCGCTTCACTCTTTGCCCACCTCATTTGGGGCTGTGGGAACTCTAGAACTCCTAAGCTATCATTATCAGCATCTGCCACAAACCGCTCACAACATGCATACACAACGGTATTTGCTTTTGCTTAGCCCATATACCGTGCCTATTATGCGATCAATCATCTGTCACACTAGGAAATCAGAATCTGATAGATGCTTGATTAACTACGGTAATGGCACAAGTCCTGATCAGGGTTAAACCATCCTGACAAAAAAGCAATCTTAAGAGTGATAATAGACGTAACAGTTTTCAGATGGTGCCTTCTTGATGCAAGAGTAGCATTAACTGGGAAAGCAAATTTAGCATCAGTCACCATCCAACTAATTTTACTCGACAACTACAGCGATGCTGACAAGACACTGGTAGATGATCAACCAAGACCGAACCACTCCGCCAGCCACGGATCCAAGGATAACGAAATGGGTAACAGAGAAAAATTCATTCCAGCACTTCCATACTTGGAGATCGGCCTTAAAATTGTAGACCCTGTTGTGTTAATGTAAAGGAATGCCACCACCTGAGTATTCGACCTCCTGAAATACACAAAAACTTTTTTACATTAGCTTTCATCAAAGACTAATACCGTGTAGTGGCCAAAAAGAAAAGGCACATCATGTAGGAAATTAACATGCCCTTTGGCCATCTAAGTCAAGTAATAAATTCATGGTAACATAAATAAGTAGATTAACAAGCTAAGTCCGCAAAGGCCAGTTGTCAGGATATTCAAGCCGCAACATTTCTAGGGAGAAAAAAACCCAAGTCATATCTGGCTGAGCGTCTGCTTGGTATAGCTATGGTTGTGGTACACTGAAACAATGCCATGAATTGACAAAACTCGTATGTATGGTGAGACACATTCTAAACTTGCAATATCTCAAGGCTGGGCAACACTGTTGATATTGTCTTGAATTCCACAAGTTCGATCGATTGGAAATTCAAATTAAAAGTTGATCGAGAAATCTAGGAAGGCTTGAAGATTGCAGACTATTTGTTTCTTAATATATTTCCTAGATTTGAACCTATCTATAAGAGGTATTCATAGGAAATAGTCCCGATTCAATGTAACTGGAATATATCATGATATCTCTAATATATAGAGGATGATTACTGAAGATATTATTAGCAAGTTTCAAATTAGGTAATATATTTAGGGTAGAATTCCTTTCCTATTTGGATTAGGAAAGTGATGAATTAATTATTTCCTATTTGGATTAGGAAGGTGGAGATCTAAAAATCTATATATATCAGCATTGTACCTTGTACTTGTAGTGCGCAACTCTCAATAAGAAATCGTCTCTCTCTCCCGTGGACGTAGGCGGATTTTCGCCGAACCACGTAAATCTCTGTGTTCTTGATTATTCTTATCTCTTTTCTCATCTAGTTAGGGTGTTCTTCCGCACAACAATTGATATCAGAGCAATCCACGTTCTTCGTTCCTGTATTGCGACTTCTAACTAGATGGCTGGAAAAGGTTCAACCGTTCGATTTGATATTGAACGATTCACCGGGAAGAATAATTTTACACTACGGCAGAGAAGGATAAAGGATCTGTTGATTCAACAAAGTTTATCAAAGGTTCTTCTGGGAAGATCAAACAAGCCGGACACCATCACTGATGATGATTGGGCCGACATAGAGGAGAAGGCGTGCAATGCAATCTGATTGAACCTATCGGATGAGGCCCTTCAATATGTAGCAGAAATCGAATCTGCTCCGGAGGTATAGCTCAAACTCGAAAGCATCTACATGACGAAATCTCTTACGAACAAGTTGTTCTTGAAGAAGAGATTGTATTCACTTCAGATGAGTGAAGAGGGAGATCTATTGGAACATCTCAATGTGTTCAATCAGATGATTAGTGAACTTACAAGCTTGGAGGTAAGATTTGAGGATGAAGATATAGCGCTTCTACTACTGGCATCGTTGCCCGATTCGTTTGACCACTTGGTGACTACACTCCTTTATGGCAAGGAAACCCTGGAGATCGGAGAGATGATTGCTGCCCTAATTTCAAACGACACTCGAAAAAGGGCAAGTAGTTCAAAATCTTCGGGAGTGGGACTCTTTGCAAAGGAGAAAAGCAATCAAGGAAGAGGAAGATCAATAGATCGAGGATCGAGCAGTAGGGGTCGATCAAAATCCAAGGGAAAGTTCAAAGGAAGATGCTACGGGTGTAATCAGGAAAGGCATACCAAGAGATTCTGTCCAAATAAGAACGAGAAAAAGAAGAAGAGCTCAGATGAGGCAAGTGTAGCCGACAGCATTGAGACCAATGATGGGGACATCTTGTCCATATCATCGGGGAAGGACACCTTTGAAGATTCGTGGATCCTGGACTCCGGATGCACTTATCATATGTGTCCTCATCGAGAGGCCTTCGATGAGTACAAGGCATATGATGGTGGTTCAGTTCTCATGGGGAATGATACTTCATGCAAGACTCGTGGGAGTCGGAACCGTGAAAATCAAGATGTTTGATGGCATAATTAGAACCTTGCGGACGTGCGTCATGTTCCGTGGTCTAAGGAAGAATTTGATCTCATAGGGAGCACTTGAATCCAATGGATGCAAGTACACGGCTCAAGGTGGAGTCTTGAAAGTGATTAAGGGAGCTCGGTTGTTCTTAAGGGACGAGGCACCGGAACCTATATCGACTTATAGGAACCACAGTGCAAGGTGGAGCATCTGTGTCCACGGATGCTAGTACGGAGGTAGATAACACCAATCTATGGCATATGTGTCTCGGGCATATGGGAGAAAGAGGATTGATGGAGCTTCACAAGAGGAATGCACTCCAAGGTATGAAAATATGCAAATTAGATTTTTGCAAATTTTGTGTGCTTGGAAAACAATGTAGAGTACGGTTCAATACTGCAACTCATACAAGCAAGGGCGTGCTCAAGTATGTACACACAGATGTATGGGGTCCTTCACCGGTAAAGTCAAAAGGAGGGAAGGAATACTTCGTGACATTCATTGACGATTTCTCTCGCAAAGTTTGGGTCTACTTCATGCGACACAAAAGTGAAGTCTTTGAAAAGTTCAAAGAATGGAAAGTTGAAGTTGAGACTTCAACGGGGAAGAAGGTAAAGTGCTTGAGATCGGACAATGGAGGAGAGTACAAATCGACACCATTCATGGAGCTTTGCAAGAATGAAGGGATTAAACGTCACTTTACAGTTCTGGATACGCTCCAACAGAATGGCGTAGCGGAGAGGATGAACCAGACTTATTAGAGAGGGCTCGAAGCATGAGGCTACATGCGGGATTGAGCAAGGAGTTTTGGGCAGAAGCTGTCTACACGGCATGTTATCTTGTGAATCAGTCTCCATCAACTTCAATTAAATGCAAAATTCCTGAAGAGGTATGGACTGGTAAAATCGTCGATTATTCTAATTTAAGAATATTCGGTTGTCCTGCTTTTGTACATGTGCAATGTTTGAAACGCTCGAAATTGGATCTAAAATCAAAACAATGCATATTTCTCGATTACGAGAAAGGAGCGAAAGGCTACAAATTATGGGATCCAAGTGAGAAGAAAATTCTAAAGAGCAGGGATGTTATGTTCGATGAATCTGCAATGTTGAAGTCAAGTTGCGTGCCATACGTGGCTACTGAAGAAGAGAGTGATAAATCTATCGTTAAGGTGGAGCTTGAATGCAGAGAATCTGCAAAGAATGGCAAGTCATCTGATGAAGCTCCGGAAGTCAAAGAAACAGTAGAAATTCCTCGTACCATTGTGACAGGTCGAGGAAGGCGCACTCTCAAAGCATCGGAGAGATACGGTTTTGAGGATATGGTTGCTTATGCTATTACCGTAGGCTCTAGCGATCCAAGCTCCTACCATGAAGCTTTGAAAAGTGATCACAAAGTGGATGACCGCAATGATGGAGGAGATGGAGTCGTTACAAAGATGGTTACTATAGAGAAGTTCAAGTTCTGCAGGGACTTGATTTCTCTCACTCATCATTAACGTTTATGGAGGCCGCACTAATCCAGGTGCGGGCATACCTTTGCGAAGGTACGGTGGAGGGAGAGATATATTCGTTTTCTTGGTTCAAGTGGAGGCGTGTGGTTTATTCAAGCTAAAGGTGGAGATTTGTTGATATTGTCTTGAATTCCACAAATTCGATCGATTGGAAATTCGAATTAAAAGTCGATCAGGAAATCTAGGAAGGCTTGAAGATTGCAGACTATTTATTTCCTAATATATTTCCTAGATTTGAACCTATTTATAAGAGGTATTCATGGGAAATAGTCTCGATTCAATGTAACTGGGATATATCATAATATCTCTAATATATAGGGGATAATTACTGAAGATATTATTAGTAAGTTTCAAATTAGGTAATATCTTTAGGGTGGAATTCATTTTCTATTTGGATTAGGAAAGTGAGGAATTAATTCTTTCCTATTTGGATTAGGAAGGTGGGGATCTGAAGATCTATATATATCAACATTGTACCTTGTACTTGTAGTGCACAACTCTCAATAAGAAATCATCTCTCTCTCTCCCATGGACGTAGGCGGATTTTCGCCGAACCACGTAAATCTCCGTGTTCTTGATTATTCTTGTCTCTTTTCTCATCTAGTTAGGGTGTTCTTCCGCACAACAAACACAACTTCCTACAAAACGTATGTCAGCTAATGCAGCTGTGAGAAATTTGCCCAACACCTCCCGGAAATGACAACGTCTCTTTTTGCAGCTACAACTGCAATTAGAAAACCTTGCCAAACATGCTCTTAGTGAGGTTGCCTATATGATCCTATAATTCCTACTACACTGGTACATAACAATAACTGTTATGCAAAACTCCTTACAGGAAGGAAATCAATTATAAGCTGCGAGTAAGAGGAGAGAGAGCGGCCATGGCTGTGAGCTCAAAGCTCTAGTGGCCATGATCCCAAGGCTTGAACTTGAGAGTCCACTCTAGCAGCAGCGGCCGCTCAAACATGTCATAGCTATGTTAATTTTGCGACAAATGCTCACGACCGTTTTCTTTCTAGAGATGCGAGAGCGAGAATGAAGAGGACGAAGGATTAACAAATGATTTCACAGAGAGAGAGAGAGAGAGAGAGAGAGAGAGAGAGAGAGAGAGAGAGAGTCAATATTTGAAAAAAGTTTAAAAAAAAAAATCTAGGTTTGCAAACTTTTAACGGGGTCAATGCCGCGTCGGTAATGACCGCTTGAAGATGTCATAGGTGCATTTGCTTTGAGAGAAATGATCACGGCCATTTTTTTCTCTAAAGATGCGAGAGTGAGGATGAAAACGGTGAAGGAATAAGAAATGACTTGCAGCAAAAGAAGAAGAAGAGAGGCAATATTTGAGAAAAGGGGAAAAAAAAAAAAGACTAGCTCAGTAAATTTTTTACGGTGTCAATGTCACGTAGGACCCCTATGGAAACTCTCAATGGAAACGCTCATAGGGGGTTTCGCTCCTCCTGGTCCATTCGCTTGACAAAGAATATATTAACCGCATCTTTCATGTCAAAGACAATCAAGCCGTTTCTTGACCGGGGAGATCCATGAGAAATAGCTATCATGTGTGATTTAACCTGCAACAGTAAGGGTGAGCATAGTTTGGATTGAGCCGGTCCACATAGTGTTAATCCTCAATTTTTTAGATTGGGGATTTATCTTATTGAGTCTAGATCGAGGATTGGACCGATCCTATGGATCCGGTCCGGTTTCACAGTCAATCCGAAATCAACCGATTGTTTTTCTATTTCATTATTTGTATCTCTTGAAAGGGAAAACATATTCTTTCAAATAACATATTCCTCAATAATGTGATATTGAACAACTAAACTATGAACACCAATATATATCAAATATAAATCTAAGATAAGATGACAATAGAAATCTCCATTTGCAATTGTTGAGCTACATTCATGATATGAGCCAAGAGATGCGAGTGATTTCACTAGTTGAACTATGCTTGAGAGGCGAGCAAGGTAAGCGAATAGAGTGAGGCAAACAATGAGGATTTCTTTTTCTTTTTTGTTTTGGTCAAATCTGGGCCGAGTAACTACTTTTTAATTTACATGGTAGAACTACATAAGAAAGAAAAGAGGCAAAGGCACTAGGGTTTAGAGTAGACAAATATATAAATATATATATATATATATATATATATATATATATATATATATAAAAGGTTGTCTGAGTTGGACTAACCCTAATGTCCTAGGACTGAGAATCAACTCGCACAATGTAGAGTACAGGGTTCCCAAGACCAAGGATTGATCCAATTTACTTGAGAACCGAACTAGGATTGATAGGATTGGGCTAATTCAAAGTCGATTCAAGATTGACCCGGGACCGATACTCGCCCCTATGCAATAATAGGTAGACCAAGCAAGACTTAGAACTCATGATATAATTGTAATCTCACCCTTCTTGGGTACCAAAATTCACAATCACCTTTGGGATTCAATTAACCCCTCAAGAGTTTCTTTTCTCGAGGGTGGGACAGGGCAAAGGATATTTGTTTTCCTAATTTTGTGAAAAATCGGACGGCAAGAAACACGACCAATAATCAAATGAAATTACATGGACTTTTCTCGAGCCACTTTTCATGACATCGATAGAAGAATACCATAATAATTACTTCCAAGAGTTTGGTGAGAGTTTATTAGAACGTGTAATTGGATCACTCTTTGCTAATCGAAAGCCCACCTTTCGACCGGCGATTGGCTAATTCAATTCCTCAATTTTGGCGCCCTGTCAAAGCCAAATGCCGAATTTCCCCAGGTAAAATGATCGGCTGGTCAAGAACTTTGACTTCAAGAAGGTTTTATAAATTGAGCTGAGGACCCATTTAGTTATCTAGCTACTCTAGTACGTAGTTCACGAAAAATCAATCATAATCAACAAGTATGAGTCTCAATCCTCAAAAACAATTCACAATTACAAATCACAACCACCATGTGGTCATGAAATTGTTCAAATGCATATCTAACTGAGGAGGCTAAATATTTTCATAAGAGAGAGGATAAGTAGATCATTACTTACTCAAAATATCGCCGCCCTTAAAAGTTTTTCCGGCAGCCCAATCGATGCAATACTTGGCTGTGATGTTCGGCAGCACAGTCCAACCTCGGCTATTGCCAACAACGTACTCCGTTGCCACCCCTGCGCCTCCAAGGCAAGCCAGCATAGCAACAGCCAGGCAACCGGCGAAGACAACGCCTCTTCCCATCTTTTCTTCCAAGTGTGTTCACCAGGTCGTCCCTGACCCAAATCACGAGCGTTCTCCTCTCAAACCCAAAAAGCTTCAATTCCCTCAAATCTTCTTTCCCAACTGCTGCTTCCGATAACTGGGAGCTGTTTAGGATGGTTTGAAACCGATGCAGCTCTTTCGGGTATTTATATAAATGGGAATCGAGATAAGAATTAGTATTAAAGGTATGACAGAAAAGGTGGCCAAGTCTGATTGAATGTACACCCTTTTGCGAAGCATATCTCTACCGGGTCCCCTTCACGAACCATTCCGACGTTTTGACCATCTGATCTTAGAACACAACAAGCTAGGACCTGCTGAGATTTCATGAGGACAGGTGCCGTTTCCTACCGGGTCCCCTTCTCTCTTTCTCTCGTCTTGATATATGTCCAGACATCTTTATGGGACGTCGGTCACCTTATTTTCAAAGAACGAATCACCCAAGTTTGCCTTGCGTGTCCGTAGCATATTCATCCGTAAATTGTCGTGTGGGCATTGGCGCACGCGGTGCCCTTCAAGGCTTTTGATGAAGAATTATGATGTCTAAGTATAAATAGTCATTAGTTTAGCAATTATAGTACGGATACAGGACTGTGAATCACGGACGCCACGTTAGTTGGACTCTTCTCTATTATTTAATAGAAATAGTTTCGTTGATATTGTTAGAAAAAGATTTTGAAGACTCCGTATATTTCCCTCGAATGATTGCAATTGATATTCTATTATTTTATATAGTCATCTTACAAAATTCAAATTTTAACTAACGTATTAATTGTCATAGATTTGCTTGGTTTGCCACGAATGCTCCCGGTCATTTTTTTATTCTTAGAGATGATAGAGGGAGGAGAATGACGATGAAGGAATAAGAAATGATTTGAAGAAGAAGAGGTCAATATGAGAGAGAGAGAGAGAGAACATTAAAAAGGAAAATAAATACAAGTCAGTGAATTTTTAATGGCTAAACACCGCCAGCTCTCCGACCAAGCAAGAAAAAAACACCATGACTCATAATATACAAGTCAAGCGAATTTTTAATGTCTGACCTGCAATGGGTTAGACCAAGAAGGAGTTGAACTTGCGATAAATTATACACCTCACCTCTTCTTAAGACTCTTTTTATTTTGTAGAAATAAATAATTTAGATAACATTTTTTGAAAGTGATTGCTTATAACACTTGTAAAAACAAACAAACAAAAACTTATTTATTTGTCCATGAAATTTTATATATAAATTATTATCGATAATAAAAACATATTATTATTATTATTATTATTATTATTATTATTATTATTATTATTATTATTAATTTAAAATGATGCGAATGATCAATTTTAGAATAATATTTTTTAAAATATTTATTTTTTGCGAAATAATCCAGCGCTTTTGTATTTTTTTTTTTTTTTTCCTTTTCTTGAGAGAAGTATATGGCAAAGGGCATTTGTTTTGCTCCTCCCTTTTGGGGGCATCAGACGACAGGAAACAAAACCAATAACCAAGTTAATACACATGGACTTCTCTCAGCCAAATTTCCTGACATCGTTGGCAGATGAGATGACCCACACTTACTTCCAAAGACTTTAACTTCTGCTATCGGATCGTCCTTTGCCGGTAATCGCAAGCACATCTGTCGACCTGTGATTGGCCGATCGATTGCCCCCATTCTTGGCCGCCGGGGCAAAGTCAAACGTTGAATTTTTCTTTTCCAAAGCGATCGGCTCGTTCTTTGCCACATTTTCAGTCGCGCCGCCATTGATGTTCGTTCTCATGTTCATTCCCATCGCTATAAATACCACCAAAGAGCTGCACCGATTTCTGATCATCCTACATGTTCCAGTCATCAGAAGTTGCAATTGGAAAAGAAAATTCGAGGGTATTGAAGCGTTTTTGGATTTAAGAGGAGAGACTCACGATTTGGAAGAGAATATGGGGAGAGGGATCGTATTGGTGGGTTGCTTGGTTGTCACGATGCTAGCTTACCTTGGAGGCGCAGCGCCAACAGAGTATATAGTCGGCGGTAGCCGAGGATGGACCGCATCACCAAACATCACCATTGGGTATTACGACAAGTGGGCTGCCAACAAAACTTTCAAGGGCGGCGACTCTTTGAGTAAGCATCCATCTGTTTATTCTCCCTCTTATGAACATATTTAGTCTCCTCATTTACATACGCATATGAATAATTTCATGACCGCATGTGAGTTCACTTGTTTGATGCAGACAATATACTTCTATTAGCTTATATCGGTCTTTAAATTTATTTGGACATTAATCAACATAAATCAAGTCTAGGCATGATAATTTGCTTCAATTTTAAATCTTCTTTTCTCGGGTCATTTTATAATCATATTTGTTAAACCCTCTCTATAATATAGGGTTTGAATTGAATGGAACTCACAACGTCGCGAATGTATCAAGAGAAGATTATGACAACTGCATAAAAACGACCACATTGGCGTTCAGTGGCAACTCCTGGTACATTTTGACACTTCCAGAAAATGCAAACGGCACCAACTATTACATCTCCACCGTCAATTCTGACTGTGAGAATGGACAGAAGCTAGCCATCAACTTCGTCAGCCTAACCTCGGCCGGGTCGCCGAGTAGCTCGGCTTCCTCAATCACCGCGGTTGCCTTGTCCGTGCTAGTTCTAAGCATCATCGCAATGTTCAGGAGCTAAATTTGGGTCAAGGAGGAGGAGGATACTGTAATTCTCCTTTTCTAGCTCATGTTAATATGGTTTCTTCACCGGTCATTCATAATTCATGTATTGTGCGGAATAAAAAGAGGCTCATAGGCAAAAAGTGATGCTAGCCTTCTCAATTTTCAAATAAGTCCGTCTCTTCCCTATTTGACAAAGATCGACCGTGCAGAACCATTGTGCGCTCATCGGTCGGAGCTTTTCCTGGATACTTCCCGCCTTATATTGGCCTATTCTACATGAACTATTCAATCATATAACGGGTACTTCAGGACCTCCATCGATGAGCTATTTCTGGATACTTCACATGAACCATCACATTAAAAAGTGAGCTAACGGTGGCCGGAAGCACAAAATTATTTTTCCACCGATTGGGCTGTGGCATCATCTCTTTCGGATCCCACCAGTTAAAAACCATCCTAATTCAATTAGTTGCTGATTTCAGTTCCGTGCATACTTGTTTTTTTGACCAATCAAGAATTGGATTCTTCAAAGATTGTGCAGTGGACGTCTCTCGGATGAGTTGTACGGTGCAGCACTTTATATATTATATATGCGCACACAAAATACGAATTAAGCTCCCGAATCAGCCGCATAAAGAAACGTCATCCAGGTCACGCAGAGGAATGAATTCAAGTTTGACTTTCACGAGGAGTCCTAAACAAACGGTGATTTGTGTTTTGAATTTCACATCTAACTCTTTGATTTTGGATTTAGTCTAGATATGAGAAGCACTTGAGAGTTCTTTGATTATTAGTAGATTATTGGTGTTTTCACATCCGGCTCCAAGGATTTAACCAGTGGCCAATGATGGTATTTCCCTCCACGGGCGTCAATGCCCGCACGACGTTTTACGAATGAATTCGCTACGGACATGCAAAGCGAACGTGGGTGTAACTCGTCCCTCGACAATTACTTTGGCCCACGTCCCAAAAAGATGTTCGGAATTTCATTCCGGAAAGAAAAGAGACAAAGACCAGCAACTGCTACCGCTTTGGACGACTACGCTAGTGGCCGGTTGACGATGACGATTTACTCTCAAAGCTGCAAAGTTAAATTGTCAGCATGTCCTTGATTGCTTTTGTATGTTCAGATGGTCAAAATCTCCGGATGGTTCACTGTAAGAAGACCAAGTAAAGATATGTTCGCCAAAAGAGAGGTATGTATTGAACCGTTCTTTGCCACTTTTTCACTCTGTGCCGCCTTCGGCGAGCTAGATCTGGCACCGACGAACGTCAACTGAGGTCGCCTGAGGTTGGGCAACCTACAATGAGGGTCGCGCGACCTAGCTGAGGGCTGCTAGAGGTCGCTTGACCTCAGCCGACCCTCAGCGAGGGTCACTTGACTCAAGCGCCATGCAACCCAGGTGATCGCTGCCTAGGTCTTGCGGCCGCAGGCAGCCCTTGCCTAGGCCTCACAAGGGTTGTGCAATAGCGGCTGGTGGTCGCACAACCCTCGAGAGGCCCAAGCGGTGGTCACCTAGGTCGCACGACCCTTGCCGAGAGTCAGCCAAGGTCGAGCAACCTCCGGCGACTGTTGGCCAAGGTCGCCCAACCACCGACACCAAATCTGGCTCGTCAACGGCCGTAGCCCTTCGCTGGTCCGGCGAAAGGCTGCCTCCTTTCCAATTAAAAAAATATATAATCATGGGCAAAATCGAAAATATGAAAAATTGGTGAGGATAGTTTAGGAAGGGAAAATTTTATTTTAACATTCCACCAAATACTAAAAGCCCAAAGCTAGTCCCTACTAGCCTTAAGCTTTCAACATTTTGAGGGCTAACTTTCAACTGAAAGTCGGCTCCAAAATTGAACCAAACAGTTCAACATTTCCCCGAGAGACTTTCAAGCCTAAAAGCCTTGAAAGCCTTAAGCTTTCAGCATTTTGAAGGCTAGCTTTCAATTAAAAGCCGGTTCCAAAACTGAACCAAATGGTCCGGCATTTCCCCATGGGCACTGAAAGCCTTAAGCTTTCGGCATTTTGAATGCCAACTTTCAACTGAAAACCGACTCTAAAACTAAACCAAATGGTCCAGCATTTCCCTGGAGGGCTTTCAAGCTTGAAAGCCTTTTGGAAATACTGAACCAAACACAGTCGTAATCCCTAGAGTTTGCACTTTCTTTGATCAAAGGCTTGGGCAACTCAAAAACTTAACCACCTTGTAAACCATTGAAAGATGAAATTAAAAGCTTCAACAACATAAGAATGGAGCCTTTGCTTTCACTCAAAAGATTAAAAGTGAGACTGAAAAAGAAAGTTGTAGGCTTGAAGAGTTTCATGATGGGATTACATGGTCAAAAAGGAAAATGTACTTAAAAGACTTGACAAGAATTATCAAGAGATAAAGAACAAAAAATCAAACTTAAAAAGTAATGACGACATTGAATTAAAAATACTTGGTGCTAAAGAGAGTTAAGTGTCCAAATACAAAAGCTACAAATGGCTTATTATAAATAGCTAAAAAAATATATTTTTGCTAAATTATCATGCCATTTAGTATTTCAGTACATAAGCAAAGAAATTAGTATTTGTTTTAAATGCTGATAATAGAGAAAAATATATTTAAACCACTAAAACGTTTGACAAAAGTTACCAAACGTCAAGAGAAACAAGACTCAGTAAATATCAAACCCTGAAAAATATTTTAAACCCACTAAAACCACTCAAGCTTTGATATATCTATAATACCTTGTTTACCCTTGATAAAGGCAAATCACTCCTCATATTAATTCATGCGCTTAGGACACCATATGCACATTGGCTTATGCATCTATCACCAGACTCTACCCAATCAAGACATACATTAATAGCATTTAATTATTTTGTTATATTCAAAATAATATAAGGGGTTTTCCTAGCACTTTAGACGGGAAAACTAGGTGGAATTTTACAAATTTAAATCTGGAAAAAGGCCTGATATCATGTGGATGAGTTGACATCATTTCCATCCTCTATGCCGGGGTTGCCGGTATTGAGCCATTGACCAAGGATGATTGGAGGGCTGCTGAACTATTTGGAGGTGTTCAACGATGCAGCGGAGGCTCTGTATCCGTGGTCTGAAATCCAACTGATGCGGTGTCCGTAATTCACGGTCATGTATATCGCTTCTATAATTGCTAGACCAATGACTTGTCTTCTCAATAAAAGCCAGGAAGGGTACTACGTACGCTTCGGCTACGCGACATTGTACGAATGTATTTTCCACGGACCCGGCAAAGCGAACGTGGCCAATTTCTTCTTTGACAATTCCTAGCCCACGTCCAAAAAGATGCTGACGACGTGGCGTGCATGTTCAATAACAGTTGACACGTGTCTTGATAAAAAAATTGACAACACAGATTTTCTCTCTCCTCATTTCCATCACAGCCACTATCTTTCTGGCCATCCACCGCCCAACTTCGGCCATGCCCACCGCTTAAGGCACTGTAACCCTCATCTTCGACGCCCACCTTGCCACGGCCGCCGCAGCGAGTCCCTTCCTCCGTCTCGAACGGTCATGGAGTCTCTCTCTGGTGTCCCCTTCCATCATCCTCCAGCGAGCTCCCTTCCGCGAAGTGCGGCCACCACAGCTCTAAAGCCATGGCAGCTCGAGCTCTACCCTGACCACAAGCTCTACCCTGGCCATGAGCTTCAAGCTCGAGAGGCCAAGGCCTCGACAGATTTGGAGCACGATCGTCCGTTCGAGTCAGATCTGGAGGCATCGGTCATGGACGAGCAAGGACAACGGACGAAGAACTTCTATATCTGGCAAAGACCCCTGACGGAGGCGAGCACGAAGGCTACGAACTTTCAAATGAGAGCTCATCCATGGCGACGAGCCTTGAAGGCGAGGTCCGTAGCGACTCTGTTGGTAGCGATGGCGGAGGAGGCGCCAGATCTGGACGAGCAATTTTGGAGCCGGTGGCTGTGACAGAGCGACGACAGAGGTGTAGCTTGGGCCGACCGCAAGCGCCGCCGGAAGCGGTGGAGATGGTGGCCAAAGGGGAGGTGCTCTGTTATGGAAGAGGATGGACCGCAAGCAACGCCGGAAGAGGTGGAGACAGACTGGACAGGTGGAGCTCTGTGATGGAGGAAGAAGAAGATAAAAATTAAATTTTTATTTTTTTATTCCAACTTAGGAGACACATATCAATTTATTTTTAAATGTGAGTAAAACATGCACGCCACATCTTGCAAGCCATTGAATGTTTTCTCGTTTACGCTTAGCTTTCATCACGCCCGGTCAAAAAATGGCACCTGGCATCGTCAAACTGTCAGCATATCCTGTGTTGTTTTTATATATTATCTTATGGTCAAAATCTCTGAATGGTTCCAAACGTAGACCAATTAAAATTATGTTTGTCTAGAGGGTTATGCACTGAACCGTCCTTTGCCACCTTTTCAGTCGCGCCGCCATTGATGTTCATTCTCATCTTAATTCCCATCGCTATAAATACCACCAAAGAGCTGCACCGATTTCTAATCATCCTACATCGTTCCACAGTCGTCAAAAGTTGCAATTGGGAAAGAAAATTCGAGGGTATTGAAGCGTTTTTGGATTTAAGAGGAGAGACTCGCAATTTAGAAGAAAATATGGGGAGAGGGATCGTATTGGCGGGTTTCTTGGTTGTCGCAATGTTGGCTTGCCTCGGAGGCACAAAGGCAACAGAGTATGTAGTCGGCGGTAGCCGAGGATGGACCGCATTACCAAACATCACCATTGGGTATTACGATGAGTGGGCCGCCAACAAAACTTTCAGGGGCGGCGACTATTTGAGTAAGCATCCATCTACTTCTTCTCCCTTTTATGAACATATTCAGTCTCCTCGATTACATACACATATGAATAATTTCATGACCGAATGTGAGTTCACTTGTTTGATGCGGACAATATATTTCTATTAGCTTATATTGGTCTTTAAATTTACTTGGACATTAATCAACATAAATCAAGTCTAGGCGTGATAATTTGCTTCAATTTTAAATCTTCTTTTCTCAGGTCATTTTATAATCATATTTGTTAAACCCTTTCTATAATATAGGGTTTGAATTGAATGGGACTCACAACGTCGCGAATGTATCAAGAGAAGATTATGACAATTGCATAAAAACGACCACGTTGGCATTTGGTGGCAATTCCTAGTACATTTTAACACTTCCAGAAAATGCAAATGGCACCAACTATTTCATCTCCACTGCCAATTCCGATTGTGAGAATGGACAGAAGCTAGCCATCAACTTCATCAGCCTGACCTCGGCCGGGTCGCCGAGTAGCTCGGCTTCCTCAATCACCACGGTTGCCTTGTCCGTGCTAGTTCTAAGCATCATCGCAATGTTCAGGAGCTAAATTTGGGTCAAGGAGGAGGAGGATACTGTAATTCTCCTTTTCTAGCTCATGTTAATATGGTTTCTTCACCGGTCATTCATAATTCATGTATTGTGTGGAATAAAAAGAGGCTCACAGGCAAAAAGTGATGCTAGCCTTCTCAATTTTCAAATAAGTCCGTCTCTCCCCTATTTGACAAACATCGACCGTGCAGAACCATTGTGCGCTCATCAGTCGGAGCTTTTTCTGGATACTTCCCGCCTTATATTGGCCTATTCTACATGAACTATTCAATCATGTGACGGGTACTTCCGGACCTCCATCGATGAGCTATTTCTGGATACTTCACATGAACCATCACATTAAAAAGTGAGCTAACGGTGGCCGGAAGCACAAAATTATTTTTCCACCGATTGGGCTGTGGCATCATCTCTTTCGGATCCCACCAGTTAAAAACCATCCTAATTCAATTAGTTGCTGATTTCAGTTCCGTGCATACTTGTTTTTTTTTAACCAATCAAGAATGGGATTCTTCAAAGATTGTGCAGTGGACGTCTCTCGGATGAGTTGTTCGGTGCAGCACTTTATATATTATACATGCGCACACAAAATACGAATTAAGCTCCCGAATCAGCCGCATAAAGAAACGTCATCCAGGTCACGCAGAGGAATGAATTCAAGTTTGACTTTCACGAGGAGTCCTAAACAAACGGTGATTTGTGTTTTGAATTTCACATCTAACTCTTTGATTTTGGATTTAGTTCTTTGATTATTAGTAGATTATTGGTGTTTTCACATCCGGCTCCAAGGATTTGACCAGTGGCGAATGATGGTATTTCCCTTCACGGGCGTCAATGCCCGCACGACGTTTTACGAATGAATTCGCTACGGACACGCAAAGCGAACGTGGGTGTAACTCGTCCCTTGACAATTACTTTGGCCCACGTCCCAAAAAGATGTTCGGAATTTCATCCCGGAAAGAAAAGAGACAAAGACCAGCAACTGCTACCGCTTTGGACGACTAGGCTAGTGGCCGGTTGACGATGACGATTTACTCTCAAAGCTGCAAAGTCAAATTGTCAGCACGTCCTTGATTGCTTTTGTATGTTCAAATGGTCAAAATCTCCGGATGGTTCACTGGAAGAAGACCAAGTAAACGTATGTTTGCCAAAAGAGAGGTAAGTATTGAACCGTTCTTTGCCAACTTTTCACTCTGTGCTGCCTTTGATGTTCGTTCTCATCTTGATTCCGGTCGCTATGAATGCCCCCCCAAAGAGCTGCATCGATTTCAAATCATCCTACACAATCCACGGTCATCAGAAGCTGCAATTGTGAAAGAAGATTCAAGATTATTGAAGCGTTTTGCATTTAAGAGAGGAGAGATACTCACAATTTGGAAGAAAAGATTGGAGAGGCATCGTATTTGTGGGTTGAATATGACGAGGCATGAGCTCGACACCTAATTGCACATTATACCCTCCAGGCCGAGGTACCATTTGGGTTCACCCAAGATCCAAGGTTCATTGAGCTCTTGCGAGGGGCTTTTCAGCCTAATCACAAAAGAGTTCCATGACCACGAACACCGGGAAGTGACACATATAGCTACTTGCTACGCCAATATGTCACATTTTCTGTTCAGTTTGCCCCCACGAGTTGATAAAGTTTCTATCACAAAATATAGAAAACATGAGAAATCTTAGTTACTACATAAAAAAAAACTGGTGAAGGTGTTAAATTCTATTGATGCCTAAAATTTTGACTTATCATTGAATAACTGATTATATAGAAAATTAGGAATTAATCTTTAAACTCTAAAAAAAAATATTATAATTAAATTGCATGGAATATGGTTTTAGGAATATTTATATAGTTTATATTAATTGCATTAGCATTGGATTGGCGGTGGATAATTTTGAGCCTAAATTTTCAATAAACAGAGTCCACGAAGTGGGGCTAAATTCAGCTGAAATTCACATCGAGAACGGGCCAAAACTAAGCTCAATTTAATCTAATTTCAGCCTGCAAGAGCCTGGAAATCGGCTAAGCCCATGATCATCTTCATATGGGCCGAAAATTGCGCATGAGGTGCCCAAATTAGGAAAGATCGTAAAAGTCATATTAGGAGATCTTTGGGTGGGTGGATTAAGAAAAGAAAATAAAGAGAGAGAAAAAAAATCAAATCAAGATTATCTCAAATTCATGATTTTGTGAAGAGCATTTCATCTCTCTCCCCCTCTAAGTTTCAACCATTTTCCATCTCTTCAAATTTTGGAGGGGAGGGATTTGACCTAAATCGCCTAGATCTCTCTCCCTCCCCTCCCTTTTTTTTTTTATCTCCTCTTATTTTGCTTCCTTACTCTCCCAACCTAATTATAGATCTAAGAGTTTTGCTCTTCCGATTTTATATCTAGAAGCTTTTTTCTCCAATCTAATTGTAGATTTAGAAGTTTTGATGAATAAGTGTTCAATCCCTAATTTCAATGGTGTTTACAATAGCTTTAATATGCTCGTTCAGCGTGGTTTATTTTTTAAGGCTTTGACGACTTGCACTTGCTAAAAGACTCACTTTCACGAGTGACAGATCTGAGCTTGCTCAATATATTTATGTTTATTATCTTTATGTTGTCTCCGTACAATGATGATATTTGGGACTTGGGACACCGAACCTAGACACACGATGCTAAAAGGCAAAGCCATAATTATAATTAGAGATCTTAGCGTGTGCTCATCACTGATAATGATGTGTGATTTAATGATGAGCTGCCCATTTTCACTTGAATGTGAAAGAATGGAAAGATGCGTGGATAGATCAAAGTGCAGATAAATTGGGCCGAGGCAAGATCTGGCCAAACTAAAAAGAGAAAATATTTGGAGGAGGGAAGCACGGTCGACGGGATTTTCCCATTATTTGAGGGGAAATATTCAGCAATATCGAAAGGGGATTCATTCAGCAGGATCTGGTCAAACCGTGAGGCACCACCGCGAGCGGCGGCGGCGCCGTGGTTGGAGGAGCATCACCAAAGCCACGACAATCTCCAAACTTGACGCGGCCTCATTGGCACTATCCATTGACGTCGCTGCCTCGCTTGACCATTCGGCCACATTACAAAAAAATTATAATAATAATTTCAATTCCTCCTCTAATTTTCACCATCATCCATTTATCCTTTCTTATCGCTCTCTTATGACTTCTTTAAAGAAAGCCTGATTTTTATATACGATATATTCAGTCTTGCGAATTCACAATGCACCCAAATCAACGGCAACACACGACCCACTTCTCATGTGGCTTGCCAATTCCAAACGACTTTCTTTGGAACTTTAGACACCTTCACCGTCCCGGGGACATAAACCAACTCCGCACATGCCTTTGGGCTCATATGTTCCCACTCCACCTAAGCCACTTCGACAACGCATCGACGATGACATCCACGACCCTTGGCGATTTTGCGCAAATGCATCCATAAGCCTAGCCTCGAAGAGCAGCAAACTCCAACCAATGCCATGCCAGCCGTCATAGTGAAGGTCCAATGTCCGAAGATGTTCGGCATCATAGAGCTCCGGCTGATGAGAAGGTCATCTGCTTGGTATGTGCTTCGAAAATTTCCACGAAACCTAGTGGTTGGACAGGAGGCTTGACGAGGCACCGAGACAAACATAACGCTTGGATGGTTGAGGCCATTGCGATAAGCCAGATCGGAAGTCCATTCTAGTATGCCGACGCCCATGCAAACTGCACGATATACCCTCCAGGCTGAGATACTGTTCAAGTTCACCCAAGATCCAAGATTGGTCGAGCTCGCACACGAGAAATCTTTTAGGCTAATTGAAGAAGAGTTCCTAGGACCACGGACACTAGGAACTGCAAGGGTTGGTACAAGGAGACGAGAGAATAATGAGAGAATAATCGGCGCAACTACTATCCACAAATAACTCTCGACTCTCATTGGTTTTAGATTTATGGAGTAGTCAAATGTATTATGCCTATTGTTGTGTCACGAGCCACTAGATAGGGTCAGATTGGGTGTTACATTACCGAATTTATTCGTTTGAAGAGCATCTGTATCCACACAAGTCAGACAATATTTTGTGCAAAAATCATCACTTTGGCAATTTGGACGAGAGAAATGATTAGGTGACCGACCTTAACCTGCTATAATAATAACGGTCCATTATGGACCACAAAAGATCAAATAATAAATAATTATAGATTGCTATAGAGCCACTTCTTTAAGAATTTGCAGCTCTCAACAAGTCTACAATAATCCAAAAATTGTTATGCTAACAAAACCCTTTGGACAAAGTATTTTTCATTATTTGGATAATGCCACACTAAATGGAGATCTTGTGTATGGAACATGGAAGAGAGCCACAGAGATCCTTTTGTGTTGATGCTAATTGTGATGCCCCAAAATATCACACGCAACAAAAGTGACATAAGATCTTTTCATTATTTTTATGTATTTACTATTTGAAACACGCAAAAGCACTATAATCTTGCGGCATTTCTCGTCTCAGCTAAGCAACCAACACCCATTATTATTTCTTGTACACCCATTCTAATAAATTAACATACAATATATACGTCATCTCATGCAATTCATTACTGAAATACAATTGACATACCTTTTCCAATAATCATATACGCAAGTAATAATATTAAGATACCTCTTTTCATTTTCCACTTAACTAATGATAACATAGTTAGAAAGTAGCAAATTCCTTGGAAAAATCAACAAGTTATACGATTGAGAAACCAGAGAATCTGCAACTAAAAAAATCAATAACCTAGACATCAACAACTTGGTTCAAGATCAACAAGTGAGAAAATTGACAACTCAGAAAAAATTGATAGCTTAAAAATCGACAATGTGACTAGTCAGCCACACTTAGCCAGTAACCTAGTATGAACTACAAAAATTTTGCATTCAAGTTTTTTTTTTTTTTTTGGTAAGGTAAGATTGTATTAAAATCAACCAGAGAACTGTACAACAGGAGGGGAGAACACGGTACCAACAACTCACCAGGACAACATGTCACTGGAGTGAAAGGGGTACCCCGGTCCCCATAAGAAAACCACAATCTAAGTACAAAGACAACTGGTTACAAAAGAACCCAGTTCATCTTACATTAAGCCTAAGGCGGCTCCACTACAAAAATCCGAGGGTCTATCCCCCAACTCCGATGCATCCTTCTGTTTCTGGGGTTATCTTCCACCGACTTGTATATAAGGCATTTATCCTTAACCATCTTAATGAGATATAGCTTCATGGAAGGAGCGTAGAGGATTTGGCCACGGAAGAGAATATCATTCCTGGTCTTCCAAATGATGTAGCACAATGCGCCAAAAGAAAATCGAGCTATCTCTTTGCAAAATCCTTTTCCAGTTATAGAATTTATGGCCCAATGAAGATTGTTCGACCAAGAGGAGTTAGTCCATGGAAGATTACACTTAGCAGCCCAAAAATTTGACAGAGTATTAGAGATACAACAGTCAAAAAAGAGGTGATTAATAGAATCAGGCCTAGAGTTGCATAAAGCACAGATAGGATAAGGAATCCTGCTAAATGTCATAAGATAAACATGTGTGGGTAGGCGATTCTTGGTTATGAGCCAAAGGAGGAATTGATGTCTAGGGGCTAGTACCTTGTCCCAGACAAAAGAGGACCAGTGAACCGAGTGTGATTTGCCCCGAATTATGGTCCATGCCGAAGCCGTTGAAAAATTCCCGACTGAATCATGTACCCATGTAAAGGTGTCCTGACCATCTGAGAGATGGGGAATCGGTATTTGCCACATTAACAGCTCCAGGCGAATCTGTGACCCATCAAAGGAGTATAAATCCTTCACCTTTGCTTGTCTAATAAGGTCTAAATGGTCAATATCACTGTCTGAAAATATTGAGTTTAGAGGACCAACGTCAAGCCATGGATCAAACCAAAGCGATGTAGATTCCCCATCTCCTACCTTCCATCTGAAGTGGGGTTGAAAGTCAACTCTTAAAGCTAGGATCTTCCGCCACGCCCAAGAGCAAAGGGTAGGGGTTGAAGCAATCCAAAAGTTCTTCCTTTTGAGATATGTAGCATGGATCCATTTGCACTATAGTGATTCTTTATCAGTGAAAAGCAACCATATATGTTTAGCCATGGCTGCTTTGTTGCTATCCATGATTCTTCTTATTCCAAGGCCACCTTCCGATGCAGGAAGGCAAACATCATCCCATGATACCTTAGCACCTCCCGGTCCCATGGTTGGGCCCTTCCAGAGGAATTGTCTACATGTCTACTCTATCTTATCCACTACCGAGGAGGGGAGCCAAAATATGGAGGCCCAATAGGCTTGGATGGCATGTAGCACAGATTTAATAAGTTGTAGTCGGCCTGCAAAAGAGAGAAAATGGTGAGTCCAAGATTGGACTCTAGCGGTAAGACGGCATACTAAAGCATTGCAATCCTCTTTGCTCAGGCGCGATGTAATAATTGGTACTCCCAAGTAACGCACAGGAAGAGAGCCAAGATTGAAGCCAAGAGCTTGTAATATCTGGTGCTTCGTTGTTTCAGAGCCACCCGATATATAAACTTCACTTTTGCTAGCATTAGGGACCAGGCCACTCCAAGAGGAGAATAGCGTGAGCCCTCTATGGATGCAGGAGATAGATGCGAGACTTGCTTTACTAAAAATAAGAACATCATCCGCAAAAAATAAATGGGATAGCCTTGTAGCCTTGCATCTCCAGTGATAGCGAAAGTCGGATCTTTGGGTGTGAGAGTTAAGGATTCCCGAGAAAACCTCCATAATCAAGGTGAATAGGTAAGGAAACATAGGGTCACCTTGTCTTATACCCCGACCATTTGCAAAGAAACCATGAAGTTCGCCATTGATGGATAAAGAAAATTTTGGAGTTCGAATGCACACCATAATGAGCCTTGTGAGATGGCCGGGAAATCCAAAAGCTTGAAGATTTGACTCTAAGAAGCCCCAGTCAAGGGTGTCATAGGCTTTCCTGAAGTCCACCTTAATGGCACACTTTGGTACATTAGGCTTGATGTGAAACCCACTAAAAAGGTCTTGAGCAAGCAGGATATTGTCACTGATTCTTCTTCCTTTGACAAATGCCGTTTGAGCCGGGCTTATCAAAAAAGGGAGAACCGTAGCAATTCTAGAAGAGAAAATCTTAGTGATACACTTGTATACTGTATTACAACATGCAATAGGACGGTAATCGGACATTGATGTTGCATTGGGGATTTTTGGCACCAGGGCAATGATAGTATTGTTGACTTCCTTAAGCAACTGTCCAGATTCAAGGAAATCCAAAACCGCTTCAGTGACTGATGGGCCAACCTTATCCCAGTTCTTTTTAAAAAAATCTGCATTGTACCCATCAGGTCCAGGGGCTTTGTTTCCAGCCAATGAAAACATTGCATCCCGAACCTCAGACGGAAGAAAAGGTTGGGAGAGCAAGTTGATGTGTTCTTCTTGGAAAGGGGAGTGAATAACATCCCTGAGCTCCTGTACCGATGGCCTCACCGCCATATTTGCCAGAGCGAGGAGGTCTTGAAAGTATGAATCAATCACAACCTAAGCATTCAAGTTTAGTCAAGTTTAGTTTCACCATTTCCACATTTTTCACACCTAAAATGCCACCAAATCTTATGGAAATCAATCAATCACAACCTAAGCATATAAAAACTTATTGATTCAAGTCAAGTGATTACAAAGATTCCACATACTATTATCGAAACTTACTCACACTTAACATCAAAATTCAAAATAAATTAACAAACATTAATCGACAAAGTCAAGAGTATCAAGTAGATCAATTTAACTTAGTCCCTAGAGTGTGCACTTACCTTGATCAAAGACTTGGGCAACTCAAAAACTTAATCACCTTGTAAACCATTGAAAGATGGAATTGAAAACTTCAACAGCATAAGAATGGAGTCTTTGCTTTCACTCAAAAAGATTGGAAAGTGTGATTAAAAAGGAAAGTTATAGGCTTGAAGATTTTTGAGATGAGATTATATGATCAAAAGGGGAAATGTACTTGGAAGACTTGACAGGAATTATCAAGGTTAAAAACTAATGACGACATTGAATTAAAAATACTAGGAGCAAAAGAGGGTTGAGTGTCCAAATACAAAAGCTACAAATGGCTTAATATGAATAGCTAAAAGAAGATATTTTTTCTAAGTTACTGTGTCATTTACTATTTCAGTACACAAACAAAGAAACCAATGTCTATTCTGAACACCGATAATACAAAAAAATATTTTGAACGCACTAAAACATTCGACGAAGGTTACTAAACACTAAGAGAATCACAACTTGGTAAATGTCTACCCTGAAAAATATTTTGAACCCACTAAAACTATTCAAGCTTTACCATATCTCTAAAACCTCGTTCACCCTTGATAGAGGCAAATCATTCCTCATATTAATTCACCCGCTTAGGACACTACATGCATATTGGCTTATGCATCTATCACCAGACTCTACTCAATTTAGACATATATTAGTAGCCTTTAATTATTTTGTTATATTCAAAATAATATAGGGGTTTTCCTAGCACTCAAGATGTGAAATCCAGGTGGAATAACGTTGGCAAAAGGCCTGCTATCATATGGATGTATTGACGTCATTTTCCATCCGTTATGACGAGGTTGCTGGTATTCAGCCATCGACGCAGGATGATTGGAGTGCTGCTGAATTATTTGGAGGTGTTCAACGATTTCGCCGAGGCTCTATATCCGTGGTCTGAAATCCAATTGATTGGTGTCCGTAATTCACGGTCATATACATCCCTTCTATAATTGCTGGACCAATGACTTCTTTTCTCAATAAAAGCCTGGAATACGTACGCTACGGCCACGCGACATTTTACGAATGAATTTTCCGCGGACACGGCAAAGCAAACGTGGTTAGTTTGTTCTTTGACAATTCCTAGCCCACGTCCCCAAAAAACCCGCTTGAAATTTCATCGGGAAAAGATAGAAAGTCTACGCTCAGCTTCATCACCCCCCCTTCAAAAAATGGCACCTGGCATCGTCAAACTGTCAGCATATTCTATGTTGTTTTTATATATTATCGTATGGTCAAAATCTCTATATGGTTCCAACAATAGACCTAGTAAAATTATGTTTGCCAAGAAGGTTTACGCATTGAACCGTTCTTTGCGACCTTTCCACTCGTGCAGCAATTGATGTTCGTTCTCATCTTGATTCCCATCGCTATAAATACCTCCAAAGAGCTGCACCGATTTCAAATCATCATACACATTCCACAGTCATCAGACGTTCCAATTGGGAAAGAAAATTCGAGGGTATTGAAGCGTTTTTCAATTTAAGAGGAGAGACTCGCAATTTGGAAGAAAAGATGGGGAGAGGCATCGTTTTGGTGGGTTGCTTAGTCGTCGCGATGGTGGCTTGCCTCGGAGGTGCAGGGGCGACAGAGTATGTAGTCGGCGATAGCCAAGGATGGGGTGCAAACATCACCAATGGATATTATGACGAGTGGGCCGCCAACAAAACTTTCAGGGGTGGCGACACTCTGAATAAGCATTCATCTATTTATCCTCCCTCTTATGAACATATTTAATCTCCTCAATTGCATACGCTTATGAATAATTTCATGATGCAGACAATATACTTCTATCAGCTTATATTGGTGTTTAAATTTACTTGGACATTAATCAATATAAATCGAGACGAGGCAATGATAATTTGCATCAATTTTAAATCTTCTTCTCTCGGTCCTTTTACACTCATATTTGTTAAACCCTCTCTATAATGCAGAGTTTGTATGGAATGGGCCGGGCAACGTCGCGAACGTATCAAAGGAAGATTATGACAACTGCACAAAAGTGACCTCGACGTTCTCAGGCGGCGATGCAGTCAGTTTCACACTTCCAGAGAATGCAAATGGCCCGTACTATTTCATCTGCACCGTCGATTCCGATTGTGAGAATGGGCAGAAACTAGCCATCAACGTCGTCAGCCTAACCCCAACCGAGTCCCCGAATAGCTCGGCTTCCTCAATCACCGCTGGCACCTTGTCCGTGCTAGTTCTCTTATCATCAAGCATCATTGCAATGTTCAGGAACTAGATTTGGGTTATGGAGGAGGAGGATACTGTAGTTCTCCTTTCCTAGCTCATGTTAATTTGGTTTTCTTCACTGTTCATTCATAATTCATGTATTGTATGGAATAAAAGCAGGGTCCTGTATGATTTGGCGGGCCTTGGTAATAATCGACAGTCTCATAGGCAAACAGTGATGCTAGCCTTCTCAATTTTCAAATAAGTTCGTCTGTCCCATATTTGACAAACATCGACCATTCAACACCATTGCACGCTCATCCACCTAGACAGTGGACTACATTTAACATACACTACTTCAAATCTAGGTACAAATTTATCTTGATATCCCTAACCTATATATGTGGGTACTTCAAAACATAGCGTATGAGGAGAATCCATCTAACATATCTAAAAAATAAATAAGTAAAACAAAGCTCAATAAATAAAATCTATAAGTTAATCATCTTACCACTCGATCTGCTATCAACAAAACAATATAAATTCAAGTCGAGCACAAAAATGATTAAGGATGGCAAATGCAGGAGTAAATGCATAATCTTTCCTTTGATAATATATCGATTTAAACTACTGAATAATGTTCTATAAGATTATTCACCTAAATGCAAATAAAAGGCATAATAATTAGTGATGCACAACTACCTCAAACATCTCACAATATACATGAGTAAATATATACTAATGTGTATATATATGTATGTGTGTATCATTCATGTCAGTAGCATTTCATCTCGACTAATGAGGCATCCCATTTCTTGGGGCATATCAAAACATTGCCACCACTTACATATAAGAGGAACTATAATAAATTCCATATACGATCATATAGTAACGGTGCAAGTAGTAGCACTATAATCTTGTGGCATTTCTCATATGAACAAAGGAACCAACACCTTTCCATTATCTCTTGTACACCCATTCTAAAAAATTAACATACGGTATATACATCATCTCATGCAATTCATTACTGAAATAAAATTGCCATGCCTTTTTCAATTATCGCATATACAAGCAATAATATTAAGATACCTCTTTTCATTTTCCGTTTAACTAATGACAACTTAGTTAGAAATCAGTAAATTCCTTAGAAAAATCAACAAGTTATGTGATTGACAACTTAGAGAATTTGCAACTAAAAAAATTGACAACCTAGACATCAACCACCTGGGTCAAGATCAGCAAGTGAGAAAATCAACAACTTCGAAAAATTGATAGCTCAAAAATCGACAATGTAAGTAAGTCGGCTACACTTAATCAATAACTTAGTACAAATTACAAAAATTTTGTATTCAAGTTTAGTCTCACCATTTCCGCATTTTTCACACCTAAAATGTCATCAAATCTTATGGAAATCAATCAATCAAAATCTAAATAGGAAAATTACCAAAACAATCCTAAACATGTTATAATTTTTCCAATTCAGTCATAAATTTCTTGCAAATGTATCAATTCGGTCTATCCGGCCAACCAGCCTGCCATTCGGGCAACACCGACTTAACCAATATTTTAATAATATTTTATTTCATTCGAATTTTTATATTAATTTTTTCCTCTCCCCCCCCGCCTCGGGCCGCTAGCAATAAGCCAATGAGGGACCTTGCCAGCCTCAAGGAAGCTTAGCCATAGCTAGGCGGCCTAGGCAACCCACTAGGCTAGGCAAGGCTCACCCTCGTAGGATCTAACGAGTATCAAGCCACACCAGCCATTGGGGGAGGGGGCGCCCTAACCTCACTAGAGGCTACGAAGTTGAAGGTTGTGACCTCACACGACCTTTAGTGAGGGTTGCTAACGAATAGGCAAGGCTCACCCTCGCTAGAGGGTCGAGCCTCACCAGCCATGGGTGTGCAAAGACAAAGGAGGGAAACATGCTATTGCAATTGATTTTTGGAAGGATGGATAATGATTTACCCATGGCTAGTGAGGCTCGCCCTCGCCAAATCCGGCAAGGGTGAGCCTCGCCCAACCACTAGCAGCCCTCACCAGCCTAGTGATTCAACGAGGGTGAACCTTGCCCAACCAGAGAGAGAGAGAGAGAGAGAGAGAGAGAGAGAGAGAGAGAGAGAGAGAGAGAGAGAGAGAGAGAGAGAGAGAGAGAGAGAGAGAGAGAGAGAGAGAGAGAGAGAGAGAGAGAGAGAGAGAGAGAGAGAGAGAGAGAGAGAGAGAGAGAGAGAGAGAGAGAGAGAGAGAGAGAGAGAGAGAGAGAGAGAGAGAGAGAGAGAGAGAGAGAGAGAGAGAGAGAGAGAGAGAAATTTGAAAAAATATATATTATTATTAAAATATTGGTCATGTCAGCATTAGCCGAATGGTTAGCACCAGACAGTGTCCACATCATTAGCAGCCCTCACTAGGCCACAGAGAGAGAGAGAGTTGGCCAAAATTGGCTAAATGGACTGAGCTAGCATAATAGTAAAAGGTTTAAGACTACATTAACGCAAAAAAAAAAAAAAAAAAAAAAAAAAAAAAAGTTAAAGACTGAATTAGAAAAATTGCAATAAGTTTATAACTGTTTTGGTTATTTTTCCTAACCTAAGCATATAAAAACTTATTGATTCAAATCAAGCAAATACAAAGATTCCACATGCTATTATCGAAACTTACTCACACTAAACATCAAAATCCAAACTAGATTAAAAAATGTCAATCAACAAAGTCAAGATTATCAAGTAGATTAATTTAACTTAGTCCCTAGAGTTTGTACTTTCCTTGATCAAAGGTTTGGCCAACTCAAAAACTTAACCACCTTGCAAACCATTGAAAGATGGAATTAAAAGCTTCAACAACATAAGAATGGAGCATTTGCTTTCACTCAAAAGATTAGAAAGTGAGACTGAAAAAGAAAGTTGTAGGTTTGAAGAGTTTCAAGATGGGATTACATGATCAAAAAGGGAAATGTACTTAAAAGACTTGACAAGAATTATCAAGAGATAAAGAATAAAAATCAAATTTAGAAAGTAATGACGACATTGAATTAAATATACTTGGTGCTAAAGAGAGTTAAGTGTCCAAATACAATAGCTACAAGTGGCTTACTATAAATAGCTAAAAGAAAATCTTTTTTCTAAGTTATCGTGCCATTTAGTATTTCAGTACATGAGCAAAGAAATTAGTATTTGTTCTAAACGCTGATAATACAGAAAAAATATTTTAACACACTAAAACGTTTGACTAAAGTTACCAAATGCTAAGAGAAACAAGACTCAGTAAATATCAAACGTGAAAAATATTTTAAACCCACTAAAACTACTCAAGCTTTGCTGTATGTGAAAATAGATGGCGAATGCTGATCGAATTGATCGGGTCATGTAGGAACAAGGTTCAAGTCTACTGATCTGTTAGGATGCCCCAGTTGCATACATCACTAAACTTCAATTTGACATCTTCTCCTTCAGTTTCAGTAGGGCAAGCCCTTTCCTCAACCATTTCTACACCCATTCTCCGAGCAGGAGAACTTTTGTGGCTCTCCACGGCATTTCCAGACTAATAGGTTTCATGTTACGTCAATTTTGAACTTGCTCGATCTCTTCAATTGCAACTAGTCTCTCCATTAGGGAGGATTTTTTTGGCCCAAGCACTTATTTGTTGAGGAGAAACTAAGCTCCTTGATATCGAACATAATGCATGAAAAAATCTTTGAAGAACCATAAGTGGTTGGTGTAAGTGAAGAGAATAGAAGAGATGAAGTCTATCTCTTAGCCTAGTCTATATCTACAGATGACACAACTCCATACTGACGCCTCACTAAATTAATTTCAGCATGTTAGGGTGTGAGTTCTTTTTTTACCTCTGCATAAAGTTATTTTCCATTCTTAATACTTTGTTTACCCTTGATAAAGGCAAATCACTCCTCGTATTAATTCATGCACTTAGGACACCATATGCACATTGGCTTATGCATCTATCACCAGACTCTACTCATGCATCTATCAGCAGACTGTACTCAATCAAGACATACATTAATAGCGTTTAATTATTTCGCTATATTCAAAATAATAAAGGGATTTTCCTGGCACTTTAGACGTGAAAACTAGGTGGAATTTCACAAATTTAACGCTGGAAAAAGGCCTGCTATCATATGGATGAGTTGACGACATTTTCCATCCGCTATACCGGAGTTGCCGGTATTGAGCCACTGGCCAAGGATGATTGGAGTGCTGCTGAACTATTTGGAGGTGTTCAACGATTTCGCGGAGGCTCTATATCCGTGGTCTGAAATCCAATTGATTGGTGTCCGTAATTCACGGTCATATACATCCCTTCTATAATTGCTGGACCAATGACTTGTTTTCTCAATAAAAGCCTGGAATACGTACGCTACGGCCACGCGACAATTTACGAATGTATTTTCCAATGACCCGGCAAAAAGAACGAGGTCAATTTCTTCTTCGGCAATTCCTAGCCCACGTCCACAAAGACGCTTTGAATTTTATCAGGAAGAACGAAAATATTAATAATTTGCAAGCGCCATATTTTACTCATGTTCAATAATAGTTGACACTTGTCTTGATAAAAAAAATTGAAAACACAGATTTTTTCTCTCCTCATCTCCATCACAGCCACTATCTCTCTGGCCATCCACCGCTCAACTTCGGCCATGACCACCGCTTAAGGCACTGTAACCCTCATCTTCGACGCCCACCTTGCCACAGCCACCGCAGCGAGTCCCTTCCTCCGCCGCGTAGATGGGGAAGGGTACGGCGTACGCTACGGCCACGCGACATTTTACGAATGAATTTTCCGCGGACACGGCAAAGCAAACGTGGTTAGTTTGTTCTTTGACAATTCCTAGCCCACGTCCCCAAAAAACCCGCTTGAAATTTCATCGGGAAAAGATAGAAAGTCTACGCTCAGCTTCATCACCCCCCCTTCAAAAAATGGCACCTGGCATCGTCAAACTGTCAGCATATTCTATGTTGTTTTTATATATTATCGTATGGTCAAAATCTCTATATGGTTCCAACAATAGACCTAGTAAAATTATGTTTGCCAAGAAGGTTTACGCATTGAACCGTTCTTTGCGACCTTTCCACTCGTGCCGCAATTGATGTTCGTTCTCATCTTGATTCCCATCGCTATAAATACCTCCAAAGAGCTGCACCGATTTCAAATCATCATACACATTCCACAGTCATCAGACATTCCAATTGGGAAAGAAAATTCGAGGGTATTGAAGCGTTTTTCAATTTAAGAGGAGAGACTCGCAATTTGGAAGAAAAGATGGGGAGAGGCATCGTTTTGGTGGGTTGCTTAGTCGTCGCGATGGTGGCTTGCCTCGGAGGTGCAGGGGCGACAGAGTATGTAGTCGGCGATAGCCAAGGATGGGGTGCAAACATCACCAATGGATATTATGACGAGTGGGCCGCCAACAAAACTTTCAGGGGTGGCGACACTCTGAGTAAGCATTCATCTATTTATCCTCCCTCTTATGAACATATTTAGTTTCCTCAATTACATACGCTTATGAATAATTTCATGATGCAGACAATATACTTCTATCAGCTTATATTGGTGTTTAAATTTACTTGGACATTAATCAATATAAATCGAGACGAGGCATGACAATTTGCATCAATTTTAAATCTTATTTTCTCGTGTCCTTTTACACTCATATTTGTTAAACCCTCTCTATAATGCAGAGTTTGTATGGAATGGGCCGGGCAACGTCGCGAACGTATCAAAGGAAGATTATGACAACTGCACAAAAGTGATCTCGACGTTCTCAGGCGGCGATGCAGTCAGTTTCACACTTCCAGAGAATGCAAATGGCCCGTACTATTTCATCTGCACCGTCGATTCCGATTGTGAGAATGGGCAGAAACTAGCCATCAACGTCGTCAGCCTAACCCCGACCGAGTCCCCGAATAGCTCGGCTCCCTCAATCACCGCTGGCACCTTGTCCGTGCTAGTTCTCTTATCATCAAGCATCATTGCAATGTTCAGGAACTAGATTTGGGTTATGGAGGAGGAGGATACTGTAGTTCTCCTTTCCTAGCTCATGTTAATTTGGTTTTCTTCACTGTTCATTCATAATTCATGTATTGTATGGAATAAAAGCAGGGTCCTGTATGTTTTGGCGGGCCTTGGTAATAATCGACAGTCTCATAGGCAAACAGTGATGCTAGCCTTCTCAATTTTCAAATAAGTTCGTCTGTCCCATATTTGACAAACATCGACCGGTCAGCACCATTGCGCGCTCATCGGCAGTAGCTGTTTCCAAATACTTCCCGCCTTATATTGGCCTATTCTACATGAACTATTCAATCAAGTGGCGGGTACTTCCCGACCTACGTTGATGAGCTATATCCAAAGACTTCACATGAACCATTAAATTAAGAAGTGAGCTAATGTCCGCTGGAAGCACATAATTATTTTTCCACCCACTGAGCTATAGTGATGAGCGCGCTGGCACCATCTCTTTCGGATCCCACCGGTTAAAAACCATCCTAATTCAATTAGTAGCTGATTTCAGTTCCGTACATAATTGATTTTGTGACCAATCAAGAAGTGGATTCTTCAAAGATTGTGGAGTGGACGTCTCTCGGATGAGTTGTACGGTGCAGCACTTTATATATTATATATGCCGCATAAAGAAACGTCTTCCAGTTCACGCAGGGGAATGAATTCAAGTTTGACTATCGCGAGGAGTCCTCAACAAACGGTGATTTGTGTTTTGAATTTCACATCTAACTCTTTCATTTTGGATTTAGTCTAGGTGTGAGAAGCACTTGAGAGTTTTTTTGATTATTCGTAGATTATTGGTGTTTTCACATCGATTTAATTGCAAGGTTCCGTCAATTTCTGCATTGATTTTCCAAAAATCCACCAACTGAGTTTTGTCATTTGTCTAGTTGTTTTCACCGTAATTAGCCAACGGAGAAGGTGACGACTTTTTGATCCGATCATTGTTGCCATGAAGGAGAAACTGCTCAAATACTTTGTTGAAATTCCTCCTCTTTTCTGGTATCCGTGTTTGGATGCGAGATTCAAGATAGAGAAGGCTTGGAGTACTACTTGCACAGTATAACGAGAATTTGTGCCTCGTTATTTTATTGGTGTTTGACAAGTATTGGCCACAATTCAGAGCTGGCTACACAATCTCCAGGACATAGACACCGCTTGATGACATTAAAATTCGTCACACAATCATAGAGAAATAGAAAGTAAAAGCGAGAAAGCAAATTTGAGACTCAAGATTTTATCCCGATTCATTCTTAAATTTGAGTTGCATCCTAATGAAGATTTTACTATAATTAGCACATTGCATCTTTCTATTATATCTCTCAATGTTAAGCTGAACCCTATGCCATTCTGTCGATGGGCATTAAAAATCCTATATGCATGATTTGAAAGTCATCCGGCTCCGAGGATTAAACCAGTGGCCAATGATGATATTACCCTCCACGGGCGTCGATGTCCGCACGACATTTTACGAATGAATACGGTACGGACACGCAAAGCGAACGTGGTCTAACTCGTCCTTTGTCGATTACTTAGGCCCACGTCCCAGAAAGATGTTCGGAATTTCATCCGGAAATGGAAAGGAGACAAGGACCAGCAGGAGGGGTACCCCGAAAGAAGACCGAGTGAAGATATGTTTGCCAAAACAGAGATAAGTATCGAAACGTCCTTTTCCACCTTATCACTCTGTGCCGCCTTTGATGTTCGTTCTTATCTTGATTCCCATCACTTTAAATGCCCCCCCGAAAAGCTGCATCAATTTCAAATCATCCTACACACTCCACGGTCATCAAAAGCTGCAATTATGAAAGAAGATTCGTGGGTATTGAAGCGATTTGGATTGAAGAGAGGAGAGATACTTGCAATCTAAAAGAAAAGATGGGGAGAGGTGTTGTATTAGCGGGTTGAATATGACGAGACCTGAGCTCGAAACCTAATTGCACATACCCCAGCTGAGGTACCATTTAGATTCGTTGAGCACTTGCGAGGGGCTTTTCAACCTAATCACAAAAGAGTTCCATGACCACAAACGCCAGGAACCGACACTTATAGCTACTCAGCATGCATTACCCCCGCATGACATTCCACGAATGAATTTTTTGCGGACACGCGAAGCTGACTTGGTTAACTTGTTTCTTCGACGATAAGCACACTACGTCCCAAGAAGATGTTTGGAATTTTGTCCAAAAAAGAGACAAAAGACAATTACTCTCAAAGCTGGGAAGTCCGTGTACGTTTAGCTTCATCCCGACCAGGCAAAAAGCGGCGCCTGCCATCATCAAATTGTCAGTATGTGATGGTTTCATGCCTTTTTGACATTTCTTCTTATCTTGATTCCCATCTCTATAAGTCTCAAAGAGCTGGATTGGTTTCAAATCATCCTACGCTCTCCACAGTCATCAGGAGTAGCAATTGTGAGAGAGGATTGGAGGGTGTTGAAGCATTTTGGATTTAAGAGGGGAGACTCGTGATTTGGAAGAAACGATGGGGGAGAGGCATCGGTTCGGCAGGTTGCTTCCTCCTCGCGATGTTGGCTTGCCTCAGATGCGCTGCGGAAACGGAGTACCTGGTCGGCGGTAGCCGAGGTTGGACTGCACCACCAAACATCACGGCGGGGTACTACCAAGAGTGGGCCACTGGCAAAACCTTCAAGCAAGGCGACACTTTGAGTAGGCACTCATCTACTTAATTTTCTTCTTTTAGTCCCCTTGGTTAGATATGCAGATGAACAAATTCATGTTGGCACGTTGGTTCACTTGATCGATGCGGATGCGGACCATGTTCTCGTGTCAGCTCATGTTGGTCCTCAAATTAACTTGGACATTAATCAACATAAATTGATTAATCTTTCTAAAATTCAAGGAGTCTAAACGTGAGAAGTCGTATCGATTCTATTTCTTTTTTCTTCTTTGTTCGCGTCGCACCATATTTCCGATTTTGAAACATTCTGTATAATGCAGAGTTTGTGGCGAATGGGACGCACAACGTGGCACATGTGTCCAAAAACGTAGATGACAAATGCGGAAATGCGACCCCGATAAACGGGAGCGATTATGTGTTACTTCATTTCCACCGTCGATTCCGACTGCAAAAACGGGCTGAAGCTGGCCATTACCGTCGCCGACCTGATTGTACCGAAGTCACTGGCTAGCTCGCCTTCCATGACCACCGCCGGCGCATTAGCCGTGCTAGTTCTCTTGTCAACAAGTATCATCACGATGATTACGAACTAGATTTGGATCATAGAGTATGATCACAATGTAATTTTTCGTTTGCTAGCTTTCTTGATTAATGAAGCTCCTTAAATTAAGCACCTCCATCTGTGAACAAAGCTAAGTTCTTTCCTTATTTGATGCACATCGGCCATTTTGCCTTTTTCTTTCCTGAAGCTTGGTCGGGAGCCCACTTGAGGTCATCGGAGTCATTAAAATTCAGTCAGTCCATGTCGTATGGTACTTATCGACCTTTGATCACGTATATAAACTTGTGTACACTTGGTAACACATGAGTCCCTCCTCTTATGATATAGATGTCCGCTACACCTGTCAAAATAGATGCATAACCAATTTTGATAGATGTACCTATAATGAGTTTAAAATTAAAATAACTAAAATACATGAATCGTTAATACCCAACGACTCATCAGTCTTCAGAGATGATTCATCTCCTCTCCGCTCTCAAATCAAAACGAAGAAACATTCCTTATCACACAACAGTGCGTCATCTTGCTCCCACCACTCATACAACAGCTCCTCCTCTCACTCGCACGGCGACACTGTCGCACATGGTCACCATCATCATCAAATGGTGGCTTGATTGGCCATCAAAACCCAGGTGAGTCTCGTTCTTCCATATGTGTGCGTGATTTTTAAAAAATAAAAATAATTTAAAATATTTAAAATGAAAATTATTAATAATTCGATTTTCTTAAAAAATAAACAATATTAAAGGAATATAATCTTTAAAAAAATTATAATAATAAGTTTTCCTAAGTTTAGTTAAATAGGGAAGTGTTTTAACAATATGGGTTGGGTTGGATCGGGTCGGGTCGAGTATGGGTTATGTATGGATCAAAAATTTTATACTATATTTAAATGGGTCATAAACAGGTTAATGTGTCAATTTGGGTCGGACCATTTATGACCCGACCCACCCGTTTAACAGGTCTAATGTCCACAAAGAGGTAAATCTAGACACTAATTGACGGTTCAACACCTCTGCACACTCATCGGCCAAAGCTATTTTTGGATACTCTGAACCTATCTTGGCCTCCTCTACCTGAATCCTTAAATCAAGTGACAGGTACTCTCAACCTACGTTAGCCTACTTTACATGAGCTATTAGATTATGAAGTGGGCTTACCTTGGCCGGAAGTTCATAATAATTCTTCCCTTGGATTGAGTTAAGGTGACGAGCGCACTAGCATCGTTGCTTTTGGATTCGACCAATTAAAACATCCTAAAGCTCATTTTAATTACAGGTTAACTGACCGGCTAGGTGGTGTTGTTTTTACAAATTGGCTTATATATGTTACTTTAAATATATATAAATAAATAAAACACATCTCAATGTACTTCTCTCTTTGCCTGCCACGAGAGCTCGATCAAAGGAGATGACAATCTTCGTCCACCGCATACTTCATGTAGAAGATAGTCATCAACCTTACTTCTACATCTACAGCTGACTACTACTGTTTGTATGAAAGAGAGAGACGACAATCATCAATCCAAGGTCAGAGTCTCTCTCTCTCTCCCTCTCTCTCTCTCTCATTCATTTTTTGGGGAAAATTACACCATGAATCTTAAAATTTATGTGTGCAACGCAATTAAGCTTCAAATAGTACAATGAAAAATACAATCGGCTTCTAAACTTTTTAATTGCCATAGTTTGTTTGTAAAACATTACTGAGATACGTTCAAAGTTTGCACACTTCTTGAGGAGAAATTTAAAATTAAAGTGCATTTTGTACATAAAATTTACGACTTTTACTTTGTCATCCCCTATTTTAAACCATGTGAATTATAATTGCCTACATGTGTGATTTTTCCATATAAAAGCACCAATACGAGAGCTAGATTAACTCCAATGTGTTTTGTGCCTCAATTTCACATGTTGTAATAAACTAGCTCATTTCATGTGAATCAAGTTTTGAAAAGAGGAATCAAAGTGATCACACAAAGAGGTGTCAAATTGGAGGAGGATGTTAACTCATCTATCCCTTGAAATACATTTGTTTAGGGAATAATAAATAATGTGAAATATATATTTTTAAAAATAATATCACTTGTTTTGTTTAAAAAATAAATAATCGAAAATCATATTTGTCATCCCAAAAATATTAAGGCATAAATTATTATCGATAATAAAAGTATTTTTCATCGATTTTCAAACGATACATTTTATTTTTTCGGAAGATATTTTTCAAATCATTTCCAAACAATGAAAACAAAAGTTTAGTGCTCGATTCCCTTTTGTAGTCCACTCCATCTCTTGAGTCCGTGTCGGAAATTGATGAAGCTCATGTCATCATATTAGTAATGTCTCGTTTTGCATTCGCCCATGAACTCCATTGGAAGACGATGCGCACAACGCAAGTTAAAAAGCAAAACGCAAGCACATCCAAGTATCAGTGGATGAGCAGAGCTGACAGTACAGCGGAGACGAGCACGGACAAGGAATCGGAGCTGAGAGACGACATAAACGGCACGCTGGAGGTGACGTCGATGGCGAGCTTCTGACCACCCTCGCAATGAGACTTGATGGTGCTGATGAAGTAATACATGCCGTCCGCATTCGCAGGGAGCCGGTATCCATAGCCCTCGCCTTCCTCCCCTTCGCCCAACACCTTCGACGCCGTTTTGCAGCGGTCGTATTCTTCTTTCGACACAACGGCCAGGTTCTGAGTTCCCTTGTAATTGAAGTCTGCAGTATATAGTTCCATGACAAGCATTAGAATCGACAGGCAGGAAGAGTTAATCAGACATGTTCGCTTATCGATTTGGCGATACAAAATCACTCAGACGTCTAAGATGAGATACAAGCAAATGAGTGAAAGATTGCCTTCGTGCGAATAATATTAGAAAGACTCGTTTTAAGAATAATATAGCAAATGGCGTCAGTCACAGTGCAAAAGATGTGCAAAGAGTGACTTGTGCCTTTTCCTTCAACCTGGTTTGGGCTGGATGTCACTGAGAGTACTCGGCTTGATCTGGTATCTCTATACAGTAACTTCTCACATGGGATGCAATTGTTCTTCGTTTAAGCCAATGATCAAGTGAAAGAACCAGTACGATGATATGATATCAACTAAAACGGTGAAGAAACCAAGGAGCTGTGTCGGTGGCTTACACAAACTGTCGCCGCCCATGAGTTTCTTGCCGGCAGCCCATTCATCATAGAACCCGGAAGTAATGTTCGGCAGTGAAGTCCAACCCACGTCGCCACCGACGGTGTAGTACGCCGCCATCGAGCCCCTCAAGAGACACGCCATGGTGATGACCAGCGGCCCGATTAGACTACTTCCAACCATCTTCTTCTTGCGGAGCAGGATTTTCGGGGTTTCTCCAGTGATCCGTCTCTTGAGTATTGCAGCCGGTGATGGGAGTGCTTTGGGACTAGGAGATGTCGGATATGCAAAACCTCGTGGATGTAGAGAAGAGCATGCCGAATGAGGATAGTTTGAATTGTATGCAACTGCAGCAATTATTGAAAACTTTCCATGGAGAAAATGAGAGTCAAGTTTGGAGACTGGTAAGAGTTGAAGAAGTCAGATTGAACGGTTCGACCCTCTAGAGGAGCTTTGCTTTCCCCAGTCGCTTTGAATTCCGTTCAGACATTTGGGGAAGCTTTCGTTCCGGTCAAATTTTTCGGTGTTGAATAGATCGAAAGGAAGTAATGTTCATGTTTGACTCCCTCCCTGTTCTCCTCTTATCTGTCCTTTGTCCCTGATACGACATCGCCTATGTTTCCAATGGAACGGCGGCGCTCGCATGTTGGCCACCGCGTCCGTTGCCAAGGCATCATTGAATGCTACACGGGACTGCCCCGGCGGCTGCGGATGCAAACTTCCGACCGGATGCCAAGGAAATTTACGACTTCATTGGCACGGAGCTGATCATATTTGACCCCTGATCCTAGGCCGCAAGATCCAGAAAACTCATTCAAAATATGCGTAGACATAAAACCCTTAATAATTTCTGTTGATTCAAAAAAAACCTCACAAAAAATCTCTAAACAAATCGGATTTCGTCCCAAATAAAGTTCAATGAAAATATGTGTACCTTTGTTTATAGATCAATTAATGATGCTCGAGTTGTATGGCCTTAAGATCTTTGAACCGTTATACACCCCATGCTTGAATCGATGCAAATAGATTGCATCGTTTGTTTTCGAATCACTTGTTAAGCATACATTAGATAAAGAATTATTCACTTTTCAAAGTAATGATTACACATAATACAAAAGAGCCGTCATATTGAAAATTGCAAAATTTATCTAATTAATTGTTTAGAGGCACTCATTAATGAAATCCGTTTACCGATAATGGTCATTTTCATCTTTGGAATCCACTTTGAGGGCATCTGGAAAAAGAAAAAAAATTAAGCCCAAGGGGTATTTCGAAATTCCGTGTCCGCTTCAAGGGGTCACTTTCAAAGAAATTCCACGAGAGTTTATAGCTACATTGGGAGCACTTTGGAATCAGTGGCTTGTTATAAATATCACGAGTGCAGAATCATTTGCTAATGTTCAAACACATCAAACACTCTCTCTCTCTCTCTCTCTCTCTGCACTTGCACTTGAAGAAGATGGGCAGAAGCAGCATGGGGATGACCCTGGCTTTGGTCGTTTTGGCCTTTTTCATCGAGTGCGAAGCGGTGACGTATTACGTGGTCGGAGACGGCAGAGGATGGACTGCTCCGCCCAACATCACCGCAGGCTTCTACGATGAATGGGCTGCCGGCAAATCCTTCAACGGCAGCGATAATCTGCGTAAGAAGCAATCTCGAGCCCCCCTCTGCTATTTCATTTTCCGCGGCGGCGTCGAGTTAGAATTAGGAAGAGAGATATCTCATCTTTTTGACTTTTGAAAATGAGGGAATTTGACTAAATGAAATTGGAGGTAGGAACTAGGAAGGGCATTCCCACATATTCGGCTTAGGAATTGATAGTAGCGCATTTGATTTCAGGGCCTGGGGCTCGAGCTGGGATTTGAGGCTCCCCTTAATTCTTTTCTTAGGCCGGCCCAAGCCCAACTAGTTTTTAAAATTAAAAAAACTTTAAAGTAACAAATATTAAAAGGCCTAATTCCCTAAAAACATCTCAAGTTTTAGGTTCGGTTTTAATTTTTCTATGAACTTTTTTTTGTCTAAAAAAAAACCCTGACTTTAAGCTTAGTCCAAATCTATGCTGAACTTTTTTATGTCTAAAGAAACTTTAATTTTAGGTTTAGTCTCAAATTTACGCTAAATTTCAAATCTAGTCTCAAATACCCCCTTTGTCCAAAAATTACTATTAGTCCTCCCTAATTTCCCTAATTGTCTTATCAAAGAACGGATTCATGAGATAATTTTTCACGGTCACATTACTAATGTAGATTTGTTACCAATGTGAAAATACCACATCAAATAGCTAATGGCAGTTTTTGGAAAGACCTTCAATGGATACAACTTTGAGGCTAGATTGAATGTTGGAGAATTTTTTTGGACCAAAAAAATAAAAGTTGAAAACAAATATAGGAGTTGTTAACTTTTTTTTAGACAACAAAAAGTTAAGACTAAAATTGGGAGTCAACCTTAAATTTGCCTAAATTTTGGAGTTTATTAGAAATTAGGTCAAATAAAAATAATAAGTGATAGAATATACATTACTCATACTCAGAAGACTTTGATGAAAGTCATAAATAAATTTAAAAAACCTTTAAGTAGCCAACTAATTGCAACCGTGCCTCTTAATTATAGTTGAGATTGCTTACACAGGTCAAAAAATCTCAACTTTACCTATTCATGAGGCTTGTAAGGTATTTCATGTACAAATTTAAATAGGGCTCTCGGGTCCTTACCCGCCCAGTTCATCAAAAGGTATTAATCGGACCTTCTCAATTCTTAGACAATACAACTCACCAATAAGGTTATTAATTCACCAACATGTTTCATGAATCCAATCTAATCCGCAACAATATCATGCTCACGATCAGACAGTACCCTCATATTACTACTACTTTATTATGCAGAATTCAGATACAACGGAACGCATGATTTCGCTGCTGTATCGAAAGAAGAATACGACAGTTGCGCCAAGGTTTCTTCCATCGGTAGCGGGGCGAATGGCTTTGGCTACGGATACAAACTCCCGAGAAAGGCCGGAATGTACTACTTCATTTGCACGATCGACTCCCACTGCGAGGCCGGCCAGAAGCTGGCCGTGAACGTCACCTCCACCACCTCCGCCGGCTTCGCAACATGGTCGCCACCGTCGACTTTCGGCACCCTCTCGAACGGTCCTCTGCTCTTTCGCCCTGTTCCTGCTAGTGCTTGGTCATTAAAGATCACTTCGTGTTCATGTTCTCTTCAATCTTGCTTGGCTCTTTGTATGTGTTGAGACAGAGTTTTGAGCGTTCGCTCAATCTTTGCATGGCTCTTCGTGTTGCATTGTGATGCGTCTGACTTTCTACTTGAAATCGATCTCTGCACGTTCGCTCAATCTCCTTTCGAGAAACCCATGAAAGTTGTGCTTTTGATTACCAAAGGAAGGAGCTGATGCTGATTCCCCGTTCTTCGTCTGCGCTTCTCGCCGTCCTTAAGAAGTGCAGCGGCATCAAACACCTTCACCAAGTCCACGCTCAAGTCATCGCCAATGGCCTCCTCTCTGCCGACCCGAACCCCGTCCTCGCCCGCTTTCTCTTCGCGTTCACCGCCCTCATCCCCGCTGCGTCTCTGTCGAGCCCGAGCGCCGAGGTGTCGGCGAGCTATGTCTCGTCGGTGTTCAGAGCCATCCGAGACCCGTCGACGTTTTGCTACAACACCGTCATCAGAGCCCACACCCTCCTCGCTTCCCCTGCCTCCGCCCTCCTCCTGTTCGTCGAAATGCGTCGCCTTGGCTTGCCCCTCGACTTCCATTCCTTCCCTTTTGCTCTCAAGGCCTGTGCCCAGCTTCAGGCTGTGTCTTTGGCCAGGGCCCTCCATTGCCAAGCCTTCAAGCTCGGGTTCGCGGCCGATCTTTTCGTCGTCAACTCTCTCATCCGCGTGAATTCTGTGTGCGGTCATGTGGCTGATGCACACAGGGTCTTCGATGAGAGTTCTTGCCACGATGTCGTAAGTTTCAATAGCATGATTGATGGTCTTGTGAAGTTGGGTGATGTCGAGAGCGCGCGGAGATTGTTTGAGGAAATGCCCGAACGAGATGCCGTCTCGTGGGGTACTCTGGTGGCTGGTTATGCACAGACAAAACAGTGCGAGGAGGCTGTTCGACTGTTCGATCTCATGATTGCTTCAGGCATTCGGCCTGATAATTTCGCCATTGTTTCTGCTCTCTCTGCTTGTGCACAGCTGGGTGAAATTGATCGAGGGAAGAAAATACACGAATATATCAGGCAAAATGAGATTCGAATAGATCCTTTCTTGTGCACCGGGTTGGTCGACATGTATATGAAATGTGGTTGCATCGAAATAGCGATGGAGCTGTTCGAGGCAAGCCCGGAAAAGAATGTGCTTACTTGGAATGCCCTGCTTGTAGGGCTGGGAATGCATGGATATGGTCATTCGTCACTGGACTACTTCTCAAGGATGGTTTTCTCAGGTTTACGACCTGATGGAGTGAGTATTCTTGGAGTTCTTGTTGGTTGTAGCCATGCTGGTCTAGTCCATGAAGCCTCCGAGATTTTTGACGAGATGGAATCCGTATATGGCATCACCCGAGAGCTCAAGCATTATGGGTGCATGGCCGATTTGCTTGCCCGGGCTGGTCTGGTCAAAGAGGCCGAAGACATGATACATATGATGCCAATGAGAGGTGATATCTTTGTCTGGGGTGGGTTGCTTGGAGGCTGCAGAATACATGGAAATGTCGAAACTGCAGAAAAGGCAGCTAGGAATGTAATGGAGTTGTACCCAGAAGACGGTGGAGCCTATTCAATCATGGCTAACATATACACAAGCGTGAACCGGTGGGATGATGTGGTCAAGACTAGGAGATCGCTGAGTGCTAGTGCCGCGAAGAAGAGCTCTGGCTGTAGTATGATTAAACTACACGGGATAAGCCATGAATTTCTTTCTGCAGATAGCTGGCATCCTGAAATTGAGGAGGTATACTTTGTTTTACATTTAATAGGACAACACCAACAGGAAGGGTGGCATTAACCTATGCTCCACATCATGCACATGTGAATGCGCCAATATCTTTCTTTGGAGGCAAATTTGCTGATTCCCATTTGATTTAGTAATAATGTATATAAAGTCAAGATGTCTGTTCATTGAGTTATTTCATCTAAGTTGCTCATACCACGTCAAAGAACAACCCCAGGATTGAACTTTCGAAAACCAATTGCAATTGAGCACGGTGCATTTTTCTCAAAACTAGAAAGGAAGAGAAACTTCAGCTACGACAAAAACCAACAGGGTGAGGTGTGCTAAGAAATGCACCACCGTCAAGCAAGATTTGAGTTTATGCATTTCCCAAAAGCAGAGCACTAACAGAAGTTTTGAAAGAGCTCATCATTTCCTGAGAACAGATCTTTGATGCAGGCCTTTGGTGTGCCTTCAGCCGCACACTTAAGGCTAGTCTCTTTTCTTAATGGCACTTACAAAAATAACGTTCCCGACCACCACACAGGGTGACTAACTCCTGCTACAAGCCAATACAACAAGATTCAACAAGGATCAGATCAGACTACAGCTACCATACTGACCATCAAAACTAACCATCTCAATTAAACTCTCTTACCAGATCAGATCGACCCAGCTCTCATTGATTCCTCTTGTTAAACTGTCTTTTACTTTTTGCTTCATCTCATCACCCCTAGACACACCTTGTCTAAGGACTCTTGACCAGGCCATGATGGCATGAGCAAACTCTACTTGAGTTAGTCGACAACCCCCACCCCACCCCACCCCCACCCCAATAAAGTTACGAAGTAAGAAGTCAGAGAGAACGTCACCATTCCAGTTGCAAAATCGAGCCAAAGAAGGCATGGCATCTCCATAGTTGATCTTAGCCTGCACATGTCTTTTCCTTCGTCCAACAGACCATCAAAGTTCATCCTAAATTCTGAACTCTCATGAAGATACCAACATAAGAATATGGCAGCAGGGCACTGCACAACTAGTTGGATATATTTTGAAATGAGCTCTTTCGCAAGACATCTGTACCATTAAGATATCATCTTCCAACATGAGGAAATTCTTGCATTTATATGCTCAATAAAAAGCTCATATAGGATCTGGTTAATATCTCATTCTTGAACAGAGGCAATGCTGCATCTACCCTCTATCATATATCAGTTCCCAGATGGCCCATCACACAATGTAACTTAACATGCACCAAGAAAGAGTCTGAATCCATGTGTCCATGTAAAGAAAATTCTCCGCAGATTGTCTGAGATGAGAAAGCTTGGTTTGTTTCATCGTTTAAACTTTTGCGTCATGAACACTAGCAACCATCAGAAGTAGGTAACACTGTGATCGTTGACTACGTAAATCAAGGGCAGATGCATACTTTAGGGCATTTCTGAACTAATAGGCATACTGATATAGCTGCAAGAAAAAGTGTCTATGAACCAGTACCCAAATTGCGTTGGAACTCTGGTTGCCAGAAAAATTGCGCAGCTCCCTCATTGTTTCCAAAAGGTTCCTTGCGCTTCCTAATCGTTGCCTCCAAAATCCTACCCTCATCCTCTGAAATCCATTTACGTTGCGAGAACTCCAGCTGTTCCATGGTTGAGGTTCTGCTCGGGAGAAAAGAGAATTCCTTGTTGACCTGCATTTGTGATGCAGTAAGCGCCATTCTCTCCTGGGAACAATTTAAATCAAAATCCTCAGCTTCAGGAACTGGACTAATTCTCATGCTTGCACACGGATCTGAATTCAAACTCAACCGTAATGACAAGTCACATTTTTCCTCTGATGATTTCTCACCGGTGTTTCTGGTATTGACTCTTCCAACAATGTTCAAAGTGCCTTCAGAACTATTATGGGATAAAACATTGTGCAGCATACCAGCTTCAGTAGACTCTGGAATCGATGTCCCTACAGGGGTTCCAACAAGTATGGTGCCTGCATCATCTGGAACTTGGGAAACTGTCCGCAGCTCTTCAGCTTGATAGTGGTTTCCATAATACAAGGGATATACCGAACCGAAGTTCATCAAGGTGTTTGTTTCCATGGTCATCAATCCATTAAATCTTCGGGGACTACTCTCAAATGGAAGAGGGTGACTGCAAGGAGAAGCAAGTTCATGTCTTTCAATAACATGATTGGAAGGCTCAGCTGCCAAGAGCTGGGAAACCGCAGTTTCGGACCTCGCCACCTTCGGAAACTGTGCAGAATGAACCACCGGTGAATGTGGAAATCGTCTGTCAGTTAGTTTATCCGAAGTTCCAGACATCTCAGCAACAGCTTCCCTTGGTCGTGGAGTCAGATAAGTCCTAAAATTATTGTGCCTTTGACTTCTTGAAGCTCTCACGGGGACACAACCCAAATTCAGTGCAGCTGCCATGGACGAACAGATTAAATCAACACAGATACACGGAGAAACAGTGTATAAAAGATTCTAAACTAAGTCCAAAAGTACATGGAGACAGACCAAAATAACCACCACTGAACTCTTACTTCCAAGTAACAAGTGCATTAGGAATTGAGCCTGAAGCTGATGAACCTTCAAAAAGCTCAGAGCTAGATCTAGCATAATGCAATCTCGAAAGCATTTCAGTACCTTCAACACATGGTGGCAAAAGGTCTCCAGTTTCAGTGCTTTCATCCCTCCGGATGATGGTATTAATGGCATCGTTAACCCTCTCCCAAAGAGTTTCGGGATCCATGTACTCCGCCTAAGCACACAAGCAACAACTTAAATCACAACAAACCACCATACAAAAACCATGAAAAGACACATAAACCCAAGAACCCAAAAACAGCAAGAGCAAAAGAACAAGAAGAACCTCGGAATTAGCTTTGGAGTACATGATTTCCTCAGCTCTGAAAACAACAATGGGAAGCTTCTCCTGCCATTCCCGGTTCTTCTTGGTCGCAGCGCTGTGAGCCTCGTTGACGACCCTGATCAACACCAAGGCGGGGCAGTCCCAATTTTCACAACTCCAACACAAAAATAGAAAAGACACCAACTTTATAAGCCTCGAATTCAAGCAAGAATCAACCGAGACCGACCCACCTGAAGATCTGCTGGATGATGGAACCTCGCATGGGCTGGTGCCTATCGCTGTGCCAAGCTCGCCTGACGCACTCATAAGGTCTCGGTCCAGGCCTTGGCATCTTCCTCCCGCCCCGAGATTCACATCAAGAAACCCAGGAAACCAATGAAGAAGAAGAAGAAGAAGAAGAAGTAGTACCAGTAGAAGTAGAAGAAGAAGAAGAAGAGGAGAGATTATATTCGTGCCGCTTGATGGGTTCACTGTGGGGAGTACGAACGTCGTGCTTTTGCTATCCCTTGCCACTTTCGATGCCCAGTTCGCAGTGGGTCGAGAGGGGGGGAGGGCAGGATTGATGGGGAGGAGAGAGAACGAGTTGCTTTCGCTTTCCCCATTCGTTTAATGGCCCCTTTGTCCTCCGCCCCCTCCCCCCCCAATAATTCAACCAAAAACGCTTTCTTTTCCCTCTTTCTATAATGCTCTGTGAATGATACATGGGAATTGTATTGTACCGCCTGTAATTTTCTCCCTAAGCATTTTTCTTTCCCTTCTAGTGCAAAAGAGAATATCGTGAGCCAGGACGATGGTCGAATTGAATTGTCCATTGTCCAGAATCCAGTTAGACAAATCTCCTCATCGTTCCACCCCAAAAGAAAACCATTTACACAGAAACCAATTCCCCCCTCAGATTCCCAAAATTTCAATACCCTTTTATCAATTCGTGCCCGGCAAGGTGGGGCAGGCCACCGGAACTTAGAACGAGACGGGTTGTGCTTTCTTTGAAATTTTAAGAATCGGGCTACAAGGTTGCTTTTTTATGTGTTTATTCTCCTAGTCTATTCGTGGCTTTATTAAAATTGTTTCGGGTGTAACTAATGCATTCCCCTCGGTTACTTTTCTGTGTTTTTAACATTGACAGAAGCAACAAGAGGTAGTTGGGGCCGGTGGGCCATCTCAGGCTTAGGGAATCCCGAAATCCCGGCCCGGGGCCTATTCGGGCTGGTCCGGTCCAATCCAGGCTCCAGGTGAGGCGCATGCCTCCGATCAGGAGGACAGGGAACATGACTTTCTCCAATTTTCTTACTCCGCCCGTGAGCTCACCTTGACCAATTTTCCAGTCAAACCCTTGACCAGGCCCAGCCGCAGCAGCACCCCTTTCAAGGAGTGGAGGCGAGCAGCCTTGAAATCTCAAACCAAAGGTCCGGACAAGGGCAAAATAGAACTGAGGGGGGGAAAAGAACATGTCATTGCCTTATCGACCAATCCAGAGCTTTTGCCAATGTGTAGCATCTCAGATTTAATAGCCATGATAACGTTTGGAATTCAGTAGCACACGTGGTGGACCATGTGGACTGTGAGGCATGACATGTCGCAGCCTATGTGGTTGTCCATTTAGACAAGTAGTATGTCATGCTTCCATTGAGACTTGAACGGGCTATTCAGGGTCCATTTATTTTACGAAATATGAATAATTTGAAAAACGTTTTCTTAAGATCGATCGCATGTATCGATTGACAAAAACGAATGAATGAATGAAAAACAAAGCCTTACACCCTAAAGAGTGATACAAACAATTTTCAAAAACGTTTTCTTAAGACATGAACCGTTATTAATAACAAAAACATTTTTTATTGACTAATTAATTTGAGTGATAAAAACAATTATTTTTTTCTTTTTTTGAGAAATATTTTTCAAATTATTCATTTTTCATTAACTAAACAGAACTCTGAAAGCATTGATAATTGACTCTGTGGGAGTTTAGACTGTGCAAAATTTTTGCATTCACTCTAATTACATGGCAATGTCATGTGTGCAGTGCGTGCTCAATACCTAGTTTGTGATTTTGAACAAGTCCGAGTCCGATTAGGGCCGACGTCTTGTTAACTATCGCATCGACAATCGATCATTATTATGATATGATGATTGCCCTAAATATTCGACATCGACGTTGATGTGGAACCAGAAGTTTTTCGGTGATTTAGATCTAGAGAAGGAGAAGGGGTTGTTGTTCTTAGACACACTGGCCCACTGAACAGCATAAACCCCCAACGGAAAATTACAATTAGACCAATGGATCCTCCGATCAACCTTGTTCGTTCTGAAAAATGCCAATTTGGATTAACTTACAATCCTATGAAAAAAAAACAAATGATGGATGAACTTATATAAATAAGAAATTGGTCAACCGTCTCTTTTTGACCACCTAAAAGAAAATCGACATTATAGTCTTCTTGGCTAGATACCAAATTATTTTATTTCCATATCTCAGAAAATGTTGCTTTTCTTTGTTTCTTTTTTTTTTTATTATTATTATTTTCCTTCTCCTTCCCCCAAGGGCAAAATTCCCCATATAATTATTGAAATCTCAATGGAGCTACGGTCCTCCAATGTCACGTCCATGTCGGTTGCTTTATTTACAGAAAGGTCGGATGTCCCATTTGCTGTACATGGTACTTCTTGAGATCGAAAGCGCTCCCGCTTCCCAACGACCGACGTCCTTTCATTTGATGCTGCAGCATCGAAGTGAAAATTCACGGACTCGTGAAAGAACCGATACTACAGGGCATCATTTGGTCATCTTCTATCATCTTTTTCTCGATTTGTTCCTTCTTTCTAATTATTTAAGCTCCTTTAACAGTGTCGAGTGGAAATATATTTCCACGGGACGGGCATTGATGTTAGGGGCCGCAAACGAGCTGGGAAAGTGCTCGGGCCAATGTTTAGGCCGATTCGGGTTTCCAATCCTGTCGGCTCATTTTTGCAACCCTAACCGATGTGAAGGACTTGGGTGTGCTTGGGAGGCTTCTCGGCACTAACCAAGTGTAGGAATTAGCACCGATCAGGTCTCGAGGGCATTAATTGGCCCGAGCTGATTATATAAAATTACGCCTGAACTGAACTAAACTAAATTGATTCTAACCCTGGCTAGTTTGGGTCCAGCCCAATTTGTTTTGCTTTTGCAATTAAAATTTTATTATGCTTTCACCCTCAAAGATCATCTTTTTTATATATATTTTTGACTGCTTTTTTGAATTCAAGTCATATCGGTGCATCAATTATCGCTCATTTGATTTTAATTATGTTCTGTTAACTTAAGTATGAATTTATCAAAGTGTCTTGAGCATCAATAATGCATTTTCTATTATTTTATTCTTTTGCTTTAGAGTTTTTTTTTTTTTAAAGAAATTAGTTCGAGCAGGTTAGGGCCATTTTGGGCTCAATCTTCTCAGGCCTTGACCGGCCCGAATAAAAAAAAAATAAGACAAGCCCAAAATCATGGCGTAGGCAATACGAAATAGAAAGTAGAGGTCTCGATTCGTTTTATCGAAATTCCCACGTAGCCATTATGAGTTTCGCATGTGTATATGTTGTGCTTCGACATCTCCTTGACATATACATATTAACTTGCACCCGGGAAAACTCTTTAATGTTGTACTCGGCTTAGGAGAATGTTGAGGCATAAATTGTAAGTTATTATCCAATAAATGGGGTATGCATTTTACTTGTCACTAGTTAGTCCATAATTTCCTTTATGCATAAATTCGACTTATTTTTTGAAAATAAAAGAACTCACCTCACCGGACATTATAATTACAAGATTTGGTCTCACCTACTCAACCTGCCCTTGACTAAACACAAGCAAGACTAATCTTAATATTAGAGAAAATTACTAAAATTTTTTTAAATCTATTACAATTATGCCGATTCAATCTTAAAATATTTTTTTGTCAATTGAATCTTAAACATTTTTGTAATTATACTAATTCAGTCCATCTTGTCAATTTTGGCCGATCGATGCCACCATGGATCTCAGGTGGATAATATTTTTTTATTAACTTTGTTATTTTTCCTTTCCTTTTCCTCCCCCATCCCAATGGCCAACGAGAGTCGCGGCCCTCACCCATAACTAGCAAGGCCATGGACACCTTTGCTAGGGCCTAGGGGAAGGCGATGAGGCCTTGGGCAAAGGCAGCCATGGCCTCCCCAACTATGGACGAGGTCACTTGCGCTTGAGGTTAGGAAGGCCATGGCAAAGCTAGCTTCATTGGAGGTAGGCATGGGCCTCGTGGCCCTTGTTCAGTGGAGGAAGAAAGTAAAAGGAGAAAGAAGAGGAAAAGTAAAAAGAAAAAAAAAATTCAACAAATGGTTCACCTCATTATTGGTCAAACAACATTCACATCAGCACTCGCTAAGCAAAATTGATTGGATAAACTGAATTGATATAATTATAAAAGGTTTAAGATTAAATTGAAATAACTATAATAAGTGAAGGATTTTTTGGGTAACTCTTTTTTTGATGTTAGATGAAGAAAAAAGGAATGAAAATCAAATGTTGAGAGGGCACGATGATTATGTAGTGGATGATCATTTCTTGGATCTGGAGATGAGTAAGACCGAAGCTGTCCTTTCCCCTTCTCTTTCGCGGCTTTCGATGTATGAGATCTCTCCCCTTCAATAAGAAAATGGGACCATTTCGCATTAAACGTTGTGAAAGAATGAATGGTCGTGTCGATCTTATGAATGCAGGCGTGCGACAGAGTCATTGATGTCGCCTGCCCTTCCATCTTGAAGAAGAAGAGTTTGTCTAATAACGAGCACTTTTTTATCTTGACTGTCGAAAATGCTGAATCCCCAAAAACAGAGGATGTGAAGATCCCTGTTGGGGTGTTTTCTTTGTCGTGTATAGTTAATTAAAATTGCAATTTTAAATGACAATGGTTGATAAGGGTGACCAATTAATCTCAAACTTATCAAATTATAACTAATTTTCAGTTTTTGGAATATGAAAACTACCGTGATTTTCCGGTTCATTGAATTCCAGAGTCTACACAAGAACCCATTTTTTCTTTTGTTCCAATTTCTGGTTTCATTAATAAAACGATTCAAAATAAAGATGAACAATAGTAATCCTACCTGAGAATCTATTTTTCTTTTGTTCCTTGTTCTAATTTCATTTTTTAAGGCAAAATAATATGCACAATAAAATGATTCAAAGTAAAAGATTAACAATAAGAATGTCTATTTGCTAAAAACAACAATTCATAATATGAATACATAGTTACATATAATTATAAATGATAAAAAGTCCAAACACCTAACATAAAATATAGATTGTAAAAACTTCATTCCTCGTTCATCCATGAAAATTTTGCTTCAAATTCTAACCACTTGAAAACAAAATAAATAACATAGTTAATTTTGCAATAAATTTATAAAACCCCAGCCTAGAGGTTAGAAAGAGAGAAGCTAGGGCTTTTACCCTTTTTAGCTTTTATGAAATTGCTTCCAAAAGTAGTCAAGTCAATTTGGTTTTCAAGTGGGTTTTAGCTCGAAACAGGGAATCGAATTTTTTTTTTTTCAAAGCAATCTAGTCTAGCTTTTGAATAGAACCAATCCGGTTTCACACATCTAATGGTTGAGATTCACCGACGAATCAAAAGAAAATACTCTCTTCGATAGAAGATTCACATCCACATATCACCTCATAGTTACCTCATCTCCTTTCAGATTTTTCATTTGTCTATTGTTTGATATAATGCGACTATGATTCATCTTAATAATATATATAGAGGCTCTCACATAAACTAACGGCTTAAATAAAGTTTCAAACTACTTGTGGTATTGCTTTGTATTATGGAGAAATTAGTCCAGACCAAAGTAATTTTTCTTAGCTATCATTTAGTTTCGGCATTGAAAATCGATATTATCCTAATACCATGGCATTACTAGCTAGCGACATCACCTCCCATGTTGTGCAAAAGGTCTAGATTGAGTATTACATTCAACTCTAGTGTCTTATAATGACCTATCACTACCGTTGGCTAGATGGAGGGAGATCTAGTGTTTAGGCTTTTCATGGATATTTGATCAAGTGTGTCGAGGATCAAAGTCAAGTGAAAACAGATAAAAATTTAGCATTTCTATCTTGTAAGATTCTACTAATCTTTACTTATAAGGAGCTTTATAAGAATGCTAACACATGTGGTAATATTTTTTATGTGCACTTAAATCTTTTTAACTATATTATTTATAATTCATGTGCAAAAGAAAATTTTCACCATCTTTCTATAAAATTTTCTACAAAGATCGAATTTAACTAAAATGTAACAATGAGATCACTTAATATTTCTCTTTTACTTTTTTTTAAGACATTTTAAACTTTTATTCATGTCTTTTTTGGGATTGAATTCAAGTGAACACTGATGTTATGTTAAGAGTGTCAATTTATAATATCAAGTGATGAGAAAAAATAACGTGTTTGCAAAAATAGTGCTATATAAGTAATTATGTGGACACCAATCTTCCCTTATTTAGATAGCTTAAAAGCCGTGGCATCGCTTGATAAAATCAGCTAAATGTCTAGTGAAAAAGAAATTCTCTAATTTCTTTTACTAAATAGACATTCCAAGAAGGGAAATTCTTGGTAAAAAAAGAAGAAGAGAAATTCTATAATTTCACAATGAAAAATATTGGAGAGTGCTGTTGGATTTAGAGATAATAAGTTTGTCGACTGCGGAATGATTTTAAATAGATAGTAAGATTTTCTAATTAAGATCATCAAAATTAACTGTTAATTAAAATGAGGATAATTACTTCTTTAAAAAATCCTTAAATAATGAAGAAAAGAAAAGACAACATATTAAAACCCATGATTTGGTCACGTTCCGAAAATAAATTAATAAATAAAAACTCCTGGGAACAAATGCAGTAGTTTCATATAACAGACTGCAGCTTCCAGCTCCAGCTTCGGCTTCGGCTTACTTCTCCCTCCATTTGCTTTGGGGAAAAATGCGTTTCCGTTGAAGAATTCTCATCGATCGACGACCCCCAGCTCCGCTGCATCGCCGCCATGTCGATTCGCCGGCCGCCGCAGACCGCGGTGGGAGAGTCCCCCTGGGACACAATGCTCCCGGGCCCGCCCAGCCGCAACAACTTCGGATCCATGGACCTCTCCCCCTCCGGCCTCCTCGCCTTCCCCTCCGGCTCCTCGGTCACCGTCGTTGACTCCCGCTCTCTCCAGCTCATCACCGCCGTCCCCGTCCCTCCCCCTCCTACTTCCTCCGCCGCCTCCCCCTCCCTCTCCCCCTTCGTCACCTCCGTCCGCTGGTCCCCTCAGCCCCTCCCCCACTCCCTCCTCCTCTCCTCCGCCCCCGACGACCTCCCCTCCCCCTCCTCCTCGCCGCCGGCGATCGCCACGGCCGCCTCTTCCTGCTCGACCCCCGTTCGCGCTCCTCGCCCCTCCTGACCTTCGAATCCGACTCGGTTTCTCCGAAATCCGGCATCCAAGACCTCTGCTGGATCCAGTCCAAGCCGGATAGCTTCCTCCTCGCCGCCCTCTCCGGCGCCTCTCTCCTCTCTCTCTACTCCCCCGCCACTGGCCGCTGCATCTGGAAGTACGATGCCTCACCGGAGTACTTCTCCTGCATTCGCCGTGATCCGTTCGACTCGCGCCGTGCATGTGCCATCGGGATCAAAGGGTTTCTTCTGTCTATCAAGGCGCTGGGAGAAACCGAGGACGACATCTCTGTCGGTGAGTTGCAGATCAGGACCGATTGCAGTGAATTGCAGAGGTTGGAGAGGGATGTGAGTGGATCGGCCTCGTCGTCCCCAGCAGCTGCGGTCTTCCCTACTTATGTGGTGAAGTTGGCATTTTCGCCCCACTGGAAGCACATCTTGTATGTGACATTTCCGAGGGAATTGGTCGTTTTTGATCTGCAGTACGAAACAGCATTGTATGCCGCAGCATTGCCTCGAGGTTGTGGCAAGTTTCTTGATGTGTTGCCAGACCCGAATCACGGTTGGCTTTACTGCGCACATCTCGATGGAAGGCTCAGCATTTGGAAGAGAAAAGAGTAAGCAACTTTAAGCTATTCGTCGTGCTAGGCAATGAGTATACTTGAAATTTTGAAGCTGCATTTTGTTGAGAGGATCATTGCATAGGAGATTAACTTCTAGCTTGGTCTTTATTCCTTTGCTTGTATCGTTATCATGCAAGTGTTTGTCAACCAAAGCTGGAAGCTGTATAGTTGTTGTTGATGATGAGTACCTTTTTGAACAAGTGTTTTCTCCCTCTCTCCCACTTAGCTTGATGGTTTAGCTTGGCATTCAGGCTATTTGCTTACAAGCATGGCATTGCAGGGGAGAACAGGTGCATGTTATGAGTACTATGGAAGAGTTGATGCCTTCCATTGGCACAATCGTACCTTCTCCTTCGGTTCTTGCGGTCGTCATCTGCGAATCAGATTCCACCCTTCAGAATGTTGCAAAGCAATACTCTGATGCACCTCCTTCACCTGCCTCCAGTGTGGAGTTTGACAATCCTTTTGATTTTAGCGACGATTCTCTTCTTGTTTCTAAGACACGATTGATCTCCATTTCTGATGATGGAAAAGTGTGGAACTGGCTTTTAACTTCTGAGGGTGATTTGTGTGCTCAAAAGAACACAAATGATGCAAGTGAGGTATCAGCTCTTGAGAACAATACTGAAACCAGTGGTTCTACCACTGACGGAATTGTGTCTGAAGAAGTTCAGCGGCCAGCAAATGTCAGTGATGGTAGAAGCCGCATCTCAAAATCATCCCTTAACGAGACGGAAATCTTATTTAAGGTTCGTGAGAAAGGAAGTTCTTTGTAGTTGTTCAAGCTCCTAGGTGTTATCTATAGCTAATTAGATATGAAAAGAATCTCATGGTTAAGAAGTAGAATAAGAAACATTTGCACTGTAGCTTCCTGTGAACAGTTGAGATGCTGATAACCTGAAATTATACTTGCATGCATCATAATGAATATTCTGCAGCTGTGGGTATGTATGGAAGGATCATTCTTGGTGCTTTCTTTTCTCTAGTCTGGCAGTGAAGCTGCCCCGGTTAAGGTCTAAATTTTAGTTTCCCCTTGTTAAAGCAATGATGCTGTTGTTTTGAATAGGATCATAGGAGAGAGAGAAGCCTGCCGGATAATTTTTGTCTGGTGTCTATTCTTATTAAGGTGTTAAGAGGTTAAACTTCACTTCAGTTATGTTCTGTTAGTGGCAGATCAATATTCATGTTAATTTCATACTTTAGGACATCTTTGATGTGGACAAGGAACATCTGAATGATCAAATGTTCTGGTTATCCTTGCTAAAGTTGTGATTGCTCCATCCTGCGATTTCTGTGCATACTCTTGTTCTTATTATAGTTCCTAGCTCATGGATTATAATTGTTTACGATTTCATTGAAATTTTACTCCCAGTGTCAACACACCCTTCCATTTACATCTATTCCTTGTGTTCCCCAACATTTACCATTTACGTCTATTTCTCTGGGTGCCAACGCATCCCTTGTTCTCTGTTTAGCTTAAAAAGGCACAGTGACAAGCTATATTCTTGATGCAGATGAGTTTAGTTGGACAACTTCAACTTCTTTCATCAACAGTGACGATGCTGGCTGTACCATCCCCTTCATTAACCGCTACATTAGCCCGTCAGTTGCATTCTATCACCCCATGGCATATCATAATGATTTCTTCACTTGCTGAATAATATAGTTAATGTCTATTGAGGATGTTCCAGATTTTTCACTGATTAATGAACATTAAAATATGAAGGTGGGGGAAACAGTCCTGCTGCAGCTGTTCCACTGGTTGCTCTCGGAACACAAAGTGGCATGGTTGATGTTATCGATGTTTCTGCCAATGCCGTTGCAGCAAGCTTTTTAGTTCACAGTGGTATTGTTCGTGGATTAAGATGGCTTGGCAACTCTAGGCTTGTCTCATTTTCATACACCCAGGTCCATTTGCTGTACATCCTATTTTAATCCTCCCTCCATTAGCATTATTAACGTCCCCAGCCATAGAATTACTTTGCAGGTCGCTGTCAATTACTAATGCATGACTCATGTTTAACTGACTTCAGGCAAATGAGAAAACTGGAGGCTACATCAATAAGCTCATTGTTACATGCCTTCGAAGTGGCCTTAATAAACCATTTCGTGTTTTACAGAAGCCAGAACGTGCACCGATAAGAGCTTTAAGAGCTTCCTCCTCGGGAAGGTTGACTTCTCTTTGCTTTCTTTTAAATTTCTAGAGATGGTTTAATTATCCAGTATGTTTTTGAGAACGATCAGTTTAACTTCACTATGTTATGGGTAACATGGTGCTACAAAAGAAGTAAAGCAAGAACTTCACGGTAGTATGAATTAGCATGGTTCTATAAAGGGAATGATCTTCCTTATCACTTAATCTCCATCTATTTCAAAAAGGGCCATACAGCCCATGAAACGAGTCAATTGATGTACTCATGAGTACTATAAATGAAATTTCGAGTTCTACAATTATGGCAATTCATGTGTTAAACACCTAATTTGCTGCAATTAATGATTTGTACCTTTTTATTGTCCACTTTCTGTTGATACATACTAATCATGTCATACAATTACACACACAAGGATTAGATTGCAATACTTTATATGATAAACGTGGATTTTCTTACCTTTTTGATCTTGTTGGTCCTCACATATCATTCAAAGCTCAATTGATCACACAAATCTAGTTTCAGAGTATCTTTCGATCGCAGGTTAAGTAATCGCATTTCATGCAAAGAAATCATGATTGGCTTGTCATTTATGTGCTTGAGTTAGGAGTTCTAGCAAGAGGTTTACTAAAGAAAATAAATTCCTGCAGTTCCATCCCATTCTTGTGTTGCTTTATCACCCACTATAGTTTTTACTGTCATTTATTGTTATATCTGTCAATTCTGCGATGTAGCTAAAGAAAACTTGATGTGGCTGGCTGTTACCTATTGCAGTTAGAAGCAGTGAAGTCATATAGTAATTCAAACTCACTAGTTGTCAGAGAATTTATTGGTGTAGTGAGACAAGGGGTGGGCGTGTGGCTTGACTGTGTTATTTTTCAAGGTGTGACTAAGAGTAGTGGCCTAGTATTCATGATCATACACAATATATGTGGATTGATTTCTTTGCAAATGTGGGGTTGTCTTTAATCGCCTGTGAGTGATTACAGTGACAGGGGAATATTGAGACATGCTGCCTATTACTGACACTGGTGAGACTTGTAGGGTGGTGGTTCTTGTCTTCTGGTTGAACAGCATAAGAAAGAATAGAAGTGATTATAAGTCGTGAAAGTCTAGGCAATGCACCTTTAGTTGCTTGCTGAGACTTGGGATCTATTTAGCATAACATTTAACTCATTATTACCAAAAAAAAGTTGGAAGAGGATCTGTTGGTAGCGACATTGTTCTGGCTGATGAATTACTTCTGATGTGATGGTTATAAACAATAAGGGACTATCGAGTGAGAACTCCTATTTATTTTCCTTGCTGGGTTGAACCTTTCTATTTGACTCCACCTTCAGCACAGCATTATTACCGTTTTTGTCTTCACATGTCTGAGTAAGTTGTGCCATCACAACGCATTGCAGGTATCTTCTTATTTTGTTTCGTGACGCTCCTGTGGAGGTCTGGGCTATGACTAAAAACCCTATCATGGTAAGTTAGCTTGTAACATCTTTTACATCAGAAACATTTTGCACGCATGTTGCTCGAATGATTTTACTGACCAACCATTGACTATTGTTTGAGTTGTGTTATTACTAACTTTACATATGGTACTTTTCTTGTAAACATTGATGAAAACTAGATCATTTTAGTTTTTAGCTGTTGGTAATCTCCAGATTTAGATGTTCTAGCGAAGCCTCTTAAACCATGATTAAAGCAAGTGAACCGATCCTTGTGATTATTTACCCATGGCATGCCACCCAAGTGAAGTCAATATATGATATTGTAAACAATAAGAAATGTGATGGAGAAGGAACAGTTAAGGGCAAAAGAACTTGATCAATTCTTGACCCTCTATTCCATAATACATGGATATGAAGTTACATTATTTGCAGCATAAAAAAAAATTGGCCCTTGACCATTCTGTAGTGCTACTTTCGTGGGTTGACAAGTGCTGCATTAATGACCTTGTTGGATAAAGTACCAAAAATAGTTCTTATTTTACTCGATCACAGTAACAGAATTTTATGCAAAATCTGCACCTTTACCTTTCCTTTTTTTTTGAGTTTCCTACTTTATATGATTTAGTTTTTGGTCTAGTAAAGTACTGTATTCTGCAAATTATCATTTTAGCCATATGAATGCAGCACGTACATCTGATGCTATCCTACAGCTTTGCCATACCAAATGCTGTGATTTAGGAATTTATCATGCTTTATATCTCTATGTAGCTTAGATCATTAGCCCTTCCATTCACGGTATTAGAATGGACTCTTCCAACAGTTCCAAGACCAAGTCAACTGCCTAAGCAATCATCATTACAGTCCAAAGATGAAGCAGCTGTAGCAACAGATGCGATTTCTTCTACTACACCTTCAGATTCCAGTGAGCATGTCCATATACCAGCTAGTTTCTGTCTTGTTGTTACTGCTGAATATTTCTGAGTTTATGTTTCTTTTTAAGTGGAAAGTGACTTTCATGTGCAGAAGCATTGACACAGGATGCATCTCATGATGATACAACTGAAAGTTTTGCATTTGCTTTAGTTAATGGTGCACTTGGAGTATTTGAGGTTCATGGACGGAGAATCCGTGACTTCAGGTATGTTGATGTGTCATACTTATGTATGGAATCTTTCAATGTCGCTTGGTTGTATCTTTGTTGAATAAACAACCCTTTGTCAATTTGTGGTTCATATATGAATGCATCATAAGATATACCATTTGTGCTTGTCAATTCCTATTTTTGAGTGGATTGTCTTTGTTGGATGATAAAAGATTTATTCAGAAAAATAAGGCTTTGAAGACTTGCCAACTAACACCTTGACGTGCATCTACTTTTGTGCAAAATGATAAGCTTCATGGTGCTTAGTCATACTCGGGAGTTTGTCTACATGGTGATCAATCACAAACTAACTCTTTTAGCATGTTTGGTTGCAGTAATGGCTATAACATCACAAGTATGATAACGATTAACTGTCTATTACGGTAACAGCATGATCCCTATAGCATTGGCTATAATAAATATTACATGATCCCCTGTGTAGTAGCTATCACATGACTCCCCGTGTAATAGTTATTACAACCTGACTGTACTAACTATTCCCAAACTAACCCTTCTCTTCTCTTTTACTCAATCTACCGATTAGATTATTAATTACAACTAAAATTTACAATAGTTGTAGCTAATTATAGAATGATAACACCAATGGTAACTATTTTTACATATTATGTGATCAATAATAAAATATTAAGTAATAAGCAATGTTATCTTGATTATACGTAAATAATTATTATGTAAGAAATTATTCATAATATAATAATTAGAATAATGCTACTTGCTTCTACTAGGTGGGATTATCTAAATTTCATAGGATAATGATTATCTTAATAACTAATATTACTTAATGCTCAAATTGTTATATTGTTATTGTTTCAATCATACTACTGGTTATGTAATAAATATCATTTCTTTTTATGTAATTACATATCATATGATTAAAGTCGTAATCATAAATTAATAATTCTACAATAGTATAAAAACGAATATATTAAACTGTAATATCTTGGTTCTATAGATGGTGGGCATTACAATTATGATAGGTTATTAAATGATAATCACTATAGCATAATCACATGTTATGTGCTTAAATTTTAAGTATATTCATATGCACATTATTAAAATATAACTAGGTATTTTGTATTTTGAATTATAGGAGATGATGATTGTAGAGGTCCTAAAACTCTGTTGATTTGTCAATTTAGTCCTAAATCTATTTTTGCGTCATTTAAATTCTAAACCTTGTTACCATATTGTGAATTAATTGTTATTTTTACACTCTGTCACTTTTTCTTAGATGGAAAATTTATGTGGCATTTTTCATTAATTTTTCTTTTGTTCTTTGCACAAGTGGTGCATCAGCACCACATCATAAAGAAACTAAAAATTAGGAAAAAAAAAAGACATTACAAAATACTTAAATGTGGGCAAGAAACAGAGATTGAGGTTTATTTTTTTTTTGGGGGGAGGTGGGGGCACTGCCTCCATTGACAGAAAGGATCATTGCCTTTGGTTCGTGGCTGCACCACAATCACCAGCAGGCAAGGACCATGGCCCTCACTGGTGGCCCCCTCTCTCCTTTCCTGTTCCTCTCCTGCAATCTCCCCTTTTATTTCCTTTTTCAAAGTTTCACTTTATTTTTTCTTTATCTTTAAGTTTATTGTGCCTGTATAATTGTAAAAATAAGAAAAAAAGACGAAAAAAATAATAAAAAAATGCCAGGTCGGATTCTTCCATCCACTAGAAGGTGATTGAGTTAATGGAAGGACTAATTTGAAGAATGACGAGTTTTAGGATTTAAAAGACCTAAAAAATAGTTTTAGGACTGAAGTAATGACATGCAAGTTTTAGGAGTTCCAGCCACTGTTATTATCCCTAAAATAGGTATCCAATAATACATAGCTATTACGCTCATATATAAATGACTTTTAAATTTGTAATTACTTTATTCCCCATTAATAAGATTTAGGTATATTTTGTAAATTCTGATTCTATCCCCCCTTTATTGCGTTTCATTCATGAAACCAAACAATGTCATAGGTATTACATTACTTAAAGCAGACAAAGTAATATTAATAACAGCTTTATTACATTTCAGCATAATAGCTATTAAATTACGCCCTTTCCATTACTGCAACCAAATGGATGTTATGCTATTAATAAGGGTAAAACTACGTGGATCTGTTTGGGTGCACAATGTCATTAATTATTATGATGTTTTGGACGAGACGATGTGAATTTCTGCATGTGGGGTGATGTAGTGATTTTCTGGCTTAATAGGCTTACTCTAGATTTCTTGTTAGCTTGCACATATTTGAGCTGATTATATGAGTCAATCTGCCACATCCACGAACTTTCTGCTGCTGAAACAGTCTAATTTGCAATGATTACTACAACTAATCTTCATAAAAATATAGTTTGATGCTTAATTTCCACGTAGATCTTTGAAGCATATGCTGGTTGTCTGCTCATTTATTACTTTGCCATTGTATCACATTCTTGTCATTTCAAATCTTTAATATCTGCTTTGGCCTAGTTCTTCTATAAGTTTCACGAAGGACTAATTTTTACTTGCCTGTAGACCCAAATGGCCTTCATCTTCATTTGTTTCGTCTGATGGATTGATCACAGCGATGGCTTACCGCTTGCCTCATGTAGTACGTATCTCTTTATTTGACAGCTGATTGTTAAAGAACCAACATTTCCAAATTATTAGCTTGACTTCTAGTAAATTTCTTATTTCTCAGGTCATGGGGGATAGGTCGGGGAATATCAGATGGTGGGATATAACTAGTGGACATTCCTCCTCATTCAACACTCATAGGGAGGGGATACGAAGAATAAAATTTTCACCTGTTGTTGCTGGAGACAGGAGTCGAGGACGCATTGCTGTTCTATTTTATGATAACACATTCACTGTTTATGATCTGGTATATTTATTTACAGACTGTTGATACAACTCTTTTCTACTGATTTTTGTGTCTGGAATTCTGGCTTGAGAGATCTTGTCTTCTGTTTGAGGACATTCACAGAAATTTACGTTCTTTTATGAGCAGGACTCACAGGATCCATTAGCTAATTCTCTCTTACAACCTCAATTTCCTGGAACCCTTGTACTGGAACTTGATTGGCTATCTGTTCGAGCGGCTAAGGATGACCCGTTAGTTTTATGCATCGCTGGAGCTGATAGCAGCTTCCGCTTAATTGGGATTAACATGTATGTCCTTCTAATTATAGGTCACCATTCTTGTTTACTTTTTGGTTTTATCATATCTTGCTCGTGTAAAGTATAATACAGGCCTGCATTCTGCATAGTTCTGTTCTATACATAGTCCAGTTGTCCAGTAATTAGGGGAATATGATGACTCAGTAAAAAGTGCTCTATTAACTATGTTAGTAATGATACTTTCAGGAAATATTTTCGTTTTATTCATCCTATTTCACAATTGAGCTCTGTGAGGCTGTTGGTAGAATGTGTCCATGTGATATAGGAATTCGCAAATATTTATGATATGCTTGTTGATAAGAAGTGCATAAGCCCACACAAGGCTTAGAAAACTTGGTAGTGAAACTTGCTAATAACATGACATATACAGGGCTAGAGCTAAGCCGATTGATATATTTGACTCAATCTGGTAAATGGGGAGCAGTTGTACAGCTCTTCAACTGCTTAGGGGATGGCAGTCCATACAAATAGCTGAAAAGACACCCTCTGATAAAATATCTCCCTAAGTCTGGTTCTTTTACCTTACTTTTCTGCTTCAAAATAGATGTTTTATCAAGTGTAATTGTGGATATCTTGGTTTCCTGATTTTATTATCTATTCTGCTATTATTAAAGCGATGAGTGGAGTGATTGGAATAAAAGTCCACCAGGTTTCATTTCATACTTTATGACTATTTATTGCTAACTTTTATGAACTTTTGAACTTTATTGGCTTGATTTCCATTTCAAGTGGTTTCTTATGCAATATGGGTATTTTGGTTAGTTAAGATGTTTCTCCTGCAGCTGTCACTTTGTCCAATTCAAACATGCTTTTCCCTGCTTACAGAATTGACAAAAAATCTGCCTCTGGAATCCAGCCCAAGCCTATCAGAGAGAGATTTCGGCCAATGCCTCTGTGTTCTCCCATTCTACTGCCACTACCACATGCTTTGGTAGGGGCCAATTTTTTACTTTTTTGACTTGTATTTACATTTTATTTTACTAAAATTACTTACAAAAAAGTTCCCCTATAGTCTGAATTATCATTCGGCTTGTAATACTCATAAGAAATTGTTAATGGAATGTGTGCATTGCAGTTGGGGGAATAGGAATGATTGTACTAGCTTGATAAGTTAGACTTTGCAATTAGTGAGCCAAAAATTTAACTCTGCACTTGCTCAGGGTTCTGAGGTTGGATGGTATCTTCGTGGAGGATTAGGTGGGACTGAGATAAAAAGTTTGAGGATGAAAGGAGAAATGTCAAAATGGTGAATCAAACATCAAAGTTGCAAAACTGATATAGGATTAATTGGCAGAACACAATAGAAGTTGTATTATTGAAGCTCAAAATGCACACATTTGTGGAGCTAAATAGTCTTCCACTGAGTGAAGAACCTCACATTTCTGCAGTTTCATCAATAATCCAGTTCTAGTAGCATGCTTAATTTCATTGTATTTTCCTGATGATAGGCATTGCGGATGATCTTGCAACTGGGGGTAAAACCCTCTTGGTTCAACACTACTGGGACCAGTATAAATAAGAGGCCTCACTTGATTCCAGGGGCCACTTCGTCAACTGGAGATCTGCGTGGTTACATGATAGATATTCCACCAGTTGGAGACTCCGTGGTGCCAGAGATGCTTCTCAAAATATTAGAACCTTATCGAAAAGAAGGTTTTCGTTTTGCTTAAATTCTGCATTTGGCTAGCACTTATATTTCAATTCCTGAATTTTTTTTTTTTCTTACTCTTATTTATGTTACTCACACAAGTCAGGACATGTTGATCCAGGTTGTATACTGGATGAAGAGAGGGCGAGGTTGTATGCTACAGTGGTTAACAAAGGCTGTATTGTAAGGTTTGCATTTGCTGCTGCTGTCTTTGGTGAATCCTCTGAAGCCTTATTCTGGCTGCAGTTGCCTCATGCTCTCAACCACTTGATGAATAAGTTAGTAAGGAAGTCTCTGCAGCGAGCTCCTGCATCACAGGCATCAGAGCTCGACGAGACTGCCATGCTGAGCAGGATAACTTCAAAAGGGAAGTCAGCAACCGGAACAGGGAAAAAGGATCAATTGGTGAGTCTGTCAGCTTCAAGCCAAGTGAATGTAAAGCCAAAAAGGCTTACTAAGCTCATGAATTTTAGGAGGAATAATATTGATCAATGATCTGGCAACTCTTGATTCCTCGTAATTCCACCTTGTCTACCCTTTGAAATTCCTTTTAGCAGTTCTTGACTAAATATTGGATAATTTTAAAATTGTTTATCATCTTCTATTTCATTGTCAGAGCCAAGGTCAACTTAAATCAATGGCCTTTGAACAAGAAGAGTTGTGGGAAAATGCTAGTGAGCGTATTCCTTGGCATGAGAAACTGGAGGGTGAGGAAGCCGTCCAGAATCGTGTGCATGAGTAAGGCCTGGCACGTTTTTCTTAATCGCAGTTTGTTGTAGAAGAAGACAGAGAAATGTGAAAAGAATGAATAAGCATATGAAAACATGGTTTCGTGAAAAAATGATGCATTTGTTCCTGGTGGACGCATTTGCTTAGTAGTTGTCTCCATCAGTTAGCTTGCTCTTAAATCCACATTTCAGCAGGAAGCTTTGTATCTTGCTTGATCTTTGGTGGGCTGGTTTTTTAAAAGTTTGCTGGGCCTGATACTTATGTGTACATGTTTGCATTTTTTAGTGAATTATATGCATAGCATTTCCTCATATCTTCAAACTCTTTGTTGCATAGGAGAAAGTCTGGGTTCACTTATGTTGCCTGTAGTGAACCAATATCTGTACGGTTCTTTTAGGTTCTTGGTCAAAGGAATTTCTAACCTCAGTGCAAATTGAGAATGGTTTGGTGTCCTTTGAAAGATTTGAACTTTTGAAGATTAGTGCCAGAAGACTATGTACTTTCTGGGAACATTAAGCTTCCCTTTTCTGCTGTGAAGTTGTAAATTGGAGTGGACAACCATCTGACAGCCTAGGACTTCTTGCCATAAAACATCAATGGCCTCATTGTCGCATTATAGACTTCTTCCTTAAGCTTAAGTGGCATTGTGTAGTTGCATAGAACACCAAATGCACTTTTTCCATTTCATCCATCTTGCGTGTACTCTATGGGCCACTCCCTTGGATAACCTGGATTCTCATCAAGATATTATTAGAATGTCCAATTCCAAAATTTAAACTAATAGGTGAATGGACATTACACATGTGTAAGGCCATAATAAACTCCATAACCAATCGATGTGAGACACTTTAAGATATGTCATTGGAACTTCTATTCTTACTGAACTTAAACCTCATATACTCTGTCTTTGGCTCACTTAACTTAAAACCCTTATAACCAGTGTTTCTCTCTATAGTTTGAGTTTCTCGTTTACTCCCGTCAGGTTTCATCTACGAGCACCATATAAATTTAATTTCAAGATGCACTAGGTATCAGTTTGATTCTTATTTGAAGTGCTTCTTTGGGTCATGTTATGAGAAAGTTATCCCTAGAGGTGGAAAAAGTGGACTTGGACCAAGTACTTCATATCAATGGAGATGTGTTGCATAATTTGTTATGGGATATATATAATATGCCAATTATGTTCTTTTCTTGGTTTTAGCAATCCCAAATTCGGTTTAGTTGGATCCGAATGATGTGTGTAATCTGTTTTTGCAGTGATTAATAGTCTGCCATTAGTAGAATTAGAGTATAATTTTGTCATCTTCCAGAAACTTGAATTGTTCTCATCCCTCGATTATTATCTTGTTGTTAAGTTCAAAAGGTATTAATTTACAAATTGTTTTTTCTATATTGATGATCAGGCTTGTCTCAGTTGGAAACCTAGAGGCAGCTGTCAGCTTGCTGCTTTCAACTCCTCCAGAGAGCTCTTATTTTTATCCAAATGCTCTACGTGCAGTGGCACTTTCTTCAGCTGTATCTAAATCCCTTCATGAACTTGCTGTGAAGGTGAGTTTTATCTTATAGGATTGGAAATGTGGAACTATTACTCAATGTGTAAAGCCCAATATCTTCGATTTACTAAACAAATAAAAAATTGAGCTGTTTTGATGTATATATACTTATCTTTGACGATGGGCTAAAAATGTTTGCATACCTTTTTTTTTTTTTTTGGGTTTTATTGTGTAGGTTGTGGCTGCCAACATGGTTAGGACTGACAGGTCACTGTCAGGTACTCATCTTCTCTGTGCTGTTGGAAGGTATCAGGAAGCTTGTTCGCAGGTTAGAATTTTCTTAACTAAAGCTTTGATATATCTTCATTATCGTCTAACGTTAGTTGTCCACTTTAGTCTCTAAGCAAACCCAGACAAAGGTAAGTTTTTTGTCAGGGACATTCCATCTTTTCTATACTCTGCCCACTTCTTGAGTTTAGATAGAGAGAGATGCCGTATGATGTTGCCGATGTCCTATTAAACATTCCTGATGGCGGGTCTTTCAGTTTCTCCGACATATTTGTGTGCTATTTTATTCTTTCCTACTTCCTAGAATGTTTTCATAGATTTTATATTGAAGATTCTCCTAAATCATATCATAGAATTAGCTTAAATATACTCACGGCATTTGAGTTAAAATGGTGAAGAGGAAACCTACCAATTTATGTTGTGCAAACCTAGACTGCTAGTCTTTATGAAGGCAAATTGTATAAACCTCTTGCCTATGCGTCCATTTAATGACATCTTCATAAATTATGGACAACTTGATGAGGTTAATTACCACATTTCATCGAGGGTAATTCAAATCTCTTGTGAGAGTTTGGAATGAGAATAACATTGTATAGTAGAACACTGTTGTAATTATCTGTTCTTTCTCCTGACTTTGTTTAGCTGTCCGATCATTTGATGTGGTCACATCAGCATGCTGTGTGGTTACCTAAAATCCTCTGGCTAGCACACGAGGGAGCATTGAGGGTTTTGTTTGATTTACATCTAGAGTCCCTTTGTTTACATCTCAAGTTTTGCCACTGATGATCCCTCGGAAGTCATGTTCCTGCCGGCATAGTATTAGATCACATTATAGATTGTCCTGGTGGGACTAAGGATGCACATTCTATGTTGTGGGTGAAATTTGGAGAACTTGCTTTTTCATTTTTTGAATCAATCCCTACTTTTGGCTGCCTGATTATTATTGTCATCACAATCGCTGCTGATCAATTTTATATAGTTGAATTTTTCTATGAATAGTAAGTATGCTCCTAGTTCAATGAAGGAAATATAAGACTGACCCTCTGTCCAGACTTGAACAGTTTTCTCACAGACCTAGCCAAAAATCAACTAAATGGCTCATTGCTTTGATTAATTTTTTGCAGTTACAAGATGCAGGATGCTGGACAGATGCAGCGACTTTAGCTGCTACACATTTGAAGGGCTCTGACTATGCAAGGTTATCCCAAAATCTCCAATTTTCAAATCTTCATTCTTACTTAGCTTTATGCAATTCTTTTAAACCTGATTTTTCTCCTATTATCTGTCCGTTATAATTCAATGTATAGCATTTATGATCTCCAATGCTTACACCTGTTTTCTGATAATTATTTCTATTTGTTATTTCGAGAAACAGTTGAAAATAACTTAATCCTTAAAGATTGTCTTTTATCAAATTGCAGTTGCTCTCTTCTCACATCAAGGAAAGAGAGCATGGGTCTTCAAGTATCTGTGCACATTTATTATGCACATTAACAAAATGAGATCGAATCTTTTTACTGTCTTATACTCTAAGAAAGATCCTCATATGATTCCTACTCTTCGGTGGATGATGTTATTATAGTTGCTTGTCTCTATTGTATTTTGTATTTGTCAGGACATTTCAATGAGGAATGTGCGTACTTCTGTGTGCACAAGTTTCTGGAACTTTAGTTTTAGAGTGAGTTTGTTTACACTGAAGCAAAAGCAAAGCTAACCTTTTTTTTCCACCAAAATTAAAGTAGTTTCGAATTTCAAAAACATATGAAAAATTTGTGGGAATCTGTGTCAACATTTATATGTTGTAAAAGCTTCGAGTGTTTCAGATGAATGAAAAGTCAAAGTGCATGCTTTGAAGATTTAGAGCGTTTTTGGACTGACTTTTACCATGTACTTTTTATTTGACCTAAGTCCTTTTTTTTTTTTTGGTAAGGTTATTTGACCTAAGTCTTGCGGTGTACACAATACAACTTTTTTCAACTCTAAACACTTCTTTCTCCACATATAAGTAATGACACGTGATTCACATATTAAAAAATTTTCATAGTAAACATCAAACAAAAGGAAAAAAGAAAAGAAAAGTAAATGTCACTTCGGACATGCTTGTAATATATCTTACAAAACATGATGATTGGGATGTGAAATGTTATCTGATATAATGGTTGCTCTCAAGGAAAAACAAAGTCCAGTAATTTTTATTTTTATTTTTTGTGGGTGTCTTTATGTGATAATATGGATAAGTTGATCTAGGACTCTAGTCTTTTCTGTGTTTTTGGCTGGTGGAGAAGTATGAATGTTCCTTTTGCTGAGGTGTGGCAGATGACAATTAGAAAATACATATTAGGTAGATTCGTTGACAATCAAGAATGATACAACTGAGTGTTATTGTATAGATGATTTAATTAATTAGATGACTTGTCTTACTTAAAAAGTTGGTGATTTCACTAGGCAAGGTCATATTACCATGCTATGCATATTTTCATGCTAAATAATGCAATCTACTAAGCAGGTATACAAGATTTGGCCTGCTTGTATTGGATATATTAACATAACCAAATCTCAGAACATCCAATTACATAACTTGACAGCGTTTAGCATACCTAGCATTGCCCTTTCATATAAGGTGCACTTCTGCTGGAGACATAAACTGTGAAAGCATTGATTCCAGTTGGAGAAAGATGAGCAAATTTGCGCTCTTTCTGATTAAATAACTTTTCTTTGGTCAGATCTTTTCCGCACTAGAACATCACCTTTGTTTTCCGATCTGCAGGAGATTTTTTTCTTTTTACAAGTATTACGTGCCCATGTCAAAATACATGAAAGTTGCCTCAAGCCATGGAGGATCATGTGTTACTTCTAATGCCAAATTCTGTAAACAAGTTGGGGAATGCCCCACCCAATCTACCTGACAGAATCTCTCTTTGACTGGGGTTGCTACCGAAATTGGACATTTGCTTCTAGATCTTCTCACCCAATTAAACTGCACCATGGCAAATTCCTTGAGACTCAGATTGCTATATTTTGGGGCAGGACCAGCCATCTAGTTTTTGGGCCCTTTATTACTGAACAACAAGCTGTGATGCATAACCCTAGAATCAGTTTTTACAGTAATTTTCTTAAGATCTTGCCAAAGCTATAAACTCAGGAGATGGGCTTGAAAATGGAACATTTTTGCTCAAATTGTATGTACCATGAAAATTCTGACCGTTTTGTTGTGTTATTCTGTTCTCAGAGTGTTGCAGAGATGGGCAGACCATGTTCTACTGGCTGAACACAACATCTGGAGGTGTAATTCTGTTTCCTTCTGTTTGTCTTTAAACATATCACTGGTGCACCTTGATTATGGTCACTTCTTTTTAGGCATCCCAGATATTTGGGAATTTTCAATGAATTATAGAATAAAGGGTTTAATCATAATGTAAATGTAGATTTTGAGAATGTGGAGGTATGGTACAAAAATTTTGTGGTGAGTGTAAATAAGGGACACCTTTTCTTTTGTCAAGATCATTCGATGCTCTTCTCAAACTGTGGAACTGTTGTTACAGGGCCTTGATTTTGTATGTTGCTGCTGGCGCACTCCCAGAGGCATTGGCAGCTGTTCGTCAGGTGCAGCGACCAGATACAGCTGCCATGTTCATACTCGCTTGCCGTGAAATTCACGCAGCATTTATGTCCAACATGGGTGATTCTGATGATGACTCTTCAATCAAGAAGGAGCAGTTCAACTTGACTGTTTTGGACCCAGAGAATGAGGATGTCATTGCAGTCGGGGAATATTATGGGCAGTATCAGCGGAAGCTTGTTCATCTCTGCATGGATTCTCAGCCGTCATTCGACTAAACAAGCTTAAGCTGGGTCATTGTCCCGTCTATTTTTCACTAATATCTCTGTGCGGCAACATTATGCAGTACCTGTAGCAGCGTGAAAACATGTGGGATTCGTCTCGTTGCTGGTTCTGGATTCTTCTTTTAGATAACAAAATTGCTCTCCTGTTCGGAGGGTTCATCAACCTGAGAAGATGCCGTGACCCTGCAGACGAACTTATACTATAGAGAAGGAGAATTACTTCCATCAAGGGATATTTGGCAGATTAGGCTCTGGGAAAATTCTGTTTTGCGGAAAACTTGACCGGAGGGTCCATTTGTACCAATCGTTGAAAAATTTTGCCAACGTCTTTGAGTTGATTTCCGCAGTTTTCCAAGGACAGTATGGTGCCTTGAGATTCACATTCTGATTTATTCTTCCCCTGAATGTACAGATTCTGGAACTGAGTTGGTTATAGTTATTATATCTGTCTATACGTTGCTCCTCGTTCGCATTTGTTCTCTTCATATTAGCTAGTTGAAAAAGTACCCAGTTGAATAGAAACTAGCATAGGTACATAGAATGGTACAATTTGCCTCGCCACCAATGAGTTTAAATTATTTGAGGTGGATTCTTGATGAGCGATGGAATAGACTTATTAGAATGGAAGTTATTAACGAGATAAGGCGAAGTGGAATGATATAGGCATTTCATGATATTATGCTTGATATCGATATGTCAATCGCAAGAATCAAAAAAAGAGGTTAATATTACAAAAAATCCCAAACCATGCACAAATATTATATATTATTTTTTGTCACTAAAAATTCTAAATTTACTCATTGTAACACAAATGTTTTAGAAATTTTTTATGTCATAAAAGATTCCAAACTTATATTGATATGACAAATATATTTGAGATAAAAGTAAAATAAAGAGTATATATCATACATATATATAAGTTTGGGATTTTTTTGTGAAAAAAAATTTGAGGGTATTTGTGTCACGGTGATAAGTGTAGAGTTTTTGGTAACAAGAAAAAAGTTTAAAGTATTTATATCATGATGAGCACACTTTTTAGGATTTTTCATGATATTATCTTAAAATAAATTGAAAAAATGGGTGAATGTGAATTAGCGGAAGCTATAGCACCAATGAAACCAAACAAATGTAAAATGGGTAGCTTTTCTTTCGGTGGCTGTGGAGGTTTGATGGTCAAACTCAAGTGATGAGGTGTGACGGCTAATTTTTACGTCCTATTTATTTCACGAATTTGTATTTTTTAAAACAATCACTTTTAAAATAAAGGAAAAATTCCAAAAAATGGCCTCAAGTCTTTTTATTTTCTCAAATAAGAATTTGAAATAGACATTGTTTCAAATAAGAGTTTGAAATAGCATTGGTTATTTTAAATGATTGTTTAAAGTGAACATGATTGTTTCAAATAAAAGCATCGCCAATCGGTCGGCTTAAATTTCCAACCGATTAAGGATATTTTCGTCCGAGTCTTCTTATTTTTCTTTTCCTTTTTTGTTTCTCTTTTTTCTAGTTCTTCTTCTCCCTGTTCGCCGGTGGCCGGTCAACCATTGGCAACACCTACATATGGCTGGGCAAGGGTTGCCCTTGCCTGATGCGGCTAGGGCCACCCTTGTTGGCCATAAGCGAAGGGTGGCTTTGCCTAGGGAGGCTGCCCCTCATGGCCAACTGCGAGGTCCCCCTCGCCAAATTTGGTGAGAGTCCACCTTGCCTAGGGCCCACGAGGGCTTGATGACCCTCGTTGGCTGCTGGTGAGGGTTGGCCTCGCCTGCGCTTGGGCAGGCAAGGTGAGGAGGCGCAGGCAAGGCCAACCCTCGCTAATGGTTGGTGAGGGTCGTTGGCCCCTTGCCGGCCCTAGGCGAGGGGGGCCTTACTTGCAACTAGTGAGGGCTTGTAGGTCCTTGTCCACAACCGACGAGGGTAGCCTCCCCAAGCGAGGCCGCCCCTCACTAGCCATAGGCAAGTGTGGCCCTCACTGAATCGGGTAAGGACGACCCTCGCTCAGCCTTTTGTGGGTGTCGCTTGGCCAGCTAACCACTAAAGAATAGGGGTGTGCAAAGGAATCGAGAACCAGACAGAACTGGCCCAGAACTAGCAATTCCCATAAGGACCAGTCCAGTTCTCAATTCTAAATAATGGGAACTAGTGAGTACTAGTCCGATTCCTGGTTTTAAGTCCGAAATTACCCACCCGAACCGGATTGATACACTCATATATATATATATATATATATATATATATTAAAAATATTAAAAACTCTCTCTCTCTCTCTCTCTCTCTCTCTCTCTCTCTCTCTCTCTCTCTCTCCTCTTTCTTCTGCGTTCCTTGCACAATCAACACCATCTCTAAACATTCATAGCAATTTCTTCACTTTCGCTGAGTTGGGTTCCAAGAACCTTTAAAAAATTGTCTGTCCTTATTCTTTTGTTCTTTGTTCTTAATTTTTTACTATATTTCACCATTTGTATCTATTATCTTTTACTGCCCCGTCAAATCGAGTCACCTCAAACTATATTTGCATCAATTCTCTCTCTAGAGAGACGTGGATCTTCTCCCCACCATCTTCGCTATCTCATCCCACCTCTTGCTCCCCCTCTCTCCCCTCACCCTCCTCCGCTCCACCTCGTCGTCACTGAACCATCTTTGTCCTCTCCAACTGTTGGTCCACCTTAGTCGACAATCCGTGCCCACCCTTCCCCTCCTCCGCCCCTCCCTATCGCTTCACCTCTCTCAACAAGCAGTTTTTGGTTCCAATTTTTCGGAACCGATCCTTAGTGGGCGGTTCCTGGTTTCGAGTGGGAACTACCCACTCGGACCATGCACACCCCTACCAACGAAGAGGAAGAAGAAGAACCATAAAAAAGGAAAAAAGAAAAAAAGGAAAATGATAAATGATGAAAATATCTTTGATTGCTGGAAAGTCAGGTTTTTATTTGAAACAAACATAGTCACTTCAAGCTCTTATTTGATATACAATTCACTTTAGACTCTTATTTAAAACAAGGTCCATTTCGGGCCATTATTTAAAAAAATATAGGCACTTGAGACTTTTTTGGATTCCCTAAAATAAATAAATAAATAATTAATATTTTCATCAATCACAAAATATTTAAAATATATAATATTATCGATAATGAAAATATTTTTATTAATTAATTATTTTAAATAATACAAGCAATCACTTTTAAAAAATATTTTTCATCTCATTCATTTTTAGTGAATTTTAATTTGAGTTCATGTTGGAGAATTCATCATTTATATTTAATCATATTAGATTTTATATTTTTATATTGGAGTTTTAGAAAGAAAATTTCTCCTTAATTGATGAAGTTCAATTAGATATTTATCATTGAATTTATTTTTTAGTTAGTCCTTTAAATTCGATCAAATTTAGATTTTCATTGTAGAAGTTCTCTATTTTTTAAAAGAAACTTTCTCCTTAATTATTTAGATTTAGTGACACCCAAAATTGTTGGTACCTTCATTTGCTGATCATGTGAGTGGAAATAATAAAATTCATCATGTGCTGGCCACGAGGGTGAGGATTAGCCAAAATATGTAAGGATATTCAATTAAGTGTCGATAAACTTATAGATAGAAATATGTGGTTCAATGGCAAGATAGGAAGACGACACATCGGTGTTAATGCAAATACAAGGTTTAAGCAGTATTGGCCACAAGGTTAAGTGGGAATAGTCAAGAGCACAGAAGACTACAAAATTAAGGCTACATTCGTTTCACGAAAAATGTTATTTTTCTGGAAAATATTTTTCAGGAAGTTATTTTCCAGGAAAATGTAATTATTTTCCGGTGTTCAAGTAAAACTTGATTTTGAAGTGGAAAATATTTTCCGTTGTTCGCTCGGGAAAATATTTTCCTTTATAAACTCTTTTTCAATAATTTTTATTATTATTTTATTTTTAAAAATCGTTATTTATTTTTTTTAAATAGATTATTAAATTATTATTTTTCTTTATTTTGTGTTCTCTCATTCTTTGGTCGGTCGCCGGCCATGCCTCAAGCTCACCTTGCTAGCGAGGCTCGAGGCTCGCCTATCTCTGGCGAGCTCGCATGATCAGCTCACCGGCAAGGTGAGTTCAAGGCGATGAGGCTTAGGCCTCGCAAATCGGCATCGCGAGTTATGCGGCTTCAATTCGAAAAGTAGTTGAACTACCAGGAGGAAGAAGAAGCACAATGCCATGCAAAAGCTAAGTGAGGGAGATCAACCAATTAGGGCAAGCGATTGACTTTGTTCTACTTTAAAAAGGAGGGATTCGATTGTTTTGAAGGGAGTAAAGAGAGGCAAGCATGAGGGCGCTAAGTTCGTGAAGCGAGGGAAGAGAGGATTACAGTTTTTTATTTTGAAAATGGGTAAATTTGGAAATAAATTTCCGTCTTGTGATGCTCGGACGTCGCCGATCTGGCGAGCTCGACTTGCCTGTCGTTAGTCACCGACCCTTGCCGTGGTCAACGATCGACCGAAAAAGAAAAACAGCAAAAGGAAAGACAGAAAAATAAAGAAAAATAAAAAATAAAAAATCGATTTTATTAAAAAAAATCACGAAAAATCGATTTTATTAAAAAAAAACAAAAAAATCGAATTTATGAAAAAAATTTAAAAAAAGTTAAAAATAAAAGAAAGAAGTGAGGACTAATGGAGAGTGTAAGATAAGAGAGAGTGAATGTGGAAACCACTTTCCAAAAGTGGAAAATATTTTCCCTCACTTTAGAGATTTTTTTTTCTTTTATGGAAAATGTTTTCCCTAATGAATTTATTTTCCATGAAACGAACGTCGGAAAATTCGGAAAACGTTTTCCTAGAGGTTATTTTCCATGAAACGAACGGAGCCTAAGAGATAGTTACTTTTCAAAGACCAAGTCATGTAGCTATTGTCGGCAAACCAAGAAGCAATGGAGCATGATCTGGCGTTTAGTAAAGGTATTTTCCAAAATATAAATAACGTTTTGTAAAATATAATTTTAAGATGTATTGCAAAACGACTTTGGTAAATACCTTTTGATAAAAACTGTATTATGTAAAAGACTATTGCTAAATTTTTATTAAAAAATTTTTGAATTTTTTTTAATCTAGCCGACGGCGGCCAAAACAGCTACTACATAGCCTTGCTTGAGGTTGCGTGACTTCAGGCAACAATCATTGGGGTCGAGCGACGCCTTAGGTAGCAGTCACCTGCAAGCGCAACCCCTTGGCCAACGATTGTTGGCTCCGTTAGGCTTCTCTATCCAAACCCATGGAGAAAGATGAACAACGACGAATGAATAGTGAATGAGGGCCAAGACTTGCATTTCGAGAATGCAACTTCTCAAAAAACCTCTAAACGTGCTTTGGGCTAAAGGCCCTCGGAGCCTTTTAGAAATGCAATTGTATTTCCCCAAAGTTGAGCAAAAAATGAACTAAACACTATTTGCATTTAGTCAAGGGACTTTAGAGTCCCAAAGCCCATTTGGAATGCTGAATCAAATAAAGTCTAGTTAGATGCAGAGGAGAGTAGAAAGGCAAGAAGACGTGCAGAAGATCATGAGCCAAACAAGAAGCAATTACTCTATGGTTATTGGGTTGCCCTATAAATACTACAAATTATTTAATGAAGAACCTTTCGAACAACACATCAATTGTCTTTATTTTCTTTTTTCATTATTGCATTTTAGCTGTAGTTTCCAAATTCCCATCGTTGATTAAATTTCGAAGAGTGTCTATTTCTTGGTGTAGCGTTATTGATTAAATTCTAGTATTATATCATAAGCCCAGCATCATCTAAGGGCATTGATGTTGATTAGACTCTAGCTTTGCACCGAATCACCCCTAAGCTATGCCGTCCATTAAATTATGGCATAGTTTAGATCTAGAAGTGAAAGTCAATAAATTATCAACTGTTGAGATTGTAGTGTATGGATTGGAAATAATAGTCGCATTTTGATATCCTATATCCGGATTCAATACAAAACCCATGTCTCCTTTAATAAAATCAAAATACATTGTTTAGTGAAAGAAATTTTGTCGTGGGAAGAAAACCGGTGGAACAAGATTCATCTACATGTTTATCATTGATTTTTTATTCCTTTCCTATAATTCCAGCGGGGCTCTTATTAGGAGGAGCCAAAGATTAGGTTAGATAGATCATTGGATTTCTTTTTTCTTTTTTGGCCCTCTTACCATAATTTTGGGGTCATACAATTAGGTGTTTATTAGATTTTATTTTAGGAAAATCTTCAATGCTGTAATTATATGGTTAGTTTTAGCAGGTTAAATTCGCTAATCCAAGATATAAAAATGCATAAAATCAAAGAGAATAAAATCAGTCTTTTAGTAAATCCGGGACAACCAGAGTCACCCAAACAAATGATGATGGTCATGATTTTGCACGGTTCAGGAAGCCAGAAGATCTACAAGGTCAGAAAGTCTGGCTAAAAGCTCAATGCCGACGGGCCAGAAAGTGATGACCAATCTTCACCGATCTCAGTACCATCATCTCTGCAGGATGCTAAAGGTACAGAACACAGCAACTGATAAACGAGCAGGCAGCCATCTATCTCCGTCTGCCAACATTGCCCCGAGGTCTCATCCTGGAACTACCCAATTGAAATATTGCTCCACTGGTAGTTGCAGAATCTGGAGTCGCCTTTTATTCTGGAGGTCAGCTTGATTTGAACACCTTCACCATTCCAAAGAAAGGCTGGATGTTGGATGCCAGAAATATGGGTTAGCTCAGCACCATCATGAGTAAACTGCTCGATCAGCTGTCAGCACCCATGAAGATCCTCAACCACCTTGTCCAACAATCATCTGAATACAGATTCAACCGATTAAGATGTATCCTCTACAGTCCATGCTCTCCATGCCCCTTCCCCAAGCATTTTCATACTTGGTTTGACTCTGTGATTTTCTAGTTTCCAGCCTTCAATGTCTTCCCAGAGATGGGACCATATGCGAGTGGGTTAGTCAGAGTATTCAACCCCAGTGAAACGTTCGAATTCAACTCAACGAAGGAACCTCCGGCGGCATCGAGCAGATCCCAGCTCTTCATACTCAGCTTTTGTGACACACATTGCTTCAAAATCAGGGCTGGATGCCAAAAGTGACCCTCCTCGCCACACGCCTAGAATAGGACTGAAGACAATAGACATTTTAGGCAAAAGGTGGGAGACAATAGCATCTTGGAGTGACAAATTAAACATAGAAGGGAAAAAGTTACTCTTGTTGAGTGGTTATCTTCACTTGGTAGTAATCAGGGACAAGAGGCCGGAGTTCTCTTTCTCTGTAAAAAAGTGTCAACACTATAAGGCAGTGAAAATGTCTAGCTAGTTTCAACTCGAGCAGGTAATGGAAAGAGAAAGCTTACAGTCTCTCAGCAAATCGAGGAAAAAGTGTGCTTCCACCAGTCAATATGATGCTGCATAATTCAGAAAAAAGAAAAGAAGTTAACTAATGGCAATTAACAATTGCAAATGCATAGAAGTGAAGCCAGCAGTTCACCATTGCGATGCGCAAAGGAAAGAATACCTTTCATAAAGAACAGGGTGAAAATGTGGATGGCATGAATTGATAGCTCGAACAATGCACTCTGCCAGTCCAGCCTGATTCATTCCTGAAAAAGAAGGGTCGCAATTGCACTTCAGTGGCTGATATTTATACAGTACTAAACAATAAATGATGTAAAGATCACTTCCTCAGACCAAACAAGATGTGATTGACATTTCTTGGTGAAAAATGACTGGTAAATGCACCAATACGTCAAATCTTCACTAAGATGCTGAAGAGTAGATTTAGAGTAGTGATCCAATAATAACAGATGTTGACCAAATAAAGACAAAAAATGACCAATGGATTAGATTAAGCACTTTCTTAGACCAAGCACGATGTGATTTGTCACTTTCTTAGACTGAACAAGATGTGATTGACATCTCTTAGTGGCAGGCACATAGCAATTCACCAATACATTAAATCTCACCTAAGGTACTAAAGAGAAGAATACAACAAGATAGGAACACAAAACGCACCCAAATCTGCAGGTCGAAAAATCATCTCTGGGACAAGGAATCGCTCATTTGTCAGGTCAAACTCCTGTATAGAAGGCAGCAAATATAAGGAAAGTTGCAAAGGCAAATATCTTCTATAGTTTCTCCGAGCAAGCACCAGACATTTACAAATAATAAATCCCCAAAAGAGCTGTAATGAATATATACGATATTACATTTTTGGTTAAGTCGATTCTCTTTCTGTCTTCTGCAGATTCTGGCTTCTCAACATCAATAATTGTTCCACCCGATGTACTATGAGACTCATCTGTCCAATTGAGGTATCGTTGTGCTGCTTCTGGGTCTTTGACATAGCCCTTTGTGAATGTGACTCCATCAGGAAGAACATACGAGCATCTAAAGACATTGTCCTGTCCAGGCTTCCTAAAGAAGTACAGTTGATTCTTGTGAGCTCACTGAAGTAACTGTTGTCTACCAAAAAACATCGGTAGAAGTTCTAGCACAATTAGCTAACTATTTGAAAACTACTGCTGTACTGCGGGGCATCTGATTTCTTTGGGTGATACTTAACAAATTGAATGCTAAACATATAGGCTCAAAAATGCATGGATAGAAGTTCTAACACAATTGACTAACTAAGAAATATTGAAAACAACAAGTAAGCTTTATGCCTTATCCCATTATGTGAGCCATCTACATGAATTTTTTGTGCCATCACCGTTATGCACCAAGTTTTCTGTAAGATCTAATACCCAGTAGCTTTCCTTATGATTCTTTGGAAGATGCAAGCACTCCATATCTTTCAATACTAACTTTAGTGCTACTAACTGATATAAATCAATTCAACTCCAGAGGCTATTCGTAATTTTATTCCATGCTTCCTTAAGGGCTCAGCTGCTTGGGGTTCCTTATCTCCTTGACTTTAAATTTGCACTGAAAAAATCTCTGGATGATTCAATAACAGCTGGATGGCTAGAAGCAAGACTTATCCTTTAGGTTTTGATACCAGTAGCAGCTTAGCCATGTATAGTCATATAGTGGAGCATTAAAAGTGTAATCACATTTGCAAACCATTTGCAAGTATAATGAAAACCTATGTAATTGGCAGACATTTATATTGGGCAAGAAGACATTCGACCTCACTACCCCAAAATTTTCAGGAAACCAGCTACTGAATGAAATCCTGTCACTTACCATTACCTTCAGAATTCGACATTCATTATTTTCCTCAATTTCTGAGCAACAAAGCAGAAACAACCTTAACTCCATACATAAGCTGCTAGACTATCTTCAACCCATCAAAATGAAAAAATTCTAACAAAATAAAGCATTACCTTGCAAGCTGCAAATCACTGTCAACATCAAGGGACACAAAGCATAGCTTCTCCTTAACATCGTCCATCAAAAAGCTCTCATCCATAACATTAATCGATCTATATGACACCAACTCCTTCAAGTAATTCGTCAAAGCCTTCCCACCCAGATCGATCCTCTTCACCCCATAATTCAAAGTAAAATTCTGAAAAACAGGTGCCGCGTGTGTAAAAGAGAACCCACAATCCACAACAAGACTACACTGTGCCTTGGAGACCAACCTGGTACACAGCCGCAACAACGTGAAAAGCCATAAAAAAACTTTAAAATTCCAGCTTTTCAGGATTACCATATATGAAAGAGGAAAGCATAAAGAATTATCAAGACTCTAAGCTCATTCTGGTCAACTTTGATACTTCAATAGCTATGTTCCATTAACAATCAGCCTAACCAGAACTTCAGAACCATATCCATAACTCCTCCCAGAAGAGAAGTCCCAAACCAACCCATACATCATTTCCTAGTATAAAACAAGGAAACGGGTCAAAAATTATAGTGATTACCCTTGTGGGCTCGTGCTGGCCTCGTACAGATGAACGAGCGAAGCAGAGTCGGCGACGTAGAGGGACTTGAAGTTGAAGTCCTCGAAGACAAGCTCGTCGGTGGCGCGCTGGATGGAGGGGAGGGTGAAGGGCGGCTCGGTGAGGAGGAGGCAGGAGGAGGGGGTGCTGACGCGGAGGTGGCTGGTGAAAAGGTGGGCCCAGATGTCGCGCTGTAGGTCGGCGTTTATGAGGTAGCCGCGGTCGATGGGGCGGCGGACGGCGGCGGAGGTTAGGTCGAGGGCAGCGGTGGAGTGGGAGCCGAGGGGGTCGGGGTGGAGAAACTTCTTGGAGGAGAGGGGGCGGAGGAGGCAGTTCGGGAGGACGGCGGTGGGGTCGAGATCGCCGCCGTGGCCGGCCTTTATAAGGCCGCCGCCGTTGTCGAGGACCACTACGCCGGTCATTTCTCCGGCCGAAGTAGAGAGCGACTCGTCGGGGAGAGGGAAGTGAAGGTGAAGTGGGGATACACATCGACGGTAACGAGGCCCTAATTAATTAATTAAGTTTAGTTTATTTCACAGAAAATAAATACCTTAAAACATATTTTTCTTAAAAATAATCATTTATAACGCTTAAAATAATTAATTATTAAAAAATATTAATAATAATTATATCTATATATTTTGTTACACGATAAAAGTTTATATTTTTATAAGTGATATAAAATATCATTTCTTAAGAGTATATTTATCATATCATTTATTTATCATTAAACAAATTAACATTTAATCAACCGATTATTTTCGATAATTACACAATATGTATAGGATGAGAGACCATCATCGCTCGAAATGAGTCGCGTGGTTGAAAAATCTATCGCTTATAAATAAATTATATAATAGATTAATAGACTCAAAAGGGAAATGTATTTCATGCCTCACGAAATTCCCCTCTTGCCTTATAATAAATGATATACATAAAAATAATCCAAATATAATATAGGCGTACTAATTTTATTGCATCTCCTAGTCTTTATCACTTTGGATAAAAAAGAGTAAAGGTTCATTTAAGATGAAATTCCATTCAAATCCTCATTTTATGTTGGATAACACCGGATATGGATATCTTTTGAAAATAACTAAAAAGAGTATATTAAATTTGAAAGATTTGCATATTTATACAAATTTATATGTCAATAACGTCAGATGTTTATGCTAAATAAAAGTTAAATTACAAATATCGCAAGATTTGCAATATTGGCAAAGAGAATTATCCAACTTTTTATGTCCAACATTAGATTTGCTAAAATACCCTAAAGCTTTTAGGATTTTTGCAACGACAAAATCTAGTGTAATAATTTCGCGTAGCCAACTGGATAATTTTGTGTTGTTGCCATTTACTTCCACTAAGATCATCCATTTGCATCACCGCATCTCTCATAATCATCAGTTCCTAATTGGAGCTCACTCGCTATCATTTCATAGCGAATCGACGAATTATACGCATTTGTTGACGCTTGCCTCAGCTCTAATTTGTAAAAAATAAATAAATGAATAGGTTAACTTAAATACTAGAGATAATAATATAAATGATTTATGAACTTTGATTCAATATGATACGGACTTTTAATTTGTCGAATGTGATTCATGAACTTTAACCTAATTACAACGTTATCCCTAGAATTATTAGAAGGAAAAATGCCACCAAAAACTCCAAAATATACCCATTAAGACAATTTTATCTTGAATTTTTTTTTGTATTATAAAAAACTTCAAACTATGTCACTTTAAACAATTTTACCCTAAACACTTTTTGTGCTACTAAAAACCCTAAACTATACTACTCGAGACAATTTTACTTTAAAATTTTTCTTCGGTCACCAAAAATCATAAATTATGCTATTTAAGTTATATTTATCCAAAACTTTTTAACTAAAAGGCATTTTCATCTTTTTATCTTTTTTTCCCCTTTCTTCCCCCTTTGTCATGGCTGGTAGAAAGAAGCTGACAAGGGCCACCCTCGCTGGTAGCAGCATTTAGCGAGGGTGGCCCTTGCTGGAAAGAGTCACCCTTGATTGGGTGATAGGGTGAGGGCCGCTCTTGCCCAACAATAGGGAGGGTGGCCCTCCCTCGACATTGGGGAGAGTTAACCTCACCGAATTTGGGGAGGGTTATCCCCGCTAGATTTGGTAAGGGTCACCTCATCTAACGTCGGAGAGGGCCACCTTGGCTGGATGCTGCCACTGTCGGCCATGGTAAAGGGAAGAGGAAGAGAAGAAAAAAAGTTAAAAAGTAAAAGATGAAAATGTCCATTAATTAAAAAGTTTAGGGTAAATGTATTCCAAATATCATATTTTAAGGTTTTTTATGGCACAAAAAAGTTCAAAATAAAATGGCCTCGAGTAGCATAATTTGGAGTTTTTGGTGAGACAAAAAGAAATTTAGAGTAAAATTGTCCAAAATGACATAATTTAGAGTTTTTGATGGCATAAAACAAGTTTAGGGTAAAATTGTCCTAAGGAGTATAATTTATAATTTTTGTGTGACATTTTCCCATTTTAGAATGGGGTCCTTAAGTTACTGATATATATTCAATGCAGTCCCTATATCATTTAAAATTACTTAAAGGTTCAAAAATCTATATTAAATCAAAGCTTAAAAGCCACATTGAATAAATTAAAAGTTCAGAGACGACGATATTACACATTGAACCAAAATCCAAGGGCTACACCAAAAAAATTAAAAAAAAATCAGGAACGATATTACATATTAAATTAAAGTCCACGACTCATTCGTGTCGTTTTAGTTTTCTTGGGTATTATGATTGCGATTCTCTTTTGTTTGTAATGTAGGGGAAAAATACCGTGGGCTTAGCCCCCACCTCTGTTTCCGACAAAGGCCCACCCATCGGCCATCTTGCAGTAGTTTCTTGCTGGGCAGGGCTCTGGCTTTCGGCCATCCTGAAGTCTCCTGCGAGCCCTGCAAACACACGACCTGTCGCCGATCCACTCCCGGACAAAAAAAAAAAAAAAAAAAAAAAAACCTTGCTTGACCTCACGGACAAGAAAACAGAACATGGAAAAGGCACCCAAAAAAAAAAAAAAAAAAAAAAAAAAGGGGCAGCTTTAATTATGCAGAAGCCGAGATAGAGAGAGGAGTTGGGAGAGAGAGAGAGAGGATAAAGGGTTGGCTGCCCAATTTGCGGAAGGTAAGATAGGGTTATATTCTCGACTTGCTTCCTCCACCATCTCCTCCTCCTCTCTCCTCTCTCCCCTCTCCTCCCAAAGTCATACCAGACCAAGAGTCCCTCTGCCCATCTCAAGATTTCGCTTACGTTCCTCCGGGCTCTCGGAACGCGGCAGAATCAAGAATCCTCCCGGAATCGGAGAGTTCGGGATCGATCCCCCCCCCTCTCCCGCGTTTTGGCTCAACTGGGATCGATGCTAATCCCTGTTTCCGTGTTGATCTGAATCGACCCAGTTGAAAAAAGATCGGCTGCATGAGCTAGGCTCGTTGGATTTCGAAGGCTCGTTTAGATTTAGATCGGCCGCCGCGAGGGAGAGGAAAGCGAGAGAAAGAACAAAAAAAAGCAGACAGATTTCTGCAAAACATGTCTGCAATAGTGTGTGGCAAGAGATCTTTTTTTGAGGAATTGAGTGCTGCACCGTCCCCCGTTGTTACCAAGAGAATCCGCTGCTCTTCCTCCCCGGTCCGCCTCTCCCCTCCGCGGCAGCAGCTGCCGCCGCCCTCCTCTTCTCCTGCTCCTCCTCCTTCCTCGCACCAGCCGGGGTCGGCGGTCCTGATCGAGCAGCTCGCCACGGTCTTCCCTGATATGGACAAACAGGTCTCGACTGCTTCCATCGTCCTCCTCGTCTGCCCTTTATTTGATTGCCTATGCAGGTTCTTGGGTAGAGGAGAGGAAATTTGTTTGACCTTGATCGGCTTTCTAGGCTGTGATTTATCCCTTTGGGTTGCTTGATTTTCGTCCATGAATGACTTTGTTTATGCAATTTCGTATGTGATCCTGATTTCTAGGATTTGTTGATTCTATCGGTATTCTGCTTCCGGATTGTTGTTGGTAGATGATATTAAAGGCAAGAGTTTTAGTCGCAGCTTTAGGTGTATTGAACAGATTGCTAGCTTTCGATCTCTCTCTAATGAATATTGGTCTATTAGATGTTGATCTGTCTCGTGGCTTGATTTTAATTTGGTTGATTGACGGCATATCTTCAGGGGGAACCTTATGATCAGCGATTTTATGTCTCGCCAATAAGTTGAAATTGATATGTCCTGTTTTTGTTACTTCTCATAATTCCTGTGACTATGCTGTAGCCTAGCAATTGACAACCTATGTTGAATTGGAGTTTTATGTTCATTGTAATGAAACATGGAATAAAAATGACTCTATTTGATATCTGAAAACTCGTTTTTTTTCCCAGATGATAATTTGATTCTCATTAGGAAGGAAAATATAACTACCACGGTTGCTAATATAACATTTTACATTGTCGTGACATGTTCCAGCTTCTTGAGAGAGCACTTGAAGAAAGTGGTAACGACTTGGATTCTGCCATCAGAAGATTGAATGAACTTCGCTTGGGATCTGCTGATGCAAATTTGGGTTCTGCTTTGGATGGGTCTAATGCAGCAGTGGATGTCAATGTTCCGCTTCAGTCACAAGGTCAGATCTTGGATTCTTGGTAGATTAACTGCCTGAATTAGGCAAGCAAGATCCTCAAAAGTAAATTCAAAGAGCTTGCTTATTTGAAGCAATATTAACTTATACAAGGGGACTTTAAGTTTTTATTTTCCTTTATCTTCACAGGATTTGTTCTATAGACATGGAACTTAAACTATCAATTTCAAATATTTGGATTATTAGAAAGAATGGCATAGCTCTCTTTTCAATTTGCCTCGTGGCATGTGAGAGCACATGAAGCGATGAATAGTTTGAGATCAATTACCTGCTTTGGGGCTCTCTCTTCATCAAAATATTATGTTGCACCCGTTTCTTTTTCTTTTTCTTTTTTTTGGGGGGTGGGGGGGGAGAGATTTGATCCTTTTGCTCTATCTGGTTTTGTTAGCTTGTAATGGGTTGTGAGCATTATCTACTTGTCACGAGTCAGACATTAATTCTGGAATGACCTTCTCCTTGAGTTACTTGTTTAATGTGTCATCTTACATCTTAACTCTCGAAGTCTTTTTCTCCTTGTTGTGGTTTAAGTTTCATGATAGCAGACAATGAATGTTGCATTGCAGGGGGTACAACAACTGCTGGAGAGCCAGCTTTAACTCAGGATTCATCGGCTGCAGAGACAATATCGATTGATGGGGCAGAATGGGTGGAGCTCTTTGTTAGAGAGATGATGAGTGCATCCAACATGGATGATGCCAAAGCCCGTGCTGCGAGAGCACTTGAGGCTTTAGAGAAGTCTATCTTGGCTCGGGCTGGGGCAGAAGCATCCCGGAACTTTCACCAGGTAGTTAGTTTAGTCATATGGGTATTTACTACTTTAACTTTCGACCCTGTTGGCCCCCAAAATACCTAAACCACCCCCCTCCCCCCCAAAAAAAAAAAAAAGACGGATCGGCTCTGTTATGCTGATGGCATCCCTTCCAGGAAAATATGCTGCTGAAGCAGCAAGTTGAAGCACTGATTCAGGAAAATATAGTTCTCAAGAGAGCTGTGGCTATTCAGCATGAACGCCAGAAAGAGCATGAATTAAGGAGTCAGGAAATGCAGCATTTGAAACAGCTGGTGTCTCAGTACCAGGAGCAGTTGAGGACTCTTGAGGTTTGAACCTGTGAACCCTGAATCTTATTAACTATTTCCTTAGTTTTATTTATTTATTTGAACATAAATTATCTCATATCTGTAATAAATTTATCCGTAGTTGAGGACTCTTGAGGTTTGAACCTTTGAACCCTGAATCTTCTTAACTATATGCTTAGTTTTTTTATTTATTTGAACAAAAATTATCCATATCTGTAATAAATTTATCTATAGAATGTAGAGATGCTTTCTTATTTCCTGTTTGGCTCCATTTATTGATAGGTTCACAAGATATGTAAAATCCATCTTTTTGTCTTGGTGTAACCCTTGCTCTTCTGTGGTCACTAGACAAGTGAATCTTTTTCTTACTGTCTTATCTTCTGATGCCATGCTAGGTGAACAACTATGCACTCACAGTGCACCTGAAGCAAGCTCAACAAAGTAGCTCCATCCCTGGGCGTTTTCACCCTGATGTGTTTTAGGGAACTGTGAGTCTATTGATTTGGGCTGTTGATGTGGACCATGGTCTATGCACTTTTAGCTATCATTCAAACGGTGCAAATGGCCCAAAGACGTGCCGAGGCTGTAACCCGTCATCCACAATCAGCAGTGGGTGTCTTACAAGAGAAGCTAGCAAATCACAGATAGAAACTAGTTGTCTACATTGTTTCTCTTCTTTCTTCTTATTTAAAAGCTGATGGAAATGGTATGCATGTTATGCCAGTAGTGTGGTTGTGTTTGCGTGTAATTATATATGGGGATCATGGTTTCTGAAAGTTGCTGCATTACTGCAATATCACATTGTTTCATGAGCTGCTCTGGCAAATAAGTAGAGGGCACTGCCTTGGGCATCCTACCGATGCGTGGAGTGCCAGACAAGGAAAGTTGGTGAGGCCATCGAGTACCGATGACCTCGTGTAATGCCCAAGCTGTGATTTGCTCACCTCACAGCCATTTACCATTCATTACTCGATCTATTTCTAGAGCTTTGGCTATAGGGACGATCCTCCTCCATCGAAACAAATGCTCACACAATTAGGCAAACAAACGATCGGGACAACATCTATTATTTCCCCTTTTAAAGATGGGTCAATGCATGAGGTGATCTGCAATTAAAATAGGACAATTAGAGCCTGCATGGTAACGCTCTCGGGAACAGCTGTTTCTGTTCTTTTGTTCCCGAGAGCAGATATTTTGTTCCTGGGAATAGAAACGCGTTTGGTAAATTTTTTGTTCCTGAGAACAAATTTGTTCTCCGGAATAGGTTTGGAGTAGAAATCGAAACAAAAAAAGTGGTTTCTTGTTTCTAAACAATTTTAAGAAACACTTTTTTTTTTTTCTTTTTTTTTTTTTTCTTTTTTTCTTTTTTTTTTTCTTCTTCTTCCTCTCCCTCTTCCTTCTCCCACCCCTCGTCGCCCCCCCATCGCCGCCGGGGCGAGGTTCGGTGAGCTCACCTGGCGCCTCGCCGGCCGGGGTGAGGTCCGGCAAGCTCGCCGAGCCTCGCCCGCCACCTGGTGAGGCTCGGCCTCACAAATCTGGGCGGCGGGGCGAGCCTCGCCTGGCCACCGGCGAGGCTCGGCCTCGCAGATCTGGGCGAGGGCGAGCCTCGCCCAGGCGGCGCGAGGCCGAGCGAGCCTCGCCTCACCCGGATCCGGGAGGCGAGCCTCGCGCGGCCGCCATCGACAAGGCTCGAGCCTCGCGTCGGCCGCAACCTGGCGAGGCTCGGCCTCACTGATCTGGGCGAGGCCGAGCCTCGCGTGGCCGCCATCGGCGAGGCTCGAGCCTCGCGCCGACTGCAACCGGCGAGATTGGCAAGGCCGAGCCTCACCGGTGGCCCAGCGAGGCTCCGGCGGTAGCCAACAAAAAGAAGGGAGAAAAAAAAGAAAAAGAAAAAGAAAAAAAGAAAATTAAAAAAATCAAAAAATTAGAAATTTTTAGCAAACGTATTTACGTTCCCTGGAGTAAAAATTTTGAATCGTTATCAAACATCCTCAAATGCTCAGAAACAGTTCTCGGGAACAAAAACGTTGCCATGTGCAGCCTTAAATGCGCTCTTCTTTTCATAAGCAGGTGCGCTTCAACTTGCCACCTTAGTTGGGCCTGCTGCTCAGTTCTAGGATGATCTGAAATGTAAAAACATTTTCAAGCCTTAAGTTCAGTGGCTATATGCTCTTTGAAGGAGCCTTCGCATATCCTTTATTAAGGGAAAGCCAGTCCTGTCACGGTACCCTTTTCCTCTTCTTGGACGGTAGCTCCCGTTCGGAGAACCTTGTACCATCAGTAAAGTTACATTCTTTGAGTTTACGAAAGGAAAGGTGTGGGTTAAGTTTTGCCAAGATGTCCGGCATTGTTTCTTGCTTCAGCTCCAAGGAAAGGTGGATAGGAAAAGCTAGCCTTAAGTAGAGACTCAATGCCAGTTCATATCGGATCTATCACTGAGGAATTTTAGCTTTTTATCTGGTAGGCTGCTTTCGGTATGTATCAGTTTCTGATGTTTTGCGGAATTTGTGAATGGTAGGGCTACAACTTTAAGATTCCATTCGCACATCTGAATGCAGAACTAGGTCTGCATGGCTTATGGCCCCAGAGGCAGAGTCAGGGCCATCCCGTAAGAATCAGAACTTAGGATGTGGGGGAGATGTTGCTCCTGTCCTTCGCATGCGACAGGTTTTCCTGAGTTTGTTCGGTCATGGGATATGGGTAAGAGGATAGGATTCCGCAAGCTTTCTGGCATTCCATAGGTATGGCGAGCCCTGGAGCATCGTTTCACCATCCGGTGACAAAGCAAAACACAATAGCTCCGAATCTCACTTTCTGGTGCTGGAGACCCCGGTGGTAAAATGCGGAGTTTTTCTGCGTCACCGCTTGTGATGACAGGGCAGATTGTTCGCTGAGCTTCTAAGGAAGCCTCGATCCTGTTTCGCTTCTATTCACTATTGGAGGATGCTTAAAATATTGGGTTGATATCATGAAAAACTCTAAACCGTTGCACCGGTAATAAATATCTCTAGATTGATTTGTTGACCACAAAAAATCTCAAGCCGGTATGCCTATATAAAATCTATTCCGAACTAATTTCTAATCACTAAAAACTCTAAATTGGTACATTTGTGATAAATTTATACTTCATTAGTTTTCGTTTGATTAATACCACGAAAACGTCAAATTACAAATAGTTATATGTGTGATAAACATAGGATAATATCTCAAATTAGTAGATCCATTAACTGTCATGTGTTGTTACAATTGAAAAGTAAATTTATCGCAAGCATATCTATTTGGGAGTTTTTCATAATATTAATCCTAAAATATTTGAAGCAAGGCATATTCCATGCATTCCCCTTTGAGCATACTATAAGAAGGACTAGACGTTGGACAATATCTGTATGCAAATACTTTATCATTTTTGCTATGTATCTTCTATCTATCTAAGTAACCTCGAATCATCATAAGTTACTTGTAAGATTGATAGACCAATCATCAAACTTCATTCCGGACGGTAACATGATCCTTTCGATAATGAACATGTATGCCGTACAAGGGCGTGCAATACTTTTCCCGAAAGTCAAGTTATATAATAAAATCGAGAATGAAATGGTCGAAACACATGACTTGAAACTGTCTACGAACGAACTACATTTTGACTGGTCAAGCGATTGACTCGGTCCGTGCATAAAAAAGCAAGAAGAAGAAGGAAAAAATCAAACTCCCTTGCCATCCGGGAGTCAAATCCTGCTCCTATACCCCGATAACACCGCCGTTCTATTCTGACCCCAGGACCACTGTTCTTCCGATCAACGCAATGCAGTGCCTCCTGGTTTCTACTAAATTTTCTAAGTTAAACCCAAGAAAGAAAGAAAGAAAGAACCAAACTATACAGCACCGCGAGAGAAGAGATTCCTTGATGACTTATAGGAAAAGATCTAAGTATCTAATTACCTAACACCCTCGAGGTTTCTCCAGCGACGACGCCTCGATGGCTGCCGGATCCTCTCGAGAAACACCCACGAAACTCTATCTGGACCTTTGACGTTACGGTTTGCGACGGACCCCGTTCTCGGACATCTGATCCTTGCAACGACTCCATTGACATTGGACTGAAGTGTGACTACTGGTCTACTAGGTTTTCATCTGTTGCCTGTACAGTGTACGCCGGTTCCTCGGCGCTCTTGCATGACGCTCAGATGACTGAGGAGACAAGAATATAAGGGGAAAAGAAGAAAAAGTGTTTGGCAGGGATTATCAATATGCAGAGACGAGAAGCGTTTGGCCGCCCTTCATCATCCTTTTGAACTCGTCGAAGTTGACCATCCCATCTCCATCCACGTCCACCTTCCTGATCATCTCCTCGCACGCCTCCGCCCTCTTCCCTTCGCTCATTCCCAGCGACGACAGCACCCTCCCCAGCTCCTCCACCGTGATCACCCCGTCCCTGTCCCTGTCGAACACGTCGAACGCCTCCTTCAGCTCCGCCTCCTCACCGCCCTCCCCGTCGCCTCCGCTGCAGTCACCACCGCCGTCGACGGTGGCCTTTCCGATGGCGGACATGGACTCCAGGAAGCCGCAGAACTCGTCGAGGTCGATGCGGCCGTCCCCGTTGGAATCGGAGCCGGCCACCGCCTCCTCCACGTCGGCGTCCGAGACGCAGATCTGGAGGCCCCTCAGGGACTCCCTCAGCTCCTCCATCGTGATGAGCCCATCGCCGTTCTTGTCGAACGTGGCGAACACCCGCCTGAGCTCCGCCCTCCTCTCCGCGCTCATAGCCGGCCGCTCCTCCTCTTTCTTCTTCTGCTGCTGCAGCACCCGCGGCGCCTCCATCACCATCGCCGCTGCGCCATCCGACTTGCCGGAGGGGGACGAAGCGGGAGGCGGGATGGGGGGCCGGGCGAAGAGGGTCCGGAGCAGAACGGGGAGCTTCTTGGGGGGCAGGTGGAAGAGAAGGGAAGCGAGGAAGACGAGGGAGAGCAGGAGCGCAGTGAGCAGCACCATGGCGGATTTGTATGGGAGAAGAGGAGAAGCTGAGGAAGATGAGAGGAAGGAGAGGGAGGGACGCTGACAGGTTGGAGAGGGGAGACAAGGTTGTGGAGGATGAAGAAGAAGAGGAGGGAGACGGTTGGAAGGTTGACGTCGGACTACTACGGAGGGAACGCGGTATTTGGCGTGGATGCGTGTGGGGCTGGGGCCCACAAAACGCGTGGAATAATGGCCGGATTCGACCAATCCAATCCAACAGGAGGAACAGACATCATAGTCCGCGTGGAGGACGGGGGAAGAAGTAATGTTTTTTTTTTTTTTTTTTTTTTTCGGTGGTCCTCGGTTAGGACTCGGACAAAATAATCAATGACTCCCGTCGAACTTACACTACCGGAGGCGCCTTCGCGAAGACGTTTTGATTTCAAGGCGTTTCGTAAGTCTCTAAATAGTCGGACCTCTGCGCATAAGCGCTTTAAGTTATAAAAGAAGATAGAATGATTGCAAATCGGTGCGTTGCCCGATTGAGTCGTGCTCTTCACCTTTTGCTTTATATATATATATTTCCTTCTTTTAATCTTTTCCCTTTGCATGCATTGACCATTGAATAAGTAAATCATAGTTAGATGAAAAATAATCCGATTCAAATTGACCTATTTTCAATACAATGCAAATTTACTAATTCATACCGATTCAACCCGTACTCAATATCCATATTGTTAAAATACTTCCATATTTAACTAAATAAACTCATATTCAAACTAAGAGAGAGTGAATCAAATGAGCACAAGATTGAGTGATGGCGAGAAAGTAAAAAGAGTCATAGAGCTAAGTTGAGTTTAAGTAAATCATGAACTCATTGAACATCTATATTTAATTTTGGTTTTTTCATTTTAAATCCATATAAAATCCATTTATTGAAGATAATTAATTCATATAACAAAACAACCTACTAAATATAAGTAAAGAAATAAGCTTATAATCCATTTTGACGAATGTAGCCTTTGCCCACCGTGGACCATCACCATTCACTGCAATAGTTGGCATTGTGCCAAACTTCCAAATTCAAGTAATGTCGCGACCTTTGCAACACCTTCCCTCTAGATCTGAAGCGCCACCCTCAAATCGGAGGTCCCTAAGCATCAAGACTTTATCACTATAGAACGATTTGCATGTGATTAGTAATCAAGAATGTACGAGGGACGTATGACTGAATCGAGCACGGTCGTTGGACTGGGGCATGGCTAGGGGCAACTGAGCGAGCGATCGCAAGTGACTATAGAGAGAGGGACGAGAGGAGTCCCGACAAAAATTGTACCCCATCTCTCTCCCTAAAAACAATCCGTTAGTACTTGCTTCCCTCCAGCATCTTCGCCGAGGTCCTTTGCCAGCTTCGATGGAAATTAAGTTCCATCGCTAGTCGCTATCATCATGGCTTGGGATCTCTGCGTGCGGCGTAATGGTTCGACTCATTTCATGCGCGCCAAACTCTCGGGAAGATACTTTCACGACAGCATACGATTATAACATTGGACACGGCTAGTGATCTCTATGTGTGTGTAATAACAGAACTCATTTCAAGCAGGCCAAACTCCTAGAGAAGTCCTTAGATGACTTCATGTGATGACGACCTTTGAGGGCTGGAGTCACTAGTGAATAACAACACAAGATGATCTCACCCATCAATGGTGAGAGTTGGGATACTTGGGATCTCTCCCTTTCGTGCGAGTGCACATATACACACAAAGCAAACACAACTTGCCCTTCTCCACCACCATCTATGCACATCACCTTTGTTGATGTTAACACCATCCTAATTTCATGGTTGATCTATTAGGGTTTATCAGTTTCAAAGTGGGTAGCTTCCTAATTTAGAATTGGGAACTAACTTTGTGATCCTTGATTCCAAAATATTGTAGTTGGGGATTAGATTTGTAGGTATCAAAATAATTGTTTTTGGAATAGACCCGTTTTATGTTTTGGCAAAAGTCAATTTATGAAAGTTGCACCATTCCACAATAAAAATATTTACTAATCAAGTGGTTATGTTGTTTCACGTCATAAATTATGTTTCGCTTGTTAATAAGTGTAGAGGTATTATTTTTTCTAGAAGAGACTTCAAAACTAGTTTGGAATTGAATGTTACAAAGTAGTCATGGTCAAACTGAATATTTCGCAAGATATGAGACACTTATAGTAACGTCGAGAGAGAATCATTAGTGTTGGTCGTGCCTCTCGACCTTTCTTGCTAAGGAAAACCAAAGTCAATAATATAAAGTTGCTCAAGTGGTTCTTTTCTTCATAAACAATAATAGAGCAGTGTTTGCACAGTACGTCCCATTAGATATGAGCCTTTTTATGCTCCACTTTAATGGATTCTCACAATTCTTTAAGGGGAAAAATGATGATGTGACAGCACCATTATCCTTTCTTCTAGGAGAGCAATGGTCCCGCCTCCACCACAATTTTTCTCAAAGAAACCGAACCAATTATCATTTGTCCTGTTCCCTCAGAAAATTTGTGATTTGTGATATTTTAAATTAAAAAATAATTAATCAATCAAAATAAAAATGAGCGAATTGAAAAGATCTTTACTAAAAACATCATCATTGTAATATACTTTTACATTCAGTCTCCATTTATTTTGTGTAAAATAAATGATTAGAAATTATTTTTCTTAAAAATGATTATTTGTATTACTTATAAAGATGAATAAACAAAATCCTTTCATCAAAAAAAAAAAAATAGATGAATAAACAAAAATGTTTAGACATAATTTTTTATCAATAATAAAAATATTTTTAATTAACTAATTATTTCAATAATACAATCGATCGTTTTAAGACATGTTTTTCAAATCGTTCATTTTATATGAAAAAAAAGAATTTCAACGTAGAAAGAACAGTAGACAAAAAAAATGCAAGGTTTCTAGAAGCAACATCGCCAGTACAAAACATTTTTTACACTTATGAAAGAAAAATATTCATTGTTTAATAAAATGAATATAATTGGCAAAATCAAAGCTCAAATCCTCTTTACACAACTTAAAGCATTGATAAATTAAGCTCTAGCCAGATAGTCCATGCTAACTTAAAAATCATGATCATCTTGTGACTAACCAAAATGAAATTTATTTAAAAATCTAAAGTATATTGGATTTGTTTTGATCAAATCACTATTTTTTTTTGTAAAACCCAACTTTTTCATAATGCTAGCCAAAATTAAATTTAAGATAACTAGATAAGCATGTACTGTGTCTGAGTTTAACAAATCAAAAAAAGAGACTAAGTACGTATTGTGTCTAATTTCAACAAATGCCAAAGAGAAACTCATCGTAGTGTTCAAATTTTTTCACTTGTTTCGTAATTCTTTGAAATTTCATTAAATGAGGTAAAATTTATGTGGCATTACTAATTTGACTATCATTGTATCTATAAGCGGTGAAAATATTTTCACGAGTCCATTACAAAAGTATTGAGTTATACATTTAAATAGTTGTTCAGAGCTGTTAAGAAAAGGTTCACAAGTGTCAAGCATATTTCCTTTTTGTTGGTTTTATTTTCTTTTTGAAAAAAAAGGAAATATTGTCTAAATCTGAGAATTTTCTGTCAAGATTCTTTTTTAAATTTGATGCATGTCCATTTTATGCTTCTGGTTACCATATACATAATAATAATGGATCAAGACATCCCCTCCCCCTCCCACCCCAAAATAAAAATAAAAAAATTCCAAATGGTACTTGGCGTGGATGTATGAAAAGAAAATATGTCCTGGGGTAAACGATAATAATAATGGATCATTAACTCTTATTATGAAAATATAACGACAATTTAGGCCTGCATGCAAAATCTTAAATGTGCATATTCTTGGACCTAAACCAAATAAAATAGTTGACAACTGGATATGTAAAACTCATAAATATCTATGCTATCATAAAGAGTATAGGGATTCCTACTTTTAAATATTTATGCAAAATCTTAGTAAATCAATGTTATATTCAATTCATATAAACTTTAGCAATGATAATATACATTAGCACTAACAAATCTACCGATTATTTAGAACTAAGATAAACCAAACCTACTATTAATTTCACAAATCTCTTTTAAAATCATTTCTCTACTAATATTTGTCACAATATTAAAATGTGCAAATAGTTTGAGTAGAAACTTCTTTTTTGGTCATAAAGTAAAAATTTGCGAGCTCAAAAATTAGGGATAAGGACCCACATGCATTATAACTTTCGTGCGATGTTTATTTGAGTGCTACAATTTTTTTTTTCAACCACTTAGGTGTTATGACTTCTAAAAAATGTTCACTCAAGTACTTTAACTTTTAATCAATCAATTAAGTGTCATAACTTTTTAAAAATGTTCACCAAGTGTCAAAATCCAAAGTGGCATAACACTCGTAATGAACATTTTTATAAAATTAGGCACTTAAGTGATCGATTGAAAAATTATACGACACTTAAATATCCAAAAAAGGTTATGGTATTCAAGTGAGTGTCGTACGGAGATTATAATACTTATATAATTGAAAAATAGTCACAATGATCAAATGATTGATCGACATATAAAAGTTATGACACTTATAATGTCATTTTCCCTAAAAAATTACTTGTATTCCAGTACTGTACTTGGTTAATACAAAATGAGATTATGCCATATGTTATAGAAGATTGAAAAATTCAAGAGAAATAACATATGAATGGAAATGGAAGGTATAAGATTCATGCCTTAACTAGATGTGTGAAGTAACATAAGACAATTTGTCTTTCAAGGTTATTAACTTTCTCACTTTATTCTCATTCAATGTATATATAAAGAATTGGTTGATAGCATTTTGGGAAGAATAAAGCTAAAAGATTTCACAAGAACAAAAACATCTGTTCACATCGCAAAATAAAAAATAAAAAATAAACTTAACATATTAAATGTCTGACGGAATTTGGGGCTATCTAACACCATTCTATCCATGTATCGAGGCTAGTTTGAGAACAAAATGATGCTTAGGGAATGATATGAGAATTGAGTTTCAACATAGAACTTAATTGAAATTCCCTTCCACTTTCATCGGCTACACTTTCGAATCAACTTTTACTATCTCTTAGCTTTTGGCCCTTTTCTTCTTTATCTTTCAACAACATAATTGACGAAGAAACAGTACATCTGGCGATCATTTTGTTCTCAAACTAGCCTCGATACATGGATAGAACTTAATTGAAATTCCCTTCCACTTTCATCGGCTACACTTTCGAATCAACTTTTACTATCTCTTAGCTTTTGGCCCTTTCTTCTTTATCTTTCAACAACATAATTGACGAAGAAACACTACATCTGGCGATCCATCCCAGGTGGTAAATCGCAGGTTAACGAGAAATTTTTTTAACCCTAGGAAGAATAGCAGAATATTAACTTTGCTTTTGAAGGACGAGTAGACCTACTTGTCAGGTGGTTTCCAGAAAAAAAGGCACTTGAAATGAAAATGCTTTGCCGATGGCGGCATATTTTATTAGGGTTGAAATGATGTTCGAAGGATATTTTGAGAATTGAGTATTAAGATGGGGGCGAATTGAAATTGCCCCTCCCATTTTGTTCCGCTTGGCTTTCGATTCAATTCTTACCATTTATTGGGTCTTGGGCCTCTTCTTATCTTTCTTTCAACCATAGATTGCAGGACAAATTCTACATCCAACTATCCATTCCAAATCCTAAATTGCATATTAACGACCAATTTTGGCAATTCAAAAAAGAATAATGGAATGTTAATTTTGCTCTTCAAGGGACCAGTAGACCTAACTTACTCTTGATTGATCGGGTGGTTAACAAATTAGGCACTAGAAATAAACGTGCTTCATCGACGGTGATTTTTTGAATGTCGGATGAGACATATGACTATTTAACACAATTTTGTAAAAGTATTGGGGTCATTTGATACAAGTGATGTCCTTAGGATATTTTAAGAATTGTTTATCGATATAAAGGGTCTATCAGAATTTGCCTTGTCCACTTCCCTCAGTTCGGCTTTCGAATCAATTTCTACAATCTTGTGGATCTTGGTTCTTTCCTTCTTTATCTTTCAACAACAAGATCGTTGGAGAAATGTCACATTCACAAAGACGTTCCAAATTGCAAATCACAGGCTAACGAGTAGTCTTATAATTTTTCTCTTCAACAGATGAATAGACCCACCTAGTCATGATATGATCAACTTGTCTTTAGAAAGGCTCCTTAAATGAACGTGCTTCACTAGCAATGACTTTTTATCGTCGGTTGAGATATGAGGTAATATGACGTATTCTATCTAATATCGGGGCTACTTTGAAAAAAAAGATGCTCACAGGGTATTTTGAGAATTGATTATCAATACTTGGGGCTAATTGAAATCCTCCTTCCACTCCCTTTAGCTGGACTTTCAAGTCAATTTCTACCATCTCTTGGGTTTTGTCTCTCTTCTTCTCTATCTTTCAAAAAGAAGATTGTTGGAGAAATGCCACATCCGCCAATTCATTGCAGATCGCAAATCAACAAACTAACGAGCAATTTTTGTAACCAAGGAAGAACATAACAATATGAACTTTGCTCTTTAAAAGACGAGAGAAACGCACCATAGTCTTGATTCAAGTAGTGGTTTTTAGAAATTGCACCTAGAATGAAAGTGCTTTGCTTGGTGGTGGCTTTTTTGAATGTTTGATGGGATATAGAGCTATTTGACATAATCACGTTGAGTATCGAGACTATTTTTGAAAAAAGGATGTTAAGAGATATTTTGGGGCCAATTGAAAATTTTCCACTTCCACTTCCTTCAATTAGACTTTCGAATCTACCATATTTGGGGTATTGGCTCGTCTATTTTTTTTTTTTTGGTAAGGTAAGATAGTATTAAATCAACCGGCTAACTGCGTACAACAGAGGGGAGGGGAGAGAACACGGATCGACAAAGACTCTACCTGACTCGTCTATTTTTAACTTTCAACAATGAGATTGTTGGAGAACATCCGGCCATCTATTCCAGAAAGCAAGTCGCAAGCTTACAAGCAACTTTTGTAACCTTAAGAAGAACAACAAAATGTTAAGTTTGCTTTTCAAGAGACGAGTAGACCCACCATGGTCCTGATCTAATTAGGTCTTTTTCAATAAAGGCACTTGATGAATGTGGTTCACCGGTGGTGACCTTTTGGAACTACTAATAGGAAATTTTGCCATGTGATACAAGCATGTGGAGTATCGGAGCTATTTTGAATAAAAAAATGATGTTCGTGAGGTATTCTGAGAATTGTCCATCAGCATGGGCATTGTCTGTCTTTTTCTAGAGAAATGCCATATCCAGCAATCTGTTCCACCTAACAAATCGCACATTAGCAACCAATTTATGCTTTACTCTTCAAGAGATGAGTATACCCACCTTAATTTTGATCTAATCATGGAGTTTTCAGGAAAGGCGCCTAAAATGAACGTGTTTAAGAGGAGATGACTTTTTTGAATGTCAGATGGGATATGGGGCTATTTGACACAATTCTGTCAAGTATGGGGGCTACTTGAAAAGAAAATGACATTCATGGGGCATTTTGAGAATCGAGTGTTAATAAAGGGGCTATTGAACTTTTCCCTTCTACTTCCTTCCACTATGGTTTCGATCAATTTCTACTATATCTTTGGACTTTTTTCTTTATCTTTCAATGACACGATTGCTGAAAAAATTACACATTTGATGATTCATTCCACATCACAAGTCGTAGGCACACAAGCAATTTTCATAACCTTAGGAAGAACAACGGAACATTGGCGTTGACAAGTAAGCCCATCTTAGTTTGATCCAATCAGGTGATTTCCAGAAATAGGCACCTAAACACCGGGGTGACTTTGTTAAACGTTGTACGAGATGTGGCGCTACATGACGCAATTCTGTAGGGTAACAGGGCTATTTAAAAATGATGCATGGGGTAATTTGAGAATTAACTATCAATATAGTGGGCCAATTGAAATTCCTGATCCAATTCCTTGAGCTAGGCATTCAAATCAATTCCTACCATCTCTTGGATCTTGGCCCTCTTCTTCTTTATCTTTCAATAACAATATAACCGGAGAAATGCCATATCTATATATTTGTTCCAGAACGCAAAATTGTAGGTTAATAAGAAATTTTCATAACCTTGAAAAGAACAACAAAATCTTAATTTTGCTCTTCAAGAGATGAGTAGAATCACCCTCGTCTTGATCCGATCAGGTGGTTTTCAAAAAGACATTTGAAATGAATATGCTTTGTTGGTGGTAATTGTTTTTTTTTTTTTTAATATCAGATGGAAATATGACATTATTTGACACAATTATGTCGAGTGTCGGAGCTATTTTGTAATAAATGATGTTCAGGAATTTAAAATTGACTACCAATCCATAGGATAATTGAAATTTTCCCCTTCCACTTTCTTTTGCTAGGCTTTCAAATCAATTTCTACCATCTTTTGGGTCTTGATCCTCTTCTTTATCTGTCAACAACAAAATTGCTGGAGAAATGCCATGTCTGGTGATCCGGTCTAGATCGCGAATTGTTGGGTATCGGGCAATTTTGTAACCCTACAAAAAAAAGCAGAATATAACTTTCTCATTCAAGAGATGAGGAGACTCAAACACTTGATCTTGATTTATTTATATGATATTTAGAAAAGGCACTTAAAATACACATAATTGGTCGACGATGACTTTTTAAACATCGGATGACATTTGAGGCTATTTGACAAAATTCTGTCGGGTACCGAGGTTACACTGAAATAGATGTTCATTAACATTTTGAGAATTGACTATCAATTCAGGGGCTAATTGAAATTTTTCCATTTCACTTTCGGCGAGGCTTTTGAATCAATTTTTATAATCTCCTAAGTCTTGACTCTCTTCTTTTTTATCTTCTAATAACATGACTGTGGGAAAATGCCACTCCAGAGATCTGTTCCAGATCGCAAATTGCAGGCTAGACAACAATTTTTGTAACCATAGGAAAAATAGCTGAATAATAACTTTTTTTATGAGATATGAATAGACCCACTTTAGTCCTGATCCGATCATGGTGTTTACGTTCTTGAACTTTGGAGAAAGCTATTAGCTATTTGACGCGGTCTTGTCAAGCATCAGGGGTTTTTTGAAAAAAATGAAATTTAAAGGGTAATTTTTAGAACTCTCTCAATACAGGGGGCTAATTAAAATTTTTCAGTTCCACTTCCTTCACCTATGCTTGTGAATATTTCTACCATCCATTAGGTTTTGGCCGTCTTCTTCTTTATCTTTCAACAATAAGCTTACTAGAGAAATGCCACATCAATAATACATTCCAAAGAATGTTTAATTTTCAATAAAGAAGAATAATTACCTTATAACTTACTTTCAGATTTTTACTTTACCTTTTTGCAAAATATGAAAATTAAAATTTACATCTAAAGCTAAATATTCCAATGCATCTCCCACCTCTCCCTTCTTATATAAGAATAATGGCCATTGGGGTAAGCCTCAGTGATCGATCGTGCTTCAGAGGTGGTGGCTTTTTTGACTATCGAACAGGATACGAGGCTATCTGACGTATTTTTGCGAGTATTGGGGCTATTTTGAAAGAAAAAGTGATGTTAAGGATTACTTTGAGAATTGACTACTGATACAGGTACTAATTGATAGTTTCCACTTTCAATTCCATAAGTTAGGCTGATAACTCTTCGGGCCCATTCATTCTCTACGTTTTTCTACCATAGGATTGCTGGAGAAACGCTACATCATACGATCCGTTCCAATTCGCAAATCGCCGGATAACGAGCATTGCTTCTGTAGACCTTGGGAAGAACATAGAAAAAAAATCAACTTTGGTCTGCAAGGGACGACAAGGACCCACCAAGCTCCAGATCCGATCGGGGGTGTTCAGGAGGAGGAGGAGGAGGAGGAGGAGTTGGTCGGATGTGAGATCGACTGATTGCGGTTTGTCTTAGAAATTTTCATGGGAGGGATGATCTGCACGAGAGTGAAGATCCGAGGACGCTTCTTTGTGTTCTGGGCAGCTGAAGAATTTGTGCTTGTCTGCTAATTAGCAATGCTCTGTGCGAAGATTGCTGTCGTCGTCGCTTGTTCTTCTGGAAGCAGTGGCCTCTGGTCTTGTTGATATTCGGATTTCGCGCTTGACATGGTAATGGTCTGCTAATCCTTCCATCTGTCGTTTCTGGTACTTAATGTGCGCGAATGTAAGGTTGGTTATGTGCTTGACATTGTGGGTTTGTCCTAGAGCTTCGTAATCTTTTTTGCAAGCTGCTCTTGTTTCTATGGATCGGACCTAATGCGTTCCGATGTTTTACCCGTGGGTCGGCAGTGGTACCTCTTTGTTTCCTTTTAATTGATATGAATTTTAGTAATGAGAGCTGTATTGATCGACGGTTTGCTTCTTCTTCTTTTCTTTTTGGGTGGGGGGTGGGGTGGAGTTTGAAGTCTCTATTCTGATGTTTACAGAGTGGAAACATACCCACTGACCCATAGATTATGAAAATTTGGCTCTAGCTGCTTCCATCAGATTTTCTTATTAGGATTTGCAGACTCAGGTGGAAGTGGAAAGAGAAGTAGTGTAGTAAGGGGCAAATGCAATCAATTGAGGACTCGTTTATGAAATTTACCCACTTCTGCTGGTGGAATGTCCTGTTACATAAGTTTCTGAAAGTCCGGGACAATTTAAAGGCGCTTTCAGAATGTTAGGCATGAAAGCATGAAACAAAAGAAAGGTCTCTTTGTTGTCTAGTGCGAGGCACATGGATGATGTTCTGCGGAAGTTGCAAATAGACTCTCAATGTAAATAAGATGCATGACCTTGATTGCACGACTCTTGTTGCTTTTGCAAGTTGGTCTTTTAATTTGTTTTCTCTTTGTCAACTTGCTGCATTAGTGCTGATACGGACTATTTGCCATCTTAGCTACAGATGAACTTTCATTTGTTGTCCTAGTAAAACATGATATTTGTTAGTAATGCCTTTGTTTAAAATACTTCTAGCCAAGGTTCTGAAGGTAAATCAATGTCTTTACTTTAATGGGTGCAGGGTCATTCTTTTGCTGAAGCCGGGGATGCCCAGAAGAACAACTTTGATTTAGGAGAATTCGTGGGAGACTTAAATATTGAGGAAGATGCCAGCAGGTACACTTTGAATTTTCATATTTAAATTGCGAGCTCCTATTCTTTATTGATTACCTGCTATAGGGAAATCTTTTCTTTTGATCTTGATTTACTAATATTACATTCTTTTCTAATCATTATTATGAACCATCTTTATAGTGATGATATTTCGCTAGAAGGTCTTCAACAAGAACTGGAAGAGTGTAAAGATGATGATGTAAGTGTTTCTTTCACCTGAAAGTATATGGTATGTTGTTGAACTATGGGGCCTTCTTCTATCTCCATTGAAAGCTATATGCGTTGTTTGGTACTAGTCTTGTGATCACATATGATTTTCTCAATGTGGCACTAGCATATTTGCATCCCCTCTTTTCAAAAACTAAACTTTGCATCTCTTCATACTTCTCTCAGCACTGCACGTGAGTCACTAGTGAGCTCTGTTGATTGAAATTCTGATCATTGACAATCCTACCCTATAATTTTTTGTGCAGACAAAAGTTCCCTGTTGGAGCGATTTGCAACATATTGCCTTTTCTCCCCCTTCTTAGATTTTTGGCACTAAAACCAAATGTCGGCTTCTGCTTGAAAGTTTGCTACTAGAGTGAACCTTTTGTGTGTAAAGTGGTTCGACTTAATTATTTTGTCGTCACAAACTTCCATAAATGAATCATGTCAGTATTGTAGAGAATACCTTTCCAGTTGGATGAAGAGATACTTTTGAGTCTTTAGCCTTTATATCTTTTGCTTGGCATATACTCCATTAGTTTCATAAATTTCATGTTTGGTTAGGTGCACTTGTCGGATATAAGGGCACAGTGTATTTTTGGTCCTTAAGTCTTAGTTGCTCATGCTATAGGGCTTTGTGTATTTTTCTTTTCCAGGGAGGAATGTTCTTAAATAGGTATAAATTTCATAAGTGAGATGAGAGTCTTGCATTTGGAAGAAAAGCATTGTGAACACCTAAGGCTTCTGCTTCCTAGGTCTATGGAGGGAAAACCATACAGTTTATGCCTTGATTTGAAAGAGGCTATCAATATGGGAAAAGCTGGATGCAACCATGTTACTATACTCACCCTACACTGAAAGCCAGTGCTTAGTTTTCTTTTCCTAGAAACACCTTGGATGGTCCATGTTTAGAGCTTGGGTTGCATAATAGTACCCTTATACTATTGCTGTTGTTTTTATCATAAAAGTGTTGTAAGAAATGGACAATGACCTTTAATTGATGAAGAAGCATTAAGACGAGCTTTTTCAAAGAGAATTGTATTAGAAGTTCTATACCTTTTGTACCGAATAAATTTGAGTCTTAACTTTTTGATTAGTACAATATGGTTTAGACCTTTATGAAATGTTGCAATGTAGTACTTCCTGATATCTGTCCTTGGTAATAGCCTAAGTGACAATTGTTTCACGACTTGCTCATTTCTGTAAAACAAGTTTAGGATTTACAAGGTTATTTTTCTTGAGGGTTTTATATGAGAGGCACATAATCTTGTTACAGATATGTCTATAGCTTTTAATTATTGATACTATTGTTGACATTTGCAGCTTAAATGTTAATTGTGCATTGTGCCCGTGTTTGTATGTGATCAGTGAGTTACTTTTACTCCAGAATGCAGACTTTTCGATGTTGGATAGTTCGATATTTGTGATGGATAATTTAGATTGGACTTTTTTATTGACTTCTTTGATATATGTTCAACTATCATTTCCTGTAGGTAGTAGCCAACATATTGTCCAAGGGTACAGCACTCCGTGATTACACAAAAGGGGTGGAAAACAATCTTCGGCAAGTTGAGTTGGACTCAATTCAGGTCTGCAGCTATTTTGATGCATGTTTTGATTCTTGGTGGCCTATTTCACAAGTGTGGGTCTTCAGATCAATTATATGCCTGAAGAATGTCTGATTAGGCCGACGTTTTATTACCAACAAGCTTCTATCTTGACCATGGATCACTATTCTTATCCTTTTTTCAACTTGGTATGGGCTTAAGTCCGCTTTTGCTTCCCTTATCTTATGTTGTGTGCCCAATTGGGTTCTTGATCTTTTTTTGACTCAATCAAGTCCTTTAATTCTTTTGGTTTATGCAATCAAAGCCTTGCTGAGTAGCCATCAGTTATTTTGTTAAATTGTGAGTGACAGAACTGATGTGGCAAAAATTGACACATGGCAGCTAGTTCGCACCTCATGAGGAGAACATGGGATAATTTAAAAAAAAGAAATTGAAGATTGAGAGGGGGAATGGCCTTGGGAGGGAGGGAGGGAGATGGCCATTACTAATGTGGCAAAAACTGATACATGGCAGCTACTTCGCACCTCTTGAGGAGAACACGGGATGAGTTTTAAAAAAAGAACTTGAAGATTTAGAGGGGAAGGGCCTTGGTGGCAGCGGTCAATGGCATACCCAACACTTGAGGGTTGCTGACCCTTGCCTAGATTAGGGGGAGGGGGGGGACATTGCTACTGTCTACAGCTGTCATCTATGATGGGTATGTTCCTTGCTAATAGTTGGAGAAGATGCCTAGTGAGGGCTGGAGAGAGAGAGAGAGGAGAAGGGCCTTGGCATCAGCGGTCAATGGCATACCCAACAATCGAGGGTTGCTGACCCTTGCCTAGATTGGCCGCCACCCCCCCTTGTGGTGGGGGCATCGCTACTGTCTACAACTGCCATCTACGATGGGTATGTTCCTTGTTGATAGAGGATGCCTGGTGAGGACTGGAGAGGGAGAGAGGGGGGTGGGGTGGGGGCACTTGCTACTGTCTACAACTGCCATCTACAATGGGTATGAACCTTTTTAATAGTTGGAGAGGATGCCCTAGCGAGGTTCTATGATGAGGGTCTCCAGATCCCTGTGGGGTTTGTGGCTAGGTGGTGGCGGTGCTAATTGGGTGCCACATCAATGCGTCTTGTTAATTTAGCCATGTGAGTAAATTAATTCTGTTAATCATGGCCAAAACAAAAGGACTTGATTGTAGAAATCAAGACAATTGGATAACTTGATTGCATTGAGGACCACCTGATGCGTGTGTAAAATAAATGAAGTTATGTCAGGGCAGGTCGTCCCCCTTCCCCCAATTCAAAGAAGTCGGTGATTAATTGTGAAACATTAGCATAATTGAGTAATCTAGATTGGTATATCCATGCAAACTGACATCATTAAAGAACTTTTTTCTCTGGGGTGCTTGTGTTATCTCATCTTTTTTTCTTGTTCCTTTTGGATGATTTGAACTTAAGATGTATCAATCATAAGTAATTTTTTTTTTGGCAGGACTATATAAAAGAGAGTGATAATCTTGTCTCTCTTCATGATCAAATTCGGGAATGTGACAGCATATTATCACAGATGGAAACTCTACTTAGTGGTTTTCAGGTACTTTGACCTGTTGAGCTCTCTACCTATTATTTACTTGCAAATAGATCTTAGATTCACACTCACTGAATGATGAGATAACAATTTTATCTCAACAATGCTGTACATTATTAAATAAGCACATTTTTCTGCTGTTACTGTGATAAACACTTGGATAAGTTGCTCCGAGAAAGACTTTCCTCTTGTGGGATTCTGTAATTAAGCACTCTGCTATCAAATCTAGGCTTTGTTATTGTACAGCCAACGTCACCATTATCTTATGCCTCTTCTGATTATCATGCCTTGGATATGCTGATCAATGGATTGTTTATTCTTGTGAATGGAGGCCAAGAGTTGTCCCTGTGGACCTGTAATCTGTTGAAGGAAATTTGGTCCTGACATCAAGTTTCCTCAACCCCTCATAGATTGTGAGTGGTGTGGGGTGGGTAGAATGTGTATATGGCTTCATTTCATCTGTGTTGCCTTCTAATTTCTTTGCTAAATTCGACATGTGCTTTGCGTTCTACAAGTTATTCAGTGGAGGCATGGGCATTCAGCTTGTGATACCTGTGTTTAAATTGCCTTGGTCAACATAGTTCTGTCTCAAGTTAAACTTGCTCCAATTCTTTTTTGGTGCATGCCTGTTATCTAGCATGCTCATTTAGAACTACCATTTAGTTAGATGTCTCTTCCTTCTGCAGGCTGAGATTGGGTCCATTAGCTCGGATATAAAAATTCTTCAGGAAAAGTCTATGGATATGGGTCTCAAGCTGAAGAATCGCAAGGTAAGTATCATCATGGTTGATGTCTGCTTTGTAGTATATCTTATTTTCTAGCATAGGCTTATGCTTTGGTATGGTGGTCTTTATTGTGAGAAAGAAAATGTGCATTTTTCTCATTTTCCCTCTTTTTACTCTAATATCTTGATTCTTGAAGACTATTGAGTCCTTTTCATTTGGTTTGAGGTTTTATTTTCCAGAAAAACCATGCTCAGCAAACTATTTCCTTTTACTTCTCTCTCTCTCTCTTTCTTTTTTTGGGCCGGGGGGTGTTTGGGAGGATGGGTTGGGGGGAACTGTATTTATTTTCAAGCTTACAAGAAAAATAGTCTGTTCATTGGATTTATTTTGACATTCTACCAGATTTCCATGGCAAAGCAAGGATGTACTTATTTTACATCACTTGCATCGCCATTAGAGGTTTCACATACTGCTTTCTTAGCTACAGGGAATTCCATCAAAATTTGTCATAGTCTCCCTATATCTAGAGTTCTTTACTTCTAACTGATGTTTTGCTTGAGGCACATAAAATGTTATTCTGTAGAAAGGCATTTGCACTCATGAGGCTCTTCCTGGTGGGGAGGAGGGGGAGGAGAAGTTTAGCAATTGCAATAACCTTAATTTTACAAATCATAGAGGGTGCATTTTTGTTTATATATCAAAACCTTAAAGCACAATAACTGTAAATAGTGGTGCTTGAGGTGACGTGAGCTTTTCCACTGCATTTGTAAACTTAAAGGTGCCTCTTTTTCTAATTTTTGCAGTAAACTGATTAGCTTAATGTTATCCAAACAGGTCGCAGAATCAAAATTGGCGAAGTTTGTTGAAGATATTATTGTCCCGCCAAGAATGGTTGACATAATTGTTGATGCAGAGGTACTGTTCCTCTCTTCCAGTCTCTTTTCTCATTCATCTCTGTGGTGCACTTTTTGTAATCACTAGCAGGCGGCCTGTGCTTGGACAAGTTGTTTAGTTCATGAGATAAATAATTTGAAAGAATCAATTAATACCTTTCTTTGCCATGAAGAAGACTTTCATTTGGGTCATGAATGAAAAGGAAAAAATAACAAATAGATAATTCTAAAGATTGAAAATAACACCATGCCATCTACTATGCCCGTGGAATTGTCCTCAAGCAAATTGTAAATATGTGACAAGGATGAGGGTGATTTGGGAGTCCTAAAAACTATGTGGGTCCTAGAGAAAAAGTGTTACTTTAAATTCTACACCTAACTTTTCCACATCTTCAATACAAGGCTGTGAAGATTTTGTGGGATCATAGCCAACCATTCTAAAAGTTTAAGCTGTTAGATGAAGGCACAATTTAATATTTAACTATTCAAACACTCCCCCTTATGTTTACTATGGTCTTTTGCTTGGTACTAAGCGTGGAAATTTAATTGGAAAGACAAATGGGGCCTGGAAAGATTCCAACTTAGGACCTCTAACTCTGATGTGAATATTTTAAGGGCGCGAATGATAACATTTCTGTTCCAGAAATCATTTCTGGAACAGAAATAGATTTTTCTATTTTTATTTTTGGATGAATTTTTGAGCCAAAAAACACGTTTGATAACAACAAAAAATTTCTATTCTTGGAAGAGAAATTCGTTTGATAATCAAAATTTTTTTACCGCATCTAAGTAGTGGTGATAATGAGAGGAGTGGGGATCGGCGACGGCGGACACGGGCGGTGGCCGGCGATCGGCGACCGGGCCTGCCGCCGCCCTCTGCCTGTTGCCGGTGGCCGTGCGTCGGGCGCTAGGCGCCGGTCGTCGTGTGTCGGGTGCCGCCGGTCGCCGGTCGTCGGTCGCCAGTCGCCGTGTGCCAGTGCCGCCGCGCCAATCGCCAACCGCGGACGGCAAACGGAAGGCGGCGGATGATGGGCGGTGGACGATGGCGAATGGTGGCTGCCGGGGCCGGCGGCGGCGGCGGGGGGGGGCCGACGGTGGGGGTGGTGGTGGTGGTGGTGGTGAGTGACAGACGGAAAAAAATTTCTTCGAGTGAAAAGTAAGAAAGAGAAACAATTTCTGATTTTTGTTCCAGAAATAGAAAAGTAAAAAAAATTTGTTTCTGATTTCTGTTCCAAACCTATTTCTGGAATAGAAATTTGTTCCAGAAATAGAAATGAAATTTTTTTTACCAAACGGATTTCTATTTCAGAAATAGGTCTGGAATAGAAATCTATTCCAGAAACAGAAATAGAATGGTTACCATGCGCAGCCTAAGGGACCACAATCAACTATTTTAAAAGCTTAAGCTGTTAGATAAAGAAGCGGTTTCATATTTGACTATTCTAACAATGGTAATTCCAAATTCCCTACCCATTTTCTTAGCAAAAGTTGTATTATATGTTCTGTTGTCATTCTTTTACCCTTTAGCTTGAGATATTTAAAACATTATTTTCTTTATCACTCAGGTCAATGATGAGTACCTGAGGACTCTTGAGATTTTGAGTAAGAAGTTGAAGCACACTGAAGTGGATCACATGGCAAAAACATCTAAAGCCCTTAAAGATGTTCAGCCTGAGCTTGAAAAGCTGCGCCAGAAAGCTGTTTCAAAGGTTGTTATCTTGTCTTATAAATGCATTGACGTGTGAACCCTGACCAAGTCTTGTATATTTGTGTGCTCCTTATTTACTGTAGTTGGCATACCTTTCTTTATGTCCCTTCACACTTTCAGGGTGTTATGTGTATTAGATTTGATAGTGTCCCGATCAATTATCTGGAAGATCCAAATTAGTAGTTTGGAGAATTTAAATTAAGAACTTATTTTAAGATGCTAGATGGAAAATTATAATATTTTTTGAAATAGTATAGAAAACTTTTATGACATCAAAGGCTACATCTTCATATAGAACTGAGCTTTGAGTTGATTTAGATCAAATTCCAAATGCCAAATGAAAAGCTAAAAGCAAAGGGCTTGAAGCATTGAGCCCCAAACACAGTATGAAATCAAGGCTCTTATCATAAAGTATTCCTTGAAAAACTTCCATTTGAAGTCCTGAGTCCTCACTTAATAGCACTTCCTACAAATGATGAAATGCATGCCATGCACAGTGCACTGAGTTTCTGTTCGGCAGGGTTTTTGCAAGTATGATCATTTTTAATAAGAGTCTCCTTACTACCGCTGGCTCCGAACCAGAAGAGATCTCTGGTTTGAATTTTCCAATTGTATAATTGTTGTAAGATGTAGTGAATTTTATCACAACCATCTGATTTTGGTTGTCAGAAAATCCATGATGCAGATTACTTTTCCTAATCTAAAAATTCCCTTAGAAAATATGGAGAACGAGCAGTCTCCTGACAGTGATACTTATATTTTCATGGTGCTACCAAATGTCAATATAGTGGCAAACTCTAAGAGATCCACTTATTGCATCTCTTCTATGTTAATAGTATCCTTGTACTTCATCTAATTTGATTCTGTTGGTGTTAGGTATTTGATTTCATTGTTCAGAAGCTCTATGCATTGAGAAAGCCCAAGACAAATATTCAGATCCTTCAACAGAGTGTTCTTCTGAAGTACAAGTAAGTGGTCTCTTGTTATTTTATTAATTTTAGTTTTCTAACATTGATTTTGGTACTTGTATCTGTTATGCTTTGAAATTCTTTTCTTTGGATACACTGTCTAGTTTCCTAACAAGATATTTTTGGTGCATTAACAAATTATTATGATATGATTTTTTGCATGAATCTCACAGTTGAGTCCTTACCTATTTGCATATAACGCACCATGATGCTTATATAAGTGGTCTGGCTATTTGGTTTAATAAATGCAAAGCAGCAAATATTGATATACAATCTGCAATCTAGGTATATTATTTCCTTCTTGAAGGAACATGGCAAGGAGATCTACATTGAAGTTCGAGGAGCTTATGTAGATACGATGAACAAGGTAAACACATTTATATTATTCCCAAAATCCAGATTATATTTTGCATGACTAAGTAGTTTACCTTACTGAGCTATGGAAATGTTGTAAAATATGAATTTAGAATGGCAATAAATCCGCAAATGTGTGTAGAACGACATTGGCTGGCAGATATATTCGGTTTTACCTGTTCCATGATGGTACATTTCCCCATCCCAAACAGGGAAGTCTGGGTTCTGTTTCAGTGGGTCTTTCTCCCATCCATATCAAGATAAAGTTTTTTGGTTGTAGCATGCAGACTTTGATGGTTTTATGAAGGAACTTTTTGCAAATGGGAGAATTCAAAAACCAGTGTTGTGTGATAATGAGATACCTTTTGACTAAATGCATTTTATGCTGTAAGTTGTATGTTTAATCTATTCCAGAGATGTCTTATCTCTTAAGCTATGCTTCTTTTTCCTGTTCTTATTATCTACCTTAGCTAAATGTGTATTTGTCATGAGCGCTCATGTCTCAATTTATCCTCATCATCTTACTAGGAAATCCAATTACAGCTTTCTCAGTTCATTTTATGTGGCTTCTTTCTGGTTTATATAGACGTGCTCATCTTCAGCACAATGAAAGGTTGTCCCATCTATTTATAGGTGGCTAAACATGTTTGACACTGGTTGGCTGCAGGTTTTAAGTGCACATTTCCGAGCTTATATTCAAGCATTGGAGAAATTGCAATTAGACATAGCAACATCTAGTGATTTGATTGGCGTGGATACCAGGAGCACGAGTCTATTTTCTAGAGGAAGAGAGCCCTTGAAGAACCGATCTGCTGTATTTGCTTTGGGGGAGAGGATTAACATTTTAAAGGTTTCATTGTTGTAACTTTTATCTATAATCAGCTTCTTCAAAATTAAGGTCTTATGCACTTTCTGTTGAGAAACTTTTGTCAATTGTGTAATTCTGATTTTGTGGTTATGTTATGCACCATTTGATAGGAGTTGTCATGCTTTTACTTGAGGGAATATGATAATTGCAATTGTTGAGTGTCTAGTAGACTTGAACGGTTGATAATTGCACTTATATTTTGTTGATTACCCCTTCTCAAATCATGGTTGTGGCGAACTACCATATTATAGGCCTGCCTTTGTGCATGAAGTTATTTGAGTCTGCTAATATCCAGATTTTTTATGCATGACTAAATATTCCACAAAGTGAGCATCTAGTACCATTTTAGGCAAAATGAGTTATATGACTAGGCTAAACTATCTCATTTTGCAAACAAAATATTTTTGCCTGAGCAGCAAGGTTTTGTTGCCACCCTCCACCTCTCTGTCTTCATCTTGGGTACATATATTCTCATGGTACGAAACATATACTGACCAGTGACAGTTTTTTCTCTTGCTACGGATGGTTTATGTTCATTTATATTTCCTAAACCTACCCAAAAATTGTCAAAGAGCACATGAAGAACATCTAGTTTCTCAAGTGACGCGTGGAGAAATAGAGAACTTTCTGACCTTATTACATTATGATGTTATTGCTCCCCTTGATTTAAGAATCTCTTATAATTTCCTTCTGTTTTTCTTTTCATTAACTCTGTCACATGAGGGAGGTGAGTATGATCTTATATCTTTGGTTTCAGGAAATTGATCAGCCTGCATTGATTCCACATATAGCTGAAGCCAGCTCACAGAAGTACCCATATGAAGTACTCTTCAGGAGCTTACACAAGCTGCTTATGGACACTGCCACTTCTGAGTACTCAGCATTCTCTGACTATTAATTTCACGTTTATCCTTAATAAATAAATATTAACCCTGATTCTCACATTCTATAGGTATCTTTTCTGTGATGACTTCTTTGGAGAAGAATCTATCTTTTACGAGACTTTTGCAGGTTGGTGGATTGCATTCCCTTAATTGACATGAAGCATCTTGTCCTTATCCCATATGCCATCCTTGTCATATGTCTTGTATTTTAGGTGCATTTAAATTATTTGTGACTGTCTGGATGCTACAAGTGTTGCTTTTGAGTGACAATCAATCGGACTTTGAAGAGTTCCATTTAGACTTTGAATTGATTCTCTCTTTCACAATCATCCACCAATGTTTTAAGCAGCCATGAACATCCCTTTGTGTTGTTACTTGGATGTAATCAGGTCCTTTTGCTGTCATTGATGAACACTTTGGTACAATACTTCCCAATTGTTATGATGCTATTGGTCTAATGCTTATGATACGGATAACACACCAGCATCAGGTAAAGTTCGTGAATTTTATTTAATCTGCAGTTACTTCTGTCTTTGTTACAGAGTTAGTGCAGCCCAGTGAAGTAAATTTTACTTGTAAGTCATAACATAATGCCGAATGACAATCTGCTAAAAATTTTGGCGAATATTTCTCTCATGTTACTGCTGGACATTGTCTCAGAAGTTCATAATGGCTGCAGCAAATAAGATAAGAGAAACCAACCGAGGAGTAAAACTATTGGTTGAATAATAACTGGCCTTTTCGAATTATTGTTAAAATTACGGTGTTCAATCTGTTTGCATTAAGTGATTAACTGGTCAAAGGTACTTGACTGCCAATTTTCAAAAACCAATTTCTACTGCACAAACAATAAGTTTTCAAAACTTCAACTGTCAACATCAAGTGATTGATTGGGTCAAAGATACTTGACTGTCAATTTTGCTCTAACTATTTTTCAGTGCATAAACAAACAACTGGTTTTGATTGACTTTAGCCATGAATTCTCTGTAGTTGTGTATGCTAATGGATTTTTATTTGTGAAAATGATTGGCTTTGTTATTTCCTCTTTAATTTGTCTTTATGTTAATATTTCTTTCCTTTTCTTCTTCAGCTAATTATGTCTCGGCGGCGAATTCCATGCTTAGATTCATACTTAGATAAGGTTTGTATCTTCTCACCACATATCATTTACTATCAACTGGCAACTTTCTCAATTTGTACTCCTCAAGTTCACTTAGTATCTCATGTTCATGCATCTTCAGTTTGGGTGTGTTTACAAAGTTTCACTGATTGAGCAAGAAAGTTGATGTCAGATTTTGATGTTTTCTGTTGTTGGATAATTGAAAGCATAGTAGATACAAATTCTTTAAAAGATTTATGCATGTTAATAGTAATAATTTGCAAGTGGATATAATGGGAACTTGATTTTATTACAAGATGGGGCCTTATGTGTTTTATATGGGAGAACATAGAACCTGCTGAGAGTTTGTTGGAGCAATTTGCCGCTGCTTCTATGTTCATATACTTTATGTTGACTTACTATCCACTGAAAATGAGCACAGGTCAATATCTCTCTCTGGCCACGCTTCAAAATGGTGTTTGACTTGCATCTCAACAGCCTTCGCAATGCTAATGTGAAGACATTGTGGGAAGATGATGTCCATCCTCATTATGTCATGAGGCGTTATGCAGAATTTACCTCATCACTTATTCACCTTAATGTTGGATATGGAGATGGGCAGGTATATATTCTGATAACAAGGGTTCATTTAACTTATGTGAATTGATTAATGTACTCCAAACTCATTGTTTGCAGCTAGAATTGAACTTGGAGCGGCTGAGGATGGCTGTGGATGATTTACTTATAAAGCTAGCAAAAACGTTTTCAAAACCAAAGCAGCAGATCGTGTTTCTTATCAATAACTATGACATGACTATTGCTGTTCTCAAGGTAGTTTATAGTGATTGCTTCATCTGATGTACTAAGTAGAATCTTGTCGGTCCACTTGGCCGCCCCTGAAATACTGACTGTTCTCCAGGAAGCCAGCCCAGAGGGTGGGAAAATTCAACTGCACTTTGAGGAATTGTTGAAGAGCAATACATCATTGTTCGTGGTATGGAATTTACCTGTCATGCACTAAAGTTGCACGTTTCATTGAAGAAGTTCAATCCAATCTGAGAGACCACAAAATTTACTTTTTGGCTAACAAATTGTCATGGTATTTGTGCTTCCCTTCTGCAGGAAGAACTGCTTTTGGAACACTTCAATGATCTAATCAAGTTTGTAAAGACAAGGGCCTGTAAGCACCTATCATTGCTAGCTTTTTTATTGGATGGATTTTAATTTCATCTATGCCTGACCTCTGATATCATTCTTCCTGCCCTCGTCACTGTTCAGCTGAGGACCTGAGTTCCACATCGGAGCGGCCTATAACTGTCACTGAAGTTGAGCCAATTGTGAAGGACTTTGGTAACCGATGGAAAGCCGCGATAGAATTGATGCACAAAGATGTGATTACCTCTTTCAGCAACTTTTTGTGTGGTATGGAGATATTGCGTGCTGCTTTAACTCAGTTGCTGCTCTATTATACCAGACTATCCGATTGCATAAAGAAAATCCAGGGGGGATCTGCACTTAACAAGGACCTCGTGTCTATATCTTCGATCATGTATGAGATCAGGAAATACTCTAGGACCTTTTAGGTTCTCTTGATTAGTACAGCACATAGTTTTTCTCCTGCCTGTGGAGTGAGGATATCGCATGCAAAGATCTCGAGTTGCTCATGTATCGATTATGTATTACAGAGAGGGTTTTCTGGCGAAGCTTTTTGAAATTCAACGTTTGATTAGCTCAGGGCTCATTGTTTTGTTGCTGCTACTTTATATAGGCGGCACTTAATCATCAGACTTATGATATGACTGCAGCAGTACATGTGCTCAGGTAAAGAGGCAATGGTTTTGTGATGTAGCAACAATTGTTCATCTAGTACACATGAGTAAGTTTCCACTTGCTGAAATTCATTTAAGTTCTAACCTTGATTGGCCACACTTGAATCCATTTTCTTAAATCACAATTCTCCGAGCATATCTAATGTACAGCCGTATAGGTGATAGAAGGGATTCAATGCACCTTGACATTGTTGTTGAAGTCGTACATAGAACAAGAAACTCTTGGAAAGAAATGGACTGCGCATCGCAAAAGGTATAGAAAAATTTACCAGCAGTACCGGAATAGTAGAGAGTGAGCAAGGAAAATACCTGTGGAAAGGTTTAATGGGCATGGTTTTAGTCTTTCCTTTCTTATAAGAAAGGCGTCGGCTTATATTTTGCTTTATGCCCTTCTTTGAAACCTCTTTCTGCTATCAGGAGCCATTGCCGTCTTTGGCAGTTGGTTTGGAGGGATCGCTGTTGAGATGAGACATTGACCTCGTCCATAGAGTTGCTATAGGGATGGACCAATAGTGCACAAAGGCGTATGAGCTAAAGGTTGAATAGGTGCTGACTGCTGAGGCATTTGAGCAGCCGAGAAACCGCTTTTACTGAAGGCGATGAACGGGACATGGATAGAACTGCAGCTTGGGCATGGCCCTTAGTGATCTTCTCTATCACACATCTTCAAAATCACTCATAATTTTGGATGGCGAAGGAGGCGGGCCTTGACATGCGTTGCCCATCACCACGAGTGTGTTAGCATGGAACTGCCATGCCAAAGAATATCGCCGGCCTTTTGATGGTTTGGGAACTGAGGGCATTGGGCCGCTCCTTGCCGCCATCAAGTTTAAGCAGCTTGGCAGAGAGAAATAAGATGCTGTGACTGACTAGGAGAAAAACAGTTAACAGGAAGTACTTCTGTTCAATGGTTTGTTTCAATCTAATCATGAAAAATAGAGGCCAAACTACCGAATTGGATTCATGCTGTTCGGTCCACAAGCCGAAACCACACAAGCACCTCCAACCAAACCAAACCCATAACTTGTCGAAGCTCCGACATGAAAATCACATCAGGCGCTCTTGGACCACCGCATCATAACTGTCCACCCAATCAATCACCAAACCAAAAAGATCAGCACCTCAAAAGGGGCGATTACTTTCCCCACCGGGCGAATCGAAGAGAAATTTCAATTTTTTTTTTTCAAAAAGGAAAAAGGGAGATAAAAAGAAAAAGGAAAAGAAAAAGGAGCAAAATGGGTAGCTTCTCTCAAGTCATTTTCTCCAATTAAGTTGGAAGCATCCATATGCAGAGTCTCAAGCACCCAACGAGTCACAAAGACAAAACAGCCAATGGAGAGCGGCCTTGTGCATTAAATTTCTCCACCAACAGAAAGGGAAGGAGCACATGGCGATGTTCAACAAAATGTTGGGATCGAATCATTTAGTGATGAGTTGGGGGCCCACTTCGCCTCAGCGACCGGTTCCCTGTGGGCCCACCCTCCATTGTCCGTTTTCGTCGTCCGCGCCTAGAAAGATCCAACGGCAGCCCACGGCCCACCCTATGCTATTGGAAACACCCTACATTTATGGCCAAAAAATAGAGAAATAATTTCTTTCTTTTTTTAAGATCGCCATCACGGTCCCGTGACCCTCCATTCGAAATTCGACATGTGCTGAGACCATTGATGCCTTGAAGGATGCACGCGCCGAGACCATTGATGCTGGCTTTGTTATAATCGGATGGTCTTGAGATCATCAGGCCTTTCATTCATATTAACTTTATCGATCCGGGGGATCTCGTCTTATTCCGGTGCCCTGTTTGGTTCATTCCTACCTCCCCATACCATCCTTGCATCGCATGGCCCCCACTCCTCTAGGATGGTCCCCTTACTATTTTTCTTTTTGGCTCTCTTTATTTTATGATACAACTGATTAGAGAATGGCCAAAAACTAAGAGGGGTAGAACAATGAGACAAATGGCTAAACCAGTTAGAGTTTGCCCAAGTCTCTCCTCTCCTTTCCCCCACCTTTAGAAGACTTTTCATGGGATTTACCATATTCAAATGATACCCATTCACATATTTGTTCTCACTCGCAATCGGTTGACTGTTCAGAATGGTTGAAGGAGGAGTTACAGTTTCTCTCCTGTCTCTCTCTCTCTCTCTCTCTCTCTCTCTCTCTCTCTCTCACGTGGGCCACGAAAGTGAAACCCATTGATTGGCCAAGAAAACCATCAACCCACAAAGGCAAACGATTGTTGATAAGTGGAGGATTTCTCTTCTCGGCATATGGACATTTTTCATTGGTTTTCCACGTTGGAAGTCCATATGACACTTTGCATTGCACTGATCAATGATAGCTGTGGCATTGACCATAAGAAAACAACTTTATAAGATGCTGCGCAGGTATTCTGAAACTTTCAAGAGAGAGGAAGAGAGAAGTTAAAGGTTACATCTTTAGTCAATAAATATCGACAGCTCTACTTATAGAGTATGAGAAACACTAACAAAACCCTAATTACCTTTTTTTTTTTTATGACCACTTAGTAAATACCGGTTAATATCTTTGAATATATGTATTGCTCCTCAAGCTGGGACACATCTTGCAAATGATAGGTGCGACTTTCTTCCAGAATCTGAGATTAAAGCGTGGTGTAAGCCTCCTTACACTAGACAAGGGATGTGGATGATGACTCCACATCCACATGACTTTGATAAAAACCTCATAGAAACCAACTTGAATTGCGGCGAACTAAATTACATTACCCCACAAGCCTCAACTTTGGCTGCTCAATAAAGGTGTGCTTGACTTTGGGAATTGAAAAGGATGGAAAAGAAAAAAGAAAACTAAAACCAACAATCTAATGAGATCAGTAGCTTGATTTTGAAAGAGAAGCGGAACCAATGACCATGATCAACAAGGACGCACAGTGGAATGACGTAGAGAACACTTCTCGACTTGTGGTAGATTTCACTAGACAAGGATGTCGGCAACAAGACTAACAGGCTGAAGGAAACAACGACTCCCCTAGATGATGACCAAGAGTCCGAGCTCATGATAGGGGTGAGCATGGTTCTAAGGTAGAGTTTAGAACCTAAGAACTAGATCGGTAAGAACTTGTCTGGTTCTAGGTTTTAAGATTTGCAAGGTAGGCTCTAGGTTCTAAAGATCTGTAAGTTTCAAATAATAAGTTGGTGAAACTTAGAATCTGGAATCTAAAACTTTGGAATTGGGAACAACATTTTGTACTTTTCTTGGTCTATGTTTTTGTGATATCTTATGTTATTCCATGATATTCGATAATAGGTGTACAATTTGAAATTACTAGTTTGAGTTTTCATATTATGACTGAGACTTTACTTTGTTAATATTTCAAAATTTTCACGTGTCTAAATATAATATATAGTCAGTAAATCGTGCAACAAGTAGTGATCATTAAGTGTTATAATTCATTGAAATTGTTCAATTGGTAATATAATTGGAACTTGGATAGATTTTGGAACTTGTGACAAATAGTTCCAGAGTGTGCAAGATAAGTTTTATATCCCAAAAAATGAGGAATTTGTTTTATCGGGTAAATTTTAGGTGGAACTTGTATGGAATCTGGAACCGCTCACTCCTAACTCATGAATAAAGCAGCTCTCAAAGATAATCAAAGTAGATTTGAGACCATGACAAGTAGAGGAAGATGGTGCTATTTGTGAATGACAACTGGTTGTGGATGCTCTCAAGACTGAAGAACGGTGGATGAAAAACAAGCAACTTGGAACGATGAACGGTTGTGGTCTCAGCATCGGGGTAGATGATGGTGGCAAAGACGAGGGTTCCATTTATCTTTCTCTTAGACTGACGTTAATGTAAATTATTCTAGGATTTTCAAGAGAGAGAGAAGGAGAAAACAGTCAAAAGTTAGATCTACAATCAATAAGTTGCTAAAAGAGTACATTAGTGGCTCTATTTTAAGAATATGATCAATACTAATAAAACCCTATTTTTCTCTCTTTTATACTTTATGACCACCTCCATAAATATGCTTCAACATATTGGAAAAATGTCGAATCTATTAGAAGGCCCTAAACCAACCCATAAAAGACTACTTATCTCATACCAGCAAAAACAAGAGCATGCTTTACTAACTAGTGTAGCCACCTCTTATCTCAATTATTTGGGGGTAATACACTGAACTAGCTTAAAGGCTAAATTAATGCCATAATAATAATAAAGTAAAGGGCTTCCAGAGAGGGAAAAAAAAAACAGAAATAGAAAACCACCATCCCAAATAATTTAAATCTTTTTTTGGCCCCCCTTTTACAAGTCGGCGCACATAATTGTTAAATCCGTATTGGAGCAAAAACTCGATTGTTTATTTTCATGAGTTGCATGTACAATTATTCCGGTGAAAAATTGAAATCGTGCAGCATTGTATGCCGATTCTGTCCGCAGCCTTTTTTGTCAAATATAGGAGCGATGCTTGGATTTATTGCGGCCGTACCCTAACACCCTGCAAAGAACAGTGCGATGTTGATCAGATGATGTTGTTCCTTGCTTCTTCCTGCTCGTGCACTTGACTTGTCATGCATCATACCTCATCACAGACACACATACAGAGAGAGAGAGAGAGGGGCAATTCACTGCTTGATTTTTTTGGAATTTACTTCGATGGTGGGTCGCCCTTGTGGGGGGTAAATACAGAAACCATCTAATCGTTCTCCTGTTCTTCTAATTGTCTTCTTCTGTCTGATCTTTGCTTCGCTGCTTTACCACAGCGAGCTCGGACTTTTAACAGGCTTCTTTGGCTCCACGCAATCGCACGATGCCAATTGGAAAAGGTCGCATTGGTCCCAAGCCGTCCTCTCTTTTTCCTTCCCCACCTTTGTCTCTTTCGAAGATTGTGTTTGTTTTGGGTGGGGGGTTGTTTCGGAATTAGGAGTGTCCAACTGAACCGAATTTACCCAGAATTTGGATGGATCACCTAGAAAATAGGGTCATGAATCAGTTCCCAATTAAACCGTTCCGGGAATAGGGTCCAAGTAAAGACCCATCCGGAATCGGACCGGTTTTAAAATTGATTTTTACTTTATTAAAAAAATAAAAATGAAATTCTCTTTATATAGTGTTTTTGAATCTCTTTATCTTCATTAAAGGAGAATTGTTTTGAAAGAATCGTTAAAAAATCGTTCTCATGAATTGTTTTTCTTTTTTAATGGTTTCACTTTCAACTATTACTATAATCGTGAGACAAATGCTATTAATTATTGTAGCACTAATTAAAGTATTCTCAGTTCAACTCAAGAAATATGTCTTTTTAATAAGAGTTTCGTTGTATACACATGAACAAGCATATTAAATCATATCAGAAGTATTTGTGAAAATGATATTAATATTATATCGATATTTATTGCTAATGTTTATGCATTATTAGGATTTTTACTTTGTCTTATAATGTTAGGAGGATTACGTTGTTATTTTTTCGCTAATTAATATAAAATTCGAAGCCATATAGGATATCAAACAATTACAAAATAGATTCCAATTAAAACGTGATTGACTTTGTTCTTAGACTAAAAAAAAGGGTTGGGTCCAAAACAAAGTAGGATACGGGGTTTAAAAAAAAAAACCGATTATAATAGGATCGGGTATAGGATAGAGTCAGGTATAAGTTCTGAATCTGAACCCTACCCACCTTGGACCTAATCACCCTTATTCGAAACAGTGAGATCGAGGCATAAAATGACAGCATCGTGCTGCCATGGGGAATCGGAAAAATGGGCTTCCGATGAGATTAGCATGAGTTTAGCCATGTTGGAAAGTTATGTCAATCATGTTCGCACTGTAATATGAGAAAATCACTAGGATTTAGGTTGCATGAAAGTATGTTGATTCGCATTGAATGCAAAAACCGAAAGTTGGGCTCGCCATACTCAGCATGTGACCATATAATATAATAATTACACAACCAACGTAGTTAAAAGTAATCAAAGAATATTTTTGAGTGAAATTATTATGTGATAGCTTTTAATCTACCATGAAAATAATAAACTGTACTGAATCATAAAAAATCAAATAACAAATAATTACAAATTATTATGATTCCACTTTTTAAGAATTTGTGAGTGACAATCAACTATTATTCTTACAATAGCACAAACACTATTGTGTTAGCAAATCCCTATCTTTAGCCACCACAAGCTCATGACTCTCTCTCTCTCATTTTCCAAGATTCTTTCCGATGTGCTCTAATTGTGGTAATTCCAAAGTAGACGACTGTAGCGTGCATGCATACACTACCGCTAAGGTCAAGTTGCTTTGAAAGAAATGATTGGATGATGATATTTAATCTACTATGAAAATAACAGTTTATTTTGTATCGCAAAAAACTTAAATAATAAATAATTATAAATTATTGTGGTTTTATTTTTTTAAGAATTTATGACTCACAATCAATTGTTATTTTCACAATAACCCTAAGACTGTTATATTAGCAAAACCCTATCTTTGACCACCACAAGCTCGTGACTCTTTCTCTCTCCTGATGATTCTTTCTGATGTGCTGTTCGTGTGGTAATGCTGAAGCAGACAACCGTAACGTGCATGCATATATTGCTGCTAAAGTCGGGTCGCGATCAGGGAATGGCTTCTAAAAGGGATCGTATGCGGCTCCAAGATACACCACATGGGACTCTACGGTGGTTCAGGATCGCACCATGCATCATACGGTCGGAGGTCGCCATCGGGTCAAGACATGATCATGATGAAGCCGTACCGGAGGGCGAAATCATGATCGCAATCGGACGGAACACGAGGAGCCCGAAGTAGATGGGCTTCGGTAAGATGTTCGCACATAATTGCAATTACTTCCCTTTCCTGGGACTGCACAACCTCCCCTCCCAACTTGCCCCCGTACCAAGCCCCACCACATATCAAATTTGATATAACACTGGTGGTGGTGGTAGTAGTGATGCTGCTGCAGGTGGTGGGCCCCGAATTCTGCAGCAACTGGGCCTCGGTTGAAATTCCCCCCCAATTTCGATTTAAGTTTTTCTTGGCCCATTCGACCGCGACCGGGCCCACCTACCACGTTGGAGGGGGAATCGCAATCATGCGCTGGATCAATGCCAATGGTGCTGCTGCTGTCGTCTTCTTCGCCTTATCCTACATTTTTCTGCGCTCCTCCGTCCTCGTCCTCCTGCTGCTGCTGCTAAAACCAAGACCCACTCACAAGAATCCACCCAACATGCCATCACCTCAGAAGAGCCCATCATTCATCCGTTTCGGAAAAAGCATGTTTGGCTCCTTGTGGCGTCGTCGAGAGGAGACGCCAGAAGATCCGCGGATGGTGCTGATGAACATTTTGCCATTTCGATGACAATGAAGAAAGTGGGGCGGTTCTTTACTGTTCATTTGCGAGTTTAGTGCCAGTAGATTATACCCGAACGATGTCGAAGCTGTCATTCCTGTCCTGCAGCGCAGGGTTCTATCTTCATGTCCTAGCTGGTTTGCAAAGTCCAAAGCGTACGGCCGCTCGACCTTCGTTGATGTCCATTTCCGGGCAGATAAGTTAGGGCTGTGGCCTACCCTCTCTCCGACTGCCTTGTTTCCAGTGGTGGAGTCGTTCTCCGTGGCGCCCATGTTCGAGAGTGCTTCTCAATTGCGCAAGAGGCTTCTACCTATTGCCATCTTCGGGAGCTAGTCTCGCCTCCGGCATATGGCTAGAACACCAAGAGAAAGGAAACTTGAACATTTGCCACTTCCCACACATATCCCTGCCTCTCTCTCTCTCTAGTGGAAAGCTTGGTCATTGCGACCTTTCTGCATCCGACAGTGCTGTCGTTACTTTGGTAATCCATTGCTCTGGTCAAACGGTACGAGATCATACTCGTTAGCCGTGGCCATGTAACCTTAAAGTTTCTCCATTGCAAGTGAGGTGTGAAGGTCTTCCCTTTGTCGATGCTTCCTCAGCAGGCCCTCTCCAAACACTGAAAACCAACCGATAGAGGTGCCCACATGCAGTGATGGGTATCATATTGTTTTTATATGATACGACAACAATATTTATATGATTTTATTTATTTATTTATTTATTTATGCATAAATAATTTATACTGACATAGCAAAGGGAGTAGGTTCCTAGTTTTCAGTCCTTGAAGTGTCCTTTATTAATGAAAAATATATATATGTGTCCTTTATGAATATATATATCACACTCACATATGCGAACTTAATAGTTTTACTAAATGGTTCATCTGAGTTCATATAAAACTCAAGTTGCTTAAAACCTATATCTATAATTGCGGATTAGACTATCGGATTTAGCTATCTCATCTCATTGATAATGATATTTCTAAGAAATTCAAAATCCAAAATCTTCCAATTTATAGTCTAATTCCATTGATACGAATGATGCTGCAAAAGAATTGTATTATATTAACGAAAAATGTCAAGAAGGATAATGAATATTTGTTGGACTTAATGAAGGTGAGAATTTAGTATGAAGGAATAAAACATACTTTGAGAAAACAATTACACTAACACAGGTCAATAATATAATTGTTTTGCCAGAGTTTCTCCCGCAATAAATTACCTTTCATCGAAAGTCATTTTTCAATTTTTTATTTGAAGAAGATAGGTTCTATGTTAACTCCAGACAGGAAATATCACAAGTAATAAGGAATCAACAATTTTACTGCAAATAGAATTGTACAAACACAAATCATGTCAGAATTTAATTGATAACAAGACCTGGAAAAATACAGACTCTATGACAAAATCAAATGTAAACAAACTATTCTGAAATTTAATTGATGATAAAACTTGAGAATGCAAAGATGCTACGCTGGAATTTAATCGATAACATAACACAACTAGGATAAAGATATATGCCTGAATTTAATCGATGATGCGAATTTGAGAGCTACAAGTAAGAAATGCGCCACGAAAAAGCGTAAAGATAATTGAAAGATGGTAAAGTTATTTTAGAAGTGTGGAGGCTTTCTAGTAGAGGATTGCTGCTATTTATATTAGTTGTGTCATAATTGCTCCTAAGCAGCTTTCTAGCAGTTTCATCCATATTCTTCCGTCTCCGAAAATTTTACGTTCATACTCTCACGGTGCCATGATATTTTACTTGAACAGATGTTCCTTTGAAAACGTGTGCCCATTACTCTATGACCTTAATCACTTTGCTTTTTCAACTTCTTCCCTCCTATAACTACAACTTGATACTCCCCCTTCATCTAACTATCTCTCGAGGCCCTAACAACTCACCAATCTCATTAATCGATATCTTTGTTGATCATTGTTAGCCTTACGCCGTCATATATCGACAGCTGCAGCAATAATCATCGATGTGCATCAATATCAATATCAATCATTGTGATCGTCAACAATGGGTCACATGCTTAACAATATTCACACTCTAGTCATGTGCTTTTCATATCAAAGACCTAGGCACTTTTGGTGCAATCAATAATATAATTTACAAATATCATAAGATAATTATTAGGTTGTCATCACACATTATATCTCCATCGAGTAATCAACGATTACGCTAAGGGTTAATATTGTCTTTAACATATTATGAGAAAGCATAACAATGTCCCTATGATAAGAATTATATCATTAATCATTTAACAATTTATTTGAGTTAATCAATATAACTAAACTAAATATTAAAATATGTTACAACAATGCTTATACGGTACGTATATAGCAATGTCATTCACTACTTGTAACTTTAGGATGCAATTCTTTACCGCAGTCAGTTGGTTTTTATGTTGTCAACAATTATATATAATTGTTCTAGTTCTAAAGACAGACGTCTCTTTCTAATATCCAACTTATCTTATACTTATCATAAAATTTTAAAAATAATTAATAAATATGTTAATTACTGGACAATGTTCTACCTTTGCTATAAAAAGAAGATGTTTCTTATGCAATCAAAAAGGCAAGCTTTTGTATTTGCTCTAGTTTTTAGACTTACTCTTAATTGATTGAGATATTAAAAATTACTATCAAATAAGAAAACCGACATGGATGCTTACACGGAACAAAGTGCTCTTAATAGGTAAATAAGATTAAAAGTACCTTTTTCTAGGGAAAAAAGTTTGTAAAGAATTTTTTTTTAAAAATAAGGCAAGAAACCCACCGATATACAATTTTAAGCAATTATCAAGCAAAACTCTATTTCACTCTCAGCACTTAACATTATCAACACACAAAATTTAGATTTTAGAGGTTATCAGGACACTCATTCGGCCTTTGATGGGAAGAAAAACCCTATGTCTTTCTGCAGCATTTTAAGTTTTTAGATGTAAAGTGAGTGAAGAAGTCTAGGGAATTTGACAAAATTTAGTCACGCAAACATAAGAAAGTATACTAAAAGTCTTAAAGATTATGCACCCGATGCAATCGAGCCCGTTCAAAGAAGGACTGAAAGCCGCTCATGGTTCCAGGAATTTGGCTGTGTGAGAGCCTTAGATTACATTTCATAATAGTGGTTTAGGATTTGATTGAATATTGATTTAGGTACACTTTACTTAAACTATCTATTATAATGTTTAAAATTTGAAAAACTTACATAAGGTTTAGAACTTTTAGCTTATTTATCTTGAGATATATTAAGAGGTGATATAATTAGCAGTCCATTTACTCTGGCTCGAAGTTCGATATCATCCCAATGTTGAAGAAAGTCCTTGTGCCTCTTCATTATGTTTATCATTGTTTTCAATTGCTCGACTAGAGTGCTTAGTTTGTGTCGGAATACTAGCTTGAAATTGTCCATCATTGGTTTCTCTCTCTCTCTCTCTCTCTCTCTCTCTCTGCTAGCTAGGTGTCACATTCTTATTGCACAAGTAGATACCTAATGTGTTGATGGTGTGGTTCACGAGGTGCTGAGCAGCCGCGACATCAACAACTTCAAGATTAGAACAAAAATGAGAGAGAGAGAGAGAGATTTAATTTACCATGCATTTTGAAAAACCCTTTCTTAATTCGTTCTCCAACTTTTCTACAAAGGTTTCATGAGATGCCACGTCCGGTTACTAAAACATAAAGTTTAACACCCTTTTCATTTAAAAGGTATTTATTTTACATATACATATCATAAGTTTAAACTATTTGACGTTAAACAAATAAGGAACTAACCAACTTAAATTCAAACCTAGTTTAACTTAATTGTAGCACCTTCATAACACGAAAATGATTGTCGATTCAATCTTAACCTTCTAGATTAACCATTGAATTATTCTATTTCCATAGGCACAAAAACTATGAATATGATTGTGGGTGCGTAAATATACTTTGCACATGTAATATAGAAAAATAGAAAATTCCAAGTGCAACTTATTCAAAAGTCCTAACAAGTGAAGCTTTATGTTCATATCATACCATATATTATATTAAGAGAGCGTCGTAATTGCTTTCTCCATTCTAGAATAGTTTTTCATTGCATTGCAAAAATAAAAATGAAAAGAAAAATCAATCCACAAGTTGGAAGGTTAGGAGAGAAAAAAGATAATGTATAAAACGCCTTCCATTAGATCGATGTTCGATTTGATGCAGAAGAAAAGCAGAACATAACGATTGGGGGACCATGAACACCCCATACCTTTATCTCCCCAAATAAAATCAAAAGATCCCCTTTTCACATGGTGGCATGTGGTCCGAAGAGATTGGTTTCACAGAGAATTTTCATCCCATATATTTTTTCTTGGAGCAATTTCCCATATGATTGAGAGTGCTAATTTCCAAGATGATGCAATAATTGCATGACTACGGATACAAACATGGAAATCACGATGACCAATTGCAAAATCTGATACTAACATCTTCATTCATGCATTGAGCATTGTATACCTATTTTTAGTTACATCTTTTTTAGGTTTTTATTTTGCACATCTCAGATGTTATTTGGAAGGTATGGTTTAGCTATTCTTGCTGGTGCATCGTATTTGTGTTTATAGTTTAGTCATGTCCCATTTGCATTAACACAACATGAATTTTAACTTAAGAAAGGCTAAATATTTTACATACGATAACATATGAATTCATGTCAACATACAAATTACACATAGGTATTCTCTCATCGAAGAATACTCGCTCTATATTTCACTGTGCAAATGGGTCATATTTAGAATCATGAATCTTACATAATTTAATTTATGAGATGTGAATATTTAATGTATTATTATGAAATTAGGGTCAATTTCTTTTCTTTTTTTAAAAAATTTCTACTTGATGTAATTAATTATATGATATCAATTCGGAAGCATATCTTTACATTTCCTCCAGCTTGGATGTGTATGGCCTGCTTTTTTACCGAAATTAGGTTAGTGTGTGACGAAACGCCTTCCTGCCGCAAAATGAAATAATGATAGTCAAGTACGGGAAGAATTCAAACCTCTGTACCAACAAATTTTGTAATTTATATTTTCCAAAGATTTTCAGTTCCTTCAAATTTTTTTATTTATTTGGTTGGCTGAGCCCCATCTGACATTTTCTTGCATGCCCCACAACGCACTCACTTAAGAAAAAAGCAGGAGGGGGTTGGTTTTGTGGGTAAAATGAACCCTACTTACGGTCTTCTCCTTCTTCCTCTCTATAAAGCTGGTTTTCTCTTGCAGATTTGTGCTAGAGTGGTCCATGAAAGCCCTTCTATATGGGCCTCTCTCTCTCTCTCTTTCTCTCTCTCTGCGCTATATCGAGAGAGATCGAGAGAGAGAGAGAGAGAGAGAGGGCGTGCGTGCGCGTGGGACTTTGTGAACAGAAGTTAGAAGATTGAACGGAATGTGAGATCTGAGGAGGTGAAAGTGAGTGCAGCTTGGAAATTTCAAGTCCTGTCATGCTTTTCCACAGCTTTCTTGAACTTCTTATCTTCCAGTCTTTTGATCTCTCTCTCTCTCTCTCTCTCTCTCTCTCTCTCTCTCTCTCTCTCTCAGACACACCCACACCCACACACACGCTCCCACACACACACACACACACACACAAAAGATTGAAAAATAACATCCTTAGAAGCTCAAGAAAGCTGTGGGAAAACATGGCAAATTCAGGATTTTTTTTGCAAACTATTGTGTTGCAGAGGAGAGAAAACTATCTCGATATTGTTCTACACGTGGTGAAACTCCGCAGCTTCAGATCTCTTTTCATCTTTATGGTAACACCACTTGTTCTTGTCCTCCCTTTAAGGTTGTTCTTTATTTTTGGAGAAATGGCATGGTGAATTGTCGGATCTAGTGCACGCAACACATCTCAGCATCCAATTGCAAACCAGAAACTCCGGAATTTTGTGTGATAATTGGGTGATTTGACTTAATTATGCACTTTTCTTCCTTTGATGTAAACATGGTCGTGACTTGTGGCACAAATTTAACTGAATTGTGCAGTTTCTGTTCCGTGTACAATGTGGGTTCGTCAGTCTTTCTGAAAAAGAGGAGATGATTTCTGCAACTGATTTGCTTCTCTCTTTCTTATAATCTTTATCTACTGCAACACGTTTGAGGCCATGCATGGAAAAGGGCCGTATTTTCCTGAAACAAAAGTAAACTCCATAATCTCCCTTATTGTCAGTCAAATTTATGAAAAACATTTCCATTGTATTCTGAAAAAAACCAAACAAATTCTGATCCCTCGATCAAAATGGTGAAAAAGGAGTGGTGTTGCAGGGGAAGATTCCTTCACTCCTGCTTTTTTATCTCCAACACCAGTAATTATTAAATTAAAATAAACGGTTCTTCCTGTTTCCATCCCTAGTTGTCTTACTACATCATCTCCTATATTTCCGTGAAAAAAAAGGTTGAAATTTGTCACCATGTGACCTCAAGATTTTACACACACACACACACTCTCTCTCTCTCTCTCTCTCTAGAGGATATTGTCTATACTACACTGACCTTAAATACTAGTTCAATCACATTCTAAAAAACCTTAAAGTTTGAGGGATAATACGTATAGTAATTGGCTTCTGTCCACCACCATATCTGTAGAATCCGTCCATAGGTGTATAGTTTCGTACCCTACCTAATCTGATTCTTTCAGACCCTTCTCTTTTGCGCAGTGCTTTTAAAGGTACACATAGAAATCTTAGCAGAAAAGAATGGCCAAGTACCAATTAACTCTTGCATTTTCCCACCTGCTAAATTAAATTGAGGATCTTTCAACTGCCCATTACAGGTTGCAACATCACTTCATTGGATCTGAATTCATGAACCCATCAAGAGAAAAGTTGAAGAGCTCAGAAGAAATGTCAGGCCAAAACACAAAGCACGTCTCTCTCTCTCTCCAGCCGGAGAGAGAGAGAGAGAGCAGGTAAGGATCTGTTGCAATTCTGACATGTTTCGCTTTTCAGTTTAGTTGTTAATAGTTTCTTGTGAGTGATTTTTTTTTCACAGACATGTCAAGTTGGAATGGTTGTTGGGTGTTGAGTCGCGCCTGATGCTCTCAGCAGGTGTATATTCTGGCTCCAGATTCAGTGCATCCCTGCAGGGGTAATCCTAGTTTTCAGATTCAATCAATGTCTAAAACATAGTAAAGTTCTATTTTTTATTTTTATTTAATTTTTCAAGCATGAAAAAAGTTGACAAACCCATAAGGTGATTTTAATATAGGAGTCTGCTTCTGAATGTACCGAAATGCATTTTCAGCCATATTTTGGCGCAATCATGGGAAACCATATTAGCCAAAGATATACATTTTTAAGAAGCTGCCAGCTCTTGGCCATAAACAAGAAGTTTTCAATACTTAAAAGGGTTCAAATGGTTTCATCACACCATGAAGCTTGCGAATATTTCTAGTTTAATGCCATTGAGATGTTTTCCAGTCCACATTTATATACGCAGCCTAGAGAATGATAAGATGAAAGATGACTTTTGGTTCTCCAACTTTTCTATAGTGAAAAGATTTGCAACCGTTGCGAGCGGCATTTGCTAAAACCACATTGTGCATACATGCTGTGTCAATATAGTTCCATCTCCCGCACATCAACAGCTCAGAAAAGTAATTAGTTTTTTGGTACGTATTCATATCCTAGTTGTGACTATGATTATAGTTAGTATGTATGATACTACTTGAACTCTTTGAATAAGGTCAGTTACATTGTACTTATGATTTGATGTGGGAGGAAAAAGGGATCAATTTGCCAGGTCAAGGCCATCCTTCTCCGATCACTAAGTCTTAAATCGGAGTCTAGAGGAAAGCAAAGTTTTCGATATGCAATGTAGAAACTCTGCCAATATCATACCTAAACAGAGTCCTATGAACAAGTATTTCATTGTGGCAAATGGAAATACTTTGAAATATTATATTATATTATTTAAGTCTGACCTTATTGAAGATTTCTTCTTTATTATTAACAGAAGATAACAGCATACAGATGATATATGTGTAGCTGATCTCAATAAGTTCAGAAAAGGCTCAAATGTTGCCCCTATTGTCATTGTATCTAATGGACTCAAATTATGCCAGCAAATGAAGGGAGATGGCGAGGAGTTGGGAGTCTGGAAAATGACCGTAAATTCACAGCCAGGTTTTGCAGCTGAATTAATATCGGAAGTAACCCAAACCAAGTATAGGGATAAAACGAGAAGTGGTCAGGCTCAGAAATATTGTCGTCGCCGGCGAAAAGGACACATGGCATGTACCTCACTTTAATAATTGGGGGACGAAGTAGTGCACCCTTTTACAAGTGGGCTAAGAGCTCTTGGGGACCTAAAAGGTGAAGAAGTATCTGATCCATTTCAATTTTATCATCTCCGAGGCATCTTGGGTGCAGTTGTTCAGAACATACAAACGTTTCACTGCTAATATTTGTACTGAACAGCCACACAACCATTTCAGAGCTAAATCACAAAAACTAGTTCCATAAGTGATTGGGTTGTAAAGGAAGCATGTGGTCTGATTCATAACCTAGACTTCCCACCATGCAGACCTTTGCTTACAAGAAAAAGAATTAAGGTTGTGCTATGCTTTTGCCTCAGAGCGTTAATAGGACACTTATGTACTAAGAGAAAATCTCTCTCTCTCTCTCTCTCTCTCTCTCTCTCTCTCTCTCTCATGTATGCACTGATGACGACAAATACTACCAACAAGACCATCAACAACAATGTTGCGATGACCATGCTCCTGTAATCTAAAGTTTGAAGAGAAAATTAAAACGTGGTGAAATTTCACGGAAACCATGTCAACATTCTTTTGCAGCCTCAACGTCCATTTCTAGACTCATAGTGTAGATTCTATTGTACAGAAGAAACCATAGATCGGCAGAATACACAGCTACATAGATACTTTTACCAACCAAAACCGACCTAGTTTCACATATTATTGCAATCTAGGTACTGGTATAAACTTAGGACTTCTACTGTATACAACCAAATGGGATTAGCATATCTACGTTCATTATGTGGAAATCCAAATTGAATTGTCTTTATTTGTTAGCTCTTGGACAACACCATAAGAGATAAATATGCTTTTTGCCAGAGCAACTAGTAAGGGCAAATTTTTATAAGAAGTTCGTGCCATAGAAACTTCTGGATCCCAATGTTGTATCTCACCATTTCAAATGTACCCAATGTTGTATCTCATCATTTCAGATGTAGATTGTCTTTTTGCCTTCCCTAAATTTTTCAAGGCGAGAGGAAGATCTGGTAAATGGTTCTATTGTTTTTCTTTGAGTCACCAAGAAGGTAACAAGGAATGGAAAGTTATAATCGAGTAACTAAGCTTATAGTTTCAAGACTCATCTTTGGTTAAACGTTTCCTGGATTCGTTTTAATAGATTTCTTTTTTGTCAAGTTGTCCTAATAGATTAATTCAATCACATATCAAGGAACGTTGAAAAGGTTGCATAGGTTGTGCTTTCTAGCTTATGCTTTTCAATAGCTATTGGCTTCTACACCAACCTCATCGAGACAACACGGATTCAATGTTTCTACCACACCAACGAAAGAATGAATCTATGTTAATTGTATTCTTTTGTAAATACATCTAATTAAACTTGTTTATTCGATTTCATTGCAGATTAATTTAAAATTTTGTCAAATTTTCATAATAGTCACCCTCTTGGTTCGAGGTAACTAAAAAAATAGTAAAACTATCACGGTTGTTGACAGTTCAATAAAACAAAAACCCCTGAAATGCTTGCAATGGTAAAATAAAAATGTGGCATTTCAAAGCAGATTGCGACCCAAGATTAGTTACTCCCATCTGAAGAATTCTGACCTAAGTTTTCCAAGATATGATATCAGGCAGGGTGCTCAATCAAACATAATCTATGAAACAAAAACTAACTAGTCCAGGGGGGAAAAAAGGGAACTAAAACCGGCTGGATTCACGATGAAAACCAGTGAGGTAATCTCTATTTGTCACTGCACATGAGCAAGGCCACGCATGGGTCAACCATTTCATATGGCAAGGAATTCCATTAAAGTCCAAATTTGGCCACTTTCATCTTCATGCTCTTTCTCCTCACACTCACAACTCTCATGTATGTTCTTCCCAAATCCTAGCGTCAGCTACCATATTCAAAGCTACGCCTTGTTGCTCAAGCTGTTAGCGCGTAGTCTGTCTTATATGCCTCCAAGGGCGGTGGTGGGCATCGTACCGGACAGCAAGACCACATAACTACACATAACAACCACCAAAATGCAATTACAGTATTCATCCTCATCATTAGAAGACTTATAAGCTTCCCATGAACTCAAAAAATAAACGAACTTTGCCAGGTGAAGTGGATATGAAGTATATGACAAACAGGCGTGATTTTTCTTGAAACATTTTTCCCACTTATGAGTGCAAAACTATCAGGAAAAAAATTACACGAACCGGGGTATGCACCATGAACCCCACCTGTATTTAAGGGGGATCCCACTAGATGGAGCGATCCAAATTTTTTATGCTATAATTCCAAACTACATCCACTTGTCCAAAAAAAAAGGGGGGGAAACTCAAGGAAAAAAATGGTACGGTTCACTGTATGGATTCAGCCTCAAATAGGCTAAAATATAGAGAACGCATAAAGTATCTCCATTGACTCGGTGGAAATTTGTGAAGGATGACAAGGTGCGGCCATTTAAAAAAACATATCTAAAACTGAAGCTCCATCACATCACAGCTTGTAACAGCTCATTTTGGACCGTCACAAAGTCTTTTGTCAAATTGCCCCCCCTCAAGTTATGTAGCTCTTCAACCAAAAATAAAAGTTATGTAGCCCAACCTTTCGCAGTCTATATGACCTATTAAGTTCCAAGGTTTCAAGTAGCAGTTCAGAAACTCTTACTTAATGCAATCTGAGGATCAAATGCAACATTAGGACCCCATTTTTGCAGTCACATGCAAATGGCAATGTGGTGTGTGTATGTTGTTCTCCGGAGCAGTGTTTTGATTGAGAGAGCAGTTTTGAAGATTATTAAGGATGGTGTGATCAAGGGGCATACTGGGTTTAAAAGGAAAAACAGTGTGTGACGTTTTTCAACTGATCAAGGGACACTTCCTTTGCCTATTGAGTTTTTTTTTTTTTAATGAAAAAAAACCCTTATAGCCTTTTGGATTGTGAAATTGAAACCCTAACTCATACTCTTTACACTTAATCAATATCAAAGGTTTCTCCCATAATTTTAGTTAAAGCTTGAAAGCAACTGACAAGGTATAGAGGATTAATTCAAAACTTAAACTTGGTTTGGATGGAACTCCTAAAAGATAGAAATGAAACAAGTAAAACATGGATTATAATTAGGACTCCAGAATTTTGCAAGGAAAAACATTTATCATAATCATAGATTAAGAAATGGAAAAAGAACTCAGTAAACCCAGTACAAACAGAAACACACACGATGGGAGTTCAAAAACATGAAATTTGCAAAAGTAACAGCAGATGTCATAATTCAAAAATAAGCACACATTTTACAAAGTAAATTAATATTGATCGCAGAAAAAACCGATCATGATGGAATAATCTGGCAATCAAAGTGGTGGAAGGCCAATACAGTAAACAGGCAAACAGATCAGGAGCATGAATTACTTACGGATTTTGACTGATGGCCATGGACTGATTAGTCATTTAACTAGTTTGTCTTTCCCACAGTGCCTGTAATTAGGCAACAGTTTCACTGAAAATAACACAATTCAGATAATTTTAAAAAAAAAGGAGCCATCATAAAACGAATTCTGGCTATTTGACCAGATCTATGCATGGTTTTCATGGATCCCACATTATTGCTCACCTCGAAAAATGACGGATCCACAGAATGAACGTCCATTACACTCGTGAAACCAATAAATTTCATCACCACTCAGTAAAAACCACATCTTCATGTGAATCGGATACGAAAATCATCTGATTAACACAAAAAAGAGTGCTTACTAACGCAAGAAAAGGGACTTTCACAGGGAGCTTCACCGAACATACAGACCATAAATCCACGGAGTTGCAGATGCAAAACAAAACCCGTGCAACAGCACAAGAAGTCACACACATCCCGCAAAAAAAAAGTCTTTGCTTTTTCCTCTTCTTGACCCTCTCTGTATCTTCCCACAGCTTTATTGAACCGCACGAAAAGAAGAGGACAAGATAAAAAGAAGAAAAGGAGAAGATGGGTCTCATCTTATTTTTCCCTGACATCTCTCTAATAATTACCATGCAGTTCAAGAAAGCTGTGGAAGAACACAAAAAGGGTCATTCCACGACAGACCCACCATAGCTCCAAGAGAGAGAAAGAGATAAAGAAAGGGAAAGAAGAGATTTTGAGCCGAACCCATCAATCAAAAGAGGGCAACAGAAGTGTCTGGTCACGAAAGAGGAGTGGAAAGGGAAAAAGGAGAGGCGGAGAAAAGAAGAGGAGGTGAAAGAGGGAGGGGACTGTTTATGGTGTGGGAGGAGAGGGGCTGATCCTGGGGATGGTATTTATAGCGGGCAGGACTTTGCCAATCCCTAGAAGAATATTGGGCCTGATCTGTGATCAGAGATGATTACCACTGCAGCCCTGCACAGAAACAACCCCACCTTTTTCCATCTCCTCCCTGCAAATTAAAGAAAGGCTGACTCCCGCTTAAACCCTTCCATCATTGCTCCATCAAGAAAGAAAAAAAGCACGTTCGGGCGGGCGAGGGGGTGGTTAGATCGGGGGCGGAGGGAGGACGTGCGGTTCAGGCGCAACTTTGCCCGTATCTGGCGGTGTCGGTTACCTTTAGTGGGGGGGACCTCGCCGGAAAAAAAAATTCAAGATGGCCCCCACGTTTCGACAAAAGTGAGGAAAGCTTTGGGTGCAACATAAATACCAAGAAATATTGCTAATTTATTAGAACCGACGGTTTGTTGGATGGTTTTACCAAGATACCTGTTAAGTGATCGGATGTGAAGTGTCGGCATTGACTATTCTGACAATGTGCCTGATAAATATTTGAAGAATTAGTGTACCTAAGTGATGCAGTAAATTTTTTTATAATTTTAATATCGCATGTGACTCGATAATTTGAATGCTCACTTATAGTCAGCCAAATTATTTGATGAAATTTGGTAAAACGGTGTTAATGTGCCTAGCATTCCTCTAATGATACTTTTATACTGCCTGTAAGCACTTATGTGGTACCATTCATCCGGTAATAAGTGTCCTCGTTCAGTACAAATTGGCAATACGGGAATTGAGACGTACCGAAGGTACCCCCACATTGTCGTTTGATGAATCTGTCCATGGTACCGAGTATTAATGAGGCATACCAAAGTCATTGATTAAATGAGGACAATGTGTCGCCACGCCTTATTGTTAAAATCCTAGAAAGCACCCGCAAAAACAAGAAACATATCCTACGGGTCCGAAATCACCCAAATATTAAAAAATCGAATGACATGATTATCAAAAATTCTAATGACCGATCGGGCAGTAGTAGATGTTCAGCAAATCTCGATGCGATCTTGATCTTCTCCCCTGCCATGCTCCCTCGACTAGAGAAAAACACATCGTCCTTGTGTTTTGAAATGATGAAATATCGATTCAAACACTCGGCGTTCGTTCTACTTTGAATGCGTTGGCATCTCCTTCTTCATTCATCATCACATGCTTCGCTTACTTTTGGAAAATGCTCGTGATCGAACTCTTCCGAAGCACTTTCATGCATCTAACTTGAATCAGCAACGGTTGCAGCTTTTGCCATCTTCTTCAAGCGACTTTAGTGTGAGCATTTCGCTTTCATCGCCATAGTGATCCCACAATGACTGCTCGCACGGATTCCTTATCGTCCCACGCAATCGTTGCCGCTTCCTCTTCCAAATCTTCTTGTCAGAGGTTGATGTCTTCCACCTTTTCAAATTTCATTTCCTTGGAAAGATTACTGTCTATCCATTTCAGAAATTAAACGATCTTCGGTATTTGGAGAATCTTTATCTTCATTTCCTCTATCTTGCTATCTCGAAAATCGCTGATGTTTCTGGCACTATTTGTTTGACAAAGAGGCATTTCCAACCTTCACTCTAATAAGAAAGGTTGTTGAGACTTTGTAATATCTCTTGATTAACTCGCTATTGTCCATTCTCTGCTTTGACCTAACTCGTATCAAGCCCCATGGTTCTTACCTTTGACATATATGTGGGCATTACGTATAGGTGAGTGATAGAATAATAAAATACTAAACTATGCCTTCATATAATAGTTTAAACTTTTTGAACAATTAGCAATGGTTTTACAAAATCTCACATGATATTAGAGCTTAGGTTACTAATAAGTCTAGACCCAATAATCATTCAGAAAAGATTGTTGCGGCTCTAACCTAAGCCTGATGTGTGAGGAGAAGATTGTTTGGGTTATTAAGAATATGAGATCTTGAGTTTAAATTTTTTTCAAACCCCATTTTTTTCCTCAATTAAATATGTCCACACTTAGCATTATAAGATCAAATTAAGCTTGAGTGTAAGTGATAAAATAATTAAATATTAAACCGTGCCTTCATTTAACAATTTAACCTTTTAAAATGTTGGTATTGGTTCCACAAAATCTCACATGGTATCAAAGCCTAGATTACTAACGAGTCTTGATCCAACAGTCACTTGGAGAGAATTATTGCGGCTCCTACCTAAGCTTGGTATGCGAAGGGGAAATTGTTGGGATTGTTTTACATTGGTTGTGAAAGGACCAATTTATTAGTTAATAAGTGTGAGAGAGAGGTCCAAGATCACCCAACACTAATATAAGAAAAAAAATGATAGAATAATTAAATATTAAATTGTGCCATCATCTCATGTGGGAGCACACTTAACTTTCGATTTTAAAGCTAAATATTATCGTTGCTCTATGAGTTAATTTCGGTTTTCATATATAGTTCTCCCCCTATCTATTGTGCAATTTGGTTTATTCTTGTCTCCTTATCTATTCTAGAAGTCTGTCAGGAGTTGCTTCTTATCTAGGCCCTTTAGCCCCGGTGACCACTTCCTACTCTCGTTGAGCAGGATCATTATAGAGACATAGCTCTGATGCCAAATGACACAGAGATGTGTGTTGAACAAAGCAATAAATACATGAATTTTCTCATCTTATCGAGGTTGAAAACTCCATTATGGAGGATGGGAAGGAAGAGAGTAGATGATCTAAGTCTTCCTTAGCCAAATCACCATCTCGGTAGGCCACTCTAAACCATCACCAACCCTGCAGAAAACAAAGAGAAATAAAGGAAGAAAAAGTTCTCAAGAATGAAACATTATATAAATATTCACTGCATTATAATGAGTGATCTTGGGTTATTGTTGGGGTGTGGTTCATACTTGTCATTAACAAAAAGATGCGAGATGCTAATTATAGTGGAACCCTTTACTCAATAAAGCCCTTGGTGAACCAAAATGAACCCCATGTCTCAATTTTTCTTTCTTGTTTTTACTCTATATTTCATTGTGTTTAAGCATCTAATACTAATAGTTTGTAACTAAGAGCCTAAGATACATTTGAATAATCTCCAAGTCACGAAAAAATAATCTACCTAAGATATGAAATTCAAATAGGCATCCAATCTAAATTAAAACAATCCTACAAGAACTTTCACATCAAATGGCATAATTGCCAAACAAAAAATCTTAAACCTTTTGTACATATGTTAATTTAGTCTTAAACCTTTTTAATTTAGTCAATTTAGTCCTAAATCTTTTAACAATATGACAATATAGTCATTCCTACTAATTTTAATTGAAAAATGCCGATGTGGACGCGGACCATCCACGTAACACATCCAATGCTGACATAGACAAGTTTTGTAATTTTTTAAGAATATTTCTTTTCTTTTTTTTATAATCTCTCATTTTCTTTTTAATTAACCTATGATAGAAGCCAAGGAAAACAAAAAACAAAACTTATGACAGATATATTATCCCATACATACAACCCTTCTACAGCCTTAAAATAAGGATTGCCTATTAGTCACCAAATTCATTTTCGCTCTTTGATTCACAACCTAGAAAATTTTAAGATAATAGAATTCTGATGCACATGTTTCACATTGTGGCAAATGCAAAGCATACTATCAGGATTGATCAAAACATCCATAATTTTAAATAATCATACTAGACAGAAAGGAAGTTAGGAGATGGCTTTAAGGATTCGTAATAAATCACACAATATTATTTCTTAGGGAGGGTGCGATTTGCCCCTTAACGTTACAAACATTGCCTGCCGCGCTAGTAGCCAATGAAGCCTCGACAACCATCATCAGCCACAATGAAAAAAGAAATTATTGAAAATGTTAGAAATTTTAATAAAAAGTATACATGTTAGTACCGGCCATGCCATATAGAATGGTTAACATACACGTTTCCAAGTAAAATTGGTTGGAAAAACTATATTGACAAATTATTAAAATGTTAAATATTGAATTGGTCAAGCTGAAAAGTTTATGACTGAATTGACACACGTACAATAAGTTTTGGATTATTTTTTTTAATAACCTTCCTCCTAGATTAGCTAAATCATCAAATCAAATAACATAATTATTCTAAATTCTAATAAACCAATTGGAAAGCAGATCTTCAGCAAATCTCAATGCGATCCCGATCGTCTCCCACGTCACTTGATCTGTCCTGTTATAGGGAAGAAGTACATCAAGGGACGCGATGGCGTGGCACACCTATTTTCAATCACTGGTATGTTTGTTTAATGTAGATAAGATGATAATATCAGGCATTTTGTTGAAAAAAGAAAATGATGCTTGATTGGATGGATGACAGTGAGGAAAAAGGGTGATGAACATTAGTGCAGAACAATCAGTTCAGGCTATAGTCACCGCTCAAGACTGGCGCTAAGAAAGGTTTGGGCCTAGACTCGGAATTTGATGAATCCGTCACTGCACCATCATCGAAAAGTTAATAAAACGTACCTCTCGCGCGACGGCATCGCGACGGGAGTTCACTTAGCACATCAACCTCGTGCATGCCAATTGGGATTTTTTTTTGTTGGGTTTGGACTATGTGATCGAAAAGGAGAGAAATGCGAAGATGGGAGTCGTTGTCCCGGATTGTGCGGGGTGAAGGTCGCACTGTCGGGGTTGTTTTTCGACTTGTGTACACAGGATGGATCTTTTAATTAATACATCTAGCTGAATTAAAACGGGCTTGTCCAACTTTTTCCTTGTTGACATATCACGCTGGAATCTCAAAATGTCTATCCTATTCCACCCTTAGGTTTTCCAACAACACCATTTTGCAGACTCAGAATCGTGAGCATAATCTGATCCAAGTTTATGCTTGGAAATACAGTCATTGTCCTGTCATGATGCGCTGAACATCTTATTAATTCAATTTCACCGTGCTGTAAAAACCGATCAATACCACTTTTAGGAACAAGTAATAATGTTTTCAAGTTTTTTTTTTTTTTCCTGGGTGACTCCTAATCAGTGGGTAGTTGAACTTTTAAATGAATATTGTTGGGGGTACTAATAGACTTAAAAATGTGAGCTCATTAGTTGGGGGTCACCTGGTCCAACCTAATCCCCATACCCAACCAGCGAACAAATAATGTCTGGGGGAGGGACAAGTTCGTGGAAATGCATATTCTCCTCCCGTCGCTTTACCGTTTGTCCCCATCTTCCCAAATTGAAGGCGCACACATGCCTGACATCATCGGCAACAGGTTGTGTCTTCTTTGATTTTGACCCACGAGTTGTCTTTCCCCATCTCTCTAGTTCATCTTGTGAATTCCATCGCGAAACCTTGAGTTAAAAGGTGACTCCTCTCTCTCGAGTTGCCATCACGGTTCCAGTGAATCACCATGGCATGAATAACCTATCTTCGATTGAAGTGGGGCATAGGTGGGAGGGGAGATTATCATCCTCTCTCTCTCTCGTTGCCATCACGGTTCCCATTGCCATAGCATGAATAACCTATCTTCGATCGGATCGGGGTGTGGGTGAAGGGGAGACTATCAAGCTCAAAATATAATTGTGATAAATTAGATTCATAAGCGTTATGATTTATCGTCTTGATTTGATGAAATTTGGTACTTAAAGCTACCATAATATGAACCGATTGGGACATTGTCAATAGGTTAAACCTTTCATTATTGCTTGAAAAAAACGCTTCAATTCAATTGGAATTGCATAGGAAGGAAGGATACTTTTCCGTTTGACCCTACCTTGGAGGATATCTTCCACCTAACACGCCGGTTCAAGTCCATACTCTTTTAATTATGCGAGGAGGGAAGAGCATATGCAAAGTGAAATTAGACACGGGCATGAGTTTGTATTATTGTCCTTTCACCTAACATGCCGGTTCAAGTCATATGCTCGTATATTTGTGTTTCCTTGCTGTGGATAAGACTACTTATACTCTTGTTTAATGTTGATTTTAAGTCACTTCTACCGCTTCGTGATGACCTTCCTTTCCCATTGGAAATATTACCTCGCATGAATCTTAGCGTCGTTGCTTTCTTTGAATTCTTCCTAGGTGTTGTTACTATAAAGCATCATAGTTCACTTATACATGATGGATTGGTCAAGTCAAGATGACAACTAAGACTTTGTATCTCGAGACTTTTGATATAGTCTATGCTTGAAGTCGAGCAACCTCTTCGGCAGAGCCATGGGAAAGGGTAATGTTAGGTGTATTAGAACCTAGTAACAAAATCGATATAACGATTAACTGAGTGATACAAAGGTCAAAAGATTACAAATGGATGTCTAAGTAAATGTATAATATTCAACCAAATTCGATTTTATTATTTCTAAACATGATCAAAACACAGATGTTGCGTTGTCATTTAATCTGCCAAATAGAACTTATCCGGACAAAACTTATCTATGCACACAAATGGTTTTTAAACTGGCACAGAACAAAAGAGTCTCTTAGCTATTCGAGCATATAATTGAAGTGGGAGGTTTTCATATAAGACATGAAATGAACTGGAGTTGTTGGATCTGTTTCTCTTTGTGGTCGCATGAAGCCGCGAAGCCACATGCGAGCTCATTGAGCGAATAATGCAGGGATCAGAGATTGTCTAATGCGGAGGACAATGCATTACAGAGCGTGCTTTTCAGCTTTCATTATTCTCGTCTTGGCCTATTCGCTGGGCGTATACATATTTGGACATGTCAGTGTTCGTTCATCTCGTCCTCGTGCATGCAAATAATAGAGATCATGTCCTTACAAAACACGATCCGATCGCCCGGAGATGCTAGTTAAGCTGTAAAGTGCTTGATGCGACGTACTGTATGCATGGACCATAATGCCTCCTCAGAGTGATCTTGCTGCTTAGCTGCCCCTGTGGGTTGAGCTTTACCGGGGGGATGCACATCGATAGACATTAACCGAGTTAAAGGTGTGAATGACCATATTATCGAGACAGCGAAAAATGGCATATGATCTTCCTGCATGCTAGGATTGAGCTATGATCATGTTTTCTAATTGGAAAGTGCAATATTTCACTCCCTGTCCCTGGTTGGAGGAAATTTGCTCCCATCATGCTTTCTGAGCGGCAAGTTACAAGTTACGAACATCGCCCATGTAAAAAGATGAGACGTCTAAAAGATGCCAACCTTCTTTTCACATCAGCGTTGCTTCTATGATTACAGGAAACCAATTCTTCCTTCTGCCAAGGTCATTAAATCTGTTCAGGGAGACCCACCAAGCCTTCGGCTTGACAGAGGCAAATATTGTGGGCCTTTGGAACTCAGTCAGAAGTATCAAGACAGAGCGAGTGGGCCTTGAAACGATTCCAGGTATTTTTGAGCCGGTGATTGAGAGTCACAGTCCTCTGTTTTACACTTTTGGCAAATTTTTAAGTTCTTTTATTATGCGAAAAAATAAACGATTTACCAATTTATATCTAAAAATATTCACTAACAATGAAAATATTTTTTGTTCATTCATACTTGTGAGTGATACAAACGATTATTTTTAGGAATGTGTTTTTTAAACCATTCATTTTTCGTGAAACAAACGGAGCTTTGATTAGGTTAAGTTTGATTACAATTTACAAAAGACATTTTTGAATTGAAGAATTGATTTTAAGTCAACTATGAGAAGATTTTTCGTTCACTCATTTCTCATTGTGTAATGAGTTCAGTGAATTTTCATTAAACGATCTGATATGACATTTTTTTTATCATTTCTTTTACACTCGCACGCTTTTAATCAATTTGAATTTTTCATTTTCAGACAAAAATTACTTAATATCCGAGATTTATAATACTCCAAGATCGTCACAGTTTGCTACTAAAGCAAAACTTGCTTCGATATGGAAACTCGGAATTCTGTCTAGGAATGACTTAGAGATTACTCGTGATCGACTATAAGTCGAGCATTACCAGATCAAGTAAGAACACTTACCGAGTACAGTTCGCTCGAATCTGCAAGATGACCCCAACTCTTTCGGCAATCATTTCTGCGCCTCTTCTCATTTCTCTCAAACCTTGCATCCGTCTCAGCGAAGCCGGCCGCTTCAGTTAGCTGCGACGTTCACAGATTTGGTCCAAAACCCACGATTTCTCCTAGTACTTACTATGCTTTATTGAGAGTGTAGAGCCATAACTTCTTCGGCGCTCAAAGGTAGACATCGAAATTAATGGCACTGTCTTTTCCTCATGGTTTCTGATGTTATCACCAAGCAACAAATGCATCCAGAAAGACATTGTAAGAGAACCAAGAAGCAGAGGGGGAATTCTGAATGAGAACAAAGACGACGATGCATCCCGAGATAGGTTACAGTGAACACGGAATTCATACAAAGATGATGAAGCAAGCTAATTTTATTTTTAAATTATCTCATCGAGCTCTCCATGATGAGCTCAGGAACCCTGAACTAGTACAAAAACACGATGATGGCGAAATGCAGGATCCACTCCCTTATGAATCACAATCTCGACCTCTGACATGCATCTAAATGCACCTCTAGTTCCACCTTACTGTCATCTATTCATAACTGAACTTCAATGGCGTGAACTCTCTGCGCCTCGTCTGGCAGATGATCCAAGTCGAAGCTCAACAATCCAGACGCGGCATCGTATTCGAACTCAACCTCATTCATGCCCAATTTGCAAGTCTTCGGTCTAGTGGATGAGTATGCACCGAACTTGCCGCATCCCTTCACCTCCACATGAACAGTACCCACCAATTCATTGCTGCGATTCTCCACTCTCTGCCCAGCCATGACATTCCCTTCTCCTGCGTACTCGGTCCCGAGCTCTGACAACTCAGCCCCACCCTTGACCTCATATCTCAACCCTTCAATTGCTCCGCCAGCATTGAACATGTTGATGAGCCCCAGCGGAGCAAAGCTGAATCCAGGAGCCAAGACCTTGATAGGTGTGACGGTTAATATGTCATGCTCGAGGACTTTGAGCGACACGGGCATCGCAACATTATAAGGCAGGACAATGAGGTCTCCGCTCTTGTGGCAGTAGATGGCAGAGTCGCCAGACCAGGTGGGGTCAGTGGCGGCTTCGCTGATGAGGTGGACGTCACGGCCACGGATGTATCCAGTGATGGCCTCAGTCTTGGTTTGGTGGAAAGTGTTCTTTCTCTCCATGCTGTTCCAGGCTGCTCCTTGGCAGTTGTAGATGCCTAGGACACCCGTGTACTTGTTCATGTTCCATATCTTCAACAAGCTGAATGAAAGTAGAATTGGTCAGTAAATGCAATTGGGAGATTGAGAGACATTATTAACACCAGGGAATACATTATGCAACGAATTAGCTATATTGTTCTGCACTTGTTTCAAATGACTGGGCTAAACTAACATCAGAAAGGCAAGATACATTGCAAGACCTCAATTATCTGGAAACTACGATGAAACAGTCGTGAAAAGTCCATTTCAGATAGATTCAGGACAGAGCTTCAACTTCACTGATGGGATTTTTCTTGTAATTGAATTATCTACTACTGCCAAATCCTAATATAAGTTACAGGTCAAGTCCAGACATCTCCTTCTTCTAGCTATTAAGTTGCAGACGTTCATAGATGCATATATACCTCAACTATCATCTAGGTGTCCCAAAATTGTTACTGCTAGAGCTCAAATTGTGCATTTTCCATGATAATTTAAATGAATTCGAATATCAACAATGGACAGTTGAAAAAAGAGAAAGTGAAATCCATACCTAACGCCATCCCGGGCAGGGTCAGAGAACAAGCAATCTCGGGTTGGCCGACCAGGCAAGCGGGCTCGGAGCACCGACCCATCAGGCAGGACAAGCCTCTTGAGGAGCTCGAAATTGTGCTTCCCAGGTGCATCACTGCACAAAACAGAACATTCAGATTAGTATTAGCAAACGAGGATAGTGTCCTATGTACTTCCAGTATAATTAACTAATAAGAACGAACTTCACCATTATATCACTTGATATAACATTAGATACTGAAAACTCTCTCAAATGGAGGACCGTGATTCCTCACCTGACATAGATGGGACCGCCGCTGATTGCCCTGGCTGAAGCATGGTACTCAGCAGCAGGATGGACAGAGTGGAACATGTCCCAATCAGGTTGCATAATCTCTCCCAGGAAGACGCTGTTGTACGCAACTGCTGCTATGTGAATGGTGTGAGAGACAGGATCTCTCGGGTAGAAATCATCCGATGCACGCACAATAGCGGTTTGTTTTGAGCTGTTTGTTGTAACATCATTCGCACAAAGTAATTTAGTCAGTATACAAGAAACACAAGGCCTCATCAAACTGAGATTTCAGGTCTATGAATTGAATTTTTTTCTTTTCTCCAAACTATCTGAAACAAGAGGCTACACTTACCAGTACAGCGCATCAGTGTTGTGGCTCATGCAAGCAATGCAACCATTATCCGGGAAGTTCCTGGCCACCGATGCATCGAGCGCCTGGTGGTACTGCCGTGTCAACTCAACCCGACCACCCAACCCGGCTCCAAGCGTCTCGAGTATACACTGCTCATCCACCTTGACCCCATCTATTCCTGCACTCGCCAGGTAACTGTGCAACTCATTGTAGAACTTGTACACGTTCTTTGGGTTCACAAGCCCCAAACCCTGGAGCGCAATCGCATCATTCTTCCATGTCGGCTCATTCTCGATCACCCCTTTCGACAAGGACGGATACTTCATCAAGGACCCATATTCCTCCATCTCCTTCACCCCCGGTCGGACCCCTCCCCAATATCCAGTGATCGCGTGCCACACGTACACATACTTGAGCCCGTGCTTGTTCTTTGCTGTGCTGACGATGCTCTTGATTCCCACAGCTGGGTCGTCCTTCTTCTGGAACTTGGCATTCTCCTTAATTCCGGTCAATCTACAAATTCGATACCAGATAAGAATCGTATCTTCATTTCTGATTGATATAAGAAAGCGTCAGAAATTCAAATCATTCACAGCACGTACCTGAACAACTGTTGCTGCTTCTCGCCCTCAGAGCTCTCTTCGGCCACGGGATCGGTTCCAACCGACTGCCACCCATCGTCGATGATCACGAACTTGGGTGGGGTCCCGCCGGCAGCGAGAGACTCGAGACCGGCTTCGACGTCCTCCTGCGTCACGTCCTGGTAGAACGCATCCCAGGTGCACCAGCCGAAGTAGTCGACGATCCCGGGCAGCTTCTTCTCGTGCCGTTGGCGGAAAGTCTTCAGATGCAATTTGACGGCCCTCATCGCCTCGAAGATGGTGGCGAACGGGTCGGTGCCGGAGTGGATGAACACCGAGTGGTTAAAGGACGAGGCTTTGGTCTCGACATCGCCGCTCTCAAGGCAGAGCTCGAGCTCGTCACGCTCATTCCCCTGCACGTAAAGAGTTAAAAAGCCATCAGCTTTCCGCACGAATTCACGCATCAAGACCAATTAGATATCCATACTTGTCGGCAAATTCAGCAAAACACGAATTTGACAGTCCTACCTGCAGGCACGCCCTGAAGGGTCCCTCTATCAGGGGGAGGAAGACGGTGTACACGATCTGGTTCTCCTCGTTCCCGTCGTCGGACTCGAGGTGGGAACCGTCCTTGGTCTCGACCAGCAGGAACTGGGTCTCCAGCGGGATCTCGCTCCCGCGGTCACCCATCTTCTGGACCATCCACCAGAGCTTGAACCGGAAGCAGGCCATGAACCGGACGTCCCGGAGGATGCCGACCGGCACCACGTGGCGGCTGTCGTCCTTGTCGAACACCGCCCCGAGGAAGACCCCCTCGACGGGTCCGGACGACGAGCCGGAAGCCGCGACGACATTGTCCGGCACCCCGGTCAGGATGGTCCGGTCCTTCACGACCAGCTTCCGGTCCGAGATCCGAACCGCCGGTTTGATCGTCATCCCTCCCTCGTCTACCTTATCGAACCGCCGACCCGGCTCGGTTCTCTGCAATCGGCGCGAATCCGCCGCGTCAGCACGACGTCCCCTCCGCAATAAATTAACTCTTTTCAAGATCTGGGAAACGAGAGAATGACGATTACCTGAAAAGCCGAAACGCGTAATGCTCGCTCCGATCGGCGTCTGCAAGTTCCGAAACATGAACCCACCAAAAAGCAAACAAGCCCCTCGTCAGACCACGAAGAAGAAGACGAACGAGAAGGGGAAAAAGGAGGGAAGACGAGAAAGTACCAGAATGCGTAGAAGAAGAGCGATTGGCGACCGCGTTCGAGACGGCGAGAAGAGAGCACGCGCACGACAACGACGATGAAGACAGTGATGCGAAGGAGCGGAGGACGGGCCTGGTATTTATACTCGAGAACCTTGAACTGTATTTCAATGGCGACGACGCCATTGCAGTTGCTTTCTCCTCTCTCTCTCTCTTTCTCTCTCTCTCTCTCTATCTCGCCGAGGGTTGCTTGCTGTTGTTTGCCATTGTCCAGCCTCGACGCGGCCCTACGCTATCCGACGGCCGCGGGGGAATCCTCGCTTTTGACGGCGGATCCCGTCGCCACGTCAGATCCACGTCGCACCAATCCCCGAGAGCGGCTCGCTTCCCCGGAAAATACCAAGAAAAAATTAAAAAAGCGCGATCGCGATCGAGTGACGCGATGTTTCACGGGGTCTTCCATGAGACTGGGGCCGAGGGACCGACACGTGTGGGTTGTGTAGGGGGAAAGCGAGATCTGGTCCCCGTCCGATGTCGGGACACGTGTCGGTCGGGCTTTGGGGGCAGTGCGTCGTACAGATTGGTCGTGGTGGAGGATTATCGGGTAATAATTTAAGGTTGGGGAGCTGATCTGTGTCCACGTCGGAAGGGTTTGACGCTTAGCGACGATTTGTCGTTCCCGTCTAATCGCCGTGAGATGCAGTCCCCCCGTGCTGCTTTTCCCCGTCAGAGCCAGCTGAAATCGAGGTATGATCCAACGGGACATATTTGACCCGTCTCGGTTAAAATATCTCACGTTACACTTAAAAAATTATGGATATAATCGATTTTAGAATAGATATGATTTGAACTAAACGTGTCGTGGTTAGCTCCTAATTTTTTGAACTGAAAACCAGCCGAACCATAATCTATTTTAGGATTCACTTGAGAGCCGATCGAAACTTTCTTCTTCTTTTTTCATTTTATTATGCACACATGCATAACTTAGTTTGATTCCGAGTTTTCAAGTAAGATGACTAAATTAAGTATAAAATCAAAAATTCAAACCAAAGCAATCCCCTTATGAACTTGTCCTAAATGGTTGTTGGTGGTTTTTGAGTTGAGCCTACTCAGTTATTCACCCCCATTACAATTTAAGCATCCTAAGAAAACAAAAGTTTAAAAATCCCGAATTAATATATTTATGATAAATTTATTCAAAATTAATTTTTTTATTATTAAAAATCACAAACCAATACATTTGGTGACATATTTATCTTCCATTAACTTCTATCAAATTTTATTGTGAAATTATTGAATTAGATCACATATAATAATAATTCGATTAACATGGTAAATTCATATGGAAATCCTTATCACAAATATATTGATTTAAGATTTTTAGCGATTCAAAAATTAATAGGAGGTAAATTTATCATAAGTATATTGATTTATTATTTTTTTTTGTTCTATTAATCCAAAACACAAGTTTCCACCTAAAAAAAAAAATCTAACATACAAGTAGCCAGGTGGCACGCGACATTTGACTAGGGTTTGACAATTATCACCGCCGTTGAAATTTCTGGAACCAACTAGCCCAAAAAAAAAAATCTCGCGGGGTGGGAATTATTGAAATCCAATGATGGGGTGGGGGGTTTCCACCCCGGGCGGGTCCCACCCGGCTGCATGATTGTACAAAAAATTGAATTGGGTTTTTTAATGACGCGAGCTGGAAAACTCGGCACCGGGACGCAATTGCGCTAGCAAATTCCAGATGTCGCCCGATTTCCCGGCGCCATTTTGAAGTTTACCTACGCAAGAAATCGGAAAAAAAGTCGTGTGAGCGCGAGCGCGGGCAAGGGCGGGGCAAGCGCTACGTGTCCTAGGATTTTGTCCCCGTTTTTGTCCTTGATTAAATCTCGGGATCATATGTGTCGTCCCGTGAATCGCCGATCGGGATTTCGTTGCTTAATGATCTTTTCAGGGAGATTGGTGATTTCGTGGGGAGTACTCAAATCATCTTGATTTGAACGGAAGATTACGTTCGCGAAAGAAAGGCTAAGGACGAGGGGGGGTCCTTTTGAATTCGTCAGCCGCGTCTGTAGTTGTCGGAAAGAGGTGGAGGGATTTAAGGAAAGGGGGGACGGTGACGTCATCGCTTAGGAATAATGACGGTCATTAATTTGCACGGGCCCAAACGGCATGTACAGCCTAGCGCTCGTCGAAATGACTTGGTCCTCCCCCCAATAATGCTCGTCTATCTTCTTATCTTATTTGAAATTCATGTTGATGGGATTACGGCGATGGAAGGAAATAGTATCGCTTTTTTTCAGGTTAGATTTGATTTGCACGTCATAAGAGCACCGTGGATCTATGATTCTTTCTTCCGATTAGTCGTCTATTGTCATTCTTGTTATCTCGAACTTCTTTTTTAAAAGCCGATCAAATAGCTTTTTGTGAAAAAATTGCAAGCTAGTCTCGCTAGCCCTTTGTTTGGCCCGTTTGGTGAAAAGAATTCCACTTCGAAGTTTCCCCCTTCTCTTGATGTAGCTTGTAACCCGATGCGGTGTCGGGATTAGTCAATACTTGTGTTGGGTGTTCTCTAGTGTCTATTTGCATGTTACACATTAAAAAAAAAGGAGGACCTTTATTTTTAGCTTTAGTTTATAACTTTTAAATTGTTGGAAGTTTGTCTCAAAAACTAGTGAAATTAATATTAAAAAACAACTACAATTTTCTTGTGTCCTTCAAACATAGCAAACTACTAATTTACGATGATCCATGTTTTATTCTACCTAGGAGACGTAACCCTTTTTTTTTTCTATGTCATCCCTATATTATCATTATAACGTTTAAAAAGTTGCAAAAATCTGAGTACATTTAGAATTGCATAACTCTATATTGGCCTTCCATCAAAATTTTACTAAATTTACATATAGAATATGTATTCACACACCTAATCCAAATCTCCCTTTTTCTTCATGTCACACAGTACTCAGGGTCACGTAGAGAAATTAAGGGTGATCGATTCTCAATTTGGCATCTAAAACCTACTTTGGCAATGTCGGTTATCCATTTTTCGAATTGGGAACCATATCCTATTACCCTAGGAACAGATCACGACCTCTCTTTTTTTGGCCTTTTTTATGCTATATTCTGTTATATACACAATATGAATTTGTCCAATATAAATACAATTCTTTCTGTTTCAAAATAATATATCAAACATATTCAATTTCAATGAAAATTTTATATTTAATAAAAAGTTTAAAAGAACTTACTTAGGATTAGAGATAAATCAATTCAAAACTAGTTCATTTACATAGCCTACTCTATAACCGACTTTATAGGTTTCAAATTTTAAATTCTCAAGTAGAACTGGCTAGTTTAGTGTATGAAACAGCTAAACTGGAAACCAAACTGGATTAATCCCCTTGTAAATTGGCCTCATTGCCTAAATCTAAGAGAAACCACCTAGAATTACCCATTATACGAAGTTGATTGTTATAAACTTAATAGAGGGCTGCAATCACCCACATCTTTCCAAAAAAATAAAACTAAATAGAGAGTACGATTTGTTTACAAAACGATGAACTCGTGATTATTGACGTGGACTAAGGCAATTATCATGGTCAGCATATCCACCTGATGTGGCTAGGCAATCCAATCGTTTGAAGGTCACAAAAATATTGTGTAAATTGCTCAAATTTAGGATATTTTGAGGCCGTCAAAGCATCAAGTCATCTCATCCGATTCCATCCACATTCTAACCCACACAAGAAAAAACATTCTAGACTCTCCTAGTAAATCACCACGAAACGAATACGATGCATCATGCTCTTATGGGTCGTTTTCACTTCGAAAAGGGCCTAGTCCCTTCGGTCAATTTTCTTCATCAAGCCATTGATGACGTCATAAAACATTGCCCAACACGCACATGCCCAATATTCTTGGATGTCAACGTGAGGACAAAATCCAATACAAACAGACAACCTAAATTACCTTGTTTTCTTCCGCCCACCTCAATTTTGGACCCGCCTGCAGTCTCGAATTCCAATTTTGCCACAACCTTATTGGCATAACCACAGTTTTAGCACGACACGGTTGGATTGATGTTTTCCATGTTCTTTTCGTGAAAGTATATACTTTTTGCCAAAACTATTTGTTTTTTTGCCATTATTGCATCAACACATGATTAGCACGAAACCGGTTTCCCTACACTGTCGAGTATAAAAATTTCATTTTTCAGGTTCATCTCGTTCATATATAGCATGAATTCTTCATTAGGTGAGTTGTACAAATGAACCATAAAAAAGATAGTTTCTCCTTCTTTTGCTGATGATTTAGGGGCGGAAATAAATTACGCAATCTCTTGATCATTTAGTTTTAACTCAATTTTTCGATTGAAGAAATTCCAAAGATCGAATTAACAAAGTACAAATATGATGACGCAATTATCTAAATAGAGCCTATTGTAAACATAATTAGATGAACGAATCTTTTGTAAAGGTTCAATTACTAAGAAGTTTTTAAGTACTTGTAAAATGGCTAATCAAAACATTACAATGTTCGATACATAGCCAATACTTTGAAACTCCACCATTCATTTAGCGATATCCTCGACAAGTAAGGTTAGGACCCTAAATGTCATTGTCCATTTCAAATACGTAGCAATTACTTAAGTTACGTCTAACGTCACTTTAGATTATGTGTGAAGGCGTAATAGTCAAGTTTCGGGCGTCATAATGCATGAGAGAGAGAGAGGGAGAGAGACAAAATCATAGGATGAAGCCTTCGCCATCATCGTTTCCGTACACGTGTCCCTGTTACCTTATCCAATCACCTTATCCTCGGCCCGAGAATAATGGTACTTATGTGGAATTGATTGCGGTAATCAAAAAGCATCTTTTTAAAGGTGCCCCTCCGCTGCTGAGAATTTGGCGAAGGGATTTCGCGAATGGCAGCATCGACAAGTGTGCGGCCTAGGCCATATGATTGTTTTGTCTTTGGGCAGACACGAATCTCCGCGTGATCTCTCTCGTGTCACATGTAACTGCTGCCCCTGTCGCATTATTAGAGATTAATAATCCCTGCCAAAAAGCAAAGGAGAAGAAATGATGCGCTCTCTCCTTTTGAATAAATCACGTGTTAGCAGCCTCCCCATTCGCTTCGTCTTTTTGCCTCTTCTTCTTTGAGCATCTTTTCCATAATAGCATGGACCCAGAGGCTCGGCAATGCTATTAATTTAAGAATCGCTCTATAAATAAGCCAGGGATTTCATTGTTATGCATTGACAATCTTGATTTAATATAATTTGTGTACAATTAATGAGATTTGAACGGTGATGTTTAGCTCTTGAATTAAAGATTCTCGGTGCTCTCATCAAATGCGCCAAATCTTTGTTCTTGTATTCTGCATATGTGATTTCGTATATTAACATGTAACATGATGTTTTTTCTTTAGCTCTCTCATTGATTAGATTGTTGTAAAGTAACTTATGCACATATATTGATTTTTTTTGTGCCCTTTGAGACAATTTAAACATCCACAATTGATAGGATAATCATTAATAAAAAAGACATCAATGTTTAATCGTGGGTTTCAAATTTAATCCTAACACTTTACAAGATCATATTTTACTAAAAATGACCTCCCTTTTGAAAAAGAATTTCACATGAACACAAGCACAAATTCTAAAGCTCAAAAGCACAAATTCCCAATCATATCTCACATTTACGCTTCCAAACTTCATGAAGCGCCGTCACTTTCATTTGAGGTACCCTTCCCCAGGAAGAATCATGATCTTTAGCGATATTAAACCGGTCAAAAGAATGGATCGAGGTTGAATTTGTGCCAAGTGGAAAATGATTTGAATCAAATTGATCCAATTAAGCTATTTGACCCATTTTATATTCAATGCAATTTAACACCTATACCCATCTCAACCTCTATCTAAACTAAATCCGACCTAGCCCAATGTGAAATTCATTTTTAGCAACTTTTATATTTAAATTAATGCCTTTGAAGAATGAGTTGCTTCATGGACTGATTTGTCAAGCTAGTGAGGGAGCTTGGAGGTCAGGTTTATGGAAGTCAGGTTTATGGAAGGGGCATGAAGGTGGTGGTGAAAGGTTGGGTTTCCTCATAAGTGCAATTTGTCACAATATAGTGAAGTTGCAAGACCTAATGATGGGGAAGCAGAGTGCGAGTCACAAAGTCGAAGAGGGAGAGAGAAGAGACCAATGGAGAAGGATCAAAGTAAGTCTAAGCCCAACCTATTTGATTAAATGAGTTGAAAGAGGGCTTATAATAAACCTATTAACACCCCTATTATTTTGGGCTTTTGACTTAAAAACCTATTATGACTTATACTTTAAGTTTGAGATGACCCATTTAAATAAATCTAGGACATATTATGGGTTTGTAACTTATTTCAATAGCCCTAGCAAATATCACTACTTATGTTAGTGAGAAAGTATTTTTATGTATGAATACACCATGTGATGTTATGATGTGATAAAATGTATCAATAATCTTTATCTATGTGATAATAGTTCACTTGGCGATTTGTATGTTATGTATCTCACATTTGATTAGTTTACAACATATGTCATTATGATGTGATATATCCATCACATAAAATACCACGTGTTCATGTTAATAAGGTGTTGGATCTAAATCGATCTAAAGCAAAATTTAGCAAATAGCAATTGGGAAAACAAACGAAAGTTTGTTCACTGGTTGCAACTCCATAACAAAACAATCATACTATCACAAAATAAGGTTCTTCGAAAATGGATTGGTTGTGAATGTACATGTAAAGGGCGGCCAGCTCTTTAAATCAAAATTATGATGTAGAAAATGCTGCATCGATCTAAATGATAAGGAAATCAAAGTGCTTGAAAATTGAAGTGCAAAATTGAAATTAAAGGAAAGAATCGTAACTAGAATGATGGGCATTGAAATTAAAAGTACAAACATTGGAAATGAAATTACCTTGAAATAACTCAAAAGTCACAAATGCGTCTACACTCAAACCAGAACATCGAAACGAGCACCACATTGTTATATTACAATGTACATGATCGACGAACTCGACCTTAAATTAATACTGAGATTGAAATACGTCGCTCTACTTCCTGAAACAAACGCAGACCTGCTGCATATATCAGACGTGGATATGATTGGGTTCGTCTCTTTGGGAAGTGAATGTGGAACCCGTCTTTGTTATGGACTTTTGTCACTTGCTCCAGAGAGTTGCTTTTATGGGTTGGAAGCATCATCATGTCGAGTACTACCATGTGTGGCCCAAATAAAGGTCCCGGAGGCGCAAATCTAGTGACATTTGCACTTAGACTTCCCTACTCTTCTTCTTCTTCTTTTTTTAAGTTTAGTTTAAATTATGCTATTAACATGAAGGTTAAGAAATTAAAGGTTTTGGATGTGTTGGTCCTGTTGAAGGGTTAAGAAATTGAAGGAAGGGCATTCGGAGATTTTGACGGTTGGACCGGCTAATGAACCAGAAAAGAAGGGGAAGATCTAAAAAAGAGGAATCCAAAAAGAAGGCAAGAAATTGCATAATAGGATGATGTCCAAAAAGTACTAAATTTATTGTATGTTGGTTAATTCAATCATAATTTTTGTAATTTGGCCTATCTAGTCCTAAATCTTTTGAGAATTTTTCAATATAATTCATTTGGCCGATTTTGGCCGGAAATCACTGAGATATATATATATTGATTATATATTTTTTTTTTTTTTTGGTCGGAAATCACCATATATTGATTCATATTTTACGTGATATGGCCAGTGCTAATGCGAATGATTTTTGAATTTTTTTATTTCTTATTTTAATATAATTTTTGATTTTTTTTCTTTCCCGCTGAAGCCTTGGCAACCCCAATGAGCAGTGAAAAAAGAAAAGAAATAAAAAATGATAACATTTGAGAAATTTAAAAAATTTGTCCATGTTATTGCCGATTATGCCATTTAAAACACTCAACGGCCATGTCGATGATTTTTGACCAAGATTGTCAAAATATTTAGTACTAAATTAGTTAAATTGAAAATGTTATGACTGAATTAACCACTATAAAATAGGTTTAGAACTTTTTTAAACAATTTTTCAATAAAAAAAAAAAAGATTGCAGAACTAGTTAAGGCCTACAACGTCTATAATCCATATTTCACTACATTTGCCCGCGCGATAAGGAAGAGAACCCAAATGCTTGTGTTCTATGCTGATTGTCTACTTGAGACTCTTGTTGAATCGAACTCAAGCTTGCCAATTCTCAGTTCGCGAGCACAATTTGACAGGTTTCTGAGTTTGATTGAGCTTCAGGAGAAGTACATTATTAGTACATTAATTTGTTTACGGCGCTAATTTTAGTACCATAACTTTTTGCCAATGCACTTAAGTGCCAAAATCGTAAAAAAATTGATCACCTAAGTATCTCCGGCGAGATATTCTAGCCAAAATTAATACGTGACTTTTTAATTAAATTTTTTAGTTGACATGGTACTTAACAGTTTAACTAACATTTCAATTTTTTGAAAAACGATTTTTTAAATTTTTTGAAAATGATTTTTCTAATGCCAAATTTTTTGAAAAACGAATTTTTCAAAAAAATTGGAGCTAAAAAAAATTATTTTTCAAAAATTTTGGCACTGAAAAAATATTTTTTCAAAAAATTTGTGGCACTTAAGTAATTTGCAAAAAATTAGTTAAACCACATCGTTAGCATCTGCATATTCTGACAAGCCACGTCAGCCAAAAATATTAATAAAAAAAATCACGTAGCATTTTCGGTTAAGCAGATCGGCTATCGCACTTAAATGATCATTTTTCTCTAATTTTGGCATTTAAGTGAGCCATCGAAAAGTTATGGCATTAAAATGAGTGCATCATACATAAGTTAAGACACCGATAGTGTACTTCTCCCTCGAGCTTATGTTAGGAAAGCCATTTATCAATTAAAAAGAGGCATTCATATCATCAAAATTACATCATACGCATATGTTATTGAAGCTTTTCTGAGCTCAAGTTCCTTTTTTTCAAACTGGTTGTAATCAAGTCAAGTCGAGTTTCCTACATGGAATATGCAAGTCTGGTCAAGATCAAACTTGGATAATATCTGCTCGACTTGACTCGATCACACCCCTTTTTCTTTGGCTATCTCAATGTTGAGATCATTAAAGTAATTTTCACACAGATAGGGATTTTGCATGCTGGTTACTTAACGTGTTACTAATCAATGTGCGCCTTCGCCTGATGCTATTTACTTCAGACAAACCAAATCGATCATGAACCGAAGTTAGGTCTGGTTTGGATCGTGATTTAATTTGGGTTCAAATTTTTTGAAATCTATAATAGTTCGATTTGGCTTGAAAGCACCTTGAAAGCAATTCAAACAGAACCAAAATATCCTACAAGTAGCTAAGAGCCTCAAAGGGTTATGCGTGTTGTGGAATGGAAATGTGGATGTGGAAGTACAAGTCCTGGCATTGTATAGCGCTCGTAATAAGGCTAGTCTTAGTCCTAAACCCCGATGAGTCTTAAGCCAGTCTTTCGATGACTAGTACATAGATGTGCTGGTAGACAAAAATGACAGAAGAAATGCATTCGGGTTTGCGTCTGTGGCATCATTCTGGAGAGTTGAAATGCACCTTCAAACCTAGCCTCAGGCCATGGTGGGAGATTTTAAAGAAGGGTCACGTCATCGGGAGAAGGGAGGAGAGGTGCGCAGGTGTTCACCTTGCCCCTTTCAGTCGGTTCTTGGATAGTTGTTGGTTCACGGACCCAGAGAGTAAGGGTTGCTGCTTCACACGGTCGAGTAATAGGGAGGCATTGGCAAAGGTTCGAGATGAATTGACGGAGCAGTGGCGAACATGGAACCGGAAAACTTCCTTCCCAAACGCTGAAATCTGGGCTCTTCCTACAGTGGGCTCGGATCATAGCCCTCTATCTTAACTCGCTCTATTGAACCAACCGGGAGGAAAGAGGAGTTTCAGTCTGAGGAGTTATGGCAGGAACATGATGAGTGTCAGGGTTTATGGCAAAGAAAAGGAGTCATACTACTGATTCTTCCAACGACATCTGTCATAAATTAAAAGATTCTCCTCGGCGTTGACATTCCGGAGTAAAAAGAAGTTCTGGAATGCTCGGAAGGAGGTTACAAAAGCTCACTATAACAGCTTACTCGGTTGGTAAGCAACTAAGCATACCAGCACGATAGGGAGACCGAAATGTATTCAAGTAAGGATCGACCAGCTCTGGAGGCAAGAGGAGCAGCATTGGCATTTGAGGTCTAGGGTTTGATGAACTGAAATTGAGTGATCATCACTACAGCAAATTCTTCCGTGCATGAGCTATCTAAAGACGACAGCAGAATAAGATTTCTCTATAACAAGACACTGAAGGGACTTGGTGTGCTAAGCTGGAAAGACTAAAAGAAATAATAACCAAGTTCTTCAGTGATTATTCTCGACATAGGGCTATAGAAATTTTAATGCGATTACAGATCGATGCCTGCAGGTGTTATCAATTTGAGATGACCGCTGAACTCATTAGACCTCTGGTGACGGAGGAGATCCGATATTTGGGATGGAAGCGACAAAAGCACCTGACGGAATGAATGGATTGTTCTACCAGAGAAATCGGGACACGAGTTATTTTCATAAGGGCAGTTAGATAGCAGATTGAACCAATCCCAGATTACATCAGTTCTCATTGTTGCCACCATGGAATGTATAACCCAATATCGGCCAATTAGGCTCTGCGGTTTTGCTTATAAAGTGATAGCAAAACGATTAGCTAACCGCTTAAAACCATTAATGCCTCGATTGATTTCTCCAGTGTAAAGCGCCTTTGTTCCGGGGCGTGAAATTCAAACTAATTTTTTTGTTATGCATGAAGTGTTGCACCATTTACGAAGAAGGTGAAGGAAGATGAAATTTATTGCTGTGCTTAAATTAGACATGAGGCCTATGATCGGGGGGAGTGTGACTTTTACTTTTTTTTGCTCGTAAAAACTGAAATTTCATTAACTCGAAGAAAGTTTGTTCAATCGCACGATAGCCAATTTGAGGGGCGTTCCTTCTTTCGTTGGGCTTTGGCTATCCAGTCCGGGAGCCTATTCACCTCTCTTGGACATCGGGCTAGGTTCACGAATTTCAGTTGGGTTAGTTTTGCTTTGCACTGATCAATCCAGGCCGCCTATGGGCTCTGCTCCTCTTCCTCGTTGCAGTTGACCAGAGAAGAGAAAATATTCAGTGGTTCGAAATCACCAGGTCATCGTCCTACGTGGCACGCGCAAGCTTAAGTGGTTCCATTGACAGGTCAACATGTGTCCTTGGACTTGGACTGGCTGGAAAATAGGAAAGTGGAGGATTTCCTTTTCTCTCTCCTCTGCTGCCAATAGAAAAGGGACTGACAGAAGCAAATAATAAATGCTCTTGCCGCTCAAAAACCTCTCTCCTCTTTTCAATTTTCAAGTGTTTTTTTTGGCCTTCTCATTCATCTAGTCTAAGTCGAGAAGAGAAAAGGGAGACGCATGCTCTCTTTCTTCGGCACGCCCAACCGCTTCCGCTTCCGCCTCCCTCCCCCAAAGCCCCCATCGGTTCGGTGCCGGTGCTCGATGGGGTCGCAGCCTACGGGTCTCAAGCCCCGTTCGCCTCGCCGTAGCACGCCGCACCGCCTCCGCCTCCCCCAAATCCCCGTCGGTCGGCCGCCGTGCCGCCGCCGATGGGGTCACAGCTGCTGATCCCGAGCCCCCTTCACCTCCGCCGTAGCACACCTGACCGCTCCGCCTCCCCCTCCCCTAAATCCCCCGTCGGTCACTGGTGATGCTGCTCAGATGGGGTCGCAGCTGCTGATCCCGAGCCCTCTTCGCCTCCGGAGTCGCCTCTGGAGCCTCCTCCGGAGCCTCATCAACGGCTATGATTCATCAGTTGACTCCTCTCTCTCCCGCGCACGCTCGCGCTGGTCTCTTGGAAACCCTGCCAATGTCTACTATGGCCGCACCATCTCTCTTAGCCTCGGTCCTATTGCGTCCCTCCAACGAGCTCTTCATCACGTGTAGGGCGGAGAGGATAGGAACTGAAGGTTCCGAGAATGGGGTAAATGAGCCGTCGCCAGCTTGCACCAAGCGGCGCTCTTCGAGTCATGAGCAAAGGCGGTGCATGCGAGGGATGAAGGAACGAAGACGACGGTTCACTCCCTTTGTTTGCTTTTTCCTTTTTTGTTATTTGTATTTTTTTGGGAGTGGGGCCCATGGGCGATGCCTGTCGAGCGGCTTTTTAGCTAAGGGACGGGGTCTCGTTTGGCCATTTTCTAGATCTTTTGAAGATATTCAATGAAGCAGAATGCAGACTTGTTGAAGTCTTTGGACGTTGAACGCCAATGGATAAAGAAAGAACCGGCAAAATATGCAGAGAAGCCAGCCAAGATTGTGAATGCAAAATGCAGCCCCCGCTTCATCCATCTGCCATGTATTTTCCTTTCTTAACCAAAGTCACTTAGTGAAAATGTAAAAATCAAAGTGTATAATCAACTAGAAAAAAAAATGAAAAATCTCCTTGTTCAGCCTACCACATTCGAGCATCTGTTGTGTATATTTCATTATATTTTCCCATTTTTTCATCGGGAATTATTAGATCGGATGTTATTGTCCTGAAACAAAACGTCAACTACTTGTTTTTTTTCCCTAGTTCCTCCACAAGAATAATTTTGACCTCGAGTAGATTAAGACAACCAAAACTATAGTTGAGTAAAAAATGGAACACTGGTTGAAGCGATGCTGTCTCAAGAAGTAGGTTGTGCCACCGAAGGAAGGAAGATCTTTACAGCAATAGACCTCATGAATAATTTCAAGAGATGTGCTTTTAACGATTCAATAGGAAACTGGTAGTTACGTTTAACATGAATCATTTTACAATCATCTAACAGTCGATGGCATTTGGACATCGTTATAGCAGCAATGGTTGCACCTCCCCTGCTTTCTGAATCCAAAATTGGCGTTTTGAAGATGCCGACATAAAGTGCAAGCTGTCTATGGGAGCATGAACCGAGCACTCAGGCACAAAAAGGCTACATCTTTCCCCATGGCTTGCAACCTTTGCCATGGACCTTAATGCTTGATGACGTCGCCAAAAGGGAGTTTGTGCTTCAAACAGAGACCCAGGAAAGCAAATCATCAATCTCCTCTTGGAGTTCGTTCTTTCTCTTGGATTAAAGTTTGCTTTGGTTGCCAATGGCATCAAATATAGCTTTCAGCAGCTAGAACCCAGGTCTTTCAAGGAAAGGAGCCAGATCTAAAATCAAAGGTTCTCGTAAAGTGACTTCAATGCCATTGTATGAGACTCCGGAGGTGAAGGGGGCTCGGGATCGCGCCTGTGACCCCATCCGAGCAAAGATCACCAAAGTGACCGACGGGGGATTTAGGGAGGGGGAGGCGGAGCGATCAAGTGTGCTACGGCGGAGGTGAAGGGGGCTCGGGATCAGCAGCTGTGACCCCATCTGAGCAGCAGCACCAGCGACCGACGGGGGATTTGGGGGAGGCAGAGGCGGTCGGGCGTGCTACGGCGAAGGCGAACGAGGCTTGAGACCCAGTAGCTGCGACCCCATCTGAGCACAGCACCAGCAACCGACGGGGGCTTTGGGGGAGGGGAGGCGGAAGCGGAAGCGGTCGGGCGTGTTGAAGAAAGAGAGCATGCGTCTCCCTTTTCTCTTCTCGACTTAGACTAGATGAATGAGAAGGCCAAAAAAAACACTTGAAAATTGAAAAGAGGAGAGAGGTTTTTGAGCGGCAAGAGCATTTATTATTTGCTTCGTCAGTCCCTTTTCTATTGGCAGCAGAGGAGAGAGAAAAGGAAATCCTCCACTTTCCTATTTTCCAGCCAGTCCAAGTCCAAGGACACGTGTCGACCTGTCAATGGAACCACTTAAGCTTGCGCATGCCACGTAGGACGATGACCTGGTGATTTCGAACCACTGAATATTTTCTCACCAGAGAAGTACATTCTGATTGTACTTGAACTTGAACAGTAGGCAAAGCTAAGGTTTCGGCCGCTTCGACCGATCCAAGCCAAGATGGAGTTTGCGAAGCCATGGGTGGAGTGGGACTTTGAAGGGGCTTATTTGACGAAGCTAGGATTCTGCTCCATATGGTTCGACTGTATCGTGTGCTCCATGACTGATGTTTCTTTCGGGTTCAAGGAGAACTATTCCCCTATTTCATACATTGCGAGCTTTACGACAAGATGATCCATCGTCCACTCATCTGTTTATTCTAGTTGCAGAAGCCCTATCAATCTTAATCATAGGTTTGGCTCAATGGAATAAAATTGACCTTGGAACTTGATCTTCTTCCTTGAGAGATCTAACAGAGAATGTTAGGAGCTATTGAACATTTTGAATCAATATTGCCATGTATCTGTGCAAGCAATTAACCTAAAAAAATCTGTTCTCTTGAGTGAGGGGTTAAGACACTAGGAGTGCCATAACTTTCGTACGGCGCTCATTTTGGTGCTAAAACTTTTTTTTCGCTCACTTGAATGCCACATTGGAGTGAAATCGTTCAGTTAAGTGCCACTTCCGGTCAAAAATTGTTCAGTTAAGTGCCAAAATGCATACGTGGAATTTTTTAATGATTTTTCTTCTTTTTTTTTAATAAATTTTGAGGCCGACGTGGACTTTTCAAGCAAAACGACACCGTTTCTACTCTTTTTAAAAAAAAATTCAATTTTTTTTTTGCTTTTTTTGTTTTTTTTTGTTAGGGCCGGCGAGGGCCACCGGTGACCCTCACCGGCCTTAAAGAAAAAAAAAAAAAAATTCAAAAAAATTCAAAAAAAATTAAAAAATATATTAAAATATTGTTCACCGGCGTCACGTCAGCTTTTCCGATGGCCACGTCAGAATTGGCACTCAAGTGAACGTTTTTTAAAACTTGTGGCACTCAAGTGAGCGAAAAAAAAGTTTTGGCACCAAAGTGAGCACTATAAGAAAGTTATGGCACTCCTAGTGTACTTACCCCCTTGAGTGAAGCTTGTCCAGAGGTTGTTAGATAAATGTTGTAGAAACTCTCAGAGTTCCGCTTTTACAAAGTGGCGGAAGATATTAGGAGTGCCATCTGAATGGGGAAGACTCAGAAAAGAAGTTTTCTCATGAATTAGGGTGATAGATGAAGGCCTTGGTTCATCGGTTCCTTGGGGGCAGCCATGTGCACCAGTGTATAAAAAGACTTTTGAAATTTGGCCCTTCAATCAAATAGAAAAATTCAATGTACAAAGTAAGGAAAAAGACATAAATGATCAATGAATTTTGATCAAATATGTAATGTCATCTTTGAACTTTTAATTTAGGGATGTGTATTAAAAGTCATAAAACTTATAAAAAAAATATAATTGACTCTTAAAGCTTTTAAAAAGTGCAATGAAGTTCTAAAAATTTGTCATAAAAGTGCGATCAAGTCATAAAAATTTTATAAAATACAATTAAGTTATAAAATTTGTCAAGTTGGTTTAATCAAGTTCTTTTGTTTATTGCACCTATGAAAATTTTAGAACTCGATTGTACTTTCGTGACAAATTTTAGAACTTGATTGCACTTTTGAAAATTTTGGGACTCAATTGTATTTTCTTCACAAGTTTTAAAACTTCATTGCATTTTTTGAAAGTTTTAAAATGTAATTACACTTTCATGACAAGTTTTAGGACTTTCAATATATTTATTCCTTTAATTTATTTAATGTGATCATTCAAGTTTAGTTCAATGTGCAATGTCTCCTTCAATTTTTAATGCGCTTCTTTACTTTTGGCAAATATTCAATCTAATTCTCAAATTATATGAAAATATTCAATTTTATCTTTCCATTAATTCAAGTTCACAGAATTTACCGATCTAACTTCTAATATGGTACGTTTGAACTGTTAACAAAAAACATTAGACGTGGATTATTCAGGTAAGATAATCAACTCAAATTACAATATAATAATCCTTTTACTTTTTTTAAATTTTGTTTAGTAATCGACAGGTAACTTTATTTTTTTGCCCACTGCTTGAAGTTATCGGATTATAAACCAAATTAGCAAATTTCATTAACTTGAATTAATATGAGGATAAAATGTATGTTCTTATATAGTTTATGACTAGATTGAACATTTATTAAAAGTTGAGACTGCACTGAATAAACTAAAAGTTCAGGGTGACATTATGTATTGGGTTAAAATTTAGAGATCATTTATATAATTTTTTTTTAAATGTGACTATATGTTAAGAATCTATGTAGTGTTCTATGGCAACTGAAGACATAACCAAAGATTAAGTTTTTCCTACATACTATTTTAGAATGCGTCACCAACGAAAGAGATTTACTGTTTAAAGATGTCGCCAATCTGTACTCCTCCTTTTAGTCAATGAGAGCTGAGGGTACCATTAAAAAAGAAGAAGCTCTTCCAAACTTGTAAAATCTTGTGTTAATGCTTAGTGTCCCTCGTTTCCTGTTTATTATAAATTGATAACTCTATTTTTAATAGAGTATTCTTGCTTATTTAGACTTGATATTTGCTAAATTTTGAGGAATTTTTGGGTGAATTTAATTGCTACTCACGTAATTTTATTTTGTATGAAATATTTTCGATCTTCCAAAATATTGCAATATCTTTCGAATATTTCATCTTGAAGAAAAAGGCAGCCCAAATAAGATATTTGGAGAATTTGACCATGATTGAAGATAAGGTTCAAAGAAAATCAAGGAGGAATCTTTTGATTTCCTAATAGGAGTCGACTTAGGGCAGATTTTTGGAGGCTATATAAACTTTTGTGGCCGAGAAAAAGAGAGAATCCTTGGAGCCACAATCTTTACAGAAAAATTTGAGTTTTCTTAGTTAGATTTTGTTCTTCTATTTTAGTAGAGTTGGCGTGTCAAGGAGAGAAGGAGGAGACAAACCCGAAGCTCTCCTTATTTCTCAATTCGGTGAATTTGTTTTTATTTAGTATTATATTTTCTTTAATTATTGTCGGTTTAATTTTTACTATGTTCTAAATTTCTTTTGTTAGAGCTACAATGGATCTTAATCATGATTGATTAATTTTCAAAGACTTTCATGCAATAGAATTATTTTGATCGTGTCGTTCTTTATCATGATCTTAATGCTTTTAGAAGTCTGGCCAACTTTTGAATAATTTTTGACGTATGCATGATACCGGGTAGAGATTGTGTGCATGCGCAATAGTGATATTGAACCATAAATTAAATCTAGGTCAAGGTACACTAGGTTATTTATGTGGGTGCGGTAGTAGATCTAGGTTGGGACTACTTAGATTGAATCCGGGAATTTCCACAAGAACTTAATGTTTTTAGGTAGTTTAAATTCACCTAAGGTTAGTGTGGGTTAACATACCTAATTAGGGATTATTAGACCGAGGTCGGCTTTTAATTCATCTTAGGGAAATTTCGCCAATACAATTAGAAATTAAATTGTTGCATGAAAAGTTAAGAAAATTAATTATGAATGATTAAGTGAAGTTGGATGCTCTAACACTTTGTGATCTTGATAATTATTAATTCTCAGTTTGCTTTAGATTATTTTTACTTTACAATTTTAATTAGCTTTTAATTTTTTAAGTTTTGACTTTTTCTATATTTTAGTATTTTAATTGGTTTAGTTTACTTTTTACTCGTTTTTTTGATTTGGTTAGCTAAATTTTTGAATTGATCACTTTCAGTAAGTAATTGGATAAAATAAAAAAAAACAATCCCTGTGGGAACGATACTCACTCATCACTTTATTACTTGTTAATATTGTATACTTGCAATTCACCTTTATTATGGAGGATTTTGATGTATGTCGAACATCACCATGAGTGTTATAGAACGAGAAAGGACGATTTATCTCATCTTATATTATGGTGAAATTAAGAGCGCAGGAAGAAGAGAAGGAAGAAGACCTCCGTAGACGCGACATGGATAGCCCCAGAAAGGCCAGAAGCGAGCCTCCGTTGAAGGAGGCGGTGGTCGAGACTTCGCCAGAGAGATCCTTTCTTGGTCATTCTCTCTCTCTCCCATCCACGCCCAAGACCGGAGCCGCCGTGATGGCCGCAGATCCGATCCGCCGGCCGCCGCCGCCGCCTCCGCCCCCTCCGCCGCCGTCGCTGTAGCCGCCGCCGCAGCCGCCGCTCCTCTTCCACGTCTCCCGGAAGCGGACGTGGGCCCCTTCGACTCCGCCGAGGAAGCAGCTCGCGCCTACGACGCGGCCGACCTCTCCCGACGCGGCTCCAAGGGAAGATCAACTTCCCCCTCGAACCGCTCACCGGCTTGCCCCAGGCCGCTTGCCATCCTTCTCGTTCTGATTCTGCAACGAAGTACTCAGTAGATGCAGCAGCGTGTAGAGGAGAGGGCACCTCGGGTAACGACTACTGCGATGTGTACCTGAGTTACAGAGGAGCCGACACTGGCTCTGAATTCGTTGACTGCCTGTGCCAGAGCTTGGTTGATGCCGGAATCCGCGTCTCCAAAGACGAAAGAAAACCCCGACACGGCAGTAAAACTGGTAAGCACATTTTGAGGGCAATCGACAGCGCCAAAATCTACATCCCCATCTTTTCCAGAGGCTACGCTTACAGTGCGGGTGTCTCCGGGACCTTGCAGCAGTGGTGGAGAGCAAGGTGAAATCGGGTGGTGGGAAAACGATCATCCCCATATTCTACGACGTGAAACCTCGTGATGTTAGGCTTGAAACCCCTCTGTACCGCGAGGCCATAGTGAAGCTCACAGAGAGCTTCAAGTCCGAGAAAGTAAAAGAGTGGGCAGATGCTCTTAAAGAGGTTGCTTCATTACGTGGGTGGGACACGAGATATAGCAGGTGAAAGGCCCAGATTTTATTACAGTAGGGATTGCAACTCATAAATCATTTTCTAGAATAGCCAAGCTAAACTCCAATAGAACAAACTGATTACTTTGTTTTTGATGTTGCACTTTAAGTAGAAATAAACTTCAAGTAGTTGTTCCGTAGTTCAATAGGAGTGGTTATTGCTTTGTCAGATAGTATCAGCCCAAATGTTAAACTTGTGCCCTTTCTTTTCTAACTGAAACGGCTTACTTCTGTGGCAGCCTGCCTCACATTATCAGAGAAGTCAGAGGATACATTGTCAAGCTGAAGGTAAACTGTGTGCATGTGAATAAACTTATGTGTAACTCCCGTTTCTAATTGTCAGTATTTGATCATGGAAACTGCTCAAGTATCTTTCCTGGGTAGGAGAATGAGTGAGATGTAAGGCTATTTACACAAGTCCTATATCTAGGAGCATGCATGGCATGTCAAACAACCTTACCTTAGAGGTCCGGTTATGGAAGTAATCAGTTGTGATTTTTGATGATTTTTGTATTTCCAGAGTGATTGGGATAATATTGCAAACGGAGTATAATCATCCGGAGGCTGATTACATTCCATTTAATCCTATATCCTAGCTTCTTGAACGGTTGAATTGTTGTATCAATATAGGTGGGATCATTTACTTGGTTATGACTGGTGGCTTTTCTGTATTGTTTCTGAATTGCAGCCAGAAATAAAAGGAAAATTAAATGCAATAATTACGGTTTTTTCATTTCCTGCAGCAACTTTCTTGTTTGCAATCTATTTGCCCTTGTAGGAGGGTCGAAAGAACGATGAAGCAAAAGAACCAGTGTTACCTATTGGCAAACAAGTGAAGGACCTGGATGACATGGAGGACATGGATGACAAGGCGGATATCCTTTATCGAATCTATGTAGGACTATTCACACTAGTTCTATATATAGGAATATGCATGGCATGGCAAACAACCTTACCGTAGTGGTTCAGTTATGGAAGTAATCAGTCGTGATTTTGATGATTTTTGTATCTGTAGAGTGATTGGTTAATATTGCAAATGGAGTATAATCATCCAAAGGTTGATTACATTCCATTTAATGCTATATCCTAACTTGTTGAACGGTCGAAGTGTTGTATCAACATAGGTGGGATCATTTACTTGGATATGACTGGTGGCTTTTCTGTATTGTTTCTGAAGTGCAGCAAGAAATAAAAGGAAAATTAAATCCAATCGTTACAATTTTTCATTTCCTGCAGCAGCTTTTTTGTTTACAATTTATTTGCTCTTGTAGGAGCTTCCAGAGGAGGATGAAGCCAAAAAACAAGCGGAGGACAAGGTGGACTTACTTGATTCAGTCTTCAGTGATGTAAGACTATTCCCACTAGTCCTATATCTAGGAGTATGCATGGCATGGCAAACAACCTTACCTTAGAGGTCCAGTTATGGAAGTAATCAGTTGTGATTTTTGATGATTTTTGTATTTCCAGAGTGATTGGGATAATATTGCAAATGGAGTATAATTATCCGAAGTTTGATTACATTCCATTTAATGCTATATCCTAACTTGTTGAACGGTCGAATTGTTGTATCAATATAGGTGGGATCATTTACTTGGTTATGACTGGTGGCTTTTCTGTATTGTTTTTGAATTGCAGCAAGAAATAAAAGGAAAATTAAATGCAATAATTACGGTTTTTTCATTTCCTGCAGCAACTTTCTTGTTTACAATCTATTTGCCCTTGTAGGAGGTTCGAAAGAACGATGAAGCAAAAGAACCAGTGTTACCTATTGGCAAACAAGTGAAGGACCTGGATGACATGGAGGACATGGATGACAAGGCGGACATCCTTTATCAAATCTTTGTAGGACTATTCACACTAGTTCTATATATAGGAATATGCATGGCATGGCAAACAACCTTACCGTAGTGGTTCAGTTATGGAAGTAATCAGTCGTGATTTTGATGATTTTTGTATCTGTAGAGTGATTGGTTAATATTGCAAATGGAGTATAATCATCCAAAGGTTGATTACATTCCATTTAATGCTATATCCTAACTTGTTGAACGGTCGAAGTGTTGTCAACATAGGTGGGATCATTTACTTGGATATGACTGGTGGCTTTTCTGTATTGTTTCTGAAGTGCAGCAAGAAATAAAAGGAAAATTGAATCCAATATTTACACTTTTTCATTTCCCGCAGCAGCTTTCTTGTTTACAATTTATTTGCTCTTGTAGGAGGGTCCAGGGGATGATGAAGCAAACAAACAAGTGGAGGACATATGGGACTTCCTTGATTCAGCCTTCAGTGATGTAAGACTATTCCCACTAGTCCTATATCTAGGAGTATGCATGGCATGGCAAACAACCTTACCTTAGAGGTCCAGTTACGGAACTGATTTTGGATGATTTTTGTATCTCTAGAGTAATTGGGATACTATTGCAAATGGAGTATAATTATCTGAAGGTTGATTACATTCCATTTAATGCTATATCCTAGCTTGTTGAACGGTTGAAGTGGGATCATTTACTTGGTTGTGACTGGTGGCTTTTCTGCATTGTTTCTAAGTGCAGAAAGAAATAAAAGGAAAATTAAATCCAATTGTTACGGTTTTTTCATTTCCTGCGGCAACTTTCTTGTTTACAATCTATTTGCCCTTGTAGGAGGTTCGAAAGAACGATGAAGCAAAAGAACCAGTGTTACCTATTGGCAAACAAGTGAAGGACCTGGATGACATGGAGGACATGGATGACAAGGCGGACATCCTTTATCGAATCTTTGTAGGACTATTCACACTAGTTCTATATATAGGAATATGCATGGCATGGCAAACAACCTTACCGTAGTGGTTCAGTTATGGAAGTAATCAGTCGTGATTTTGATGATTTTTGTATCTGTAGAGTGATTGGTTAATATTGCAAATGGAGTATAATCATCCAAAGGTTGATTACATTCCATTTAATGCTATATCCTAACTTGTTGAACGGTCAAATTGTTGGATCAACATAGGTGGGATCATTTACTTGGATATGACTGGTGGCTTTTCTGTGTTGTTTCTGAAGTGCAGCAAGAAATATAAGGAAAATTAAATCCAATTGTTACACTTTTTCATTTCCTGCAGCAGCTTTTTTGTTTACAATTTATTTGCTCTTGTAGGAGGTTCCAGAGGAGGATGAAGCAAAAAAACAAGCGGAGGACAAGGTGGACTTACTCGATTTAGATTTCATTGATGTAAGACTATTCACACTAGTCCTATATTTAGGAGTATGCATGGCATGGTAAACAACTTTCCCTTAGAGGTCTAGCTATGGAAGTAATCAGTCATGATTTTTGATGATTTTTGTATCTCCAGAGTGATTGGGATAATATTGCAAATGGAGTATGAATCATCTGAAGGTTGATTACATTCCATTTAATGCTAATATCCTAGCTTGTTGAACTGTTGAAGTGTTGTATCAACATAGGTGGGGTCATTTACTTGGATATGACTGGTGGCTTTTCTGTGTTGTTTCTGAAGTGCAGCAGAAGATATAATAAATTAAGTCCAATAGTTATACTTTCTCCATTTCGCAGCAGCTGTTCTTGTTTAAAATTTATTTGCTCTTGTAGGAGGTTCGGATGAAAGATGGAGCAAATGAAACAGTGGTGCTCATTGGCAACTCACATAGGAAGAGCCCACATGTCTCTATTGAAGATCTTGTTGACAAACAAGTGGAGGACATGATGGACTTACTTGATTTAGAAGTCAGTGATGTACGAATAGTTGGAATTTGGGGGAAGGGTGGGGTTGGCAAGACGACTCTTGCCAAGCTCATCTATGAGCAAATTTCCTCTCAGTTCGACTGTTGTAGTTTCCTTGCAGATATTGCAGAAACAACAAAACAACTTGGAGGTGTTCGGATTTTGCAACGCAAGTTGATGTCTGATATCCTAAAGCAAGAATACGAGGTTGATCATGTTGCAAAAGGAATCAATTTTTTTAAAGAAATATTACGGAATATGAAAGTCCTAATTGTTCTTGATGATGTGGAGGTACAGTTGCATCTCCATGAAATTCTTGGAGAAAAGCTTGATTGGTTTGGTTATGGAAGTAGGATAATTGTCACCACTAGTATCAAATCTGTTCTTCCAAAGTTCATATCTCGAGGGTTGGCTCATGTTTATGAAATCAACATGATGAATAATGATCAAGCTCTTGAGCTTTTCAGAAAGCATGCACTGCGAAGAAATCTTCCAATTCCTGGTTTTGATGAAATTGCAAAAGATATAATCAACTCTGTGAATGGGATCCCATTACTTATCAATGTAATTGGTTCACTCTTGTCCAGAAAATTAGTAGAAGAATTGATTGCAAGAAAGGAGCCAATTTTGCAATTTGGCCTGGATATTGAAAAGATTTTGATGGTTAGTTATGAAGAATTGAGCAAAGAGCAAAGAGAGATATTTCTTGATATTGCATGCCTCCCTGCTGATGTGGATTATCGAATTGCTTCATTTATGTGGCATAATCCCCATTTTCCGCCCTCTGATGGAATTGATGCACTCCATGTCATGTCCCTGGTAAAAATTGGAGAAAATAATGAACTAGGGATGCACAGGCTGTTAAGGGAGTTTGGCCAACAAATTATACAGAAAGAGGATGATCTAGATCCAGGAAGGTGAGGCAGGTTATGCAATTTGGAATTAGCCTGGATTCCAGAGGAGGTGCAGGTACAGTATGTTGTGTGATTCTATAGTGGAATGCATGCCCTACCCTGTTCTTCAGCCTTGTAGTGTTGAGAGATTATCCGATTTCTTTGACTTTGACTTATTTATCTCTTTTCCATTTTTCCACCTAATACTTTCTCCATTATAGGGGACAGAATGCCTCAACTTTGTTGCTGAAGATTTTAAGAGCATGCCAAACATAAGATTTCTTATCTTGGATTGTGCAAAAGTTGTTGGTGATTTTGCCAATGTTTTTCCAAATTTGAAGTGGCTCCAATGGCAAGGATGCACCAGAGATTTTAAAGCTACTAATTTTCATGTTGAGAAATTAGTCATTCTTGATCTTTCATGGAGCAAAGTCACTGAAGACTGGGGAGGTTGGAGAGAAATCAAGGTAGATTAATCTTTGTTTATTTCATTGTAAAACTGTTTTCCTGATGAGAAAGATTTCATCAGAAAGCTTTTCATGAAAACTGATTTAAGATTTGACACATTCCGGCATTTGGCATGTACAGAACTGAATATTATTCTTGAAATACTTAAGGAAATAATTTGTTGCCTGCAAACAACAATTAAAGGGTGTTTGGACGATGGTGGTGGTGGAATCTTAGGTTGAGTTAGTTAAGGGAAATAATTTTCTGGTTTTTGAAAGGGTAAGTCATTCTTCAAAATCTAAATGAGCATCTTTTTTTTACTATGGAAACATTTTCCAATTGCTTATTACCCTATGCCGTGATTGGAAGATTAGTTTTCAAAAAACGTTTTTCTGCAAAACAAACAGAACCTTAGACTTTATTTGCTTCAGAGATTTGTTCAGTGTATGAATTAATCTTTCTGGGATATTTTTGCAGATGCCACAGTTGAAAGTCTTGAATCTTACAGGTTGTGCTGACCTATTGATAAGCCCTGACTTGTCCTCTTTCCCAGACTTGGAGATATTGATTCTAGAGTGATGTTCTCAACTAATGAAGTTAGATCCTTCCATCCGTCATCTAAAATGCTTAACTTCCTTAAATTTGAGGTTCTGCAATGAACTCAATATGTTGCCAATTGAATTGGGTCACCTGAAAGCTCTTAAGGAGCTCCTTATTGATGGGACTTCGGTACAAGAAATTCCTGTGTCAATGGGTTACATGGAGCAACTTGAGATTTTTAGTGCCTCCAACTGTCTCCAATTAAGTCACCTGCCTGATTCACTTTCTGGCTTGACAGCTCTTTCAGTACTCTTGCTAGAAAATGCAAAAATTACTCGAATCCCTGACTCAGTTGGAAAGCTGGTGAAAATTCAAGACTTGTCTCTAAAGGATTGTCGTTGGATAGAAAGACTTCCGGATTCAATTCGCAATTTGGAAAGGTTAGAGCAGTTGGATATAACAGGGACAGGCATATCTAAATTGCCCAATTCAATTACTTGCTTGAGGCATTTAAAAGTGTTGAAAATGGATTCTTGTTCCATTAGAGAATTGCCTAGAGAAATTGGAAATCTTGCCAACCTTGAAGAGTTACATGCTTCCCACTGTAGGAGTTTGAAGGGAGCCATTCCCACTGCTATTAAGAATCTAGATCGTCTGAGGATACTGAGATTGGGACATTCCAGTATTTCTGGCCTACCTTCGGAAATTATAAGTCTTTCTTGTCTTCAGACTCTTGATTTACTTTGGTGCAACAAGATTCAAGCACTGCCAGAGCTTCCCTCCAGTTTAACTTGTCTGCGTGTGAGTTCTGAAAGGATGAAAGCCTTGCCAGATCTTAAGGATTTGGTGAAGTTGGAGGAGATATGCCTGGGTGATACAGATCCTAAGGAGCTCATATGTACCTCAAAATGGAAGAAGCCAAGATATAGTTTGAGAGATCCCTTGGTTGTGTCTGTAGGACTTCCAAAACTGAAGATATTAGAGTTGTCTCATGCTAAAATCATTAGCCTTTCATTTAGGCATGATTCGCTCTCATGTACAAATCTTAAGAAACTAGTTCTCTCTGGTATAAATCTTCAAAAAGTGTTGGAACTTCCCGCGTCATTGTCTGTTTTATCTATTCAACGTTGTTTTTCTTTGAAAAGATTGCCAGCGGTTGGCCATTCGAGGACACTATCAGAAACAAATCTCATCCAATCAGCAGTAGAAGAGATCAAGGGGCTTGAAGGACTAATTGCTCTGGAGGTCCTGAATATAACGCACTGTGAAATACGTAATCTCAATGGGCTTGGCCAGTTAAGAGAGTTACGAAGTTTGATTTTGTCAGACTGTGATTCACTTGATAAATTACCCGATATATCAAACTTGAAGATGTTGAATGTCCTAGAAGTCCAAAGATGCAAGATCCATGATATTGAAGGCCTCATGGAGTTAACCTCCTTGGAAGTGCTGCATGTTAGTGAATGCAAGGCAGAAAACACACAGCAAGTACAGGATGCATTAAAGCTCGTGATGGCACGATCAATAAACTCTTGATGTTCTGTGCTCCTGGAGTGTTCATTCTATAATTCAGATGGCTCTTCAGACACAATCAAAAGCATACAGCTGTGGGGGGCAACATCATTGAAGCCCAAACTGAAGTTGAGTTGGCAAACTGGCACCACAATTGCAGGAATTGCAATTTGAAATGTGGCACCAGAAGGCTTTCGAGTCCTCCATCTATCAAAAGTGAACCAAGTGCCATAAACAAGCACCCTTGCTCGACCTCACAGGTCATCAAATCCTTCCTGTACCTTTTTGTCTCACCAATCCATCTTTTCATCTAATTTCTCTCTTTTGACTGGTGACTAAGTTGTTTCCTGTAAATTCAGAATCATCCAACTACAAAGAGATCTGGAAAATCAGAGGCTCTGCAAGGCATTTTCTTGTCTCAGAGGCATATCCAATTTTAAGACGGTATACATGAACATAATGTGGAGGCACAGTTGGTAGCTCTCACATGGGGACGGACACCCTTGCAGCTGGTTGTCATGTCATGTGCAGGAGATGTAGAGACAGATACTACGTTTAGGGCAAGACATGCTCAGGCAAGGTAATAATACCAAATGATTTCTTCCTTGAGTTTATCATCATAAATAGTTGTTGATAGTACCCAAAATTTATGATTTGATTGACTGTTAGAAACTCTCCTCTTTTTCAAGCTCAGTGAGTAGTTATGAAATGCACCCATTTTCCATGGTTCCTGTTACTCATTACTTGTGAAGAAAGATTTCTGAGCCTTGGATGTTTAATGGAGACTCTTCTTCATGGAATGATGTTGTTTCTTAGGTTAATAGTAATCTGAGAGGCAAAACTATTTAGATTTTAGTCTCTAAAATAGCCTAGAATTCGTGAGTTGACTACATTTGGAGAACCAGAAACCATAAGTTCATTCGTCCTGGTACTCACATTTGTAGTGAGAAAATTTCAATTGTGTTTTTGCTGATTAATTGCAAATGACACGCCCTGGGGAACTATCTAGGGTGTTTAGATAATAGATTACTAAGCCTAAATTGAGCTTGGGGTCTCTGAAATCCATACCAATTCGTAATTTAGATTCAGGTTTTTAGTATGTAAATGATTTTTTACCGAGGAATCACCACTAATTGATTTATGATGGGTTGATTAGATAGTTAGTGATTTCAAGGACTTGATTACGCTAAATTACTCCAATACCCTTTCGGTACCTTTTTTTATTTATTTTCATAAAACAAAATAACATGCAAGGTTGTTATGCAGGTACACAATCATTATTAAATACTCAATAAAACGAGACAACAAATAAATGGTAAGCATGGGATAATACACTTACCTTGATGCAACGCAAGTATCTGCAAGATTAGTTAGAAAATCATATTTATCAACTTAAATATGATTTCTAATTAACGTGTAATTCCACTCAAATCTCATTTTGGGTTTCTCTTATTTAAATGAAAACCAAGCTATATGTTATGCAATTTAACTAAATGTCATAATCCTAATGATGGACAATTTCTAATTAAATGGACCTAGCAATGCTTACTAAATGATATGCATTTTATGAACCTAATTCTATATGATATGCACATGATATTTTTATTTATTTTTATTAAAAATCACAATTAAAAATTACGAAAAATAAAAATCTATCTAAAGTGAGATATTATTTATTTTAAGTTAGAAAATAAATCCTCTCTCAATTTAGAAACTTATCTCAATAAGCAATTCAATTCAAAGATATTATCTAACATGCATCTTAATAACAATTAAAAAAATATAAACTATCTAATTCTATCTTGGAAACCAATTCTAATCTACGTGACGCAACGCAATCTTTTGTATTTTCAAGATAAGGAAAGAAGATAATCACTAAATCACTCGACATCATATATCACCAATCAATGCAAATAAAAAAATAATATTTAAGCGACTTGAAATTTCATAAATAAAATCAATTTGTCGATCTTAAGCCTTGAGGATCAAAGCATCAATTTTAAAAATTTCCGCAGAACTAATAATTCTCTCTAAGGCCTTCAAGGATTATATGCGGTTGCGAATTAAGAAACAAATCCTAATGGGTATTGCCTATGCACGGTATACATTGAATGATCAAATTAGGCAATAAAAATATCCCAAGTCAAGTTCGGATGAGATTTTACCTAATTTCGCAAATAATATTGCCAAATTTGAGCTCAATGGAATCGGCCCGATGGATGACCAGCGGTGGCTCGTGAAATTGGCTTGGGTCAGTAGATGACTCTCCGGTCGGCGCACGAGGAGAGACTCGTGCGGTGATGGCGTCAAGGACGGCTTGATGAAGTGTCCACAACTGCGATGAGTAATTGACAATAAGAACAAGGCCATACTATAAACGTTCTCAAACACCAGGGAATTTGCACACGGGGAAATTTCTGCACTAGGCAACAATTGATGTGTGTTGCTTGAGGTGGCATCATCATCAATGAGAAGCTACAACACGTCCGGATGTGCAGGAGACACCAAGGACAACACCAGGGACACAGCACGCCAGGAACGTGGGGGGTTGAACTGGGAATTAACGTCGTTGGTGCCAGGCTCGGGGAGAAGAAACGGATTGCCGGCAGTGCAGGAAATTCAGAGAACGTCATCGTTGGAGGGACTCGAAAAGAAACCACAACGGCACCGTCGTCGTGCAGGGTTCGCTAGGTTGAAGCAACGAACATCGGAACAAAGAAGCCCAATCTCAGCTGCAGGGACTCACCGCAGCAGGCGAGAATGATCGGATCTTTACGTCTCTTCTTCTCTGGACATTCACGGCCCTCTCTCTCACTTTCTCGTATGTATCTCTCAATGTATTCTGGGATTATGGTTGCCGTCCCTCGTCTGCGAAAGGTCCCTTTTATAGGGAGAGGGCTCGAACTATCAAGGAAAGAAAACAAATTTCGTTTCCTCCTGGACGCTTGGAATCTTCGTTGACAACACGCTATTTCTGGTCTTAAGATAGAAATATATTTACTTAATATTTGACCCATGCTGACCAATCCTCTCCGTGTCCTTTCTTTGTATAGAGATATCGAAAGAGATGATCTTGCAGACCTTCCTTCCTCATGAACAACAAATATTGTCAAAAGGATGTATTGCCAGAATAATGAGATGAAATATATGTCCTCACGTGAGATATTACCCTTTTGTCTCTTCCCTCTTTCAATTTATATTTTCCCTTTTCCTTTTGAACAAATATGGCACAAGACCTATTAATCCCTCATATAGCCGAATAATGTTGACATCTTTCTTTATTTGCCACGGGAACAAAATTGCTTGTCAAGTTTTATCGTAATAAACCAATTCTCCAACTTGGCAATCTCTATCCCCATGAAGAAAGTCCACATGCCGCTCACAAATAATTTCGGTCATGATAATATTCAACGGGCTAGGCTGAAAATTAGAATCTTGCGGGCTTAACCCGCTTAATTCAATTAAGCTCAAGTCCATCTGCCGTATCATCGACTATTGGAAAAGTAATACGAATCTTTTCCGAAATCTATCAATATTTCAACTCGTCATTCCTCCAAGTCGATTCGCGGCCATCAGATTAAAGCTCATATGCCATTGGTCCAATGCAATGCAATTAATTGGAAAATATAAACAAAATAATAATTGATTCTAAAACTATATGCTATGCAAATTAATTTCGATATTTTTATTTAGAGGTTAAAAATTAATATCTAATTTTCTATGTAATAAATGAATAATTGGATCGCCAAAATTTAGGTGTTAACAAAGGTATCAGAACGAAACCGAAAAACCGAACCAAACCGAAATTTTTCGTGCATTTTTGATTCGGTTCAGTTTCGGTTTGGATAACCAAAAAATAACCGTTATTTAGTTCGGTTCGAATTGAAATTCTCAACAAAAGTTGAATGCCTAACTTAAAATTTTTCTTCTTTCTCACCCATATTTTGTTAAGTTTCAATAAGCAAGGTAAAAGTAGGAAAACCAAAAAACCTTACTGAATTTAACCAAATCTGGTTTTCGATATGGGTCGGGTCGGATTTACACCCTATCGGTTCATTTCAGTTCTGATTTTAAATCGAGTCAAATTGAACCAGGGCAACTTCTGTGCAGCTTCAGCTTTTTGCGATGGTATGGGACATCGGAGCACAATTCTGTTGATCCTAGTCAGCTTCTCACCTTCAACATAATATGGCTTACCCCAGTCCAATCATTTCTGAGTGCCCGCTGTTTTTAGCAGAATCTTTTGTTGTGCATTTTAGGTCAATGGTTTATGTAATTCCATGTGGAGATAGAACTTTCGGGTAGGTTTTAATAGAGAGAGAAAGAGCCGCGACATCATAAAATATGGCCAATTTAATGGAAAATGTGGTCCTTGAAGTTTATTTATTTCAAATCCATACTGATGGGTACAAAAAAAAGTCTTAAATTTATTGTATTGATATTTGAACCAATTTAGTCGTAAATTTTTTCACATTGATATCGATTTAGTCCATCTAGGCAATTTAGGTTAGAAATTGATGACTTGGACACCTGTAGTCCTCTATGATATGGCCTGCACTAACCTAGATATTTTTAATAAACTTTTTTATTTTTTCTTTTCTTTTTCTTTCCCTATTTCTACCGGTGGTCAGCACAAGCCATGACCAACGAGGCCTCGCCCAGGCAAGGTTGGCTCTTGCTGGCCATGGCCTGTGTGGGCTGTTGAGAAAAAATTCCTAAAGTAATTTTGAAGATTGACAAAACTTTTCCATAATAAAGATTTTGATTTTGATGATGAGTATTTTTTAGGTGGAAAGTATGATGCAATTAGATATTATCAATCGGAACCAAAGTTGTGACCATAATCATTTCATTTCGTGAATATTCATTCAAACAGCTAGGAAGGAGACAATATACTCATGCAACAACTAGTGGTATTAATTGGATTCCTTGCCTTATATAAGGAATTCCAAAGGAAATTATACCAAAATCTCTTTCGAAGATTTGGATTTCTTGGAACGTAGATTGAAAACGAAACGTTCTTTCCATATTGAAGTACTTGACTTATGGAAACCTAAACTGCTGTATGGGTGGCAGACTCTAAACGAAACTCTATTCTTGGTAACCTTGAAGCAATTAGATCTTCTAAGCAACATCTAGGCCAACGGGTAGATTGGCTGATTAATCTTTCGGAAATATGTCCAACGGTCAGTTTGGATAGGGAGGAATATAAAAGGAGATCTTAATGTTGAAGGGAGAAGAGCACAAGAGAACCAAAGCTTGCAATTCCAAAGTCTGAAGAGTATTTCCGATCAAATAAATTCGTCTCTTTGACCAAAATTGTGTAATCACTTCGAGATTGAGAGCGCGAGAGGATTTGTTCACACGTGCTTGAGTAGTCCCTATTCAAATCTTGTAACCTCTGGATGATTTGTATAATGGAATCCAGTCAATAGATTGTCGGCACAAGAGAGTTGACATAAATTTGCCAAAGCCGAACCACTATAATATTTTATATGCAATTTTCTATCCTTTACTCTCTTGATTTTATTTGTGATAGAATTAATTGCACACTTGTAAGATTTGACCACTACAAATTTTGTCATCAGATGTTGTCCTTTTCAAATATTAGTTTTAAATTTTTTTAAATTCCGTAATATCACTTATTCAACCTCCTCTAAGTGATTGTTCTAGCGATAACAATTGGTACTAGAGTTTGGTTGCTCTTTATTTCTAAAGTGCCTTATAACTTATGAGCTAATGATTTATCATGGCTAATAATATTGCACGAGGACTTATAGAAGGACAAAGTGACACAAGGCCTCTATACTTTGACGGAAAGGACTACAATATCTAGAAGAACAAAACAAAGGCATTCATTAGATCTAAGGATACCTTGAAGTGGGACGTTGTTCTGAGAGGAATAAGGTCTGAAGCTTCATCGTCCAAAAAGGAGGAAGAGGACAAAAAGCTTAAAGTGGTAGCTTTGACTGATATTGAAATTACTAAAAGAGAAGCTTTAAATGCTAAAGCTATTTCCTCTTTACACTATGCATTATCTCCCACTGAGTATAACCGCATTTCTTCATGTGAAACAGCTAAGGAGATTTGTGACAGGTTGCACGTGACATTTGAAGGAACTGATCAAATAAAGGAGACAAAAATAAATGTTCTTCTTCAGCAAAACGAAGCCTTTAAGATGTAGCCAGAAGAACTCGTGACTAACATGTTTAGTAGATTTACTAACATTGTCAATGAGCTAGCATATCAAGGACAACTTGTGTTAGATTCCATGAAAGTGAGCAAGATACTTCAAGGATTGTCAAAGGAATGAAACAATATAAAGACGTCCATTGGAGAAACACAGAGAATCTCACCTCTTTTTGTAGATGAACTTATTGGAACACACCAATCTTATGAAGAGGAACGTCTGCACGATGAAGGAAACACTAAAAGCAAGAAAGCAATAGCTTTAAAATCTAACTTGAACTCTGATGACTCAGACTCTAAGGACGATGAAGAAGATGATCAAGAGACAACTCTCATGGTTAAAAAATTCCACAAGATGGCAAGGAAAGGAAAGAAGTTCAAAGGAAAAAAGCTTTGCAAATCATCTAAGCAAAAGAAAAACTTCAGCAATAGAGATGAAAATAGATATATGGTCTGCTTTGAATGCAAGAAGCGAATACACATTAAACTCAATTGTGCTTTTCTGAAGAGAAAGAAGAATAAGTATGAGAAAACCAAGAAAGCACTGAAGGCTAAAACATGGAGTGACACTAAATGCGAAGAAAGTGATGAAGAGTACGCTAACATATGTTTAATGGCAAATTCTTATTCTAAGGAAGAAATCGAGGTAAGTAATTTTCATAATCCCGAAAAAGTAGTCAATTATATAGATGAATTATATTATGATTACAAAATCGCACTTAACAAGATTTGTGATAGCTCAGGCGACGGTGCACGGGGTGGAGTCCCTGGACGTGTGCAGGGAGAGGCGCGTCTCTTCTCCCACATCACCTAGGGGGGAGTCTTGGGCTAGTTGATAAGCCTTGGGTTCTGTTTCTTGTGTAACGCATTTCACAGCAAAATGGTTTCCGTTGTGCTGCTCTGAAAACAAAGCCTTGAGGGGCCAGTAGGTGGGTGATGGCCATGGAGGTGGGTCCCGGCATGCCGCTGTGTCGCCAAAGAGGACAATATTGTGCTGGGCCCCTTTCCTCAGACAACACATTTTTGGGCGAAGCCTAGAGAACAAAGCTGTGCGGGCCTCAATCCAAAATAGACAATATTACACAGTGATAGGCCCGGGTCCTTATAAATGGTATTAGAGCCGACTCTCGACCGCATGTGGGGCCATATTGCGGACGTTGTGCTTGAAGGGGGGAGATTGTGACGACCCAGACGGCAGTGCGTGGGTCCTTACAAATGGTATTAGAGCCGACTCCCGACCCCATGTGGGGCCACATTGTGGACGCTGTGCTTGAAGGGGGGAGATTGTGACGACCTAGATGGCAGTGCGTGGGGCGAAGTCTCCGGACGTGTGTAGGGAGGGGTGCGTCTCTTCTCCCACATTGCCTAAAGGGGAGTTCTGGGCTTGTTGATAAAGCTTCGGTTTTGTATCCTGTGTAACGCGTTTGACAGCAGAATGGTTTTCGCTACGCTGCTATGAAAACAAAGCCTTGAGGGACCAGTAGGTGGGGGATGGCCATGGAGGTGGGTCCTGGCATGCCGCTGTGTCGCCAAAGAGGACAATATTGTGCTGGGCCCCTTTCCCCAGACAACGCGTTTTTGGGCAAAGCCCAAAGAACAAAGCCGTGCAGGCCTTGGCCCAAGGCGAACAATATTAAGGGTACGTTTGGTTCGGCTTTGGGGAAATGCATTTGGAGAAATGCAAATACCTTTAGGCTAAATGGGGTTTTCGAAATGCAAATACCGTTTGGTAAATTTTGCATTGTGAAATAATTTTAGCCTAAATACCGTTTGGTGATACTACATTTTGCTAAGGGACTTTTACAAAATTTTATTAAAAAAAATTATAAATATATATTTTTTAAAATCCATGTTTTGCCGCCGAAAGGCCCGCCCGAGGTCGCCCGGTATGACGACCCAAGCGACGGCCCGACCTCGGCGACGCCCTGGGTCGCGGACCACCTAAGGTCGCCGCCTCAGCGGTTGCGCGGTGGTCGCCCGGGTCGCGAACCCGGCGATGGCCGTCGCCTAGGTTGCCGGACCCGGGCGACCTCAGCAAGCCCTCCGGCGGTCGGATTTGGCCGGAGCTTGACCAATGGCCAAATCGGCCGCCGGAGGGTGGTCGATGGTCGTCGGCTCCGATGGCCATGCAGGGAAGATGCATTCCGAAAATGCAAGTTGCAAATGCACCTCCAGAGCTGCATTGAGCTAAGGGACTTTAAGGATACTCGGAGATGCAATTGCATCTTCCCAAAGTCCCCTAAAAAACTAAGCCAAACGGGTTTGCATTTTCCCAAGGGGCTTTCGGGGCTGAAAGCCCCTTGGGAATGCTGAACCAAACGGGCTCTATACAGTGATAGACTTGGGTCCTTACAAGATTCTGAATTGAAGAAGGAAAATTTGAGGTTAAGGCAACATGAGTGTTTTCAAAAAGAAAAGATTGAGTTTCTTAAAAAAAATCTTTCACAAACACAGGAAAATCACGATTCTGTCTTAAAAGAAAAAAGATCTTTTGAAAAAGGAAAATTCAAATATTACTCAAAGATTTTTAATTTGATAAAAAATCTTGGAATGTATTTTGTCAATCCAAATTCTTTAGCATAACAAGTCGAGACTTGTTGGCCAAAATTTCCTCAAATGTTCAATATGTGGCAATCCTGATCATTTGAGAATGATTGTCCTAAAAGTTGGAAACCAATTCGGAGAAACTTTTTAAATATGGCTGATCCCTCTTATCTAAAAGGACTCAAGCAAATATGGGTACCAAAGAAAGCTTGAATTTCTTCTGAAATTGTACATACCAAAGAAAAGGAAAAATGAGTGGTCCCAATATAGTGGTTGCTCAAGACACATGACCGGTGATCTAAGTAAGTTTGTTGAACTTACAAGATTTAATGGTGGAAGCGTATCCTTTGGAGGAAACAGGGAAGGAAAGATCATTAGCAAATGAACAATTGAGATTGGGAATTTGATTGTAAAAGATGTGTCCCTAGTCAAATGACTCAATTACAATTCGATCAACATTAGTCAGTTATGTGATGCTAGGTAAAAAATCTACTTTCAAGAGGACAAGTGCTTAGGAATAAGCGAAGATCAGAAGTAGTCCTTTACTGGAAGAAGACATGAAAACATATATTCATTGGACATGAAGTTTGATGATAATCGGTGTCTCATTTCATTCAAGGATGAATTAGATCTTTGGCACAAGAAACTTAGACACATCAATACAAAGCAGATATCAAAGCTTTCTTCGAAAAAACTAGTACTAGGTTTGCTAGAACTGAGATTCTAAAAGTTTGACCTATGCTAATATTGTGCCATTGGAAAGCAGGTAAGAAGTTCTTTTAAACCCATAAACTATGTTAGTACTAATTGTGTTTTGCAGCTGCTTCATATGGACATTTTTGGACCAACGAGAACTCAAAGTCTAGGAGGAAAAAGGTATTGTCTAATCATTGTCGATGACTTCACCAGATATACTTAAGTATTCTTTCTTGCATATGACTACAAGGCTTTTACTTGTTTTTCAAAGTTTGCAAAACATGTTTAAAACGAAAAAGGACACACATTTCTTCCATTAAAACAGATCATGGAGACAAGTTTGAAAACCAAGAATTTTCAGACTTTTGTGATGAAAAAGGTTTTGAATGTCGGTTTTCAACTCCCTATAAACTTGACCAAAATGGTGTAAAAGAGTTGGTCCTTGCAAGAAATGGAAAGAACTCTTCTTATTGAAAGTAAAGTTGCATCACATTTTTGGGTAGAAGCCATTTAAATAGCATGTCATATTATCAATTGTGTTTTTCTCGGACCTTCACTTGAAAAAACCACCTATGAACTTTTTAGAGGTAGAAAATCAAATATTTAATATTTTCTAGTGTTTGGTTGTAAATGTTTTATCTTGAAAAATGCTAACGGTCAACTTGGTAAGTTTGATGAAATATCAGATGAAGGAATTTTCCTAGAATATTCAATCACTAGTTAGGCATCAGAGTTTACAATAAAAGTTTTCGCATGGTGGAAGAATTGATCAATGTAAAGTTTGATGAAAGTCATCAAATATCTATTGAAGATTCTGATCACACTCTACTAGAACCTGTTCAACTACCAAAAGAAACTTAAGGAATTAGAGTGGAAGAAAACTTTAGACTCAGTAGAACAGACTGGAAAATCTAAAATTTCTAATGGTGGAGAGCCCTCAAAATCTAATGACAGATTCAACATAAATTGGAAGCACAAGTCCAACCACCCAAAAGACCTTAATATTGGAGATATCAACGACACGATCAGAACAAGATCAATGCTAAAGGATGTAAAGGATGCCGTCAGCACATTAGCACTTATTTAAGAAATTGAACATAAAAGTACTGAAGAAGCCTTGTTAGGTGAAAATTGGATCCAAGCAATGCAAGAAGAAGTTCATCAATTCAAAATAAATGAAGTATGGGAATTAGTTCCCAGATGAAAGGATCATCCCGTAGGAACCAAGTGGGTGTATAGGAACAAATTGCAAGATTAAGGATAAGTCACAAGAAACAAAGTAAGACTGGTTAAGAAAGGCTACTCACAAGAAGAATGAATTGATTACGATGAGACCTATGCACCAGTAGCAAGTTTAGAAGTTATCAGACTACTTGCTTATGCTTGTTTCCATGATTTTAGACTTTATTAGATGGACGTGAAAAATGTCTTCTTAAATAGCTAACTCAAAGAAAAGGTGTTTGTAGAACAACCTCCAGGCTTTGAAGATTCTAGAAAACCTGATCACATGTACAGATTGAAGAAGGCTTTGTATGGTTTGAAATAAGCTCCTTGAGCTTAGTACGAAAGACTGAACAACTTCCTTATCTAGAATGGTTTTCAAAAAGGTAATGTTGACACCACCCTTTTTATAAGGAGACAAGGTACGGAAATTCTATTAGTTTAAATTTATGTAGATGACATCATATTTGGATGTCTTGACAAAAATCTTTGCAAGAGTTATTTTAAGTTAATGTAGGATGAGATTGAGATGAGCATGATGGAAAAATTAAATTTCTTCCTTGGCTTGCAAAGAAAACAAATGAAAAAAAGGGACTTTCATCTTTTAAGAAAAATATGCAAAGGAGTCGGTAAAAAAATTTCACATGGAAAACTCAAAGAAAACTAAGACACCCATATCATATTCCTCAAAACTCAACAAAGATAAGAAAGGCAAAAAGGTTGATTAGAAGTTGTACAGAAGCATGATTGGCCCCTTGCTAGATCTTACTGCGTCAAGACCTGATATCCTTCTTAGTATTTGTATGTGTGTAAGATTTCAATTAGACCCTAAGGGGTCTTATTTATCTACAATAAAAAGGATTATTAAGTACATTAATACTCACTCCTCTCTTGGACTTTGGTATCCTAAGAGGTCAGAGTTTGTATTATCTGGATATTCTGATACAGATTTTGTAGGATGTAAGATAGATAGGAAAAACACTTTTGGAACTTGTCAAATGTTAGGCAACATGCTTATATCACGGTACTCTAAAAAGAAAACTATAGTAGCTTTGTCAATAGTTGAAGCGGAGTACGTAGCATTGGGAAGTTGTTGCACTCAAATCCTTTGGATGAACAATAGCTAAATAATTATGGTATCACAAACTTGAACAGACCAATCAAGTGTGACAATACAAGTGTCATTAATCTAACAAAGAACCCAATCTTACATTCCAAAGCCAAACATATTGAGACCAAGAACCATTTCATTCGAGATCATGTCAACAATGGTGAAGTAAATGTCCAATTTATTGATTCCAAAAATCAGTTGTCTGACATTTTTACAAAATCCCTTGAAAAGAAAGCATTCGACTTTATTTGTAATGAATCAGGGATTATTAATCCACTTCCTCAAAGTGTCTAAAACTGGTCTCTTCGGAAGGAAGAATATAAGATGATCTTATATAAAGATTAGTTACTGCAAATTCAAATTTTTGGCAGGTAAGAATATTCTTGGAAGCATATTAGGTATCATTCATTTTTACCTTGTTTAAATATTTTATTTTAAGAATTATTGTGCAAATAGTCTTTTGAAAGTTGTGTGAAAATTTATTTTGGAAACTGCTTTACAGTTATTCCTTAAAAATCAGATCAATTTTCAAATTTTTGGAAACTGCTCTATTGATGAACTCGTGACTATTTTTTTTTTTTTTGGTAAAGTAAGAGGTATATAACTTTCCAACCACCAAGTTGTACAGCACTAGAGACACTAGGCACCCACTAGACTCACCGCAACAAGTCAGGTGAGTAGGGCGGTACCCAGCTCAAGAGCAAAAGAAAACGAAAATACAAGCGACAACTACTATACAAGCCAAAAGCGGGTCAGTTGCCATCTCTAGCAAAGATAGTCGGATCAAGACCCTAACAACGTTGAATCCTTCTGTTGCTCGGCGTGTCCTCCACACAATTATACAACATAGCCTTGTCCTTAACTGCTTTGATAATGTGGGACTTCATTGATGGGATAACCAAGGTGCTACCATGGAAGATAATATTATTCCGAGTCTTTCAAATAACATAGCACAAGGTAGCAAAAGAGAATCTAGAAATCTCTTTGTGGAAGCCCTTGCCAGAGAGGGAAGCAATAGCCCAATCGAGGGTTTCCCTCCAAGTGCCATCCTGCCAAAGGATATTACATTTGCCTGCCCAAAAGAAAACCAGAGAACGCAATACCGGACACCCGAAAAACAAATGGTCAATGGAATCCGGCCCTGTACTACAAAAGACACAAGTCGCATCCAAGATCCTACCATATGACAATAGCAACCTTTGAGTAGGTAGGCGTTGCCTAGTGATTGCCTAGGAATCAATGACTTATCCCAAATAAACAAAGACCACGGGACTCTAGATGCTTGCCTCTTAATAGCCGCCCAAGCCGAGGCTATAGAGAACTTACCCGTGGGGTGCTCTAGCCAAATAAGCTTGTCTGGGACGAGGTGGAGGCTCGGCACCGGGTATTGCCACGATTGAATCGCCTGCAGGGTCTCCTGGCCAGCCTGTGTGAAAAGATCCGCTACCTTGGCCTGTTGAGGAAGTTCCGAGTGATAAATATATGAGTTTAAGAAGACTTCACTTAGAGGTCCTCTCGGATGCCATGGATCAAACCATAGTGAAATGGGGCATCCATCACCTACCCGCCGCCGAGCATGCCTTTGGAAACCACTCCTTAGCACAAGTAATTTTTTCAAAGTCCACGAGCATCTTGTTGGTGTTGTAGAAGCCCAAAAGTTCTTTCTCTTTAAATATGTGGCATGAATCCATTTGCACCACAATGATTCCTTATCGGTCAATAGAAGCCAAATATGCTTCAACATTGCCGTTTTATTGTATTCCTTAAGTTTACGCAAACCTAGACCTCCCTCATCCTTGGGTAGGCAAACCACTTCCCATGCGACTTTAGCTCCACTCGGTCCATGAACTCATGACCGTTCATTTCCCTTAAAATGACTATTTTTTTTTTTATAAATTTTCCTCTTCATTCTTCACTTGAGACATCTTAAAAACTCTCTCTGCAAATACACTCCCTACTCCCCGAAATCATTTGCTGCAAAAAATCTCTCGTCTCTTCATAAAAGATGAAAACTTTCTCCTTCATTCTTCACAATAGCCCTAAAATCTGCTAAAAATCAAAGCCCAGACCTTTAGCATTGCGAAGATCAAATCACATTGCAAGAATGCAATCTAGGGCAAGAGGAAGCACTGACCACTGCAAATTTTCTGACATATCCGACAACGTTGAAGGCATGGTTAGTAGACCAACCTCTTCTCAGTTGTTAAAGTTAAAATTTGCCATTACGTCTCTCAAAAGTCTGGGAAATAATAAGGAAGTGATTGCTAGTTTGTTGGCCAAGAATAGCTTTGAGAATGAGGAAGCACTGGAACTTATGTTCGCAAATCCTATTAGAAGCATTCTTTCGGTGAACATAGGTTATTCAAGCGATGTAAGCACTACCTCTAGGAAAGAGAAAGAGAAAGTAATAGAAACCTTTGTTTCTAAGAAAATATCATGATGATGGAGTAAGGGGTGACAATGATGAGGAGTTGTATGCAAACTTCAAGGGGAAGATGGCATGTTTGTTGGCTAAGGGAGATCGTGTTGGAAAATTAATCAGGTCCAAAGAACATCTGGAGTATATTAATTCCCTGATGCGTAGAGGAGTTATCAATCAAAGGATTGTGGATTTCAAATTTTTTGAATCCTCTAACTTCAAAATAAAACACTATTTCAATAAACTTCTGATGACTAATTTTTGTGTCAATGATTTTCCAACTTATCCAGCCTTAACTACTTATTTTTATTCCAATCTTTCATTTTACTCTCTTGATACAATTGAATTCACTATCTGTGATAAAGCTTATCTTCATCAAGCATGGGATTTAGCAAAAATTCTAGGAGTGAAGTATTCAGATTTTGAGCCCATTGATATTGATCTAGACTTTGCTTATGAGACAATCTCTGGAATTTCTGATTTCTCTAGGGATACAATGTCACATGTTTCTTACCATTAGTTTCCTCTGAAGCAAATTGTTCTTCATAAAATCATTATCAACTATCTTCAACTTAAAGGATCTTCAAAGACTGATGTTTCTCGATATGAAGCCAAGTTGATCCAGGCAATTCTAAATGACCATCCATTTTCTCTTGCATATTTGGTCATTCTTTAATGAATAGAACAGTACTAAAGAACAAAGGTCAGTTGCTTTCTAGCTCTTTAATTACAAAGATTTTTCAAGACATGAACATTGAGATTCCAAAAAGTTTGAGTTCAAAAAGGCTACCCTTGATGAGTATGGGAGAGAAAATGATGAGAAAGATGTGTTTCAAATTTTCTGATGAGGGATGGAAGGATAGGAAAAGGAGACAAGTGAAAGTTGATGTTGATGACAATATTCCACTACTTCCTTCACCACCCACAAAAAGAAGGAAGACCACTCCTTAGAAAGAAGGTCCTCAGGCATTCTTAGAAAGGCTGACTGAAGAATTCACTGTGGAGTAATAACTTAGGAGAGATTGAGAAATCTGATGAATATATGGACAACTTGATTGATGAGTATCAAGGTGATGAAAATGATGATGACGAAGGAAGGGAAAAGGTTGAGGAAGATGAAGGAATGGACACACTTGCTAATCAGTCCAAGTAAAAAGAAGCTGCTGATGCTCAACTTGCTGAACAGGACAAGGAAACACTTGCTGATGCTCCTTTGATTTAAGGAAATAAAAACACTTATGTTGATGTTCATCTTACAATGGAAAGCATTGAAGATCAAGACCCTATTCTTCAATAGGAAGATGCAATTATTGAGGAGGAATGCACAAATTAGGAAGTGCAGCAGCAACTTGATCCATCGGTAGATCCTGTCGAACCTTTGCATGATGATATACCAACAAATATTGTTGAAGTTCCTGTTGAAGTTGAAACAACTGTTGCTAATTTGGAAGTTCTTGTTAGAGCTGATGGCACACTTCCTCCAACTAGTGAGCATATTCAACCTGATATTGTGTCTAATCAGAACTTGCATGAGCAAGAAAGTAAAGAAATAGAGGACGCCACAATTCAGGGGGAGCTTGGGATTGAGGTAAATGCTTATAGTACAATTCACATAATTGATGACGCTGAAGATAGGATCTTTCTCAAAGCTTTGATTGATATCAAGGAGAAAATTTTTGTCATGGCTCAAGATATCAACAATCTCAAATTGCCATTTGGACATCAAATGTAGGAATTCCAGAAAGATAAGGACAGAAGGTTGAAGAAAATTGAGCACACTGTGTCCGATGTGCAGTATAATGTTCTGGTCCAACTCCCTCCAAGTGCCAAACCACCCTCTCCCATTCCAAACCCAGATCAATCATCTTCTTCCAAACAACTTTTCTGTGTGTAATTATATCTAAGTATGGATTGATTTTTGCTTGAATTTTTAGTGCGGTTTGTAATGTTTGCACTAGATCTTTTGGATTGGCTTGCGTATTTGGTTACACTATGGTATTATGGTCTACATATTGCGTGCTGCTAACAAAAAGGGGGAGAAGAATGCTTAGCAGAACTTATATTATTGTGACTAACAAGTTTTTCTACAGGATCTTTTTGGAAGACTCTGAGCACAAAGAATTGATGGGAATGGTTAAAGATTCCTTATCCCTTATCTTATTAAATTCAGAGTATTCTCTATGAGAATTTCACGCAAATTCTTTCTATTTAAATATTCTTATAGCTTGACTGCACATTATTTGAAATCTATTTGACTGCACATTATTTACAATATGATATAAATAGAGCCATTCGATTTCAAATACTTTAAATCTCTAAAGTTTTGCTTGGAAAGTTTTGTCATCATAAAAAAGGGGGAGATTATTGGAAACATTCCCAAAGTAATTCTAATGATGAGTATTTTCTAGATTGAAAGTTTGATGCGATCAAATGTTATTAAGTAGAACAAAAAATGTGGCTATAATCATTTCCTTCCATGAATATTTATTCAAATGGCTAGGAATGAGACAATATACTCATGCAATGACTAGTGGGGTTAATTAGATTCCTTGCCTTATATATAAAGAGTTCCAAAGGAAAGTATATCAAAATCTCTCTCGAAGATTTGGATTTCCTGACCATTAGACTAGAGAAGAAACGTTCTTTCCATACTAAAGTACTTGACTTATGAAAACTCAAACTGTTGTATGGGCAGCGGACTCTAAAGGAAACTTTATTCTCGGCAACCTTAAAGTAATAAGATCTTCTAAGCAACATCTAGGCCAACAAGTAGATTGATTGGATAATCCTTCAGAGATATGTCCAATGGTTAGCTTGGATAGGGAGGAATATAAAAGGAGGTCTTAATGCTGAAGGGAGAAGAGCACAAGAGAATCAAAGCTTGCAATTTCAAAGTCTGAAGAGTATTCCAATCAAATGGATTTGTCTCTGTGAGCAAAATTTTGTAATCACTTAGAAGTTGAGAGTGAGAGGATTTGTTCACATATGCATGAGTAGTCACTATTTAGACTTTTAACTTTTTATTGGTTTGTATAGTGGAATTCAACTAATAGACTGTTAGCACAGGAAGTAGGTTTGTCAAAGACGAACCACTATAATGTTTTGTGTGCAATTTTCTATCTGTTGCTCTCTTTGTTTTGTCTGTGATAGAATTAATTGCACACTAATAAGATCTGACCACTGCACATTATATCACCGGATATTATCCTTTTGAAATATTAGTTTTAAATTTTTCTAAATTCTGTAATATCACATATTTACCTTCCTCTAGGTGATCATTTTAATTGTAACATCGACCATTGTAAAAAAGTAGGGAAAGAAAAAAATTCAAAAAATTATCAAAAAATCATTGGCAATGTTTACATCAATGCTAACCATACCATATAGAATTATCAATATTCACATCAGCAATTTTCCAACCTAAATTAGCTAAATAATTTGAATTGGTACCAATGTAAATATGTTTTTGACTAAATTGATTCAATTAAAATGTTTCTACTTGAATTGGTACTAACACAATAGATTTATGATTTTTTTTTGGGTACTTTTCTTCGATGCAGAGAGTATGATATCATTAAAGGCTTGCTTGGTTTTCAAGAATCAAACCAGTAGAGTAAAAATAAGGAACATGATTCTCTTTCTGGCCAATCGTTGAGGCTCGACAATTGGTTAGAGAAAGAAGGGAAGAAAAGAAAAAGGAAAAAAGAAAAAAGAAAAAAAATTATTAAAAATTGTCTACATCAATATTAATTGCGTCACGTAGGATGGTTAGCATTATGTTAGTAATTTCCGATAATAACTAATAGGATGGACGCAATTGGTAAAAGATAAAAATATTCAGTATTCAATTGATAAAATTGAAAGATTTATGATGATTGATAAAAATATAATAGTTTTAAGATTTTTGGACAATTTTTGGACAATCTCTCCTATGGACAACGCTTGGTGATAGAGCTAGAATTTTAGTGGAGGGGGCGAAATATTCAACGTAATTGATTTAAAGGTTTATTTAATATTTTTATCATATCAATTGTAGGAAAGAGAACCTCATAATAGCATAGAAAGAAAATGTAACATAATAAAACATAGTTTGTTTTGGACTGAGATAAAAATACTAAACAGCACCATCGAAATAATCCAGCTTATTTTATGAAAATTTATCCGGTTCAAGGACACCAAAAAGCTAATAATAAGAAAATCAGTGTCCATAAGAAAAATGCCCATGTTACCCTTGTGCAAGCGAAAACGACAATTAAAATCATGCTGTAAAATTATTTTGCTATATATTGATTCTAATGATTGCAGCAAGGATCTAATATTATTAAAATTTAAATTTCCTCAACTACTTCAGTAGATAGACAATAGTGCTAGTGAAGGTACGATGGAAATGATACTTTTATTTAATTGATACGTTTTTCTGTAGTTTTCTTTTTATTTTCTTCGGTCAAGATGCCTAGTAACAAAGTTGAACGCGGTTGAGAAAGTGACTATCAATACAAAGCTTTTTTTGATCGCTTTAAAATTGGACTTTATAAAATGAAAGGATGGGCAATATTGGGTTAATACCATGACAAATCCAAAATTGGTATATCCATGACAAATTTATCATAGACTAAACTCCAAACCGGTACACTTTTAATAAATTTAGCTTAAACTGGAACACTTGTAAATAATTTATCTTGTATTTGTTTTCGTGAAATTTTACTATCATATTGTTGAGTTGGATGACACATGATAATTAATTGATGTACCAATTTGGGATTTTATTCTTTATTTGTTATAGTTTTTTTTTTTTTTTTTGGGGTTTTTAGTGGTAAAAAAATAAATTTAGGGTAAATTTGTCACAAATATATCGATTTATGGGCTTCCCGCGTTTGTTCCCGCGGGACGGTGAGCGTAATACCCGCAAGAGGAGAAAGCCGGTTCTTTTTGTGCTTTTTCTTTTTTGTTTATCTGTCGTTTTGTTTTCTGGGTTATGTCTGTGTGAAGAATGTTGATTTTAGCTGGTATGTTCTTGGATCTGCATCTTCAGTGTAAATATTTTTCTTTGGACTGCAATGGAACATTTCTTGATCTTGATTTAGGAACATCATCAATGAGCCTAGATCGGATGGACTGCAACTTTATTGTCTCAAGATCAGAACATCCTACTCAAGGCCTTAGGCCTTCTCCACTTTTTGCTTTTTCTACTCTGGGAAAAATTATCTAAAACGAAGTGGCAACTTGTGATAGAGTTGGCCTTTTTCATTTTACAGGGGTTGGTCTCTTCACCGACTCCTCCGCCCCCGCCTCTGCCGCCGCGTCTGCCCCCACCGCTTGTGTCATCGCAGCCACGGTCATCCATCTCAACCTCATCAAGAGCCAATTACGAGGTGTTCTTGAGTTTTAGAGGTCCCGATACTCGCAAGGGATTTGCAGATTGCCTCTACACCAGTCTGATAATGCAGGGATCATTGTCTTTAGAGACGATAATGAACTTGATCCTGGAGAAAATATCCCTGATGCATTGGTTCAATCCATAAAGCAATCCAAGATATCAATACCTATTATCTCCAAGGATTATGCATCCAGTAAGAGTTGTCTCATGGAATTGGCACAAATGGTGGAATGCAAAAAGCAGACGCTCAACTGATCGTGCCCATTTTCTATGATATTGACCCCGCTGATTTAAAATACCAACGTGGATGTGTTGGGAAGTCCTTCAGTAAGCACGAGCGCCGTGGAATTGACTGCAGGGTCATTGATAAATGGAAGCAGGCTCTCGGAAAGATTACCGAGATGAAGGGACATAATCTGCAGAATACAACATGGGTAATCAACTTTTTACTGTCCTTTTAATGTAATTAGCTTTAGCTTCATGAGAATTTGCCAAGCACAATGCTGTTGAAATCATAAATCGGATGGGACTAGATTTGATAATGAGGTAAATGTACCTTCCGTGCCCTTCTTGTTGCCCACTGCATCGTCCTTGTTGGTCAATTTAGTACGGTTTAACTGGATTATTTCCTTTGTAATTTTCATAGACTGTTGTTAATTATTTTAATCTCATCATGATTCCTTATTTTCATCATTCACATTTGGCAGTCATGGTGAACTCATAGAGACAGTTGTTTCATATATTCTAGAGTGGTTGAAGAAGAATGATTTAGTGTGAATGACAGGTTTGGTGGGCATGGAACCCACGTACGGAGGTTATGAAAAAGCTTGGCATCATCTATGCCAATGAGCAGGCAACCCAAGTATATGACAAAGATGTACGTGTACTTGGAATATGCGGCATGCCAGGGATTGGCAAGACTACGCTTGCAAAGGTTGTGTACAACAAAATCCACCATCTCTTTCAACGTTGTAGTTTTCTTTCAAATATTCAAGAAAATGGTGCATCCGATAACTCATCACGGGCCTGCAAGAAACAGTTAATCTCAGACCTCCGAAGGAAAGAGTATACAGGTCTAGGAACTCTTGACCAAATAACTAATGTCATAAAAAGTTCATTTAGTGAAATGAAAGTTCTCATTCTCCTTGATGATGTGCATCATTTTGACCAAATCAAGCATTTAGCTGGGGAACTCAGTTGGTTTGGCCCAGGAAGCAGGATTCTTATGACAGTTGGAAATATTGATGTTCTTGATGGTTACGGAAATGGAGTGGCCGATAAGTATGAGGTTGGAGAAATGGAGCCTCATCAAGCTCTTCAAGTTTTCCGCATGCGTGCTTTTAATGGGTATACTCACGAAGAGGAGGATGAGTATGATTCTCTGGCCAAAGAAATTGTTAACACTATAGGAGGGATTCCTTTGGCAATTGAAGTAACAGCTTCATACTTGCATAAGTATAAGGGGAATAGACAAATGTGGCAAGATACATTGGAAAGCTTAAGAAGGAAGCCAGAAGATAAAGTCCAAAAAGCATTTGAGTTAAGCTATGACTCTTTGATGAAGAGACAAAAGAGATATTTCTTGATATAGCATGTTTTTTCATTGGAATGGATGAGAGAATCCCCCCATACATGTGGAGTGCATGTAAATGTGATCCAAGAGGAATCATGACTCTCCGTGACATGAGTTTGGTCAAATAGGAGAAAACAATGAATTATGGATGCATAATCAACTAAGAGAGTTTGGCAGGGAAATTGTTAGGAAGGAAGATCTCCATGAGCCTCAAAATTGCAGAAGGTTATGGAATCACAAAGAAGCCCTTTCCATGCTTAAGGGAGAGCAGGTATACTTTTCAAGCATAAGATTTTTTTTTTAAGCACATTCGACAATCTTTGAATTTACTGCCTTTCCTTAATTTTTCTTTCCCAAAATGAAGTGTGAATGGCTATATTTCATTTCCCTTTCTATTTATTCAGTTCCCTCGATTTGCAGAGTCCTAGTAAGGTGGAAGCCCTCGGTCTCACATTTGATGAGGGACAAAGTGAATGTTTTAGATGTGAAACATTTAGCCATCTAGGGCGCTTGAGGTTCTTGAGATTGGATCGGGCTACTTTTGGAGGTTCTCAGAATGTATTTGGCTATCTAGGGAACTTGAGGTCCTGGATATCGGGCCAGGCTATTTTTGGAGAAAGTCAGAATGTTCTTTCAAATTTAAGGTGGCTTGATTGGCAAGGGTGCAGCCAGATCTCTGAACTACTTATTTTCCATTTGGAGAACCTGGTCATTCTTGATCTATCTCGCAGTTTGGTCACTGGAGATTCCACAAGTATGGGAACAAATCCTGAAGGTAAAGTGCATATTTGTCTATGTATACTGGGATTATTAGAATAGCTAGCACCAACTGAGCCTTTTCTGTCCTCTTTTCTTGCAGAAGGCAAAGGAATTGAAAGTTTTGAACCTAAGTAGCTGTTGTAACCTGAATGCTTTTCCAGACTTCCCTGCTTTGATGCACTTACAGAGATTAGTCCTGGAACATTGTTCTGTACTATCCCAAATTGGTCCATTGATAGGTAATCTAAAGAACTTAGTCTCCTTAAATCTTAAGTTCTGCAGTTTGTCAGCAACTTGCCGCAAGAATTGTGTCATATGAAAATTTGGAAGAACTTCTGATTGATGGAACTGCCATTAGGGAGATTGATTTCAAACCAGCCTCCATGAAGAAACTTAAGATTCTGAGCGCTTGCCAATGTGAAAGTTTGGCTCATATATCAGACTCTATTGGTCACTTGGAATCTCTTGTGCATCTTCGACTGGATGGTGCTGCTATTGATAGGCTACCAGATTCTATTGGTCCTTAAAGAAACTTCAGAGCCTGCTTCTAGGAAATTGTCAGAATTTGCTTGAGCTTCCTCCTTCCATTGGGAATCTTGAAGTCACTGGAAGTCATGGATCTATCAAGCACCAAGATTGCTAGTTTACCTAGGTCCATCAAGCATTTGAAAAATTTGAAAGTGCTGAAGATGGAGAATACTCACTTAGAAGAATTCCCCAAAGATATAAAAAATCTAGAAAAGCTGGAAGAGATAGATCTTTCGAAATGCTGGAATCTGAAGGGGTGGATTGAATGTGATATCAGAGGATTATCCTCTTTGAAAATCTTGAGATTATCATCTACCGGATTTCTGGCCTACCGTGGACCCTTCCATTGCTCTCTCATCTCCAACAACTAGATTTAAGTGAATGTGACCAACTTTGGGATTTGCAAAGACTTCCATCTAGTTTAAGCATTCTTCGCTGGGGATCCAAAAACATGTGGACTGTGCCAGACCTTTCTTTCTTGAGAAACTTGAAAGAGCTGTACTTGGGAGATAACTTTGATCCTACTGATCCAATGCAGAATTCTTCCTCTGAGCCACCACAAATTGATGGTTAACAAGACTAGAGAATCTAGAAATCTTGGAGTTGTGCCACTCAAAGATTACCAAGCTACCTGAACATTTTAGTAAACTTCAACTTAGAAAACTTGTTTTGCACTACGCATACTTGCGTGACCTCAGAGAGCTACCCTCTAGCTTATCGGTATTGTGCCTTCAGCACTGCATGATTCAAAATTCAAATTTTCTACAGTGAGAGGTCTCTCTGAATTAGAACTCAAACACTGTCACTTGGCATGGACTGTCAGTCTTAAAGATTTGAGGCGATTGGAACATCTGAAAATATCCGACTGCAATGTGCGAAAACTTGATGGGCTGGAAAATTTGCTTTGTTTTAGAAAGATCACTTTAGAAGACTGCCCTTCATTGACCGGATTACCAGATCGAACAAATCGTACATTCGAAATTGATGGGTACAATTTCCCAGAAGAACATCAAGTCGGCGGTTATGGTGCTCCAACCGATGGTTAGAATATTTGTGGAAATGCTTCAAGAATGATTCCGACTTATGAGTGAAGATCTTGCTGCACAACAGATATTCTGTCTAAAAGTTGGAGGCTTTCTGAAAGGTAAATATTGCTACTTTTTGCTTTCTTCGACTTGAACATCTGTACAACTCCATGATGCACCAGTCGGTCCTTTTCTCTTTTGGCCCTGCAGTCAAATTTCTGTGCAGTGTCCTCTCCACCTCATGGGCTTGGAACTTTCTGTTGGTAGGCCCGACTTTGGAGGGCTTGGACAGGCAAGTTTGTGCTTTGAAATCTTTTGCCAGCTTTTGATTCTAATTTCTCAATTCTTTCATTTTTTTTTCTATTCTTTTAGTGAAAATGCATAAACGGTAACTGGAGCACAGAATCCAACATAGAACTAACACCAGAATAATTGATATTAGATAATTCAATTTGCCAGTGCTTTGTGCATGAAATCATGAAACGTTCTAGGCATTTTAATTTCTTCGTTTGCGTTTTTGTCATTCAGAAGAAGTTGGGGACAGATTTACTAGCAATATACCGGGTGGGCTGGATGGATCCTCAATATCAGAATGATGATTGGGCAAAGACTACTTGGTGGAGGAGGAGAGATGGCTGGCTCTTTTGTTTGAATGGGAGATTTGTAGCCTCGAAGTCCGGTGGATGCACATTGAGAAGATAAGTCAATGGCACTCGAGTGCAGATGCAGTGGCATTGCATGCTGCTCCTTCCTTTTTGGGCTGAGGCTTAAAAGATTGACTGGGAAGTCACAGCTGCAGTGTTGCAGAGTTTAACTCTCAATCTTCCTGTACCTGTGTCAGTGTTGCAACGAGCGTCAAATGGGTAATCATTGTCTCATATCTGTTCTAAACAATAAACTGATCCCGAGTCCGTATTATGCAACTTCCATCAGGCACTGCGTTTTTCCATCAAACATTGTTGTGCTTTATTGTCTGCTGTGCTCGAGCTCTCCCATATGAAGGCTTATTATGCAACAGTCATCTGATTTTAGCACTTGACAAGCCAAAATAATTCGTTTGTGTTTTTCAAAAGGATTCTCCACCATGAAAGCTTATTATACTACATTTGGCCATGTGATAAAGAGAAGAACCCACATGCTTGTGTTCTATGATGATCGTTTTCTTTCTCTTTCGTTTTTCTTATTTTCTTGTTAATTGCTATTGAGAATGGTGATTCGTGGGTGATTTTCCTGAGGAAGCCTCCAAGATGTAACTGGAACTAGAATACTTCATGGGGTCAACTTGTCATCTTAAACTTCTGCTCTAATGAGGACAGTGCATGTAGACTATATATAGAGAAGTGAAAAAAACATTGAAATCTTCTTGTAGGAGAGAGGAAATGCAGAGTGCTGTCAGTCATCCTTTAGAATATGTTATTTGATATGGATTTCAAGTATGGATATTTACTGTCACGAGGAACATTGGAGCATCTTGAATATTGCTGTCTTTATGTGGTGAGAGACTTTGGCCATACAGATGCCTTATATATTTTTGTGTTCCCTTCAAGCAACAGCCTTTGGCCGCCAAGAGCACTGTTTGTCATGACAACCTTTGGCCTCACAAACATATGAAGAGCTTGAGGTTCTTGGGATTGGACCAGGCTACTATTGGAAGGAGTTCTCAGTGCTCTTTCAAAATTAAGGTGGATCCATTGGCAAGGGTGCAGCAGATTTCTGAACTACTATTTGGAGAACTTGGTGATTCTCGATCTATCTCGCAGTTTGGCCACAGGAGATTCACAACTACGGGGACAAATCCTGGATGTAAAGTGTACATCAGCTTTAATATCCTGGGAGAATTAGAATAGCTAGCATCACCTGAGCTTTTTCTCTCCTCTTTTCTTGCGGAAGGCAAAGGAATTGAAAGTTTTGAACCTCAGTTGCTGTCATCGCTTGCATGCATCTTCAGACTTCCATACTTCAATGCATTTAGGGAGATTAGTCCTGGAATGTTGTTCCCTATTATCTTAAATTGGTCAGTCCATAGGTAATCTAAAGAACTTTGTCTCCTTAAATCTTATATTCTTCAGATTCCTCAAAGACTTGCCAGAAGAACTGTATCATGTGAAAGCTTTGGAAGAACTTATGATTGATGGAACTTCCATGTGTATGATTCCTTTCTGACAAGCCTTTATGGAGTGACTTGAGATTTTGAGTGCTTGCCAATGTGAAAGTTTTAACTCACGTATCAGATTCCACTGGTCACTCGACATCTCTTTTCTATCTTGGATCGGATGGTGCTGCTATTGATATCCTCCCGGATTCTATTGGATCCTTAAAGGAACTTTGGAGCTACTTCAAGGAGATTGTCAGAATTTACCTCAACTTCCTTATTCCATTGGGAATCTTGAGTCACTGGCGGTCATGGATCTATCAAACGCCAAGATTGCTAGATTACCTAGGTTTGGTCAAGCATTCGAGAAATTTGAAAATAGAGTTGCGGTGGGATATTTTCAGAAGTTCCAATAGCCTATCAAACAATAGCCAAGGGAGTTGCAGCTGCAATGTTGCCGAGTTTTAAGCGATGTCGGTGACCTAAAAGTAGTAGGAACAATGTTTCCCCTACCTGTGTCAGTGTTGCAATGGGCGTCAAATGGGGAATCGCCATCTCATATTTGTTCTAATCGACACACCGATCCCAAGTCTGTATTGTGCAATTTCCATCAGACACTGCATGTTTCCATCAAACATTGTTGTGCTTCCTTATCTGCTGTGCTCGAGCTCTATTATTCGAAGGCTTATAATGTGATAGTCATATGATGTTAGCGCTTCCACAAGCCAAAATGACTCGTCTATGGAAAACGGATTCTCCACCATAAAAGCTAATTATACTACATTTGGCCATGTGATAAGGAAAAGAAACTAACATGCTTGTGTTCTATGATGATCATTTTCTCTCTCTCTTCCTTCTTTGCTACTGAGAGCGGCGATCCGTGGGTGATTTTCCCGAGAAAGCCTCCAAGATGTAACTGGAACTAGAATGCATCCATGAACTTACTGACTGTACCAATCTATAGCTACATACGTAAATTCATTGAACTGCGAGCGACTAGTTGAGAAGATATCCTGCACTCGCATTTATCTGCGTCCATGAACTTACTGACTGTACCAATCTATAGCTTACGCCGAAGCAATCTCACTCTTATCATGGACTGTTCCATTACAGTAGTACATGAAGATGAATCGCTCGCCCCTCTGAGCTGAAGATGACCTGAAAGGATGGAACACTTGCAGAGCAAGTCTCTTGAATGAAGTCGGAATTTCATTTTTCCCGCTCATAATACGCGTTCAAAGTTCTGAAAGATGCAATGGACCACGTGGAAGCTGGCTTGACGATAAATGGTTGAAGGTCGAAGAACCTCGTCAAATGAAGCGATTAGCAAAATACACGAAGTTTAACCTCAAAACTGAAGTTCGTCCCATCTCTTGGTGTTGACCTGTGCCATATCAATAGAAGGTATGGTCGTAAATACAGGAGCTAAAACGATGATGAAGGAATGCTCAATCGTGCCAAAACTCTCATTGACTTCCCGCCTAGTCTTTACTTTTGTGTTAAGATGTCCCGAAGGAAAAACTATTTTTGAAAAATTATTCTCTAACTTTTCGATATTTAAATGATGGGAAATTAATCGATTTACAGAAAAATGTTATGTCTTGTTTGAAAATGAAAAGTTTAAATTGACAAGATTTGAATCACTTTTCTTAATAATCAAATAAATGAAAATTAATTGTTGTTTTTAAAATAATTTTTATAAAAAATTTTTCTTTCATCGTAAAATTTTCAATGATTATGGATATGGCTGTACCGTTCGTGCCGATGTTTTTTACATTTAGCGGGGAGATTTATTTTATAAGCAAATTTATATTATTATATTTATTATTATTTTTGAGATTACTTGCCTAATAAAAGATTTTAGTCTACAACGGACCTCCGTGATTTCGCTCATTCGAATCGCAGCCATCCCACCTCCCCTGCGAACCGTCGCCCTCCGGTGCTCGCCTCCGGGACCGTAGCTGTCGGCGCGGCTCCGCCGAGAAAGCCGAACCTCTCGCCACCGCCGCCGCCGCCGACGACGACCGCCGCCGACGACAGGTCCTCTCTCTCTACACCAAGCTCAGCATGTCGCAATATAGGGTCTCCGATCGCTGAAAGCCCCAGGAGAAATTTCGCAGACCCAGTGACGCGCGCGGTTGAAAATGGAGCAAAGCTTGCTTTTTTCGGATTCTAGCTTCATTTTTTGTTAGGGTTTTAGGTGGTGTATCGACAGGGACTGTTTGAAATTGCACTGCGTAAGAAGGTCTGGCAAAGTGCCAATGTGGTGGAGATGCTTCTGGGGCAACAAGGCATTGGGCCGTGACGATGTGCGTTTCGTAGTATTTAGAACTGATGAGCAAGAGAGCGGGCATTGAAATCAGGAAGAACGGATTTTGACGTGTGGGATGCTTTTGTTCAGATGCAGCGCGGCGAGAATTGATAGTTTGGTTTTGATATGCGAACGAGCGAGCTGAAAGTAGGTTGTGGAAGCATTTCTCTGAGAGTATGGGGGTGTTTTCTTGGAGAGCTGTCTTGTCATGAATGCTGAATTTTTGTTGAAGGCTGTGTTGAGGGAGAGTCGATTTGTTTGCTGTTGCCGCTATGTTCATCAAATCGGAAAATCAGTTTTTTGGGCTTTCTTATGATATGTTGATTTTCTTTTGTGTTGTTTCACAGCATGTTGTCCATTAATTGATTTGCCGGGGTGGCTCGCCGTCTGACTTTAGCTTCCATATCTGTGGCTTTCGTGTTTATATTCATCTTGGAAGTTCAAAATTACTTTTAGTTTGCAATTAATCTACTTGTTTGTTGACCTAGTTTGAATAGTATGCCTGATGTCCTCTGTTTTGATGTATGATAAGGTGTAATTTGCAAAGTAGTGTCTTTTATCTAAGAATTTTATATAGCTTTTCTGTCTATGGACATGCTTGAAGTTCTCTATCTTGCTTTCTCTTCCCGTTTGTTTTTTCAGTAATTCCCAAGACTTGATGTTGGCATTCCTGTTGGTTTCTAAAATTTTCAGTGAAAAAAGTGTGCCCTTTAGCCATTTTTGTAATTTTTTTTAATAATACCTTTAGCGGGAATATGTATTTCCATAAGCAAATTAATATATTTTTACTTGCCTAATGAAAAGATTTTAAGTCCTTCATAACGACCTCCATCGATTTGGCTCATTCGCATCGCAGCCGTCCAATCTCAACTGCGAAACCATCGGCCTCCGGGACCATAGCGGTCGGCGCGGCTCCGCCGGGAAAGCAAGGTCCCTTCAAAGACGAACCTCTCTCCGCCCCCCGCCGCCGACAGGTTCTCTCTCTCTCTCTCTCTCTCTCTCTCTACACCTAGCTCAGCATGTCACAATTTAGGGGCTCCGATCACTGAAAACCCCCAGAGAAATTTCGCAGACCCATTGACGCGTGCGGTTGAGAATGGAGCAAAGCTTGCTTTTTTCCGCTTCCTGGCTTCATTTTTGTTAGGGTTTTTAGGTGGTGAATCGACGGGAGCTGTTGAGATTGCACTGTGGAAGAAGGATGGCAAAGTGCCAATGTAGTGGAGATGCTTCGGGGCAACAAGGCGTTGGACCGTGATGACGTTCGTTTCGTATTACATTTAGCACTGATGAGCAAGAGAGTGAGTATCGAGAGATCGGAAAAATGGACTTGATGTGTAGGATGCTTTCGTTCGGATGCGGCGCAGCAAGAATTGAGTGTTCGGTTTCAATGTGCGAATGAGCGAACGAGAAGTAGGTTGCGGAAGCATCCTTCGAGAGTACGGGGGTGATTTTCTGGAGGGCTTTCGCATCATGAAAGTTGAATTTCTGTCGAGAGCTGTGTACGGGGAGAGTCGATCTGTTTTCGTCAAATCACACAATCAGCTTTTGGGCTTTTCTTATGATATGTTAGTTTGCTTTTGTGTTATTTCACAGCATGTTGTCTATTAATTGCTTTGCCGAGGCGCCTCGCCCTCTGACTTTATCTTCAATATATGTGACTTTCGCGTTTATTAGGGGTGTTGATCCATATTTCATTTTAATGGATTGGATATGAGTCATAAATATTTAAAAATTCAGTTAAAAGTGGGTCAAAAAAGTTAAGTTAGTTTATATGAATTGAAGATGGATTAAAATGTGTGATCATTTTCGACCCATTTTTGGCCCACTTACATGAAGTATCTGAGTCTGATCTATTTTCTCATCCTCACCTCAAGGCTCGGCTGACCTAAGACAGCGACCCATCCGTCCGGTCGCCTCCGCTGCTTGCCTCCGTACCCCCCTCCGCCGCTCGACATTCGGCGAGGAAGAGGCGTCTACTTGAGCGAGGAGTGCGTGGGGAGCAGGGTGTGTCGAGCCTTCAACCGAGAAGGAGAGGAGAGTTGTTCGAACAGAGGGTTGCCGACTGTTCCAAAAGAATGGCGGAAAGCTTCGGCGAGTAAGGGAACCTGTGAAGAAAAAAGAAGCTCGAGAACCATAGAAAACCCAGAAAAAAGTAAGAGGAAAAGCGTTGCCTGAGTTGGACTGGCGCCCCGCCTAGATACCGCCGACCGCCATCCCCCGTCCGCGATCGAGTGGTGAGCACCATTGAGTGTGACGGCTCGCTGGAGTAAAGAAGGAGCCCAGTCGTTTTTTAGGCTTGATCGACTTCCCAAGAGCAAGCGGTGACGCCACTGCTGGACGGGTAGGCATCTCCTCTCCCTCGAATACTCTGTTTCTTGTTCAAGCCGTTCGGGAACCAAGTGATAGAGATATCGATCTACGAATTCCTGGTTCGATTTCGTTAAATTGAGGCACGTTTGTGAGAGATACGTGTGCTTCTCGGATCTGTGTTCGAATGCGCGCATCATGTGTTTGATGAAATGTGATAAATGCTTGTCCTTAATCATAAACAAAAGTTGTTGGCTTTGCCATAAGAGAAAGCAGAGGCCATGCACAAAAGCAGGTCCCCTTTTCTTCGAACCCAGCCAAAAACTGAGACTGAGCAACATCATTTCATGTTTGTATTATCTTTCCTTTTTTATCTCTCTTTTCAGTGCTACAGTCTATTTGTTCTTTTCATGGGTTGAAGTGGCGATGATTGATGAGGGTGGGGAGCAATATTTTGTATATAAAAGACCACTGGTTGGGACACAACTAGAGGCAGATTAAGATACTATTTGAATTTGAAGTGGCATGGACTCATAAGAGTTTCGGTTGGGCTTTTTTGATGAGTAGTGGCTGAAGAAGATCATAGAGTAATGGAAGCTGGGGAGTTCTTTGAATTTGACGGTTGATCCTTGCGCTCAAAATGCTTTGTGGACGTTGGATACCGCTATCCCAGAGAATGTCTGCCACATTACCCACTTGCATAGAGGGAAACTGTGTATTAGGCCTTGACACATCCAAATTGTTTACTACATGAACTGAGTTCCGTTGTTTTTCAGCTGGATTGTCTATGTAACATTATTTTCTGCTTTTCTTCTTATACCATTGTGGTTAGGCAGGGAATCTGAATTAATGTTCTAATCATTGTCTTGGATGAGTTGAGAAATTTGCCCTTATAAACTATTAGAAAATCTAGAACTCTATATTTCCTTGACATGGTATCTCAAGAGATATCTCCTATATTTTCATGTAGGAATGAGGCAGTCTTCCTTGGGTAGGTGACCCCTAAGCCTGTCTCACTAAATTAAATCAAGTAAGACGCGAGGCAAAATCTAAGTAGGTTTTATAAATATATATTATTGGTCAGATTTTTTATAAATATTTCAATTTATAGGTTTCTTTTTTTGCATTTTGTATTTTTTTACCGTTTTTTAATTGTTAATCTGCTTTTTAAATTTAATTTGAAAGTTTTTTTACATTAGCATAGAGCTTAAGGTGGGTGTGGGTTTTCCTAGAATATTAATGGGTTTTAACAATACGGGTCGGGTTGGTTATGGGTCATTATATTTACACTACATGAATATGGATTAAAACGGGTAAAATGGGTTAATATGGGTTAGACCATTTTCAACTCAACCCAAGCCGACCCGACCCGACCCGACCCATCCATTTGGTGGGTCTAGTGTTTATATTCATCTTGAAAGTTCAAAATTACTTCTAGTTTGCAATGATTCTACTTGTTTATTAACCTAATTTGAATAGTATGCCTAGTATCCTCTGTTTTGATGTATGATTAGGTGTAATTTGCAAAGCAATGTCTTTTATCTAAGAATTTGATATAATTTTTTTCTGTCTATGGACATGCTCAAAGTTCTCTATCTTGCTTTCTCTTGCCCTTGGTTTTTTTCAGTAATTCCCATGACTTGATGTTGGCATTTCTGTAAGTTTCTAGATTGAACCACTTCTTGTTTTAGGTAGATTAATTGGATGGACAGCTTTTACAATTGTTGACATTGTTTGCCCTTCGCTTGCAAATTTGACAGAACAATTTGACATTAAGTCGTAAATGTCTCACAATCCTTGTCTCTTTTTCCTCGACGAAAAACACCTATATGGTGTAGCTTGGTCCTCCATTGCAATATATTGCTTTTCATAACCATAAACTAGCAAACAGTGATCAAGTGTCTGTAAACTTACATGTACAATCCTGTATTGCCTTCTGGCTTAAGATCAAGTGTATGTTAACTTGCATATGTAGATAATGAACAGAGGAGGAGGAGCAGGAGCAGGACTAGGTAGTGGGAGTGGGCCCACGGCTGCTGCAGCAGCTGCAGCTGCCCAGAAGCAGAAGACGCTCTTAGGAAGAGTTGAATCTGACATTGGCCAAATTGTCGACAATTTCAGTCATCTTGTAAATGTCGCCAGAGTGTGTATTCTTTCCTTCTTGCCTTCTTCAAGTCTGGAAACGTTTATCCTTTTCTCAGTATTAATCATAACTATGGTTGGGATAATATGTGCTTTTCGTTAGTGTGAGGCTAGATGGAACATTAATAAACTGTCTCTGTCACATATTGAATATTATTTAGTGTGAGGTCTACATCTGCTTCAAATGTATCGACTTGATGCTGGACTAAGGTTATATGAGGTTATGTCAAAAGATAGGATGGAAGGAAGGTTGCTTAAGCTCTTGTAAGCTGTGGAAATTGAGAAAGACTAAATGTTTCCGTTGATCTTGTTCTTCATGAATGGAGGATTGAAGGTGTTTTTTTTCCAAATGGAAAGAATTCCGTTGATAATGAAGAGTGGAGATATAATATAAAAAATTTTCAAGATGTCGCAATGAGGGGATATGGGCTGATAAATTATGGATAATATTCAAAATGTGGATGTTTATTTCTTGATACCAGTGCTTTTGAAATGAGCTTAGATCAGATAGATGATAAAAGTAAAGTTTGTGTTTGCCACCCTAGTGATTCAAGTAGCTTTATACACTATGAGAGAATTTTTTTTTTAACATAAAATTCAAAGAGATATTATTCTTATCAAAAAATAAAAGAACAGTTGTCCTATACTTTTATCTTAAATTTGAAATTTCCAAACTGGGAAGGGTTTGATATGTGAACAGCATCCATCATGATATTGACTCAGTTTTCTCACTTATGGCAGGTGAATGACCCTCTGGTCAGAAACTCACAAGAAGCTTTCATGATGGAGATGCGCGCAGCAAGAATGGTAAGATTTGGACTTTAATCTGAAGTGAGGTTTGGCCATTTAATTAATGTAACCTACAAAAGATAGTTAATTCTGCTCATTAACCCAAAAAGCGGTTCGTGTTCGGCATATATGTTTACTGCATGTCAATTTGGTAAACCTCTGCTGAATCCATGAGACTCAAAATTGCAGAGCTAGGAGATTTCTAGAATATGGATGTAGAGTCTCTTTTTCATGATAATAGGCATTTCATTATCTCAGAGATTGCATTTGCCACACATTTATTAGCATTTAGCAACAGCAATAACCATAATGCGAAATGACCCTCACCATCTGGATTTTCTGTATAGTTTAAATGAACTTGAGGGAACACAAGTGGTCACTCCAAAATTAGTTACTCGAATCGGCTATGCAGGTGGCTAAGGATTATTTACTTTTCTAGGAATATGGTGAAGTGGCAAGAGCGTCTTTCTATAGTTTAAATGAACTTGAGGGAAAATAAATGGCATAACCTCAAGATTAGTTACTTGAATAGGTGATGCATATTGTTCAGGACTAAAAACTTTTCAAGGAATATTATTAAGCAGTGGGAGCATCTACTTGTAATGCTTCAGAAATAATAACCCTGGATTGATCTTCCTTTACTTTCTGAAGCTTATCAAAGAAGCAGCTTCTCTGTGCTTATGTGTATGTCTCCTCTGCCATTTGATGCATGTACCCGAAAAAGGTTCAAGCGGCTGATTCACTACTGAAATTAGTATCGGAGCTGAAACAGACTGCCATATTTTCGGGATTTGCATCTCTAAACGACCATGTTGAACAGAGAATCATGGAGTTCAACCAACAAGCTGAAAAATCAGATCGAACGTTGTCTAGAATTGCGGAGGAGGCAGCTGCCAGTCTCAAAGAGCTCGAGTCTCATTACTACTCTTCATCACAGAGGACGACTCCTCCCACAGAATCTTAGGGGAAGATGGCCTTGATCTTCTGTATTGATTTTGTGGGATTATTTTGACTTGTTACTTATCTTGAAGCTAACAAAAGCTATGTACACTAAATGGAGCTTCTAGGGTATTCTTTAATTTCAGCAGGGTGATTGGGAGGCTTGCTCTCGCCATTCCAGAGCCATGTGATGGAATGAATTTGATTTTCTAAATAGGGAGTGTTGAGGAGATATTTGACTTTGGAATTCATCCAAAATACTGGTCGATGACTACTCAGTTGCAAATCTCTCTCAGCAAAGAGATTAGCAACTTGGACTTCCCAGTCATTACGTTTCTCTCTTGTGCTTCTGTTCCTACGAATTAATTTCCAGCCAAAGGTTGGATGAGATGGAAAGCTTTGACATGATCGATCCCATGTGATTCCCCTGTCCAAGTCCAAGCGTAGATGACCTGCATTGGATCGAATTAGAGCCCAGGGCTTACTTTCTTCTCAAAAGCTGGTCCATGAAACCACTTGCTCTCTGCAAAAGCAAAGAGGCCTTCAGTTTTTAATTATATGCTCGTTTAGTGCAGAAATTTTGATGTTTCTGAGAAATATTTTTGAAGAAGTCATTTTCCGCAGAAAAATATTAATATTTTCCAGAGCTTGACTGAAGTTTGAAAATGAACTGTAAATTATTTTTCCGTCGCTTGAAATTGAAAACTTAATTTTTGTTTTCCTAAAGACACGCACTATTCACTTTGCATGTGTACGTGTAGAAATTTCATCGTCCTGGCAGTCTACGGTGAGGATTTAGTAATTTGGTAAAAAAATATAAATAGCATCATTTATCAACTAAACTTTCGACGTAATTGAATATGTTAACTTTGAGTAAATAAGCTAAGGCTCATCCCATTTTATTAGATTTGGGCCGGCTGTCGAGGCCTCAAAGACTTGGGCGTGACTATTGAAAACCCGAGCATGGGACACTAAGGTCTTGGGTCAAGCCTCAAGGGACCCAAGCCTAGTTGCTACAGTTCTAAGCCAGGCGTTGAGGACCTCGCCTCGGTTGAAGACTAGGCCTTAACCTTGGGCGACTTGAGGCTATTGCCGAGGTTTCAATTGCGTGAGTAGGGTTTTTTGGGTCCAGCCATTTGGAACTCGAGCATGGGCATTGAAGATCGGGGCCCAATCTTGATGGATTGATCTCGGGCGTCGATGAATTGAGTGCAAGAGCCGAGCAGTTGAGCATGACTGACAGTGACTCGAACATAGCCACTGAAGTTTCAAGTCCAGCCAAAGAGGACTTGGGACCAAACTCTTTATATTTGGCCTTGATGGACCTTACTCATAAGCTATTGTTGCTTTGTTGAGTATATATAACATTTCTGGTGCAAAATTAAACAGAACTTTTATTACATGTTATATAAGTTACCACATCACGTTAGTAAATGAAAATTTGACTGAGTAAAGTTGTAAATGCTTGCAAGAACCAGAGTTTGGTTCATTCGTGTTGTGCAATGATGTAAGAAAATTTTGAATCTATTTTTTATTAGAATCATAGTGAGATGGTCTCATTCAAAATAACGGTAATTTCAACTAAAATTAATTTTTATAACAGGTATGAAACTCAATAATTAGCGACATTAATCGTCTGTTCCTAACATTTAATTTAATTTTATGTAGAAAATAAAAAGTGGCGCAGCTTTTTTTCCAACAAAATAATCAATTTGCTAACCAATACGAAAAAGAAGAAGAAAATATTTGCTTAGAATCCAGTTTAAAATATGAAACCTTGTCTCAAAACCCAGAAATGCCCAAACACGGAGAAAATATTGACTGCGGCTCGTTTGTCAGTGTGACAAACGGGAGGCTGCTCTGGAGCATGACAAGTGTCTTCCCATGCCCCCAGACGTCAGAGTTGTCAGCGTGGAAAATTTTTTTTTGAAAGCTCGTGCTTTATGCTCTCTCCTCCTCTGCGCACTTTCTCTCCCCTCTCCCTGACAACTTCACGTCACTTCTGTTCTTTTCTTCAGCCCTGCCCAAAACTTTTCTTCTGCAGACTCAGACTCTCTCCTCGCAAATTTTTCTCACCCACCGGCGACTGCCGCGACGATCGAGGACCCTCGGGCTACTCCTCCGACCACCGTGTGCTAATCGACGGCTCTCGCGTGCGACTGACGACCACTGCGTGCGACCGTCTCTTCTCTGTGCAAGCTGCACACCCACCGGCGACCGCCGCGCACGATCAATGACCCTCGGGCCGCCCCTCTGACCACCGCGTGCGACCGTCTCTTCTCTGTGCAAGCTGCTCACCCACCGGCGATCGTCGCGCACGATCGAGGACCTTCGGGCCGCCCCCGACCACCGTGTGCTGACCGCCGACTTTCGCGCGCGACCGACGACCACCGCGTGCGACCGTCTCTTCTTTGTGCAAGCTGCGCACCCACCGGCAACCGCCGCGACGACCGCCGCGCATGATCGAGGACCCTCGGGCCGCCCCTCCGACCACCGCGTGTTGACCGACGACTCTCGCGCGCGACCGACGACCACCGCGCGCTCAGTCTCTTCTCTGTGCAAGCCGTGCACCCACCGGCGACTGCCGCGCATGTTCGAGGACCCTCGGGCCGCCCCTCCTCTGACCACCGCGTGCTGACCGACGACTGTCGCATGCGACCGACGACCACTGTGTGCTTAGTCTCTTCTCTGTGCAAGCCGCGCACCCACCGGCGACCGCCGCGCACGTTCGAGGACCCTCGGGCAGCCCCTCCGATCACCGCGTGCCTGATCTGCTACTTCTCTCCTTCGGTATAAAATTTCTAGCTCTCTTGGATTTTGTCTGGATACAAAGGTTCTTTCTGGGTCAATGTTGAACTTTTTGAATCCCAAAACATCAGCAACTCATTAGTCTAAGATTGACCCACCACAAGGGACCATAGCACGAGGGCAGGCGGAGAGAGCACTAGGAACTTCTAAGGGAGATGCGTCGCGGGTCGGTCGAAGTGCGTTTGCTGAGCGTTACGGGTTCACTTCTGTTGGCGACCGGAGAAACGCAAGAACCCGCGAAAGTCGAAATTTTTAAGCTCGTGGGGGAGTTCTGGAAGTTTGCCGAGCTCGGCAAGTTGCTGGGTCTGCTGTGAAGATGCCTAGTCTGTGCTGCATTTGCGAAGGAATTGATGTTTAAGCCGGTAGATTCGGCATGGCGAGTGGGGGAGAGGAATACCATGAGCTTCTGCCGACGTTCGCATCGTCTGAGGCTGTTTACTTTCTGGGGAGTTTGTGATCTTGAAAATGAAGGGGCGTCATTGTTTGTCAAATTGTTTCTGAGAATCTTTGAAAAGTGGACGAATGTTTGGACGACTCGAAGAATCTTTATGTGGTTTCGGATTCTCGCATACTACCGAGTAGAAGAAGGGTGAGGCAGCACGGAGAGGAGCATCGCATGTTTCTGCATTGGGCATTAGCAAAATCCTCATAAGAAAAGGAACTCGTTCCGCTTGATTTCTCGTGCATTTGGGCAATGGCATCGCATGTTTCTGCAATGTGTTTTTATCAAGACAACTTGTCGAGGGTGGCCATCGGGCACCGCAGTTTTCTCCTGATTTTTTGCACAATTTTCACTTCGTGTCAGGTACTGCTCGAGGTCCAGTGATTTTTGGTGCCCTCCAACGGATATAGAACTTTAAGAGAAGTATTTATTTGACTGGGATATGTATCTGATTTAAGCAAGAAAGTAGTAAAGAGTTCTTAAGACGGTTTAAGCTCTTCTGCTGAATCCAAACTGCTTGACAGAATCACTAACATGTTGCAATGCTGTGTATCCCCTGCTCACCACGCCTTTGCGAAAGATCACGCCCAGCATAATACGTAGAGTAGTTCATCGGAGGGATACATCTTGATTAGTAATCTTATAATCAAATTATTATTCATGTTTATATGTAGTCCACGACAGATTGTTTACGCATCCGATTCGATGTACTCTATAATTTGAAACCCATCGGGTCATTGATCACCATGCATGAATAATTAGGTAATGTTCCTGAGATGCTTATGCTTTAAAAGCATGAGGATTCAGTGCCAACCTCATCATTAGAAGCTGAAATGGGGACTCGGAATTAGTCATCGGGTATTCATGAGCTTTGATCTCCTTATTGATGATAAAAACTCCCATTCACGTTTTCATTCACAACTGAAAATCTCTCGGTGGAATTATGTTCTCCAGAGACCATTCTGTTATAAGACCCTAAATCTCTTGGTGGAATTGTGCTCATTCATAATCCAAGTACAAGAGAGTGTTGAAGACTTGGGTCCACCAGAAGAAGCTGGAAAGAAAGTATTCAACCAGTACTTGACGGAGTTCGTGTCAACTAAGACTTGGCATCGGGTGCGAGTCCAATATCATTTCCATATCGTCGAGGATCACACATGATTGGAAAACGTACTACCATGTCAAGTTCATTCTGTTGTTATTTCAATTTCCTTCATATACGGCAGTTTTGTGTGCCTCCCTGAGCACTGGCTCCAAAATAAGTAGTTGAAAGAACCTCCTTTTGTTTTCAGACGAACATACGATAACGAACTAGCCATCATGCCCTGGATCAAGTGGTTCGTCTGGATTTGGTTCTGAGGTACCTCTTAGTCCTTGAAGTGAGAATGATAAGTTGTGCTAGTTGAGGCTACAAACAACAGAGAATGACCATTTGGAATAAGAGCATGATCGTCACCAGGTCATGTATTCTTCCAGAGTAAACAAGGTGGCTGGCTAAAAAACTTGAACTTAGCTGAAATGTGACGTCCTAGTTTTCTTATGGCTTGAGGCTCTGTGTTTTCTTCTAGTATTGCCAAATTTTTGTCCGAAAGTTGGTCTTTGATGCTTAGTTTTGCTCTTTTCGATTGATGTGCATGGTTTTACGGAAGGTTTATAGACAAAGAAACAACAAATGGAGGCGAATCAGCTATTTCGATTAACTGTATAATTCAATTTCATGAATATGTAAAATTACATATTGAAAGAGCAAAAAGAAGAAAAACTCTCCTGAACCTGAAGCACTCTGCAGACGAGAATTGCATCATTAATCAGCAATCGCGTTGCAGATAATACTTCAATTGAAACTGTGCCCAGATCATTTACAAAAAACAAAATAATGTTCCTCCACACAATCCCCCATTTCTCCAAGTAAGAAAGCCTCAAAGTTAGAACCTCACCGTAAATTAAAGCACATCATGCCCTCACTTCGTAGTGCCCTGCTCGAGTGAGAGCTCTGAAACCTTTGTAAGGACGATGAGGTAAGTTCTTTAGATCTAGCTTATCTATCTGCAAGCCAGACAGAGCAATGCCCATTATCCTGAAACTCAGTTGCAATGTAGGGAAGACATGAAGACGTTGCAGTCCCGACTCAAGGACTAATGTTCCCGACAATGAAGGGGTTTTATCTTTGGGAATCCGTCCAATTGACGAAGAGCATGTCTGCAGAAATGAATGAATCAAAAGGAACACGGTGTCCAATGGAAAGAGTGTGAGACAAGCACCATGAACAATCAAATGAGTGATTACTATTAAATTACACTAGCGAGTACGTTATTTGAAAGAATGTTAACTGTTCCACAATTTGAGCTCAAATCAGCAGTTGAAATGCAAGGAGGCAATTGAAATTGCACATCAATTGAGTCAACTATCTTTCCTGGATCATTCCGCATTCCAACTAACAGGCTTAATCGGCAGGTTCCAGCATCTGAAGTCAGCTGTGGCTTTAAGTACAAAGGGGTGCTCTTCAATTTTCTAACTCTGTACAGCAAAAAGCAGTGAACATAAAATAGATGCATTGATAAACAAAGGACAGAGCTCCAGATTTTTCTAAGTTTTCACCTGAAGCACAGAATTGTTTCTAAAGTCAATCTATCCAAAAGGATACATATTCAGTGTGGCAGTTGTAATTTTGAAAGAATTTACCTGCAAGCTAGGACACCTCTTAAATCAAGCAAAGACCATTCACATTCGAGTTAGGACACAACATAAATTATACAAAACTCATGATGTTTTGACCATTCATGATACTTCCGGAAATGGACGACATATTCATACCTATAACTCATGAGCCGAAATTGTCCATCAGGAGGGACGAATGAAAGAATCTGATGAGATTCCCATGGTCGATACCGTACACATGGATGAAATCTCACATCATCCAGAATAGAGGGATTTGCAAATGAAAGAGTCAAATCAGGAAGACCGGAGAGATGAGAGTTTACTTGGGCCGTCGGTCAGCACGCGGTGGACAAAGGGTGGCCCGAGGGTCCTCGATCGTGCGCGGCGATCGTCGCAGCGGTCGCCGGTGGGTGCGCAGCTTGCACAGAGAAGAGACGGTCACAAGCAGTGGTCGTCGGTCGCGCGCGAGAGTCGTCGGTCAACACGCGGTGGTCGGAGGGGCGGCCCGAAGGTCCTCGATCGTGCGTGGTGGTCGCTGGTGGGTGCGCAGCTTGCACAGAGAAGAGACGGTTGCACGTGGTGGTTGTCGGTCGCGCGCGAGAGCCGTCGGTCAGCACGCGGTGGTTGGAGGGCGGCCCGAGGGTCCTCGATCGTGCGCGGCGGTGGTCACGGTGGTCGCTGGTGGGTGCACAGCTTGCACAGAAGAGAAGAGACAGTCGCACGCGGTGGTCGTCGGTTGCCCGTGAGAGCCGTCGGTCAGCACGCGGTGGTCGGAGGGGCAGCCCGAGGGTCTCGATCGTGCCGGCGGTCATCGCGGCGGTCGCCGGTAGGTGAGAAAAATTTGCAGGGAGAGAGTCCGAGTCTGCAGAAGAAGAGTTTTGGGCAGGGCTGAAGAAAAGAAAAGAAGTGACGTGAAGTTGTCAGGGAGAGGGGAGAGAGAGTGCACAGAGGAGGAGAGAGAAGATAACACGCGCGCTTTCAAAATTTTTTTTTCCACGCTGACAACTCTGACGCCTGGCCCACCGGAAAGACACGTGTCGTGTTCTAGAGCAGCCTCCCGTTTGCCACGCTGGCAAACAAGCTGCAGCCAATATTTTCTCGCAAACACGAGTGTCGTTCTGGAGCGAAATGGCGCGTCCTTGTCCTGAGCAACACTGCTTCCGGAACACGAACACAACCCTCCTCCACCGCCCATCGTTCTTGCCGGAGATCAACCCCTTCGCTGCTCCGCCTCGCCTTGCCCCGCCCCGCCGGCGCAGCCCCTCCTTCCCATCTCTTCCCGTCCGCCTCTTCTTCTTCTTCTTCTTGCTCCTCTCCGCAGGACGACGTGCTTTTCAGACAGTAACGTTTTCTATTCGATTTTCCTCTGTTTTGTATGAGTAGTGTAATTTGCAAAGCAATGCCTTTTATCTAAAAATTTGATATAGTTTTTCAGTCTTATGGACATGCTTGAAGTTCTCTAGCTTGCTTTCTCTTGCCCTTTGTTTTTTTCAGTAATTCCCAAGACTTGATGTTGGCATTTCTGTTGGTTTCTAGATTGGACTGCTGCTTGTTTTAGGTAGATTAATTAGATGGACAATGTTTACAGTTGTTGACATTGTTTTCCCTTCTCTCGCAAATTTGACAGAACAATTTGACATGGGGTGGCAATTGTCTCACGATCCTTTTCTCTTTTTCCCTGAGGAAAAACACCCGTATGGTGTAGCTTGGTCCACCGTCGCAATATATTGCTTTTTATAACTGTGAACTAGCAAACAGTGATCAAGTGTCTGTAAACTAACATGTACAGACCTGTATTGCCTTCTGGCTGAAGATCAAGTGTATGTTAACGTGCATATGTAGATAATGAACAGAGGAGGAGGAGCAGGAGCAGGACTAGGTAGTGGGAGCGGGCCAACTACTGCTGCAGCAGCTGCAGCTGCCCAGAAGCAGAAGACACTCTTACAAAGAGTTGAAACGGATATTGGCCATATTGTCGACAATTTTAGTCATCTTGTGAATGTCGCCAGAGTGTGTATTCTTTCCTCCTCACCCTCTTCAAGTCTGGAAACCTTTATCCCTTTCTCAGTATTATTCATAACTATGGTTAGGATAATCTGTGCTTTTCACTTATGTGAGGCTAGATGGAACATTAATAAACTGTCTCTGTGTCACTTGTTGACTAACATGCAGTGTGCTTCAAATGTGCTGACTTGATGCTGGACTAAGGTATCATAAGGTTATGTCGAAAGATAGGAAGGAAGGTTGCTTAAGCTCTTGTAAGCTGTGGAAATTGGGAAAGGCTAAATGTTTATGTGATCTTGCTCTTCATAGATGGTGGATTGAATTTATTTTCTAAATGGCAAGAAATCCATTTAAGATCTTAGAAGGTTGTTGTGATGGACCTTTTGATAATGAAGAGTGGAGACCTAATATCATAAATTTTGAAGATGTCATTGTGAGGGGATACAGAATGATAAAGTATGGATAATATTCAAAATGTGGATGTTTACTTCCTGATACTGATGCTTTCAAAATTCTGAGCTTAGATCAAATAGATGACAAAAGTAAAGTTTGTCTTTGCCACCGTAGTGATTCTAGTAGCATGTACACACCGAGAGAAATTTTTTTTTAATTTTTTAATGTAACATGCGAAGAGATATTACTCTTATCAAAAAATAAAAGAACAGTTGTTCTATACTTTTATCTTAAATTTGGAATTTTCTAACTGGGAAGGGTTTTGATATGTGGAGCATCGATCGTAATATTGACTCCTCTTCTCACTTATGGCAGGTGAATGACCCTCCAGTCAGAAACTCGCAAGAAGCTTTCATGATGGAGATGCGCGCAGCAAGAATGGTAAGATTTGGACTTTGATCTGAAGTGAGATTTGGCCATCTACTTTCTATTACCCTACAACTGATAGTTAATTGTGCTTATTAGCCCGAAAGCGGTTCATGTTTGGCATACGTGTTTACTGCATGGCAATTTGGTAAACCTTAACTAGATCCATGAGAGACTTAAAGTGGCAGAGCTATGAGACTTCTAGAAAATGGTTGTAGAATTTTTTTTTTTTAATGGTAACAGGCATTTGATTGCCTCAGAGATTGTGTTTGCCCCACATGCATTAGCAATCGCAACGACCATAATGCAAAGTGACCTGCACAATCTGGCTTGTCTGTATATTGTAAATGAACTCGAGGGGACATAAGTGGCATAACTTCAAGATTAGTCACTTGAATTGGTGATGCGTGTGGTTAAGGATTATGAACTCTCCAAGAAATATGATTAAGTGGTGGGAGCATCTGTTTATAGCTTAAATGAACTTGAGGGAAATAAGTGGCATAGCCTCAGGATTACTTTCTTGAATTGGTGATGTGTGTAGTTAAGGACTAAGATCTTTTCAAGAAATATTATTGACTGCTGGGAGCATCTACTTGCAATGCATCAGAAATTTATACCCAGGAGTTACTCTTTTTCTTTAATTTCTGAAGCTTTATCAAAGGTGCACCTTCTCTGTGCTCATGTATTTCCTCCTCTGGCATTTGATGGATGTGCCAAGAATAGGTTCAAGCGGCTGATTCGCTGCTGAAATTGGTATCCAAGCTGAAGCAGACTGCCATATTTTCGGGATTTGCATCTCTAAATGACCATGTTGAACAGAGAATCATCGAGTTCAACCAGCAAGCTGAAAAATCGGATCGCATGTTGTCTAGGGTTGCAGAGGAGGCAGCCGCCAGTCTCAAAGAGCTTGAATCTCATTACTACTCTTCGTTGCAGAGGACGGCTCATCCCACAGAATCTTAGCGGAACATGGCCGTGATCCTGCGTATCGCTTTCAAGGATTATTTTGACCTTGTTACTTATGTTGAAACTGACAAAAGCTATGTACAAATTCTTAACATAATTATGTTGACCTCATAAGGTGTTCTCTAGAGCCGTGTTATGAATTGAATTTGATTTTCCATGTACGGAGTGTTTGAGGAGATATTCGGCTTTTGAATTGAACCAAAATACTTGTCCTTGGCTACTCCATGCAAATCTCTCTTAGCGAGATTAGCAAACTTGACATTGCTATAGGGATAATCTGATGCAGGCGATAAGCAAAGGAATATCTGTCGAGCAATTGCATAAGTCGCTCTCAAATCAGATCAAAGACCAGCCGAGCAATTCTCGTTTTTGGCAAGCGCCTATGCATGTTAATTTGCACGTTTCTTCTCATTTCAAAGGGTTTAATAGATCCCTGAAGCTTTTATTTGCTTTATATCGTAAAAAAGCGAACTTTAATAATTTTAGTTATTCATGCGAAAATAATTCTATAACAAAGAAAATCGTAACTAGGATATAAATTAAAGATGAACTACTAAGGTAAGGATCGACAATTAGTCATGAGTTTGTTGTTCTATTGGTTAATATAAAATCTTCAGTGAAAAATTAAACAAGATTTTTATAAATGTTATATAATTTTATCATGTTAGCACTGATAAATGAGAATGCGATTTTGAATGTGTGTAAGGTTCGAATTTTTAATTAGTGTTTGGTTCGTTTATGTTTTAGTTTCGAACGTGCAATGATGAGAGATAATTTCGACTCTACTTTTATTATTAATATATTGGTGAGATGTTGGTGATGGATGAGTTCAAAATGACTGTAATCGGCTTAAATCGAACAATTTTTTTACTAGAATAAAAAACCGCACTAGCTTTTTCTTTTTTTTCAATAGAATAAAAGCAATTAACTGTCCAGTAAAAAAAAAAAAACTTCGCTTAGAATCCAGCTTAAAATGAAACCTTGTCTTCCTCTTCCGTCATCTTTAGGGTTTCGATTCTGAGGGGTCGGTTCCTTCCCATCTCTTTCCTTCGCTTCTCTTCGGACAATATAACTGCGGGACGTGCGTTCCAGACAGTAGTGTTTTCTGCTCGATTTTCTCGAGGAAGAGAATGCTTGTATGTGCAGGAGTTCACTTCCCGTCGATGCTTTGCTCGTCTGCTCCGACGTCGCGGGAATGAATGGTGAGTGGAATCGGTCCTTAAGCTGTTCTATGTCTTTGTGCGAGCAAGTGAACATTGGTAAGGTTCGATGATGTGGTCTGTTCTGAAATCGGTCTCCTCTGTTATATGCGTTTCGGGTTGTTTGAGCTGATTTCAACTCTTCCTTCTGTTGCAGCATTGGTGCAATCGGCTCAGATGAAGTTCCTATGATTTTGGTTTAGAGATTGCTGTAGTGGAGAGATTATTAGCAGGCCAAGGAGCGATTTTGGCAACCCGGGTCGCGACGGTTTCTTTATTTTTCACGCTCAAAGAGCAATTTTTTTTAACTCCATTCGATGCCTCCTTTGTCCTTGTTCTCAGTGGTTTCTTGGGAGTTGATGGCGCAAGAATAATTCGAGTGTGATAAGTTTAATCTGAAATGCGTTGCTGCGTATCTTTGTTGACTCGACGGTTTCTCAAGGACTCGTGTGTGACCAGCGGTGCTAGTAGGAATGTTTTTGGCTCTCATTGTAGTCCTTTGGGTTCGAGAGATGGTGGCTTTCTTTTGCTTCGGTTTTTCTCATTTACCCCGATGCACCGTCGCGGGCCCGATCCGGATGACCCCGCCAATTTGATAAAAGAAGATGGGGTGTCTGTTTGTTCACAAATGTGGATCGAGAACTTCAAGGAACCTGATAGAATCGCTACCAATTTGAGTTCTTATCTCAGAAGGTTCGAGTTATGGGTGTTGGCTTATCAGAAGGCATGCATTGATGAGACTGGTTCCTATGTGCTGAAGAGTTCAATCCAGAGAGCTGAACTGGAGGACTTGTTGGCACTGAGAAATTCTGTTCTTGATAATAGGTTTAGATGGGGTTCTAGGTTGGAGTTTTTCATTAAGTCACCGAGGGATAAAACAGACTATCAGTCATTGTCAAAGAGGAAGATTAAGGCTATATTGACTACCACACAGCCGACCCCATTTCAGGATAAGATTGTGCAGGAGGTTTTGTTGATGATTTTGGAGCCCATTTATGAAGCCAGGTTTTCACAGAAGTCATTTGCTTTTAGGCCTGGGAGGAATGCGCATACAGTGTTGAGGGTGATAAGGAGGAATTTTGCAGGGTATTTGTGGTATATAAAGGGGGATTTGAGTACCATATTGGATGGGATGAAGGTTGGATTAGTTATAGGTTCCTTGATGAGGGATGTTAGAGATAAGAAGATAGTTGATTTGGTGAAGGCAGCGTTAATAACACCAGTCATTACTAGTAAGCCTGATGACGGTGAACAGAAGAAAAAGAAGAAGAGGAAGTATCAAAAGAAGAGGGTGTTGGCAGAAGATGAACCGAAGCCCGACCCTTACTGGTTAGATACTTTTTTCGGATTTGCACCTGAGGAGGCAGGGAAGCATCCTAATTGGGGACATTGTGGAATTCTTAGCCCACTTTTGGCTAATATATGCCTTGATGAATTAGACCGTTGGATGGAGAGTAAGATAAAGGAATTTTACCGTCCATCTAAGAGTGATGTTATATGGAATAGCCCAGAAGGGGAAGCAGAGCATGGGAATACATCTTGGCCAGAGTTTGTTCCAACAAGTGGGCCTGATAAGACTCGGAAGATGGACTATGTGCGATATGGGGGTCACATTTTGATCGGTGTTCGGGGCCCGAGGGCAGATGCGGCAACATTGAGAAAGCAATTGATAGAATTTTGTGATCAGAAATATATGCTTAAGCTTGACAATGAGAGCCTCCCTATTGAGCACATCACGAAGGGCATAATGTTCCTTGATCATGTCTTGTGCCGGAGGGTTGTTTATCCAACTCTACGTTACACTGCAACTGGGGGAAAGATAATTAGTGAGAAGGGTGTGGGCACCCTTTTGTCAGTGACAGCAAGCTTGAAGCAATGTATCAGGCAGTTCAGGAAGTTGAATTTTATCAAGGGAGACAGAGATCCTGATCCGCAACCTTGTTTCAGAATGTTCCATGCCACGCAGGCTCACACAAATGCACAAATGAACAAGTTTTTGTCCACAATGGTTGAGTGGTATCGGTATGCCGACAACCGGAAGAAAATTGTAAACTTCTGTTCATACATAATTAGGGGTTCTCTTGCAAAGCTATATGCTGCCAAGTACAAGCTGCGTTCGCGAGCTAAGGTTTACAAGATTGGTGCAAGAAATCTGAGTCGTCCATTAAAGGAAAAGAAAGGACAGTCACCTGATTACCATAACTTGCTGAGGATGGGTCTTGCTGAGTCTATTGATGGCCTCCAGTATACTAGAATGTCTCTTGTTCCTGAAACTGACTATTCTCCTTTCCCTTGTAATTGGAGACCTGATCATGAGAAGGCGTTAATGGAATACATAAGGCTCGATGACCCAAAGACTTTGGAAGAGCAAAGGAGTTGCATTCGAGAACAAGGCCTTGTGTCCCCTCAGGACTATGTTTCTATGCTTGTTTGGAACTACAAGAGGAATACTGTCCGAATGGATCAGCTGTCCTTGCTCAATACTAGTGACAGCGGCAACGAAAATAGACGGTTGCTTTTGGAATCGAATCTTGAAAAGAAGGGTGATAATCACAAAGAAGAGCAAGATGATGAACGACTTTATGCGGCACATGGGTGAAATATGTTCTATCTTTTTGAAAATTTTTTTAGCCTTTCCCGATGTCTAGCTTTCAATTGATTAGATAAAGAGATGACTTTACTTCTGCAGTATTCCTGTAAATTGCAAAGTTAAAATGACGTGGCATTGTGTATAGTCCTATTTATGAGAAAAGAAAAATTTTGGGCCATGAGATGGAATTGGAGCCTAATCAATGTTGCCAAAGGAAAATGTTAGTGTTTTTTCCTCTTTCTCAGGAGTGTTTTTCATCGATTGGACTTTGTGAGGCTCTTTTCATCTCCTTGATCATCTCTGGTCATGAAGAGCATTTGTTAATTAGATGATCTGTTTGGCTAGAGTAATTCCGAAACTTTTTCTTTTGATTCTCCCCCTGACGTTCTTTGACCTGGAGAACATAGTGGAGGTAATTCCTTGTCTCTCAGCCCATTAGTGCATCTTCTTTTTAGTACCTATTTTGCTAATTAATGCAGTTGTGAAAGCGAATGCAACTTTTTCAGACAAGACTCTACCTTCAAGCCCTCTGATGTATAGTCAGCAGGCAACAGAGCCATCTTCTTCAGGGTAAGTTGTAAGCATATGGCACCAATAAATGCACATAACAAATTCAGTTGAATTTCAAGTCCAATATCTTGTCTATAAGTGACTTCTCTACTGTAGTTTGCATTCATCATATAAACCCAATAGTGATAAATTGGCTGGACAGGTTGGTTTCAACAACTGCTACTTTTTAAAAAATTGTGTGGCCATTTTCTCAAGTCTTGCTGGTTAAGGAAGCTTCTAACTTGATGTGTCTATTATCAAATATTAAGTGTAAAGTCGTATACTGAGTTAGAGAGGTACTGCTTTATGTGATGGTTTGATATTATTCTTGAAATGTGGCTTTACTGATGAAGTGATGTAGCTGGTAAATTTCTTGTTTTCAGAGATGCTGATTTGAATATGGAAGAAAGACCAAATTTCAATAGGATTTGGTTGGTTATGATGTGATTATCATTTCTTAAACCGACATATTTACTTTGTTGCTGATCAATGAATATTAGAATTGTGATCATGAAGATGATCCATTGAAGCAGTGGAATCTCTTCAGATTTGATTGTGGATCTTAGTCTGTAAATGCATGATTTCTGCAGGAAAAAGCGTGTTGACTTTGAAAATCAGATGGGGAAACATCTTCTGTGGTAGCCAACCAATCTGATGAAGCTGTTGATGTTGACGGCTGTATCTTGGATGTCTTTTTGAGTTCCATCAAGGAATTTGGTCAAATCAAGCAAAGGAACTCCACAAGCGCCTTGTCCTCAATCAACATGTCTTTGGGATGCATCCAGAGGATGTTCATTATTTTGACTTTCACGTTCTTCAGGGACCTCTATGCTACTTCCAGAATCTGTTGACATGGTTGCCTTGACTAGTTTGACTTTCAACCGAATTCAATTGATTGTGAATTCTCCAAGTTCTTCCAATATCTTCACTAAAATTTCATCACGCTGCTCCTCAATTATTTTTCCACAACAAGGCTTTTCTGGATGGTGTTGACACGAGTTAAACCTTGCTCTGATAAAAATTTGTTGTGGGACTATCTGATTCGGTTGAATTGGATGTGGAAGAACTGTTTTAGGGATGTGAGCATTAATGTGGGGTTTAAGTTGGCTGATAAGTGGATGACAGAGTTAAAAGAGTTTGGGAGACCTTGGAAGAAAGGACAGGAGCGAAAATAAATCAGATCATCATATAAAACTATAGCTCCATCGGGCATGCCCTTTGTGTCTTTAAATGATGTCATAGTTCTCTACAACCTTAGGTTGTTTGTGTCTAGATGCCGTTTTCAATTTCCCTCGAATGACTTTTTTTTTTTTTTTTGGGGTTCGAAAAATGACTATGGTTTGAGGTTTGTTGGCACCAACTTAATTTTAAATTACTACAAAAACGTTTCAGAATCTATTTAGATATAGTAGCCTAGTTGCATACATTAGACCTGTTCTTGCTTGGACTTGATGGTGTTAAATGCATATGTTGGCAGCGTTTACAATTTTCCGTTGTTTGGAGTCTCGAGGCAGGCCAACCTTGAACTAGTTGGAGTTGCTCACTTTGCCAACCTATTTCATCCATTGCAGATTGCAATTGATCCACAACTGACCTTTCTGTCAACTCATTCGTTGGAAGTTCGATGGTATTCACTAGGATTGCACCCTTTGGAGAATATAAAATGATGTTCAGGAAGGATCTACCGTGAACATTAACCCAACTATCTAGAATTACCGTGCACCCTGTTGAAGCACATGATTTCTTGACAGCATCTACATACTGCCCGACTTCCATACTCAATTTGGGGATAAACTTTGTGGCGAGCAAGGAGGAGGAAGGTAACTCATAGTCCTGCCCACGGTCTGCAGAAATGTTGTTGCCTTGGTTTGCAAGCAACTTATCTGGGCAATCCTGCCCTTTCTCTTTATATTTTTCTGACATGTAGCTTTTCTGAAGGTCTGTAAGTGGTGTTGAAGTGGTCGGGTGACACAGTCTCTTTATCTTTTTTCTTTCGATGACTAATTGCTTCAAAAGCTATAGCCTGGATATCCTTAGGGACCCTGGTACAAGTAGCACCGTCGCCATCTGGCACGCAGGCTAAGTGTGACTTAATCCTTGGAATTCCACCAGCGAAATCATGTTTGCAGAACTTACACCTGAAGTGATTGCCCAATTGCTCTGCATACTCCCAAAATCTGTTCCTTTTCCTAGTCATCTCGTCCTAGCCAAACGACACGCACAATGTACAGTCAATTAAACGATAAGCCAACTTTAAATTTTATCGAGTTTAAGAGAGATAACAGTTTAATCTACAAATCCTTAATCTTTTTTTGTTATACTCTCAATGACTGAACATCCAAACTTATAATTCATTGGTACTGTTGCGCATCACACCATCTAAAGTCTTTTTCTTTGGCTCTAGATCTGATATAGGAAAGAGATTCATGAACAAAGCGACATTCGGGAAGAGAGTGTTTCACTCGTGCATAGACATGGAAGCAAAACAGAATGGTTGTTACCTTAACGAATCAAAGCAGAAACAGAGGCAGAAGCGGAAGCAGAAGCAGAGTTCTCTGAAATTTTTCGCACAGCGCTACGCCAGAAAACTGCAAGAGATCAAGAATCAGAGAGACAAAATTTATTCGCTTTAAAGTGGTGGATCCTAAATATATATTCACTTTCCTTCTTTGTTTGAGATGAAAACAGATTGCTAATTATCATAAATATGTTCGCTTTCCTTTTTTGTTTGAGAGGAAAACAAATTGCTAAATCTCTTTGCAAGTCACCAATCTGATTAGTAAGATTCGGTTTTAGATGGTAAATTTTAAAACAAGCTGATAACTTAATACTAACTTGGTTGTTGCTAAATTCAATACAATGTTAGTAACTCACTAATCCCTACCGGCCCTTGTAAAATTTTAAAGACGTTGGTATCTAACTAATTTGATTTAACATTTCATAGTCCATTAAAATGTGAGTAACTCATTGCCCTCTACCCACGCCAATTTGGAAAATCAAAAAGAAGTTGGTAATGAATGTCATATTGGCGAGTTCCCAACCTACATTGTAAAATTTGAAAAAAAGTTGGTGATTTATTTATTGATCTCAACCTGAGCTCACTTGTAAAATTTGAAAAAAGTTGGTGATATGACATTAATAATTTACTAATTGTTTACCCGATAATTAAGTTACTAGTCATATATATATATATTATCCATGCTATTTAAAACTTATCGACAATTTAAAGAATTTATGGACCGCAGAAAAATTTCATCTATTCTCTTATTGGAACCTAAACTTGTCCCTTCAATGGCAAAATGAGCAATCACCGACCGCGTTCGCTATAATTATACTCTCTGCCACTTTCAGAGCTACAAGCGTACATCATCCCCATTTGCGGAATTGCGAAGTAATAGTGTAAGAGACAACTCAAATAATGCTCGACAAATTCGTCGGACTTTCATCTAGAAGCCCATTGACGATTGGAAGGGTGTGCGATGCATCACTTATCGCCTTTGGATTCAAATGAATTCATCCCCCGATGAGAGACAAAATAGATTTCGCATGAGAGTGATTTTGTTCGATTGGATGAACACTATGATTTTGAGTAACTTGTAAACGTGGGCCCCCAATGGATGGACATCACGAGTTCTCCTCTGGACTACATTTTACCCGAATAGGACCAACTGATTTAGGGTAAATGACCTTGGAAGAGCGGAGTGAGTTGCATTCGTGAACAAGGTATTGTTGTGTCTCCTGAGGACTGCATTTCAATGCTCGTTTGGAACTACAAAAGGAGTACTGTCCGAATGGATCGGCTGTCCTTGCTCGATAGCAGTGACGGTGGCGTCGAAAATAGATGGTCACTTTTGGGACCGAATCTTGAAAGAAGGGTGATAATTGCAAAGAAGAGCAAGATGATGGACCACTTTATGTGGCACAAGGGTGAAACATGTTCTCTCTTTCTGAAAAGAATTTTTCCCCTTTCAGACGTCTAGCTTTCAATTGAGTAGAGAAAGAAAGATGACTTTGCTTGTGCAGTATTCTTGTAAAATGCAAAGTTAAAGGGATGCGGCACAGTGTATAGTCCTACTTATAAGAAATGAAAAATTTTGGGCCATGAGATGGAGCTGGAACCACAATTAATGCTGCCGAAGGAAGATATCGGTTTTTTTTTTCCTTCTTTCTCAGGAAAGGTTTTTATCAAATGGGCTTTATGAGGCTTTCTCCATTTCCTCCACTCAATCATCTCTGGTCATGAAAAGCATTTGTTAATTATATGATCTGTTTGGCCAGAGTAATTTTGCAAAAACTTTCTTTTGGTTCTACCTCCTGGCGCTCTTTGACCCGGCGAACGTAGAGTAGGTAATTCCCTGTCTCTCGCCCCATTAGTGCATCCTCTTTTTAGTACCTATTTCCTAATTACTGCACTTTTGAAAGGCTAATGCAATTTTTCCAGAAAACACTCCACCTTCAAGCTCTCTGATGTTTGGTCAGCAGGCAACAGAGCCTTCTTCTTCAGGGTAAGTTGTAAGCTTGGGGGCCAATGGATGCGCACAAGAAGTTCAGTTGAAGTTCCAGCCTAATATTTCGTCACTATAAGCGACTTCTCTACTGGTGTTTTCATTCTTCAAACTGACCCAATATTGATACTTAAAATGGTTGGACAGGTTGGTTTCATCCCTTTGTGCTGCATGTCTTGCTGGTCAAGGAAGCTTCTAACTGGATGCATCTTTTATTGAAAATCACAAGTGTAAAGTCATTTACAGATGTAAAATCAAGTGTGAATTTGTATTAGATGTAAAGGGTACTGCTTTGTGTGATGTTTTGATATGATTCTTAGGTCCTACTAGAACTTGTATTAGATGTAAAGGGTATTGTGATCAATGGAGTATTCATGGTCGAGGAAGAATGACCCAAAATGGCCATCGAAGGATCCAAATGCTTTCGGAACATTCTTAGGGAAGGGCAATCTCATAATTGTGCTGTGGTCTAGAATCTTCTTGGCATATAGTGGGTGGTGAGGTACGATTTCGTCCGCCGGATCGAAACTCGATCAATGGTTGTAATCTAAGTGACTCAAGTATAAAAAGAAGTGCTCTCTTTTCATTTGTATCCATTCAACCATTTAGCAATTTAAGTTCCTTTCTTTCGTTCAGAGCTTCTCTCTAGATTTTCTACGGGGTGAGTTGAGTGATCGGTTGATTGTCTACGATCCGGGTGAGTTGAATGATCAGTGTTAGTTTAGACCTAATGATCCCAAGTGATCCAAAATAGAAATAGTGAGTTGAGTGATCGATGTTGGTTTAGACCTAATGATCCCAAGCAATCCAAAATAGAAATAGCCTAACTCGTGACACAAGAGTCTCGGATGTCTATAAGTGATCTGTGCATATAACGAAACCTATCAAGGAAATGGAAATGCATTCTCCAGGTACTGTTCATTCTGCGGTAGAAGAGTATCAGAAGTCACTAAAGCAGAACATCTGTCATTTTACGCTAGAAGAGTATAACTTGAATTGGAAAAAGAGAAATCACTAAAGCAGAACAACTGTCATCCGCACGGAACTCATGCTACGAGAAACTATACCTTGGCAGTTCTCACTATTCCCTGCACCATGGGAAACGAACTGTGGCTAGTTTAGAAGAGTGCTATGACCCATCAGAGTGAAATGTATGGGGATGATATTCTGAGATTTGGTCATATTCTCATAGGCAATCTTGGACTGGGATTTGAGATAGACCTGCAGAATGGATTCAAAGAGAAAGTGCTCTCAGAAAGTCATACCCTATCATTGTAATGCATATGTAGAAACAGAGCTAATGATAAGATCACTGAAATTTTCTCCCTAGTTCACACATAAAATGGAATTATGTCATTTCACAGCAACGTGCTTTTTATTTGTTTGTCTGATCCTCAGATTAAACCTCAAAAGCTCTGGTTTCTTTGTATTTAAATATACTCAATAATCATGAATGTGGTGGATTGTGGCGATACTCGAGCCTGACCTTTAAACCTCTAGAAAGTGATTCCATCCTTTGGATGAGTCCATTATGGATGAGTTCTTTGGGTTCAAAATTCTAGTTGAAAAGGATGCCATTGGTTTGGCCTTCATTGAAATAGTAAACATAGTCCTTGTTGTCATTAGAGACATGCGACATGGCATGCGACATGGCATGTGCCACAGTATGTTTCCACATAGCATCGGAGATTCCACCGCCCACGACTTAGCCTGTATTTCCCACTCCTCGCCTTTCCCTCCTCAGACCCTCCCTCTTGGTATTATATGGCTTTCTAGTTGATCCCATGTTGAATCAAGTTCCCCAATATCACCATCAAGTATGATAAGATTTAACTTAGCAGCTACCTCTACCAGCTGTGTAGCTCTCTCTCTACCTTTTGGGTAGCTTCCCCCAAACCCTAACCATGGCATCCCTGCAAAAACCTCCTTTGACCAACTAAACCATAGGAGCACAACAAAGAACTACCCTCAAACCAAATCTCTAGGTAACCCTGGCCCTTCTATGACACCCGACTTCCACTTTCTCCTGCCCTAATCTCTTCCCAGCTCCATCTACTGAGCTCTCCTCCCCCTCACGGGGAGCTCTCTCCCTCACATCTTCCCAACCGCACAATGAGGTCCTAGACCCCCCTTGGTGCGAACCTGACGAGCATTCAAGCACGACTGAGCTCTTCTTGATCACCTCTAAGTCCCAATCCCCTATTTACCCTGCTTCCTCCTGGATCCACCCCACCTAGCTCCCACGAGGAGCTCTGCACCTGGGAATCTACCTTCCCCATGGTGAGGCTCTAAATTCTCCTTGTCGGCAAGCTAGGGGATCACCTCGACGCTCCCCTTGTCGAGGCGCATCTCCATCCCGCAGGACAAACCTCTCTGGCACAAGCCTTCTCATCAGCCCCCTCATCGTCACACATGGCAGCAGATGGCAAGGCCTTTGACAGTCTAGAAACTCTCTATAATAAGTTGGGTAAGCTCTTGCACACAAAGGAAATAGCGATTAGGGATGAAGACTTTTCGCAAGAGAAACTAGTAGAATGCAAATTCTCTTTGATGGGCAAATTATTATTGAATCCAAACCTCAATCACCAAGCTCTTATCACAGCAATGAGAAAGGCTTGGCATTTACATGATGTTGTTATGACACCCATGGAACAAGGTGTCTTCTGCTTCAACTTTCACAGTGAAGAGGACTGGCAAAGAGTCCTTAACGGAGGGCCCTAGTGCTTCTCAAATCATTTACTCCTCCTAAAGGCGTGGGAGCCGGACACACCTCCCCACCGTTATCAATTCACAACCTATGCTTTCTAGGTAAGAATCTTAGGACTACCCACTGAATGGAAATCAGATGGAATTGTACACAAAATTGCTCATAAGATAGGTGAAGTACTTGAAGTTAAAGTTGAGAAAAGAGGCCCGGTTGCCCAACGAGTGGGAAAAGCTAAAGTTGAGCTTGACTTGACTGAGGAGCTCATGTAGGCCAACCAACGACTCACGGAAACAAGAAACTTTGGCTGAATTTTAAATATGAACGACTCCATTTTTATTGCTATTCATGTGGCAAACTGGGGCACTATGCGACCATGTGCAAATCTATACCCTATGATGAAGCAAAGTTCAGCACAAAAATAGGAAGCTGCTTTGGCAACTAGCTGCACGCCGAAGTTCAGGATCACAACCCCTTTTGGGATGTTTTCTACGTGGGAAAACCAATTGACAGCATCCCTCATGACTCAGAAATGGTCCTCGAGACACAGGACAACCCATTACCTAAGTCTTTGCTGCAAGTTGTAGAGAGGTCGAGCCCTTGTAGCCCCACAGCCAGCACAGGGCAGGGGATTACTGCCCCACTTGTCCTGCCCAAGCCCACAACCACAGCCCATCCTCAAAGGGCTGGCAAGGAGATTTTAATGCTACCTGCCTCCTTACCTACATCCCCCTCTTAGTCCCCCGCTGCCCAACTCAAAAAAAAGGACTGCAAGGGCCCCAAAACACCTTTAGGGAAAAAGTAGAGAAGATTTAGCCCATACAAGTATAAGTCCAGTACTAATGACTGGCTGGATGAATCACAACTCCTAGATGTAATTTTTTTTGGTGGAGACTAAGAACCAATAGGCCGTTATTCAGAGACTTCAAAAAAGACTTCACTTTCCCTACTACGAAGTGGTCAACCTGAGGGGCACGGCTGGAGGTTTAGCCATTTTTTGGGATGCCTGAGTGGATCTTGTACTGGAATCATACTTGGAGCACTACATGCACCTCAGGTGCAAGAACTGGGAAGATGGTAAAGCGATGCAAATTACTTTTCTTCATGCACCCTATAACCTGAGTAAAAGACTCGAATTTTGGGATGAATTACGACACATTTGCTCCTCAAGGTTTCCATGGGTCTGCTTGGGGGACTTCAATGAAGTCCTGTTTCACTGGGAGAAAAAGGGGGCCCCGCCTTGCTAATAGAGCCCGCATGACAGCCTTTAGGGACCTGATCAACGATTGTTCCTTAATGGACATGAAAAGCAAGGGGTGTGCATTCACATGGTCTAATAATAGGGAGGGGCTGACTAATATAAATGTCATTCATTGGAAACGCTGGAAGGTGCTCAAGTCTAGCAAAGATGAAGGGGGTCTTGGCTTTTAAGACTTGATGGACTTTAACAAGGCTTTACTGGCTAAACAGGCTTGGCGACTTAGTTCAAGCCCCAACTCCCTTTGGGGACGCCTATGGAAGGGTCTATACTTCCCAAACCAAGACTTCTGGTATGCAGGAAAGCGTAAGAAAAACTCATGGGGATGGCTGAGCGTCCTAGCAGGCCGGGACACCATATCCCATGCTATGCGGTGGATCGTGGGTGATGGAGCCAACATCAAGACTAGGGAGGATAGGTGGCTTCTGAAAGGACTCCTCTATGGATCAGCAAAGCAAGACGAACCCCACCTAGTGGTGGACTTTATATCCCCTATCGAGAGTACTTGGCAACTACCACTACTTCAGGAAACCTTTGACGATAAGACTATCCAGTAAATCCTGGCGATTCCTCTCAGTGCACACTCGGGAAACGGCTCCTTGGTCTAGTCGGGCACACATTCTGGTATTTATACGGTTCAAAGTGGATATAGCACTATTCAAAAAGCTAAAACAGCACAACCATCAACAACAGCTTCCCTATCTTACACCCCCCCTACCGAATTGTGGAAAAACATTTGGCGACCCCCGCCCCACCAAAAATCCGCCACTTCCTATGGTTACTATGCCACAATGCACTATTAACCAATGAGAACCTGTTTCTGCGCAGAATTGTACCTAACCCGATGTGCCCGCTGTGCCGGAGGTATCCCGAAACTACAGAACACCTCTGTTTCCTTTGCCGCTGGCAGATTTCGTATGGGGTCACCAGCACATCAAAAATTAGTTCCCAAGACTCAGCCAGATTAGAATTGAAGAGTGGGTTGCTCTCCTAGTGCGAAAGGAAGGCTTACCTGTTGTTGCGAACGTCGCGGCAATTATGTGGGAAATCTGGAAAGCGAGGAACACTGCTGTCTTCTAATGCCGGACGCCGTGTGCTAATGCGGTGCTGGAAATCGCTGAATCCACGATCCGCAGCTTCACCACCTAGACAAATTCAGCTAGAAACTTCAGAAATCGACCCCACCCACATCTTCGCTGGAAACCCCCGACAATCCACAGCTTCAAGGTCAATACAAATGGGGCTTACCTCATAGGTGATGTTGCTGGCTAGGCGGCATGGATCTGCCGCGACTCCACCGGCCGGCTGCTGCATAGAGGCGCGTGCTCAGTTATGCTCCCCTGCTGGTGGAGGCATGGGCGATTTGTGATGCCCTAGAGTTCTGTGTTGCCCGACTGCTTTCTCCCCCAGCTACGGGCCAAATATCCCTTCCCCTCCAAAACGACAGCGTTCTCTTGGAGATTGGTTGCCAAACTTTAGCTGCAGACCTCACCAATCAGCAAATGACATTGTGGGAAGCGCGGGTCCCAATCTAGAAATGCAGGGAATTTTTGTCGCATTTGCCAAATTTTCAGGTTGTCTATTCTCCATGCGAGACCAACAACACTACCGATTGGGTCGCTAAAAACCATCGGAGAAATTGTTTACCGTTAGATTGGGTTCGCCCCTCCTCCCTGCCCGTCTTTGGAACTTACTGTGTATTGATGCCCAACCCTCGGAATCTCCCGATTTGGGTTAATTTCTAATGAAAGCGATCTACCTTGACCAAAAAAAAAATAACTTAGCAGCTGATCCTGGTCCACTCTGCACAACATATCCTGTTTCTAAACTTAGCAAAGCAACTCCTATGGCTGTTTCTTGATCTCCCTGAATTTTTTCCTCGGTGAAAAAGTGCGAGGGCATGGTGGTCGTGAAATGAAGTCGAAAAGCTTTATCCTTCAGAGCTGGTAGGTTGGGCTCTGTGAACCTGTAAAAGACAAAGCTCATTCTTAGAGAATTTTGAGAGGGCCATTTTCATAGCCACCGCCATCTTATCATGTGCTGAACCAAAAACTAGTGCACTATGAAGAGGAGTTGGACAGCTAAGCAAGATTCAGGAATTGATATGAAATTTAATCTGTTATGTTTTCTTAATCATCTCAAAACAAGAACCAAGCTGAAATAAAGGCAGGGAAACTCGACCACACATATCAGGTCAAAGAAGACATTAACTTAGGTAGGTATTAAGCTGGCATGGCATATAAACCATGTACTGTACTAGTCTGCTGTCATGCCAATATATGGATATACTGACCAGTGAAAAGCAAATTGAAAAAGAGAACTAAATCCCACAAATGACTGCTGTGGGTGAACCTGTAACATACAAGCAATACAGAGCATGCATTTCTGGGTGACCTTACCATTCTCCACGGATGTTGGTGCAGGCGAGGTGCATCATCGTCTCGACGCAGACGTAGATCATGTTCTGTATCCAGTTCGCGATGTCGAGGGTGAGATCGGGAGAGGGAGAGGGCGAGGGAGAGAGATTATCGAGTGCATTGTCGGGAGGCAACAAAAGTACGCGGCCGATTTTGAACTTTCGAACCATTGCGTCAGCATCTCCCTGTCGGGACCCAAGTGACGGAAGAAAGCCCGAAGAAAGAGAGTTCCCGAAATCAGAGCTGGATTTCCATCTTTCCCAATTGCAATCGCCAATCGCATGAATTTAGTTTTTACAATTAGGTCCCTCCAAATGGGTGGGTCGGTTTTTTTGTCGGTTCGAACATGGGTCTGATCCAAATTAACCAATATTAACTCATTTTTTGCGCAAATAGAATTTTGGTAACTCATATCCACCTGACCAACCTGATTCCAACCCCACCCGAGCTCCAATTTTTAGTGATGTCTCTCTTTAAATCGGTACCCTCGAAGAATGGGCGGCTCCCTGGACCGAGTCGGGTGAGGGCGCTCGTACTTGGGTCGTGGGCTATGACTTCACGTTGCACATAGGCAAGGTGATGACGTGAGTGAGCAACGCGCTCAAGGACAAGAATTTGTGGGTTGGGTTTATATGGGATCGTGAAGGTCGTGATGAGGTGAAGGGAGGTGTCTTGCTCAGGTGACGGGCAATGCCCTCGCTCCTCCTGCGAACCGGTTCTCTTCCCAGTAAATTAACATAACAAAAGATGTTGGTAAATAAAACAATAACCCAAAAAAAAAGAGGCCTAAAAATCGAAAAACTTATGGAGAACTACAAAAGCATAAATTTTTTTTTTGGGTTGAAATACAAAAGCATATTTTAGTATCCTTACCGATGAGGATGTGCGTAATAATTAATCTGTCTTCTCCAACAAGTCACCCTTTTATTGTGCTATAAGCAACAATAGTAAATCTCTATGAGCCCATGTGATTTGCAATCTTCTTGGCGAATCCACTCAATGAAAACTTAGGTACATATGTGATTCCCAAAAATGGGTAATTACGCTGCAATGAAAATAAGTTTAAAATGGATAGATTTCCAACATATGAAGACCCATTGAAACCTCTTTTAATTTTTTTTTAGAGACAATCCATTTACCACCCAATCCATTAAAAATATGAGTTACGAATTGGTCTTTTGAGTTCATGCTCAAGAGACTACGCCCCGGGTCGAGCTGACTTCTAAAATGGCAAAATTTTGACTTCCGGACCAGAAACATTCGGCAACTCTCCATTAGTTTGGCCAAATACAAAAATAGCAGCCCGTTCTATCCTTGCGAAAAATTTCACGAGACCTTCCAAATGTGTACTAAAAAGAGTTGCATAATATTTTAACACCGTGACAAAACTCGCAATAATCCAGTACTCGGTCCATTCTCATCCTTATTTTATCCGCGCTAGTGTTATGAAAAAGTTGGGCGGTGGGGTTAGTCATAAACATAGTCGGAGTGGAGCGGAGGAAGTGGACCCTTACAAAACACTTGCGGTCGATGATGAAATGTCTGCAAAGGTTGGACTGGTGGTTATCGACTGAAATGGAGGAAGTGAGTGGTAACAAAGATGTGCAGAATCCGTTTTTTGAGTACTACTAAATTACTGTTTTATTCTATTTGACTCTTGAGGAGAATAGTACATGCGAATAGACATTTCAAGGACAACGACCAACTTCAAAAGTTGGCTTTATATAGGGTTGTATTAGATGTCGGCCCACGTGACTCCAATCGTGTCGATAGACCGTCGCACTTTGTCAACTCTTCAAATAGAATACGATCCAGTTTCATCTCAATTTCAATTTAATGGTTTCTCCAAGGTTTTTCTTTTTTTCCTCTTTCTCCCAGAATAGGACCTATCGGTCAATGATTCGGTTTTCCAACGGCGAATCCAATGCTATAGATGCAACTCTTGTTTTGTAGGCCTAATGTCGTGCATTTTTCTAATTAATGGCTGTGTTAAAGCTGTTGCATGCCTAAAGTACAAATGAAATTTAGAGTGTGAACATTATTATGTTTCCATCCCTCTCTTACCTTTCTTTTCTAAAATTTTGTCTGAGCGTAAATTACAAAATGAAACGTGGGTTTAAGTAGTAGTAATTGAAATGAAAAAATAAATTAACGGGGACAAAAAATTTGGGTTACTTCGCCAAACTTTAGTAAATCCCAAAGCCTGTTGGCGGATTGGAAACGGATTGCTAATTCAAAGCTACTATTTTGACTAGTAAGATTCAGTTTTAGAAGGTAAATTTTGAAATGAGTTGACAACTTAACACTGAATTGGATGTTGCTGAATTTGTTACAATGTTGGTAACTTACTAACATCTACCCGCACGTGTTAAATTTAAAAGAAGTTAGAATGTTACTATGCAATTCAACTCTGGTAGTTCACAACAATGTAAGTAACTCCTTGCCCTCTACTGACACCCATTAGTAAAATTAAAATGAAGTCTGTAATTATAATTAGGCTAGTAAATTCATTTGAATGCTATAACTTACCAACCTCTACTCTGACCCCACTTGTAAATTACAAACCTCTACTCTCACCCCACTTGTAAAATTTAAAAGCAATTGGTAACTTACTTATCAATTGACATCGATAAAACTTAAAAGAATCCAATAACTTACTCACCCTAGTTGTAAAAATTGAAAGAACTAAGTAAATTTGGTGAGATGTTAATAATTTACTAACTAGTTACCTGATGATAAGTAAGTTATTAGTCATACCTTTTTTTATCAACAATATTTAAAAATCACTAACAATTTGAAAAATTTATAGATCCCGGAAAAATTTCAGCTTTTTGTCTTATTGGAACCTATTTTCCTCTCTTAAATAGCAAATGAGCAAACCCTAACGGCATTCGATTCTAAAAGTTTTGCCATGTAAGCATCCTTTTGATGTGGTACGTGCTCAGGACAAATTCATCCCGTTTTCAATGCATCACTTATCACCATGTGAGAGACAAAATAGAGTTGAGCAGCAACTCAAACAAGAAAAACAGTCAAACGAGACTCGCACGTGAGTGATTTTATTCGAATGGATGGACGGCATGATTTAGGCGCCCAAACAGAGAGATAAATCAATGGCCCTTTTGGAATTCAACGCTCTCCCTTGTCTCATATAGTAGGCCAAGGTGCAGAAGAATCTAATCGCATTTAATCATCTTAAAGACAGTGGTTGATGTCAATGGCTTTCTAATGTGAAGAATCTGCAACTCCCACAAATCTCCATGTTAACTCATTATCGACCCCTCCTCTCCTCTCAGCTTCCTTTATGTTTGTGCAAATCTTTGACATGAAGCTTCCAAACTTACATCTTTCATTAGTATTATTCCTAATCAATTTGTTTTCATTTGTTCCTGAATAAAAGATGGCAGTTTCTAAACCAGGGAGCATTATATTGGTCCTACGTGGAAATGTTCTTTGTAGTGATTTCACGACCTCCCAAAATTTCGGCAAATATTATTGTTGATGATGAACATTCTAACTAATACAAATAACTAATTTTAGAAAAATATTTATAAATCATTGATTTTTTTGAATATAGACGTTGGAACTCAACTTCTTTACTGTCATTATTAGCTTCGTTTTCTCATTTTCTCCATCGAGGACCTTTACCCTTTATATGTGATCTATCCTACTAGAGGCTAAGTCTTAGTGACATCCATGTTATCTCAATTTCATAGATTGTATGTTTATCATTATCAATAGGTTAAGTAATTTTTAAAGATTAAAAAAATAGTATACACAACCAACTTTTTTTCAATTATATGATTTATTTATCTTTATATCTGCTAGAATTTCTTTTGAGGCGGTTTGAGGGTATAAAATTGGAAACTTTGTGTATTTAATTGACAAGATATTTAAGATTTTTTATGTGTAGACTCATTATATATTAGACTTGAATACTAAATTAGTAGATCAGGATTTTTTTTATAGATGAATATTTATTAAAAAAATGACAAAATCAAAGTGAGTTTTTGTGAAATCGACCATCGTGTTATTTTAGAATTATGAGCTATATATAGTGGCATAATAGAACAAGGAAAGGCAGCACTCAAAGAATATAAAGAGGCATGGGTGCGTATCTCTTTGAATATAGAGGTGCCTTATGATTTTTTTATTATTAAAGCACGAAAGTGTGTTATATGGTAGTCAATGAATTGTCACTATTATTCAGAAAATCAAAAGTCATTGTACCGGGAAAATAATCATGAAAAAGGAAAAAAAAAAAAAAAAAAAAAAAGAAAAGAGAAAGACAAAATACCATGTGATTCCTTACCAAAATAAAAAAAAAAATACCATGTGATTGTTGTCAACGAAGGGACTGAAATGAAGAAGTAAGGTCCCGGGCAGTCTTCAACCATGCGAGTTTTTTTTTTTTCTGCATTAAATAGGTCAATTGGTTGTATATTGATGCAGGAAAAATATAATATGATATTTTGATATAGAATTCAGCTTTTTATTTATCATGGTTATTAATAGCCAAAACTGCAGTGTAAATGATTGAGTTGATATTGTCCAAAGTAAATAAAACAATGGGTTAATGCAAGGAATGTGCAAAGTCCACGAGCAGCGTGAAAAGAGAAAAGCCATGCAGCAGAGTTTGGCTACAGTATAATCCTACAGTATATAATCATAATATCTTACACGATATATTAAACTTAAAAATTATTTTTACAAATTCAAGTTTCTATCTTATGTACATAATTATGCTAATTAGCATTAAAAGAACATAAAAATCAAAGCTCTGCAAAACTTATTTCTATTAAATAATTATTTAAATGGTCATTTGATATATAATATAAACTAGTATTTGCATATTGCTTAACAATCTCTCTTCCACGTACCAATCCATATATGAGATAAACTTCACTTCTCCGAGTTCATCCGTCCAAGTAACTTGAAACCATCACCGCGTCATTGTGAATTCGTTCCTATACATGTATGGCAACCAATCTTTCTTCTATCTCAAATGCAGTATCAAATGTGCTTCTAGGAATCCCATGATTTTCAAGTGTCAACTCTTTCAAACAAGATAAAGTTTCTCCAGGAAAATAATTATCTGAGAAATCCACTATAGCTACGCCTTGCCGCTATCATATATGTGGAAGGATTGAATCTTCAAAATTGTTTCCTTTCAGAAGAATGACCCTCAAGTTCGACAACAAACTAATCCAACTGGTGATCTCACTTGACAGTGCATTATTCCTTAGAGCCAATATGACAATTGATGGAGCTATGGAGAGGAACTTAAGAAAGGCCTTGCAAAAATATTTTGTTAGGAAACTGAGACGACCAAATTTGCACAAGCCCAATGGCAAAGGACTTCCGAGTTATTTAACAGCACAAGAGAATTTAAATCTTGGGAAACACCAATCCAATTGGGAATCCCTCTAGATAGGAAATTATTAGTGACGTCCAAAATCCTTAAGTCTGAACTATTCAGTCTACCGAGTGATAAATCTCCCATGAATTTATTGTTTTCCATGTACAAACATTTCAGACCAGTCAAGTTGGTAATTCTCGGTAGGATACGGCTATGTAAGTTATTGATTAACAAATTCAGCATATCTCATGTGAAGCTATAATTTAACAAATCTAAGGTTTATAACATCTTCATGTTGCCCACTGAAGCAAGTATTCTACCTTTCATTATGTTTCGTAATAGGTGTGGACACTTGAATTTTTGCCGGCATGTCAAATATGCATTTTTGTAATAAAAAGGAAGAAGAGAGATATAAGAAATAAGTAAGAAAAAAAAAAAAAAATAGTAAAAAAATTGAAGAAATAAAATAATAAAAAAAGGCTCCAACTCGATCATAATAGAAAGGGCATGGTTCAATATAGAAGAATGGGGAAATATTAGGATAATGATCATGACTGTGATGCTGACGTAATCCATCCGCAGCAGATGGATATTCAAGCTATGCGATCGGCATGAGTAGTAAAATTGTCTATGAAACCAATGGCCCATTGTCTCTCTATTGTCATCACTCCTTTTCCCTTCTCCATCTACTCCTCCTTTTTAGCTGGTCATTTCTTTATCAATTTTTACTGAATTTGTTGGTCTTCTTCCTCTCCCTTTTTGCTCTATCTTGCTGTGGCTTTGCTCTTTCTATGGAGAATTGAAAGTAGTACTTGCTTTTGTTAATAGGCTGATTGGTGAAGAAGATGATGAAATTGTTGAGTATTTTGTGCATATTTTGCTAAAACGCGGGTATCAATTAATTTGATGACATAACTTTATTTAGATATAGGGTATTTTGTACATATTTGTTACAATGTGGTATCGATTAATTTGGTGGCAAGGCCAATCGTTGCCCAAGCGACAGCCAACAAGGCCAACCTGGCCTAGACGGCCTAGGCCAAATTGGCATTAGATAGTGGATTTTTAGAAGTTCGATCTTTAAAAATGTATTTGAATGGATGAAATTTTTCTTGAACGAAAAACATTTTGATTGTTAGAATATTGTCATCACATAAGATGAATAGGGTTAAAAATTTCAAATTTTTATTATTTGGTACTTTCAGAAATATCCAATAAAACTTGGAAAAAATCCTTTTTCACAAAATAAAAATCTTAAATCGTAATCTTGTAAAGAATAAAGAAGAGATATAAAGGAGACGCTGATATTAAGCCAAATAAGGCCTCAATGATTCTTCATCTTTTTCTCTGATTGGCCTATCAACAAAAGCAAGGACTATTCTGAGTTCTCCACAAAAAGAAAAAAGCCACAACGAGATAGAGCAAAGAGAGAGAGAGAGGAAGAAGACCAACAAATTAAGCGAAAATCGATAAAGAAGCGCCTTGGCTGACTCATATGTTAAGATAGTGCCATGGTTGACTCATATGGAAGCGTGATCAGGTGCTGGGTTGCTCTATTTCAATTAACATAAATTTGATGTGAAATTTTTATTCAAATAATTTATATGGTATGGATATTTTCTTAGATTAAGTTAAATATTAGGTACAGTACCGTAAAAAAAAAAAAAATGGGTCAAAACGGGTCCATCACTTATTTTCGATCCGACCCACCCATTTGACACTCCTACTCATATGTTAAGAAACGGAAGCGTGATCGGGTCAATACAAGAAATTTTGAAGAAGAAAGAGAAGGGTTAAGCAGTGTCATGATGGTGAATGCAGCCATCGCCAATATCCCGCAAAGGTAGATGAGAAGCCAATGAGGCTCGCACTAGAGAATATAGTAGAATGTGAGGAAGATTGAGCTAATGATCATGACCATGATGCCGACATAGTCCATCTACAGCAGCCGGATGTTCAGGCAGCGCAATCGGACATGAGTAGTAAAATTGTTGATGAAATCAATGGTCCATCGTCTCCCATTGCCATCACTTTTTACCCTTCTCCATCTAAAACGATTTCTACAGAATTTGTTGGTCTTGCTCCTCTCCCTCTCCGCTCTATCTCGCTGTGTTTTTGCTCTTTCTGTGGATAACCGAGAGAGCCTTGCTTTTGTAGATAAGCCGAGTGGTGAAAAAGGTGAAGAAATTGTTGAGGCCTTGTTGGCCCGTTATCAGCGTCTCTCGTATATATCTTCTTTATCCTCTACAAAGTTGAGATTTAAGATTTTTGTTATGTGAAAATGGATTTTTTACAAGTTTTCTGGATATTTGTGAAGAAACTAAATAATGAAAATTTGAAAATTTTAACCCTATTCATCTTATGCGATGACAAATTTTCAAAATCAAAATGCTTTTTGTTAGAATTGACAAAAAAAAAATGGAGGTTCTCAATTTGTTTTTTATCCGGACAAACTTCATCCAATTTCTTATGCATTTTTAAATATCAAATCTCTAAAAATTCGTAATATAATGCCAACTTGGCTTGGACAGCCTTGGCCAAGTTGGTCTCACTTGGCATTGCTTGGGCGAGGATTGACCTTGCCACCAAGTCAATCAATACTCATGTTTTAAAAAAAAAATGCACAAAATATCCAAAATCTAAATAAAATTATGCATCAAATTAATCAATACCTACATTTTAACAAAATATGCACAAAATAATCAACGATTTCTTCATCATTTTCACCGATTGGCCTATCAACAAAAGTAAGGCCTACTCTGAATTCTCCATAAAAAGAGCAAAACCACAGCAAAATAGAGCAGACAGGGAGAGAGACCAACAAATTCAGTAGAAATCGATAAAGAAACGACCAGCAAAAGAGGAGGAGTAGATGGAAAAGGGAAAAGGAGCGATGGCAATGAAAATGGGTCAATGATTTTATCGACAATTTTACTGTTCATGCCTGTCGCACTGCTTGAACATCCAGCTGTTAGCGATGATTATGTTTGCCGTCGTGACATTGCTTGAACCTTCTCTTTCTTTTGAAAAATTTCAGACATTTCGATCAATGAGTTTTTTTTTCTGGTATTGTACCTACGATCCATACCTGTGTTGTGAATTAGTGTAATCACAGCACTCAATCACGCTTACATATGGATCAGCCATGACACCATCTTAACATATGAGTCGGCCATGGCACTTCTTTATCGATTCCACTGAATTTGATGTCTTCTTCTGCTCAATTAGGCCTGTTATTAATAGATACCAAAACCTAATTCAATAAGATCACTTGAGGGTTTAATATATATTGGAATATCCATTAACCCGATTATTTAAAATAAAAAAATTAATTAATTAATGTAAGCCCATTATAGGAAATTTCCAACATTCTTCCTCTTCTTCTTTGATTTATCTCGCTGTGGCTTTTCCCTTTTTGTGGGGAATTCAGAGTACGCTTTGTTTTTGTAGATAGGTCGATCAGAGAAGAAGATGAAGAATCCTTGAGACCTTATTTGGCTCAATATCAGCATCTCCTTTCTGTCTCTTCTTTATCCTTCACAAGATTAAGATTTGAGAATATTGTTTTGTGAAATAGAATTATTTCAAAGTTTTATTGGTTATTTGTGAAGAAACCAAATAATAAAAATTTGAAGTTCTTAACCCTATTCGTCTTATGTGATGATAATATTTTGAAAATCGAAATGTTTTTTTTTCTAGAATTGACAAAAAAAATCGAGGCTCTTAATTTTTTTTTTAATCTAGACAAACTTCATCCATTTTCTTATACATTTTTAAAGATCAAATTTCTAGAAATCTGCAATATAATGCCAACCTAGCCTGGGCAGCCTTGGCCAGGTTTGTCACTAGGCATCGCCTGAACGAGAGTTGGCCTTACTGCCAAATCAATCGATGTCCATGTTTTAACAACATATGCACAAAATACCCAATATCTAAATAAAATTATGTCATCACATTAATTGATGCCTAGGTTTTAGCATAATATGCACAAAATACACAACGATTTTTTCATCTTCTTCACCAAGCGTCCATCAACAAAAGCAAGAACTACTCCGAATTCTCCACAGAAAGAGCAAAACCACAGCAAGATAGAGCAAAGAGGTAGAGGAAGAAGACCAAGAAATTCAGTAAAAATCGATAAAGAAGTGGCTAGCAAAAAAGGAGCAGATGCCTGCAAAAAAAAAGGAGTAGATGGAGAAGGAAAAAGGAGTGATCGCTATGAAGAGATGATGGACCATTATTTTCATTGATAATTTTACTACTCATGTTGATCGCACTGCTTGAACATCCAGCTGCTACAGATGGATTACGTCGGCACCACGGTCATGATCATTACCTCAGTTTTCCCCTACTCTTCTATATTGTCTCGCGCGAGCCCCATTAGCTACTCATCTACCTTGGCGGAATATTGGCGATAAGTACGTCACCATTATGACACTGCATAACCATTCTCTCTCTTCTTCTTTTTTTGGAAAATTTTGGGCGTTTTGGGCGGTGCTCTTCTCATTGGGTTTTTTTTTTTTTTTGGTATTACACCTGCAATCCATGCCTGTATTATGAATCAGAGCCATCTGCAGCACCCGATCACGCTTGCATGCATATGAGTCGACCATGGCACTTTCTTGACATTGCGGTGCTTTCGTTTTATGTTAGTAGGATTTCTTGAGGGGTTAAAGCCGGGTTGGTTTGACCTAGGCGAGGGCAAGGCCCGGGGAGGCCGATCTGGCTCGGGTCTTGAAAAAACTCGGCATCTTCAGCACCATTGCCGATTGTTGCCTCCGGCCACTGCGGCTGTCAAACCCATCATCACACCCCAAAGTTCGGTCGCCATCACCACCATTAGATGTGAAGTGTGGCCTCAAATTAGTGGCCGCGATGCCTCAGAACTGGGGTGCCTCAAAATCAGGGGCCATAGAGGAGAGGGGGAATGGACAGGTCGTGAGGTGGCGGTGATGGACATCGAGCTGGGACGATGGTGGTGGAGAATGGCGGGTTTCGGTGGTGAGTTGCTGCGAAGGACATGGAAGTGCAAGAAAGAAGAAGAAACGAAAATGGAAAGAAGAAAAAAAAAAAGCAGAATAAAAGAAAGGAAAAAGAGCCCCTGAAATTTTGAATCAGAGCCTTAAAAAGTACGAGGTTGCACAATCGTTTTAGAAGCTGCCCATATAATTACACCTTAAATCTAGCGATAACATCAACTTTGGACTCCACTCACAATCCAATTCAAAATTTGTCACGCTCCCAAAGTAATCAAGCTACCCTTTGGACTTCCCTGTCTTAACATTGCCCGTTATTTGTTCTATGTTAGTAGGATTCTAGAGAGGCTAAAATCTGGGTTAATTTGACCTGGGTGAGGGTAAGGCCCAGCGAGGTCAATCTGGCCTAGGCCAGGCCAGGTTGGCCTTGCTGGGCATTGCCTAGGGAAGGATTGGCCTTGCTATCAATCAATTGATGCCCATATTTTAACAAAATCTGAACCAAATAATCAAAATCTAAATATAACTATTGTCATTGAATCAATCGATACTCACATTTTAACAAAATTTCACTTTTTTTTATCATCGAGGTGGAGCGTCAAAGTTCCATCAATTTTTCTATAAAAAACACTATAACCCTTTAGTAATGTTTATAAGACTTTGGTCCACTTGTGATTGTTGAGGTGTGCAGCCTAGAATGGAAGAAAAAGAAAAGATCTCTGATGAAGGAGAAATTTTTGCATGCACCATGTCGGCGGAAGAGGCCTCTAAATAGGTGGCATGTGCTGGTAGGGAGCGTAGAACAAACTAAGTCCAAAGTTTCTTCCCATGCATCAAACTTTGTAAATCACTATCCATTAACTTCTCCCTGAGCTCGTCCCAAACTTCCACCGAGTTCTCCTTGTTTACAAAACCAAATAAGTAGCCCCTTATCCAAATTCCATATATAAATAGACAAAACTATCAAATCTTCGTATCATAATTTATAGAAAAGGGTTCAATCCCATCAACTCAACTGAACTCAAAGTGCAAATCACGTGTGATAGTTTATCAGTTGTAGAAGCTATAACGGGCCGGGTGAAGATTCCATGGGCTACCAAGTCAATAGCAATGAACTGCCGTGAGATGCTAGCCCAGCTCGAAAATGTTAGTTTGATTTACGAACCAAGAGGAACAAACAAGGCAGCGGATTGGGTAGCAAAGGCCCACCGTACTGGCACTCTCCCTACCAACTGGGCTTTTAGGCCCCGCACTCCCTTTTGCTTATTTTATGTTTAGATTTCGGAAATGATTGTAGCCAATTCGTAATGAAGTTTTTTTACAATAAAAAAGAAAGGGGGGGAGAGTTGGCCAATGGTAACAGTGAATGGGCATAGCACTAACTGAACAACTATCTCGCGTGCTTAAGATGATATTTTCAAATTCAATTTGACACCAAGGGAGCTACTCTTCGATAAAGAAGCTAGTTACCTCTATGATTTCGTTTAGAAAATCTCAGCAGCAATCGACTTTCATTGCATTCTGCAATAGTTATGATGAGGCTTGTGAACTTTTTCTTAACACAAACAGAGCTACTTGTGTGGAAGGACGAGTATCCATTGATGGCGGATTGAATCGATGTTGTAATACCACGAACAAGCTCAGAGGTTTTTTAGTGGATTAAATGTTTAATTTCTATCTGAAAAGGAAGGTTATTCTTGCGCGCCCAAATATTCCTATGAAACAAATTTTCTTAGTTTAGTGTTATGTGCCCGCACTTGATGTCACAAACTCGAGTTGTTTGCAGAGAACTTTGAATGATAATGAAGACAATCGGAAGGCGAGTCTCATCATTTATTGGTTACGCATTTGGTGGAAGCGATCTGACGGATGCACTGCACCCTCTTTGATGCGGCGATAAAGTCTCGTGACCGATGACTGGCTCTCGCGATGATAAGCATGAAGCGCTTATTTTCGTTGGTTGAACAAATTTACTATATAATGCGAATTGCATTTTGAAAATAAACATTTATAAAGTTAGTAGAAAGTCAAACTACATCCATCACTTACAATCCGACCTCGTATTTTTACCAAATTAATTTATTTTCGTCTGCTAATTGGACTATAATAACGTGATATCATCCCCTATTGATTCTTATGGTCGAGTGACCTATCCCTGATTGAATTCATTGATTATACGCGTATCGATCCTTAGTTATCTTTTCGACTAATTAGTTAACTCGTAAGGGGTTAGCTTAGAATAAATGTAACTAACAACGCATATTGATAAAATAACTATTTCTTAAATTCAAAGATATGTCAAAATTCAGGATATCACACTTGTATCATCAACTTTAGACACAGAAAAATATACAGAAATTCTATTTTTCACTTTATTCTATCAGTACTGACTACCCGTAAATTCTTTTGTGGAATTTCAAAGTATTGCCAAAAGGATGACCCTCCATGGTCTTTCTAGTCAATGCCCATAGTCCCGGATCGTGCTCTTTTTTGGAATGTCAAAAGTTTTTTACTTTTTGACCGGAAACTTTTGACAACTCTCCATTAGCTTGGCCAAATGCCAAAACAGCACCCACGTTTTATCTGAGGAAAATTTAATACAACTTTCCAAATCTACCCAAAATAGAAGAAAAAAAAGAATATCAATCATCTAGTATTCAGTCCATTCTTGTTGTTTTGTCCTCACTAGTGTTATGCGAAAGCTGATTATTCATAAACAGAGTTGGATAGTCATTTAGTGAAGTGACAGAAGTGAACCGTTTCAAAAGAAATGTAGCCGGAAAAGAAATTGTTTGCAAAACTTGGGTGGTTATAGGCTGAATTGAGTGGTTGTCAACACTAATGGAGGAAGCTTGTGCCCATAAAAGATTTGGAAAATCTTAGAATCGTAAAAGCAAACTTGAATGGCCTTGTTAAGTTTGTCAAGCGGTAAAAAGCTGGGTATTTTTCTTATTTGGTACATTCGAAAGGTCTTGTAAAATTAGCATAGTGATAGAATTTTGTGATTTTTTTATACGATTTGAAGGACATATTAAATTTGTTTAAAAAGTTGGGTATTTTTCTTATTTGTATTTGGGCCGATCAATTTTCATCTAGAAGCTTGTTGATGATTGCAAGGTGTTCAATGCATCGCACTAAAGTTTGAATTTTACTAAATTCATCACCAAATGACAGAAAAAGAAGAAGAAGTAAAACTATCAGACTTCATTGAGTTAAACAAGAAACAGTCCAATTCACATTGGAGTGATCTTATTTTAATATAATAGACAGTGTGACTTATTCTAATATTGTCTTCTTCAATGTGCATGTTGATCACGGCATTAGAGTCCGAGACAACGCGTCTACCATGTGAATGAGAATCTTACAATCACGACAGATTTGTCTGCTTCTTAATTTCTTACAAAGAACTTTGTGCATACTTCCAAGTGGAAAGTCGAAATAAGTGAAGACAAACAGTTCACTATCTCAACAACCTGCTTGATTGGCGCTGTTGGAACGGGCACTCTTCTTTCGTAAAATGTCGAGTGTTCGAATCTCGGGCGTCGCAGGGTGACTTACTTGATGGCACGTGTGTGGTGGCTAGCACGTGTCGCTCCCAAAGTTTACCCCCGGTTGCTGGCCATGCGTGGAGTTCCTTGGGTCAAAAAAAAAAAAAAAAAAAAACAGTTCACTATCTCATCAATTATGATTTTTCTAAAATTTCAAAACTAAACCATTCTTTTCTTAACCCGTCGAAGAATTTGGCCAATTTCCTAGTAACTGCTGATACACAGTGAACGTCCATCATTACGAGACAAATGGTTCTAGGGACGTTTCTCGAACTCCATTGGCCAAAAACCAGGGTTTTGTCCTATAAATATGTGACACTAGTAGTAAATTCTAAATCATGTTTATAAATTTTTGTAGCTGATAACCTACTGATCTAGTGTTAGCAGCTATAGTTTATGAATGACAATATTTGATTCAACATGATATTAATAATTTACTAACTGATTGCCTAATAAGTTACAGGTCATCTTTTTTTATCGACAATAAATATATCTTACTAGCAATTTTAAATCTTCCCCTTTTGGCTTATTGGGACTTTGACTAGTCCTTTTAATGGTGGATAAGCAACCGCGGACCGTGTTTAATTCTCTAAGTTATGCCATTGAAGCATCCTTTCGAAAAATTACGTGCTTAGAACAAATAATTTGATCATTACCGATCTATTATGCACTTCTCGGGAGCAAAATATTATCAGATAATCCTGTGTACCCTTTGCCACCCCACGAGCTACACGCGCACACAATTCCCATTTGTGGAATTGCGAAGTCATAAAGTAAAAGAAAACTCCAATAATGCTTTGAGGCGTAATGATCGATTGTGCTCTCTGTCAATTCTGAAACATATTGACAAGTTCGTCCAATGTTCATCTAGAAGCTCATTGACGATTGGAAGGGTGTTCAATGCATCACTTATCGCTTTTGGATTCAACTGAATTTACCATCAGGTGAGAAACCAAATTATAATTCAGCAGCAACAAGCACAAAAAGACAGTTTAAGAACACTCGCATGTGATTGATTTTGTTCGATTGGATGGACGGCGCGACTTAGGCACCCAACGGATAGATAGGTTAATGGCTTTTTGGGACTTTAAGGCTCTCCCTTGTCTATTATCGTAGGCCAAGGTACTAAAGCATCTACTGAGAGTCCATCCTTTTCCAAACATAAAACACTATAGGATTTACCTACATTGACTTAATTCATTCCTAGCAAGTCATGCACATCAAGAAAGCAATTCTTGAATGTCCACATTTGGGCATTATAGTATAATAAGCTAACGCGAAAATCACGTGTTTATTTCTAATGTTATATCATCTATTTGATCAGAATATTATGACCTCAACATATATACCTATCTCTTACTTCTTAAGCCATTAGGATATATCCGCTTGTATGGTAAAAGAAAAGTAACAACAAAGCAAATGATTTTCATGTACTACTATTTTTGTTTGAACCTACATGAGCATATAAGAATCAAGTGATCCATTGAGAAGTGTTACGATTCCTTCCTTTAGTCGTCGCCGTAGATCACTTAACCCTACGAGCTAGCCACGTTGATTGTATTGCTATAATGTACAATGTTAGTTCGTTATATCATCATTAAAAAACAGGAGAACAAGTTGATGATTTGCGAAATGTTGGTATTGTTTTTGAGGTTTAACTGGAAAAAAAAAACTTACAACATGTTCATATCATCTTAAATCAATAGCAAGTGTCATAAAATCCATTTTTTGACACACCCCGACCCTTGAGCTCGTGACAACTTCTATTTTCTTGTGATCATTTAAATGCAACATCTCAAGACACGTCGTCGACTATTCTTTTTATCTTTCAATTAAACATATGCAAAAGTGAATCAAAACCATCTAGTCAATCATAAGAATAGGGATAGTCAAGAATACCATAATAGTATCATTACCAAAAATAGAACTTTGGTTTAATTATTTGTTAACCCTAGGAAGTTTGCATGTGTAGGCCCTTACATCGGGCAACTTCCTACCAAACTAACAAAACTAGTAGGCCAGAGTTAATATATTTCTTCCAAATACGGCAATGAACCACATTACTTATTGTTTCTCTACACTATGGACTTGAAAATGATTAAATAACAATGGTAAGATAAAATCTTAGTGAGTTCATGACCTAAGTCTCAATTAGGAAGTCAACTCGTCTTAAGGGTACCTAAACATACAACCACATATCGACGGCAGATCAATAGCAAAGTGACCCACACTTTGCCTAACATGATCAAGCAGCTAAGTCTTATAATAAACAATCAACAGTCAAATCGACTCGCATGCATCCTCACCTCGCAACCGCATACCCTACATGACATCAAATTCACATGCCGTAAACAATACAACAAGCATATCACATAATCGAAACACATATTTAACTTTTTTATGCACAATTCATGCGTGTTCTAATTATTACAGCCCCTAGGGTCATGGCATAATCCGAAGGTTAGTGGTCTTCCGACATAACCAGGCATTGTCCCACTCCATTGGGCACCCTAAGGAGCATCGGTCTGGTGTCAACCGTGACCCGACATCTGGACTCCTGTCGGGCATTTGATAAATCGGGCGTCATCCCTAAACTTCCACTGGAGTGACGGCTTCATTTAATGTGACCACACAAGTATCTCAAACATTGCAATTAGTTTATTTCTCAAATTTTAGCCAATATAAATGTGGGACATGCTCACAATAATAAACTACTGCAATTTATCATGTAAAAATGCAGCTGAAATATTTGTATGTGATCACATAAGCATAGTTAATCCATCAAACTTGGCATGTAGCCCTTTCAAATTTTTCTTGCCCTAGTTAAACTAGAAAATACTACATATTAACCAACACCTCAGGGTTTAGCATTTATATGTCCATAAAACCTTCTTTAGAAATTAATTTGCTAAATTTTACACAAGGCAAATATTTTTCATAGCAATGTAGGCACTTAATAATACAGTATGTGCAAGAGTTTCACATAAAACTCAAGCAGAAATTGCATATTAACCTTTACTTATCATTCTAATTGTGAAAACCTGTCAAGCATTTTCTAATAACTTATTACTTCTTTGGTGATAGCATATCATTAAAAATCACGATAACTTATCGTCCCATGGACAATAGATTATCCCTGAACTTTCCAATAATTTATCACTTATTTGGCAATAGCTATCAACTTTTCCAATAACCTATCACGATAGCTTATCATCACCCTCAATAGCCTATTGCGATAGCCTATCCCATTAATCATCATTAAATAAACTAATCAAACTTAACCTTAATTAAACTACTCATAATCATGATTAACTATAATTAAACTTCCCCTAATCGTAATTAGCCATAAACCGAGATTTACCAACTAATAAAGTTTAACTATAAACTAAACTATTCCCTAAACAAGTTTAATGGACTAATCATGGGATTAGAGTGTTAACTCAATTGGTAACGATTCTAACAACAAGGCCATGATGGTAGGTGGCAAGTGCTACGCGTGCTAGATCCAGAACGGCAAGGGGTGGCCACACAAAAATAGGTCTTGTGATGGGTGTGCTTTCCAGCTCGATGAGGGGAACTGAGAGGGAGTGAGGAGCCGTGGACAATGGGGCACGGCTCATAGACGGGCGGACGAGCAACATGGTGATGCTCTGGCACAAGGTGGTGTGGCAACGACGGCAATTTGCTGGGTTATAATGTGGCCAAAGAGAAGAACAAAGGAAAATTTTGAGAGAAAAACAAGGGGGAGGGTGATGAATGCACAAGGGAAATGGGAGAGAGAGAGAGAGAGAGAGAGAGAGAGAGAGAGAGAAAACAAGGGGGAGGGTGATGAATGCACAAGGGAAATGAGAGAGAGAGAGAGACACGATCCTCTTCCAAGGGTTTGAGCTGCGAGTTATTTTTGCAGCATCCTAGGCTTATTGCCGACCCGATTCATTTTATCTTGTTTACATGCACATGTGAAAATGTGAACATATAAAAACCTTGACAAACATTGCTAGAGGAACATGGGAAGTAATGTACACAAAACATGCCATGTTTGACATCGACAATGCCATATATAATTTAACTTTCCGGCTAGGCCTATTTTATATGACACAATAGGTTAGGGTGTCCCCATCTCTACTACGGACTGTCAAATTCTTCTCTACGTCTGCTATATCAACAATCCACATCTCCAAGATTACAAGTAGCCATACCTACAAACCTATAAAGGTAAAGGGGTGAGTATTTGGAATACTCAATAAGTAAAATCCTTAACTCTCGGTTAGTAAGACATTTCCTCATCAAGGACTAGCCAAAAAAACTCGTGAAATAGTGAGAAATAAGAGATTCTATTTACAAGTTGCAAGTTCATACGCGATGTCTTGACTATGTGCAAGAGTTTTGCTTACTCACCCGTCGGCTAATGTATAAGCACTTACAACTCAACTTGAGCATAACCAACACTTGTGTGGATCACTTAACATTATCCTGACTCAACCAGGGCATCTTGACTCAACCAAGGCTTTCGAGGTTAGCTTCTTGAGGCTTACGGGTGTAACTGAGGGCAATCCATTGCAGGAGCATCATTATTCTCATCTTTAATGGGGTGATCACACAAATGCATCACTTATGCTCGTTCTTGTCCTCTCCTCTAGAAACTTATTCATGGCTCAACAAAACATGCTCATACATAATCATGTGTGTCATGCTTTCTACGACCCATTTCTAATAATATCATAAAGGGCATTGAGTTTGAGGTTTAGCTCAATTGAGGTTTAGCTCAATTGTTAAGTACCAACTAATCCAAGATATGAGCTCGGTACATGTCGATGCCAACCAAGAACTTATGAACTTGAGCAATCCCCGTACCAAGCGAGATTAGGATCTGGTACGCCTTAACACTGATCCAAGATCTTGCCGCCTTGGGCGACCCTTGTGCCGCACAAGACTTGAGTTCCGAAACATTATAATTACCAACCAAGTTTTATGGCTCTAGGTGTTCTTGACTTGTGTTGAACACAAGCCACGCACCTTGACATCATTTTGATCATGAAAGACTCAAGCACATGTAGAAGATTCATGTACAAGCCAACATATACATAATCTCCCATACAAATCACGGTTTGTCAAGAAAGTATCGACTAGACTTAATGATGAAAATGGCAGTACTAGGGAGAAGTAGGAGATTCCATTTACCTGGACAAACCTCAAGAAACTAGAGAAACTAACTTGAGAGGAAATGGGAGGCTTGCTTGGCGGAAGGAAAGTGAGGAGGCAAGGGAGAGGAGATGGCGTTCAAGGGAGAGAAAGGAGGAAAGAAAGCCAAAGTGTTGAGAAATGAAAAGAGCTCATCCTATTTATAGTTCCCGACCTCATGATTACCAAGCCAAGTAGCCAATCTTCCTTTTCCAAGTGGCATGCCTAACTTGTTTAGGTGTCAAACTATTTTGCAAATATCTTGCCTATAGAATTGAGGCGGCAAGCCTATTGCTCTTGTTTGGCAATCTAGGCCCTAGACGAAATTATTGGAGGCTTACCTATCATCTTCTTATTGGACCAAGTAAGCACCCCACATTTATGAGCATTTAATGTTTTCTTGAAGAGGTGGCGCCTATTTTGTCAACTCGATACTTGGGTTTCATAGGTTAATGATGACTGCTTTGGGTGTCCACTTCCAGTTGATCTGTGTGTGCGACATCTTCTTTCTTGGTTGCCATGAAGAATCTTCCACTAGGACACCTCAATAAACAACTCATCATCCTCATTAAATAAGAGTTCTAAGGACTTCTCTCTTTTGTCCTTTTCTTCCAAGAATGAGGCAGCTACAAGAATTCCACTCATTAAATTGGTTTCAAGGTTGGAAGAAGGTTTACTAGGTACACACTAAAAAATCGATTCTCATGCCCCCGATGTTTGGGCCATTGTTCCCCTTAAACATCCAAATTGTCATCTTAGGTGGTTGGTTGGTCATGGAGGGTCGGCCCACTGGTCGGCACCATGGCCAGCCCTATGGTTGGCAAGTTTGACTTGTTCGGGTCTATGATTGGCCCTTAGGCAAGTTCCTAGGCTTGTCACCGGGCTTGTCCACGATCGTTCCCTTATCTTTGGTCCTTGGTTCAATGGTTGGTTCAAGAGCAATCCTGAGGCTATCCATGGCTAGTACTAAGCCAAGGCACTTATGGATCTTATAATTAATGATAGAATTGTCGGGCTATCCCAAGGCTCATTTCGATCAGTGCTCGATCCATTCGCATGGGTTCACAGCTAGTGTATGATCGATCTATGATTGAACATCACCAATTTGAAATTCCCTTCAAATCACTAAGAATGAAATAGGGAATAATGTATTTTCAGTTGAGAAATGATCGCAACTGGTTGAGTCAAATCATTCGTGTATCGGAGCATGGTCGACAAGATCATCCTTACCGATCTATGACTAATCAATTCATGACCATCCACCGATTCTTGGCAATCCATGATCATCCTATCAACAATTCTCGTGATCTAAAAGTCATCTTGTGGGTGGGTGATTTGATCCCATTTGTATGGTCAGTGGCTAATTCATGGTCAACACCTCGACCAATTCATGGTCAATTGGTTGGTTAGACTATGATTGATCATTGATTCTCTATCGATCGATCACATGACCAATGGTCCATGGTTGATCTCTTAGAGACCTCTTGGCTGTTCCTTATGAGGTTGGAATTGAGGGTTTTATAATTCTCAGCCTTAAAATATTTCGTCCTTGAAATTTCAAGCATACTTGATCATCCAAAAGGATGCGGGTACTTACGTCTCACGGTCCCTTTGCCTTCCCAGGTGGTTTCTTTTGTTCCATGGTGTTTCTATAGGACCTTGACTAGGGAAATGGCCTTACTTTTGATTACTTGCTCCCATTTATCCATGATCCGCATGAGCTCCTCAACATATGACCCTTAATCATCTACTTTGATCTCTTCGAAGTTATGCACATACGTTGGATTTGGCTCATACTTTCTTAGCATGGATACATGAGATACATTGTGTACTTGAGTAAGTTTTGGTGGCAATGCATATATTCTGTAATGATGATCTTGGAATTTTCTGCTTCCTCCTGATTAAGTGCATATATTCTTCCTTAAGCTAGAGGACGATTATCTTGTGGTTGTTAGGGTAGCATCATTTGTTGCCTTTGTGGGCAAATTCTTAGTATGTGGCATTGTTGGCTACAGCCTTAGCAAGCCCTTGTTCGAGCCAAGCATGGAGTATTGCCATGCCACTTCCCGCAATGGTGACATATCTCAATTAGGATGGATTGCAGTCTCAACTTCTTATTTTTCTTATAAGGAAGTTTTCCTCCTTGTATCGATCTTTTTTCATGGTGTTGATTAAGTTGGGAGGTTGAGAAAGGAGACTTTCTTTGATGAGTCATTGCAATAGCTCACTCTAGAAAATCTTTCTCTACCAGTTAGGCTTGCTTGTACAACTCATTATAATCTTTGAGATTTAACGGCACCAACCAAATTTCAAGCTTTAAACCATCTTGAAATCTTTTGGCTTGATCCATCAGATCTTCGATCAATCGAGGGGCATACTTCAATAACTCCACAAATTTGCCTCGTACTAATCAACAATCATATTTAGTTGTTGGAGTTGCAAAAACATGGCCATCTTCCTATCTCGAATGCACTCAAAAAAATATTTGCCATTGAAGGCTGGGTTGAAAGTGTCCCAAGCTATGAGAGTGCCCTCAGAAAATACACTTCCTTTGGTGGTCTTCCACTAGTGGCACCAGTGACTAGTATTACCTTGAAGCTGGTATTCTACCAATGTCACCTTGTCTTTATCTGAACACCTCAAGAGAGCAAAAAACTTTTCGATCCCCTCAATCCAAGATTCAACCTCTTTGAGGTTTCTAGTTCCAGCAACCTTGGAGGTCTCAATTTTAGAAACTACTCGACCCATCCATGCTTTGGATAGTCATTACTTCCATTTCCATTATGCAAAGGCTAACTGTTACTAAGCCTACTACTCCATTACGCTTCTAATGGTCATTAAAGCTTGTAGAATCCCATTCAGTTGAGAGTCATCTTCCAACTTTCCTTTCGAACTCGACTAATCCTAGTCAATTTCCCTCTCATGGTCATCTAGTCTTGAGTACTCATATTGGTTACTAGGGGGTACAACTACAAAATCATAAGGAAAGATTCTTTTTCAAACACAATCAAAAGTTTAGTGCTCACAACTACCGTTAGAGGAAGAACTACCAAACAAGCAATTGCATGCAAAAATGTTCTTCTAACTTACCATCCCATGACTCACAACACACCATATGACTCTTGACAATAACCCTTGCTCTAATACTAAAAACTGTCACAACCCCTTCCAAGGGTCTAAGCTGTGAGTTATCCTTGCGACATCCTAGGTTTGTCGCCGACTCGATTTATTTTATCTTGTGTACATGCACATGTGGAAACGTGAAGATAAAAAAACCCGACAAACATCACTAGAAGAACATGGAAAGCAATGTACACAATCATGCCATTATTTATATCAATCTTTTCTCAAAACTCCAATTGACATCCTCTATGTCACCTTGTGTTTGATGGGGGATGTTATCCTAATTGATTTTATCGATCTTCCTTATTGATATTATCTTGTCTAATTGATTCTAATTTATTTTATTTGGTATTGTAATATTTTATTACTTTAGATAGTTGTATAGAATAGCCTACAAATAGGCCCTTGTATCATCAGCTTTGACACACAGAAATATACAAAAAAATCTATTTTTCACTTTATTCTATCAGTATTGACTACACGTAAATTTTTTGTGGAATTTCAAAGTACTGCCAAAAGGATAACCCTCCATGGTCTTTCTAGTCAATGACCATAGTCCCATATCGTGCTCTTTTTTGGAATGGCAAAGTTTTTTACTTTTTGACCGGAAACTTTTGACTACTCTCCATTAGCTTGGCCAAATACCAAAACAGCACCAACGTTTTATTTGAGGAAAATTTAATACAACTTTCCAAATCTACCCAAAAAAAGAAAAAAGAATAGCAATCATCTAGTATTCGGTCCATTCTTGTTGTTTTGTCGTCACTATTGTTATGCAAAAATTGATTGGTTATTCATAAACAGAGTTGGATAGTCATTTAGTGAAGTGATAGAAGTGAACCGTTCCAAAAGAAATGTAGCTAGAAAAGAAATTGTTTGCAAAAGTTGGGTGGTTATAGGCTGAATTGAGTGGTTGTCAACACTAATGGAGGAAGCGTGTGCCTATAAAAGATATGAAAAATCTTAGAATGGTAAAAGCAAGTTTGAATGACCATGTTAAACCTGTCAAGCGGTAAAAAGTTGGGTATTTTTCTTATTTGTATTTGGGCTTGACATTATTTTAAAATTTTGTGATCTTTTGAAGGACATATTAAATTTGAAAAAGTTGGACATTTTTCTTATTTGTTTTGATGATTGCAAGGTGTTCAAAGCATCGCACTAAAGTTTGAATTTTACTGAATTCATCACCGGATGACAGAAAAAGAAGAAATAAAACTATCCGACTTCATTGAGTTACACAAGAAACAGTCCAAGGAAAAATAATTCACATTGGAGTGATCTTATATTAATATAAAAGACAGTGTGACTTATTCTAATATTGTCTTCTTCAATGTGCATGTTGATCGAGACATTAGAGTTCGAGAAAACACGTTTACCATGTGAATGGGAATCTTACAATCACGACAAATTTGTCTGCTTCTTAATTTCTTACAAAGAACTTTGTGCATACTTCCAAGTGGAAAGTCGAAATAAGTGAAGACAAACAGTTCACTATCTCATCTTTACCAAAAAAAACAGTTCATTATCTCATCAATTATGATTTTCCTAAAATTTCAAAACTATCTAAACCATTCTTTTCTTAACCTGTCGAAGAATCTGGCCAATCTCCTAGTAACTGCTGATACTCAATGAACGTCCATCATTACGAGACAAATGGTTCTAGGGACGTTTCTCAAATTCCGTCGGCCAAAACCGGAGTTTTGTTCTATAAATATGTGACACTAGTTGTAAATTTTAAATCACATTTATAAATTTTTGTAGCTGATAATCTACTGATCCAGTTAGCAGCTATAGTTTATGAATGACATTAGTTGATTCAACATGATATTAATAATTTACAAACTAATTGCCTAATAAATTACAGGTCATCTTTTTTTATCGACAATAAATATAGCTTACTAGCAATTTTAAAACTTCCCCTTTAGGCTTATTGGGACTTTGACTAGTCCTTTTAATGGTGGATAAGCAACCACCGACCGTGTTTGATTCTCTAGGGTATGACATCGAAGCATCCTTTTGAAAATTACATGCTTAGAACAAATAATTTGATCATTACCGATCTATTACGTACTTCTCGAGAGCAAAATGTTATCAGATATTCCTGTGTACCCTTTGCCACTCCACGAGCTACACGTGCACAGATTCCCATTTGTGGAATTGCGAAGTCATAAAGTAAAAGAAAACTCCAATAATGCTTTGAGGCGATAATGATCGATTGTGCACTCTGTCAATTCTGAAACATATTTTGACAAGTTCGTCCAATGTTCATCTAGAAGTGTTCAATGCATCACTTATGGCTTTTGGATTCAACTGAATTTACCAGCAGGTGAGAAACAAAATTATAATTCAGCAGCAGGAAGCACAAAAAGACAGTCCAAGAACACTCGCATGTGATTGATTTTGTTCGATTGGATGGACGGTGCGACTTAGGCACCCAACGGAGAGATACGTTAATGGCTTTTTCAGAATTTGAGCCTCTCCCTTTTCTATTATCGCAGGCCAAGGTACTAAGGCATCTACTGGGAGTCCATCCTTTTCCAAATATAAAATATTGTAGGATTTACCCAAATTGACTTAATTCATTCCTAGCAAGTCATGCACATCAAGAAAGCAATTCTTGAATGTCCACATTTGGGCATTATAGTTTAATAAGCTAACGCAAAAGCATGCATTTATTTCTAATGTTATATCATCTATTTGATCGGAACATTATGAGCTCAATAGATATACCTATCTCTTACTTCTTAAGCCATTAGGATATATCTGCTTATATGGTAAAAGAAAAGTAACAACAAAGCAAAATCATTTTCATGTACTACTATTTTAGTTTGAATCTACATCAGCATATAACAATCATTTCCTCTACCTAGTCGTCGGCTGGGTGACTAGCTAGAGGGAAGGCTCGAGCCTTTACTAGTGGGCTTTAGCCCCTAGCGAGGGCTCTAGCTATCGCCATAGGCCCACCTAGCGATGGTGAAGGCAAACCTCACCCACTCGGCATGAGGCTGCCCTAGGTGCATTAGAGGTAGGTGAGGTCGAGGTAGCTGGTTGCCTAGCCATTGACTGAATTGGAGGAAAGAGGAGGAGAGGGGAAAAAAGAAAAAAGAAAAAAGAAAAAAAAATAAATAATAAATAAATAAATAAATTGAAAAATATTAAAATATTAAAAAAATTATCCATCTTAGCGCCGGCCAAGCCATGTTAGCCGATTAGTGTCCACGTTGTAAGTAGCAACTAACTATAATCAATTCATTCTCAAAAAACTAATTACTAGTATCGCCCTAGAATAATCTACCAATCATTGTTCAAGGATAATTCATCAATTATTGACCAAAAATATTTATTTATTATCCAGAATAATTAATTAATTAATTCCCAAAAATAATCCTTTACTCAAAAATAAGTAATTATTTATTACCCAACAATAATTAATTAATTCTGATTCGAAAATAATGAATGATTTATCACCCACAAAATAATTAATTATTCAATTAATTTATTACCCAAAATAATTAATTAATTATGGCCCAATAATAATTAAATAATATCCGAAAATAATTGATTACTCATAAATAAATAAATAAATAAATAAATAAATAAATAATTATCATCCAAAAATAAATAATTATTTATTACCCAAAAATAATTATAATAATTAATTCAAAAAAATCATTAATAATTATTTATTACAAATAAATAATTATTCTTTTTTAAATAAAATAATTTAATTTACAAGATCAACTATAATTAAACCCCACCAACCAAGATTAATTAAGCCAATTAATCTTAAACCCGTGGTTAGCAACATAGTTTGATACTAAACGAGATTAGTAAAATAATTTAATACTAATCGACATTAAATGTAATTCATCAATCCCTAAACAAAGTTAACTATAGTTAATCAATCACTGATCACAATGAACACAAAACATAGCTAATTAGTGCTAAACCAATCCCAACCAAAATTAGTCATAAACTAATCCACCCTAATAGAATTTAATACCATAATCAAGGATTAGAAAATTAACTCATTGGTTTGCGATTCTGACAGGACGATGGTGGCACCACCGCGATGGTGGCAAGATAAGCGGCAACAAAAATGGGTCTACCGGTGGGGTGATTTCTGTGAGGAGGAAGGAGCGGCGGTCAGTGGGGCGTGGCTCACGGACGGATGGACGGGTGGCACGGTGACGACTTTCGACGATGGCAACAACCGACGGTTGAATCGGCTGAGAGAGAAAGGGTGAGATGAGGAATGACAAAGAGGCTTCGGTGGAGGGGAAGGAAAAGTGGGCGTGAAGAAGGGGAATTGACCGTGGAAAATGGAGAGAGAGAGAGAGAGAGACGTGGGAGGGGGAAAGAAAAGGGGACGCGTGGGGACGAAGGTGGGGAGGAGGGAGTGAAGACAAAGAATAAAATAAAATAAATTAAAACTTCCTATAAAAGCTTCTAATAAGGGCATTTTGGTCATTTACCTCTTGAAACACCAATTCCCAAATATTCGGCTCCAATTCTCAATTTGTTCATCCATTTTTGGCAATTTTCAGATTTACTGATAAATTTGAGAATCAATGAGGCATTATCTAATATTTTAGTCTCAATATCCTTGAAAGTTTGATATCCACAATTAAAGTGAAATTCACAGTTAAAATTAATCAATCGCGATTTTAGTACGACCTAACTATCGGATAACGTTTAGAGGTTTCCATGTAATTGACCCGTGGATGATAGTTTTTCAATCTACAATCGTGTCTATTCAAATAAGGGCAATTCTTGATCGTCATGTAATCATGAGGGATTGATTACTCACCCTGAGTATAAGGCCAAAAGGAAATTGATTTAACGTTGTTTGGAATTAATATCAAAATCGTGTGGAATCACTCACAATCCACCTCATACATCTACCGGATCAATTTATTTTTGTTTGCTAATTAGCCTGCAACAGCGTGGTATCACTTCTCTTTGATCTTTATGGTCGAGAGGCCTATTCTTGATTAAATTCACTAGCCATATACGTATCAATCATTAATTTTCTTTCCGAATAGTTAGTTAACTCATGAGTGGCTAGCCCAAAGTAAAAGTAATTGATAGTGCATTAATAAAATAACTATTTCATATATCCCAAAATATATCGAAATTTAGGACCTCCTAGTATTGGCCAAGTGCTTTATGAAAAAAAGAAGTAATTGATCTAGACCTTTGTCGGGGGTAAAGTTACAAAATCTCATTCAGATCAGATCGAGATGAAAAGAGAAATTGAGTTAATGGCCAACTTTCTTGTCCATTATGCTCATACTGCAAGGTCTTGCCTCTTACTTTTTATAATGGACATCCCAGTCAAAAAAGGCAAAGCATTTTCCAGCTTTCATCGCAGATGGCCAAGACGAATTGGGAGAAATCTATTATGGACATCCCTATCCAAAAAATGAAGCGTTTAACGGCTTTTCCCGCAAAATGACCAAAATTACTTGCCAAATTATACATGAATGGATATGATGAAGCAGGCATTTAAACATTCAACACAGTATAGGTTTGGTGAAATAAAAAGAACATTATTCGTTCTGGTTTGTTTGTATTATTGATTTGTCTGTTCTATTTCGATATATTTAGTTCAGAAAAATTAATAAAATTATACAACATCCTTAATTAAAGATTTTAATTATTCTAAGACGTAACGGATTACACTGTAATGACATTCCCAATCCACGTTGACAAGCTCTCAAAATACCTATTCATGAAGTGATCATTGGGAAGTTGATTTCACTTATGAATTACTTTTCAAGGAAAATCACCAGAGAAAATTCGCTTGTGTTTTGCAGACTTCGTCAATTGTTTCCTTGAGGCAAAGAGATGACACTAATTGAGACCCAATCTGAACATCCAGATAAATGTCCATACAAATTATTCATGTCTTTAGGGAGAAAGTCATCATATGCAGCTTATAAAACTAATCATCGTAGGAAAACATAACGGGACAGCTCGGAATTTCACGTATTTTAACATCTCATGGCCATTCGTTAACCTAATATATAGGAAATATTGAAGAATCTTTTAGATATTTGACCACTAAAGGTCATGATACATGACCTAGATTCAGGAATTTTGATTAGAATGAACGATGTAATTAAAGTGGTGACAAATGATCATACTTAATAACCTGCATTAATTTCAAAACCTAACGAATAATGATGATGATGATATGTACAATAATTTAGTGACAAACACTAATTGCAACCCCTTCCTCATCATATAATGCATAGAAACCCTTTTTTATATTAGTACATGAGATAAATAAAAGAATGTATATATACACAGACACATAGACACGCATAGATAATACGAACTCGCTGACCGACATAAGAGCTTTTTCTTTATCTTCAATATTAAATGATTTCAATATTTTTATTGCTAAGGAACTTAATTGGTTTAATTTCACAGTGATTGAATCAGTTACGCTCTAGCATTTTCATGTCCTTAATTCTCGACAAAAAATGTTTGCATGAGTTGAACATGAAATTCTTGATATTATTCAAAACATTGATAGTTAATCGACTATTCATTCATCGATACTTTCAAATTAATCTTAAAATATACTGAATGTTGATTGGTATTGTCTTGATCGAAACAGTCTTATTTTTCCCTAAATGAGGCCAAACAAATACCCATTCATTTTATATATCTTGACAAAACAACCCCTGTAATGAAAATTAGCAACATTATGTCTTAGTTATTGATCTCATCTTATTTGCGAAGCATACTGGGCACGTATTTTCCTTTTATAACTTTGCTAATAATCTTTTTTTTTATCCTTTTATAATATTCATTTTAAAATCTTCCTCCTCTTTTGGAAAAGTTCTGGGTCAAGGCAACGGTGATGATCACATTTTTCGTGGAATTGGCCCCAGCAGACTTGACTTTGCCCACTGTTGTTACGCGGAGTTGACCCAACCGTGATAATCACTCGAAAGGCAAAAAACTTTGCATATATTAATGAAGAGAAGATGAACCTAGTAAGTTAGAACATGGTGAAGCAAAAGAAACAGATAAACGCACAAAACACCATACAGATAAACATGAAGTGTCTTTTATTTTGTATGTGGACTTGGGTGTTGTTGGTATTGATGGGAAGTGGAAGAAGAAGCATGGGGTGCTTGGAAGAAGAGAGGAATGCACTGCTTAACATTAAGACCGCCTTCAACCACCCGAATGGTTCTTCTCTTCTGGATTGGGAGACGGCGATGGTGACTGTTGCGGCTGGTATGGCGTGAAGTGCGATGACACCACTTCGCGGGTGATCGAACTGGATCTGGCCAGTTGCCGCCAAATGACTGCGCCTTGGGTCATCGACGCCTCTTTATTCCTTCCTCTGGAGGAACTTGAAGCGTTGGATTTAAGTTGGAATTCTCTCTCAGGTAAATGGCTCCTCCCCAGCCCCCCTTCAAACCCCGCGGGGGCGGTGGATTTACTTATTCGACTCAAACATGTTTCTTAGTAGTCGTTTAGGTATCGTTTTTTATATTAAAAAAATCATAAAAAACTATAAAGTGGATTAAGTCATGCTAGAGTGCATCTCTTAAAGTAGTAGGCAAAATAGAATTTTAGCTCAAAATAGAAAAAATAATTCAAAAAGAAATAAATGCTGACTAGTTTTGCCATCATAAGAGGTCGACTTGTTTGCAATTTGTGCCCCAAGAAAGTTGACTTGAAGGGCACTTGTTCGGAAGTGGACCAAAATCACTTTCTCTCAAGATTAAAAAATAAGAAAAAGAAAATCAAGTTTCATCAAATTATAAAAGTGCTACACGTAGATTTTACATGAATATTTATATTTTTGGAAAGGTTTCGAGTGTTTCCTGATAAATTAAAGTCAAATTTTGAGAGCTATATGATTTACAAAAAATGAAAAAAATTAAATTTTAAAAGCCATAAAAAATAGATTGGTGAGGGAATTAATTTAGAGGGAAGAGGTTTTTAAAGGTACTGTATTGTTTGGACGGAGAGGATGAAATGCACCAGAAAAAGGATTAGAAGAGATTAGAAGGAATCAGATATGGTGAAGTTCATATGTATTTTAAATCCCTCATATAAAGCAATTTCTTTTTCTTTACAACTTTAACCTCGATGTATCTCAAATGGTAAATTCATATATTATGTACACATGAGAGTAAAGTCATAATGCATCAGTAAGCAATGAACAACGAAAGACTTTTTGGCCATTATAAAGGTCGACTCCTTTGCATTTTGCACCCAAACAAGAAAAATTTATCACTAGTTTGTTGCATTTTGTTGAGTTTAAATGCAGTGGATTTCTTTGTCGGAAGAATTATTTCTATATGAGAGAACATGATAACTTTTCTTCATGCGTTTTTTTTTTTTTTTTTTTTTTTTTTTTACTTTTAAAGCAATAAGATTTTGAGTTTGGGAATGGCAAAATTAACTTTTTCTTCAAGAACATGTGTGAAAACTTTTCTCTTTATACATTTTTTTTAATTTAAACTCAAAACAAACAGAAGTTTGAAGTAGAGAAATAATTGAACTAATACTTATTGGTGGAACGTGGGCCACATGGCAAAATTAGGCTATGTATCTTAGCACATAAAGATAAAGTCAAATGTCACATAGCAATCAAAGAGGTAATGTTAAATATCATGCGGAGAGCACATGAGAGACCATTCTCTTAGAGACTTTTTAATGTCACATATGATAGCCATTGTTAATGCCGGAAGTTACTTTTTAATGAAATTGGTTTGTGAAGTCATGTAATAGAGACTTTTTGATACTTGAATATGTCGGACCAACTGATTTGTGGCTATAAATCAATTCTCCTCATCATGAGCAAATGGCTATTCTTGATACTTCGAAAATAGTTAGACATCTTATATCTATAGATAATTGACAAACCTTACGGATCTTTCCATAATCAGATTTAAATGGAACAGTGCACCTGAAGAAATTGAAGAGGCTATTTCTAACTTACAATCAATTGGAACGAATGCCCTCATTGTACAAGCAAACTTCAATGAAGGCTCAAAATTTGTCTTCCAATCAGCTTGAAGGTACATGCAAAAATAGAAGACCATACCTTGATAATAAAGTTCGATTTTGAGAACATTTTATCAATCACAGGTGTGAATCTGGAGGTGCTGAAGCTTTTCGGCAACAATTTGGTCAATGATGCCCTTGTGGACATTTCGAGGATAAGATCTCTTAAGTACTTAGACATCAGTTTTTGTGGATTGAATGCAGTGAAGTTACTGGAAGGTACTTTTGTCAAAATTTTTCTTATATCACTTTTTTTTTTAGAAAAAATTAAGATAAGATAAGATTTTCTGGAAGATAGAAGGCATGATTGCGTTATATCCGACATCCTCTAGAGATCAATTTTGGCCGCAAATTTTCTTCATATAACTTAGTGTGAACGACTTATATTTATAAACTGATATGCTAGAAGCACATATAGTTGTTTAACTTATGCTTGAAGTTGGAAGAATTTAGTTAAAAGTCTATGCAAGCCACCAGTAATCCCATGTCATGCTCAATGTCATAATTGTGATAGCATCAAGAAATTTGATCATTTTCAATTTAATCCCTGATCTTTGAAGATTGAAGTTTGCAGTCTGTGCTTTTAATGTTGTGCAACTTTTTCAATTGGCCAATCTGAAGAATTGTGTGATAACATAACAGATGCAAAAGGTTATTGCTAAGAAGATGCAAATAGTCCAAAATGACAATATACCATAGGACTTCAAATATTGTACAGGAATCATAACCAAATTAAACGCAAAAGTGGTAATCAAAATAAAACAATACTTAAAGTTTATATATTAAAACACAATGGGGTTTAAACTTTAGGGATTACAAGTGTTCATAGATTCAACTAAGCCATGAAGTAACACTAGCTCAAACTTGTTTAGATTAATTTTTAATTTCTTCTTTGTGCTTATTCTAAATCTTGTGTATCTTTCACTTTGAACTTTTTTCTTGATTCGAAACACCCATGACATGCACAACCGTGGAGACATAGCTTCTTGTATTATTTTTAAATTAAGTTATATTGTAGATATTAATGGTATAGTTAAAAACAAAATATCTTGTACTATCTACAAAGCAACAATAGACGCACAGCACCTGCGGTTTATGTTAATACTTTTTGATTAAGTTACCAATACAATGCAACCACAATAAGCACATCAAGTTTTTGAAAACTACTAATTTGATTCTCAAGTATCATTAGATACTTACGACAAAGGGGAAAGGTTGCATTTGATTAATGTTGATTATGCTATCAAAAGGCAAAAGCACCGTTGACCCACAAAATCTCTTTCTTTCATGATCCTAACTAGCTATAGTGATTGATCCGATGCTAAGATCCTGTCATTGTTTTTTTCTTTTTATAATCTCTCTGTTATCTGAATATAATATGACTGAATAAACGAAAAAAAAAAACAAACATATCCGAAAATCTTATTAACACGACATTCAAGATAAGATACATAACATACACTTGCAACATGCATGTCAAAATTCAAATATTATTTAAATTTTTTAAAAAAATGAACAAAGTTCAGGCGTCACATTTTTTTGCCATTAAATGCCCATGTATTAGGTTTTTCAGCCTTTATTAATTTGAATTTCACGTAATAAAGAGCGCCACTGAAATAAGTAAATAAGTTTTTACTAGTTTTTTTTTTTTTAAATATGTCCTATAAATCATTTCAAATTTAGCTTATTTCATCACATGTCATTGAAGATTTTTATCTCTTATTTGAATAATTTTCACTTAATAATTAAGCTTTCATTTATCTACCATACACAGTTAAAGTTGGAGTTATGTTTGTTCCTATGCTTATCATGTGGCACTTGACTTCGACTTATAATATTGGCTCATTAATTTGTCATCAACAAGCTTTTATCTTTATTAAATTAAATTTAAAAAATAAGTGTAAACAAAAGTACCTCGAAATTTTTTTTCCTGGGATTTATCTTTTTCGACTTTTATATTTCATTCATTTTCAATTCGAGAAAAACTAAATCAAGATAGTATATCTTGAAATATAAATTTAACCATTTGATGTAAGTTTAATCCACACATGCCACTCCATTCCTATATGTAATTGTCTTGCGGCATGGATTGGGGCGAAAATTTTCCACATGGGAGGCATTCGGCCAATACTTTGTAAACTATCGACCAGCTATTCTTGAAACTTTACCTCTTTAGACCAAAATGAAAATCACAAGTGAAGAAAAAATATCTTGAAACGACTTATATAACTCCAAGATTATGTCATTCAAAATTTATCTCTCAATGATTTTAAGATAGAAAAAAGTGAACAAACATTAAATAACTTGAACTACATACTTTATTCATGTCATATAAAATTTGAAATAAAAAGAGAAATAGATCTTATTACATTAATAACATTCATATTTTGAAAATACAAACTATTTTAATGCAGTCATGAATGCATAATATATCCAGTTTTTTAAATTTAAACTAAAATAACTTGAATGGAAGCTTCATTAATTTCTTATTTTGCTTAATATGCTCTAAGTATAAATAATACAATAGTATTAACTTCTTAAACATCATGAAAAAAACATTAACTGACTTCACACATGCATATTTACGATTTATTTAGTTTCGCTTACTCTAAAATTCACTTATCTGGAATAGCTTATTTCATTTAAGGCAAGTTCATTTAACAGAAAAAGAAAATGATGATAATTTTTCAAAGTCTGCTTAATATGAAATTGATTTACAAAACGAAGAAGAAGATAAGACAGAAGTTCATAAGTTTTACCCTAATTTGGTTTCAATGGTAAAATTCCAAAATTTTAACTAACGGATAAAGAGAAAATGATCTCGGTTTTGACTTAGTTAAACCAAAATCATATTTAAAGAATCCTACGTTAATAAGGAAATCCACATAGTCTATAATAAAAGTTAAATTGAATTTGTGAAGAAGATAATAGTATACTCTTATCATGTTGTTCTGTTGTATGTCTATTTAGCTAAAGTTTTTAGTTTAAACTTTTCTCCCACATTTTACATGTCCAATTAATTGAATATTTTTAGTTCCTGTATTTCACACCCAATGAGTAACGACTCCAAATGATACATATGCAAGAGTCATTGACAGTGATAATGAAAAGATAAACACATGTGAAAATATATTTACCAAAGATATATGTCAATAAAAAGCGCTGGCCACATAACTAGTTGCTTTGTCATTCTCAAAACTTTGTCTTATTGAGATTAAATTTGAAAAAAATGGTAAAGAAAATTTCCGAATATGTTATTATATGATACGGATCATATTAGGAACAAATTTTTTCTAAATGTAGCTTAGCTACCGAACAATTTATATTAGTATAATCAATGAATTACATTTAGCTTTACGTATGAAGCTCCCTACAATACTATCGTACTCTCAAATCTAGATTAAATCTAACTTAGCCAGGCAGTTGAATGGTAAAGGTTACTTTTGCCCTTTTACGGTTATAATCCCATAAATTCAGAATAACTGAAGTTGAGAAAAATTATAGAAGATAGAGGAAACCGTTACCTTAAATTTCTAAAAGTGTTAAAACAGGAAGATTGTTCAAAAGTCTTAAACCTATTGTTCTTTTACCAATTTAATCATAAATCTTTTAATTTGATTGAGTTAGTTTTAAACATTTTGAAAATTGTTAGTCTAGTCCATCCAATCAAGTTTGGCAAGAAATTGCTAAAGTAGACACCTAGCATCCTACATGGCACCACCCACGCTGATGTGAACAATTTTTATTAAAATTTTAACACTTTTTTTAATTTTTTATTTTAATTTAATTTAATTTATTTTATTTTTTCCTCCATGGTAGCCAACCTCAATGGTCATAAAGGTCATTGAGGCAAGCAAGGCTAGGAAGGTCAACCCTTGCTAGCCTCAAGCAACCTTGCCCTTATGAGGTCAAGCTTTGCTCGACAGACAAGGTTGGCCCTTGCCAGATCTGGTGAGGGCAAGCCTCACCGACCCTCTCCTATAGCCAATTGCAGCAATAGAGGAGGCCGACAGCCAAGGAATAAGAAGGAAAATCATAAAGAAAAGAAGAAAAGGGGAAATAAAAAAGATTAATAAAAATTTGAAAAAGTTAAAATATTATTAAAAATTATCAACGTGAATGCAAAGGGTGTCTTGTAAGATGGTCGATGCCCTGTTAGTAATTTCCTACCAAAATTAGCTGAATGGACTAAATTGAAAATTTTAAAAAATTTTAGGACTGAATTAGCAATAAAACAATAGATATATGAATTTTTGGACAATTTTCTTGTCAAGAAACAACATATGACTGATCACACAAATGCAAAAGTCTTGCACGCTTTAGGCGTGCGTGAAGACTAGTGAATTCAAAAGCTGAAAGTACATCTCATTGGTTATCATTTCAATTTTAGCCTATTTTGTAAAATAAAAACATTTCACTTAGATTAAAGTATTAAAATGAAAATTGATTGTATAAGGAATTCAAACTTTCATCAGAAAACTAAGATGAATAAAATCAAACAAAGAAAAACACATCTCAAATTGGATAAATTAATTTATTTGAAAATTTATTTCTAAGGAAATTAATGTATCAATAGAATAAATCATCTATAATATTTAAAAACTAATTCAGCCTAAAAAGAACTCTGCATATTCAACACCCCTGCCCATTGCTACCTCCACCCACCGCCACACTTAGACGCATCATCACGTCACGAAACTCGGTCGCTACCACCACCAGATTCGACATCCGAACTGCCTGAAGACCCCGCACGATCGACCTCAGATCTGAAGTGTGGCCTCAAATTAGAGGCTGGAATGCTTTGAGGTCACGCGCCTCAAATCTGAGGCCCAAAGGGGGAGGGTGGGGATGGATAGGCGGCGAGGTGGCCGTGGTGGACAGTGAGCTGGGACGATGGTGCAGGAGGTGGCGGAGGACGGCGGGTTGCGATGGTGAATTGGTGCGAAGGATGCGGGAGTGTTTAACGGAGGATCACATTGCCTTGTTTTTGCAAAGTCCAGGATTTAATAGGCAATTAAATTTTAGAAACTATAATGAACACCGAGCAAAGTTTAGAAGCTGCTCATGCAATTAAGCCTTAAATCTAGGAATAATATCAACTTTAGACTTCATTCCCAATCCAATTCAAAATTTGTCAAACTCTGGAAATAATTAAGCTTCTCCTTTCCGTTCTAATTAATTTAATTTAAAGAATAGTGGAAATGAAGCATTGTGGTGATGTGGCTTAACTCCAAATCTCCATTTTACCAATTTTTTGTTGGACAAAAACCACTAAAAACCCTAAACTATGTCCATTGTGATACATTTGCTCTAAACCTTTTCCTATAATACCATAAATCTCAAACTTGTAGTTATATAACACATTTACTCTCCATCAAAATTCTGTTAATGAGAATATTTAACAATCTACTTACAAGAAAAAAGAGTATTGACATGACGCCCGCATGACTTAAGTAAAACAAAAACAATGTTTTTTTGGCTGAAAAATCATTTAATAAAACTTTGACGGAAGGTAAATGTGTCACATATATACAAATTTGGAGTATTTTATATCACAAGAAAAAGGTTTAGGATACATGTGTCACGGTAATCACAATTTGAGATTTTTAATGTCATAAAAAAAGTTAAGAATAAATATATCATTTAGGCAAATTCCCTAAAACACCCCAAACTTTAGGTTAAGTCCAAACTTTTTTTTATCTAAAAAAAAAATCCAAATTTTAGGTTCAGTCTCAAATTTAACCCGAACTTTTCTTTTGTCTAAGAAAACACCTTAATTTTAGGTCTAATCCTAAATCTACTATGAACTTTGTATTGTCTAAAAAAAAATTACCAACTTTTAATTTATTCTCAAATATATCCCATGGTTTGGTCTCAACTTAACGTGATATTTCCAAATTAATAATAAAGACACATTGGTAAAGTGAACATAGAAAATTATCTTCAAACTAAAATCATTTTAGGATATAAAAAGTAGGGACGACTAACGAAGAATTTTGAGCAGAGGGCTAACGAGAACAAATTTAGGACTAGAATAAAAATTGATCATTTTCCTTTTGACAAAAAAATTTGGGCTAGATTTGATATTAGACCTAAAGTTTGGGGTTTTCTTAAGACAAAAAAAGTTTGAAGGAAATTTGAGACTAGACCTAAAGTTTAGAGGTTTTTCTAAGAAAAAAAGTTCAAGGCATAATTGGGATTAGTTCTAAAGTTTGGGGTTTTTAGGAAATTAGCCCCATGTTGTAGTAGGCAAAGTTTGGAGTTTTTTATGATCTTTCCCTTTTCTATTTGTGTTTTCGACATTAGACTGTAAAATCATTCTACTCTCCATTCTCAACACAAACAATAATCTTGAGTGTTTTAATCAGACAAATACAATTTATTGATGATACTCATAGTTGTAGTTTCCACTTTAACAGGCTTGTGCGGATTGAGGAACCTTGAAGCGTTGGATATTAGTGTTAATGAATTTTGGGGCTCCCTTCCTTCATGCTTCTGCAATTTGACCTCACTCTATGCACTCGATGTTTTACATAACTATTTCAACGGGGCCATTCCTTCATGTCTCCTCCATAATCTCAAGTCACTTCAATATATTGATTTTTCCCAAAATGCCTTTTGAAGGCTCACTTTCTCTTGCTTCTTTGGCTAATAACTCTAACCTTGAGGTATTCCACTTTTTTGACAACCAAAATCATCTACAAGTAAATACAGAAGAGCCCACTTGGATTCCTTCATTTCAATTGAAGAAGTTTGGTTTATCAAATTGTGTGCTTAACAAAGATGCAAATGGCAAAATTCCCAGCTTTCTAAAAGAACAATATAACTTGAGACATGTTCAGCTCAGCCAAAGTGGAATGACAGGAAATTTCCCAAATTGGCTATTACGCAACAATGTAAACTTAGAATGGTTCAGTCTCAAAGGCAACAATTTGTCGGGTGCTTTTTCTTTGCCGTCCAATTTGAACTTGGTCAGCATGTGGCTTTTTGATTTGTCCACTAATATTATTGAAGGAGAGCTTCCATCTTGGATTGGTTCTATCCTCCCGAATTTGCAAATTTTGAACATGTCGAACAACTTATTGAATGGTAGAATCCCGGTCTCAATGGGCAATATGAAACAATTGTTTTCATTGGACTTGTCATACAATGGCTTCACGGGAGAGATACCGAGACATTGGCTCAAAGTTGTAAGTCACTTTATACATTGAAACTGTCTAGCAACAATTTGCAAGACCAAATGCTACCAAGGTATTCTAACTTGACAAGCTTGCATTTTTTATCTGGACAGCAATCATTTCACAGGGGACATATCACATGGTATATTAAATAGCTCCTCTTTGCAAGTATTGGATGTAAGTAATAATTCCTTATTTGGATCAGTTCCCAATTGGATTGGAGATATGCAATACTTGGAGGGGCTTATGATGTCGAATAATTTATTAGGAGGTCCTTTACCATTGAGCTTCTGCAACTTACATCATTTGGTTCTCTTAGACCTTTCAAGTAATAAACTTGGCCCTTATTTTCCCCCATGTGCCAATGTTACAGTAATGAGGTTCTTGCATTTAACAAATGACACGCTTGCTGGGCATTTTCCCAAGTTTCTTTTAGGAGCTTCATCGATTGTCACATTAGATCTAAGACACAATGCATTTGTCAGGTGAACTCCCTAGTTGGATAGGTTCACTTAAGAACTTGAAGTTTCTTCTTCTACAAGGAAACAATTTTGAAGGTTCAATCCCTTTGGATCTATGTCTATTGAAAAATATGAGCATATTGGACCTCTCTAATAATAATCTTTTGGAAAATCCCTTCTTGTTTGAAGGAGTTGAGATTTGGAAATGATGATGTATCTACGGGCTTATTTGCTACCTTAAGCATTTGGCTATCTGGCGGACGTTACACACTTGCATCAACATTTGAATTAGAAGAAGTAAACTTCATGACAAAGAGTAGGTTGGAATCATATAAGGGCAAAATTCTACAACTCATGTCAGGAATGGATCTCTCGCGGAACAATTTGACAGGCATTATTCCTCTAGAGGTCGGCCACTTGAGCGAACTTCGAGCCTTGAACTTGTCACACAATCATTTGACAGGACCAATCCCAAAAATGTTTTCCAATCTAAAGAATGTAGAGAGCTTGGACCTATCCTACAATAGCTTAACTGGACCTATCCCTCCACAACTAATAGAGCTCTATGCCCTCTCGGATTTTAGTGTGGCTCATAACAACTTGTCAGGCAAGACACTAGACCAAAAAAATCAATTTGGAACTTTTGGTGAAGCAAGTTATGAAGGTAACCCTCTTCTTTGTGGAAAACCATTAACAAGCTGTGATGACTCAAATCAGGAACAGGAGACACCACCATCTTTAAATCATACCAGGGAGGATAACTCATGGAGAGAATCCTTCTTGTGGAGTTTCGCAGGATCATATGTTGTGGCATTCCTTGGGGTGGTTCTTTTTCTCTACCTAAACTCATACTATCAAAACATGCTATTCGAGCTTGTTCGTAAGCTGATCCCATCATTTCCCTAGTAGAGATTGTTCTTCTAAGCATCTTGTGATGGAAAAATATGACGAAATAGTGGAGAACTCTTATGTAATAGGATTGTAAGCATTTTAAGTCTTTATTATGCATTTTGAATGCTTGACTTCTAGAGTGTTTGTTTTGTATTCCTTGTCCCACTTATATGAATATTAGGAGATTTTGATATGTTTGTGAATTGAAAGAAATAGTTAGTTTGCAATCAAAATGAATCCAACATTGACAATTTTTATAATTGTTTCCCAAGATGTGAAATATCCGATGGTTGAAACCAACAACATCAAACCAACTGTTATGATGCATATGTGAGTGAGTTGTTCTAGAGAAATTCTATATTGGAGAATTGGTGCAGTATTGAGCAGTTAATGTATCATAGTTGGCCTATAACTCATTGGCTTAAGCTTTTGAGTGAATGTGGATTCAACTGGATATGTTGGCGTGCTTGGACTCGGGCTTCCTCTTAGTGATCTCCCTTGATGAAAGGTATCGGGCTTTTGTTTCGTGCTCCCAACACCAACTAGGTTTTAGTGTATCTAGACAAGATCCTACTAACATAAAGGATTGGGCACGGGGAATTGCTCCTATTAAACGACAAAAGCATGCATTGCAATTTCATTGTTATGCAGCTCGGTCATGCCTTTATGCTCACTGCTTGATGAAGATTTAAAGCAAGAGAATGAAGCTTATCCAATACTTGATGCAAATTGCCTAAAGGATAAGTTTGACTCTACTGACAAAATTTTAAGAGTGACTATCTTCTGAAAATGTATCAGGATCAATGATTATGCCAACATTTCTTATCCTATCACCTTAATGTCATCTTCAAACTAAACCAACATAGAATATTAGTCAAGGGTTAACCTAGTCACACCTTTTATTCAAAAGAAATCTAGGTCAAGCTAGATTAATAGCCATTTGTAAAAAATAGAGCACATAATGCTGAGCTAAATGTATATGGATATTGAATCAGGCAATGATGTAATGCAACTATTCAATAGAAAAAAAATGAAGTGTTCTTTGCTAATGCCGTGCATGTGGACTTCAGTGGTGTTGATATTGTTATTGCATAATAAGGTGAATCTCGTTGAGTTAAAACTCACTGGCAACAACTTGCCGGGTGTTTTTCATTGGCTTCTAAGTTGAATCTTGTGAATATGTGTTGGTTTGATGCATTTGCCAATAGGATCGAAGGAGCGCTTCCATCTTAGATTGATTCTATCCTTTCGAATTTGCACTACCGAAACCTGTTAAGGAACTCGATCAAAGGTAGAATCCCTCCATCTATAGGCAATATGAAATTGTTAACACCCTTAGATTTGTCAAGTAAAAGCTTCACAGAGGAGATGCCAGTGCCATTGGTCATAAGTTGTGTTTTACTATTTGTACTAAAACCATCAGGGAACAACTTATGTAGACAAATGCTAAAAAGAACTACTAACTTTACAAGGTTGAAATGTTTGTATTTGGGCATTAATCAATTCATTAGGTATATTGTTAGGATACATGTGTTAGAAAAGTCCTACATCGGAGAATTGATATGATATGGAGCAATTAATATATCATAGTTGACTCATAACTCACTAGCTTAAGTTTTTGAGTGAAGGTGGGTTTAAGTAGATATATTAATGAGGCTCGATTTTGGGCTCCCTCTTGGAGATCTCCCTAGATGAAAGTATTGGGTTTTTGTTGCACACTTCCAACAACTAATATCAGAGCCTCATGCGTTTTCGGATAGGTAGGTGTGATGGTATAACAACGTGGGCCCGTGAGGTTGAAGTTGGGCTAGAAGGATACCTAGATTAAAGAGAAATAGACTTAACACTGAAGTTCACACATGAAGGAGAGATTGTTAGGATACTTATGTAAGTTGTGTTAAAAAGTCCCATCCCGAATAAATGTATCGAACTTCTACTATGCGCTCCCTACATTATTTGGCATTTTGGATAGCTCAAACTTGAAGATTTTGGATCTAAGAGATAATTTCTTATCCACACCAATAACAAATTGGATAGGAATTATTCAACTTGTGGAATTTCTGATGTTGTCATGAAATTTATTGGATGATTGTTCATCATTGAGCTTCTACAAATTGAATCCTCTTGTTTTTTTTTTTTTAATACCTTCGGACTGAACAAATTTCGGTCCAAATATACCCCACTGAGCCAATGATACAATTATGAGGTTCTTGCATCTACAAAGAGATGAGCTCACTTTCCTTAGTTTTTTTTCTAGAGCTTCATCCATTGTCGCATATTATCTATGGGAAAATGCATTGTAGGTGAGGTGCCCAACTATATCAAATTGCTTCGGAACTTGAAGTTTTTTCTACCGAAAGGAAACCAATCCCTCTTTCTTTGTCAGTTGACCAAGATGAGCATAATGGATCTGTCTTATAAAGTTCTTTTTGGAGAAGTTCCTTCTTGTTTGGAAGATTTGACATTTGGAAATGGTGGCGTATCTAATAGCAAATTCGATACTTCAAGTGAAAAAGCTGAGTATTGGCAACTCTACTAGTACGAGGAAAAACTTGGCTTATCATTTCTCCATGATGGTAGCGGTACGAATGCTTATTTGAAGGGGCTAGGAGAAGGGACCTTCATGTCAAGCAAGACACCAGAGCGGAAAGAATCAATTCAACTTTCAACAAGTCAACAAGTTATAATAGCTCAAATGACAAACTGGACTTTGTCAATTGTCGACAAAGGTGGAAGGCTTCTTCTGGAGTTTCGTAGGTCATATGTGGTGGCATTCATCAAGGTCGTTCTTCTTCTACTTTAACTCATACTATCTCAACGTGTTTGGTTTTGTTTGTAAGTATATCCCCTTGTTTTCTTAGCAGACCTTGTGCTTGCAAGCATTTGAACATCTCGAGTCTTCACTATGCATGTTGAACCCTCATTGTCTATCTTTTCCCATAAATTTGGATGGGAAGTATCATCTGATTTTCTTAGTAGTTCTATGTGTTGTATTGGGTCATTATTTATCTTCTTGAAATTCACCACACAAAATACAAAATGATTAACCATCCTCCTGCTCTAATTTCTTTCTGTCGTGTAGATGACGATATAGTGCTTAACAAACTATTCTCGTGGTGGTGGTGGTATTCTTTAGCCAAAAAAGGAAAAAGTAATAGTAGTCAAACTAAAATTGTAGAGCGATTCTTTGTGTAAAACCATCGATCAGGACCCAACAACGTCTTGCCACACTCCGGCTACCGATCCGTCTAGGCATGCGTTTCCCCATGAGCAGTCAATGTTCAATGTGCAGGGGAGCGTCTAGGTGCTATTCGTTGGCTGAGTAAAGATGGGGGTTTCTGTTTTTTTATTTTTGTTGCACCATCGTTGACTGAGTTAGGTCTGGTAAGCAACTTCCTCTAACACTTTGTTGATTTTAGGTGTGCGAGATCTAAAAATCAGGTTGTTGCAAGCCTGCCATATAGACTAGAGCGCTTCGGCGAACAACACCTTAGCTTGCGGTTCTGCTCTACCAGTAAGTGTTTCCCACACCTATTTATTAGCTCTTGTTATACTAGCCAGAGAAAGTTGCAATCCCATCTTTGATTTGACCATATTTTGCTTGTCCAGGGGCACAAAATGAAGATTTGTTCAGTGGTTTCAGGGCCTTGACCACAAAAAAAGGCAGACCACATCAGATATGATGTGCCGTTTCTCCAGATTTTCCTTAGTAGGTAGAGCGTTATTACAAACATTCCAAACTAGGAACTTGACTTTGGATAAGGTTTGAAGGTTCCAAATTTCCGACCATAGCTTTTCGGGAACTTGAGTTTGTGAGTGCTCCGGATTTTGTTATAGCAACTCTTTACCGTGTATTGTCCTGAGGCGTTCACTGTCCACACTAGTTTGTCTGGGGTAGATGACATGCTTAAGGGTATAGCTAGGATTTCAGTCACCAAATTCTCGTCGAATAGGGTTTTAACCGAAAGCATGTCCCATTATCTTTCATTTACCATTATCAAATCAGCTACTATATGAGGATCATTTCTGTTTGCTGAACCCCCTATTTTACCTGAACTTAGCCATCGATCTTCTCTGATACGGATACTCATTCCATCCCTAACTATCCATTTAACATATGAAGCTATTGTGTCTCTGCCTTCAATTAAACTTTGCCACCCCCATGAAGGTTTAGTACCCCTAGTAGCCGACTAGAAGTCTCCTATCGGGAAGTAGAGTCCTTTGCAGATTTTACTCCATTAAGCGTTTGGGGATTGTATAAGGCGCCATGCTTGTTTTCCCAGCATTGCCTTGTTGAAGTCTACAAGGTCTCTAAAGCCGAGTCCACCACAATATTTCCTCTCTTTAAGCATGTCTCAGCTTTTCCAGTGAATTCCTTTCTTCAGGGCCTTTTGCTTCCACCAAAAGGCGGATATTCTTCTTTCAATCGCTTGGCATATCGATAAAAGGGATTTTAAAAATAGACATAGCAAATTGGGGTATAGCTTGGACCACTGTTTTAATCAAAATCTCCTTATCCGCCTTAGAGATAAGTCGTTCTTTCCACCCTGCTAGTTTTCTATCCATTCTTGCTAAGATCCATGAGAAAAGTTGCTTCTTTGTTTGGCCCCAGCCAAATGAAATTTCTAAGTATTTTCCTATTTTTTCTATAATAAGAACCCGTAAAACATCAACTATATTCTGCTTTAGGGCCTAAGGATAGCTTTTTTCAAAGAAAACTCCTGACTTATTTAGGTTCACCAGCTGTCCCGAAGCATAGCAATACTGGTTCAAGGTGTTTGATAAATTCTATGCCTCTTGAATAGTAGCATTTAAGAAAAACATCGCATCATCCGCGAATAGCAGGTGGGATTTGGTTGGACAATGTTTGTTCAGTTTGGTCCCCTTCAAACTTCCCTCAGCTATTGTTGTAGAGATTAAGGAAGATAGGACATTTGCCATGATAATAAATAGATAAGGGGATAATGGGTCCCCTTGTTTGATCCCTCTAGTCAGTGCAAAATAGTTACAGCCTTCTCCGTTTACTTGTACACTCGAACGAGACTGAGGATATACAATATTTGACCATAAAAACCCATTTTTCAGCAAAGCCCATTTGTTTCATGCAATCGCATAGGAAGTCACATTCTACTCGATCATAGGCCTTTTGTATATCCAGTTTCAGCACGGCTTGAAATCTTCGCTTTCTTTTCCTAATGCACAATTGATAAAGGATCTCCTGTACTATAATAATGTTGTCTTGAATTTGTCAATTCCCCACAAAGGCACTTTGCTCTTGAGATATAATGCCCGGAAGTAAGGGTTTTAGTCTATTGACCACAACCTAAGCAATGATTTTGTAGGTAAAGTTGCATAGGTTAATAGGTCTATATTGTGTAATATCCTCAAGATGGGCTACGTTTGGGATGAGTGTGAGCTAAGTTTGATTTAGTATTGGATCAAAAACACCTTGGTTGAAGAAATCCTCCACCATTTTGAATACATCCTCTTGAACTTCCGTCCGATGAGTTTGATAGAAAGGCCATTTAAACTATTAGGTCCGGGGGCCTTGATTGCACCCATTTGAAACACAACATTTCGTACTTCTTCTCTTGAAACTTTTCCAGCAAAGCTTCGTTCATTTCATTAGTTATCACATGTGGGCATTGGTCCAAAATAGGCTGGTAATTCATGCTTCCCTCTTATTTATATAATAACTAATAAAAGTTAGTGATGTGTCGCTTTAAATTCACCGGATCTCTACACCATGTGTTCTCATCAATACGAAGTATTGAGATTTTGTTGCGTTGTCTTCTCTGAATCGTTGTTGCATGAAAGTATTTGGTGTTTTTACCCCCTATTTCATCTAATTTATCCCGGATCACATACCCCAATACATCTCATCTTGTCTCCATAATTCCTCAATCTGTCCAACTATGTGTTTATGCTCTGCTTCTTATGAGTCTCCCTCTCCTCTGTTTGTGAGCTCAATTAGCTTCCCATTAAGCCGTTCAATGCTGGTAGTTGCATGTTTAAACTGTTCTTTGCTCCATTTCCTCAATGCAGCCACCATCTTCTTTGTTTTAGCCACAACATTTGCACTGTTTTCATCTTCAACTCTCCAGGCTATTTTTACAACCTCTTTACATTTTGGATATTCAACCTAGAAAGCTTCAAACCTAAAAGCTTTTTGTCTCTTCACTCTTGGGGAGTCTAAAGATAGGAGGATAGAGCTATGATTTGACCCTATAGCAGAAAGTGCATAAGCTTCAATGTTTGGGAATGATACCCACCATTGTATATTACATAGTGCCCAATCAAGCCTTTTTTTAACTAACTGCACTCCTTCCCTGTTATTAGACCATATATAGGAGCAACCCTTGCTTTCGATATCCATTAAAGAGCACGAGTTAATGAAGTCTCGGAAGGCCACCATTTTGTACTGATCGGCATCTCGTTTTCCAACATCTTCCCATTCATACAAGACCTCATTAAAATCCCCCATACATAGCCAGGGTACACTACTCCAGCTTAAGCTTGTATAGAGAGTGCCACAATTGAAGTCTTTCTTGATAATTAGTTGAGGCATGAATACAAGAGATCCTCATTAAAATCCCATTGCTTGCAAATTTGCAATTAATATCAATCATCTCCCGTGTACTTGCTAACACATCCACCTGAAGCTCATCATCCCACAATAGAGCTAGACCGCCTCTAATGCCTACTGGGTTGAATACTGCTGAACTATTAAATTTAAGTCGATGTTTCAGGCGGCCTATAACATCCTCTTTATTCTTAGTTTCCATGAGGAAAACTAAGTTGGGCCTTTCACGAGCCACAATGGCTTAAAGATTCTGGACTATCAAGGGATTGCCCAGCCCTTGATAGTTCCGGCTAAAAACCTCATGTGTACTTAGGTGGGTTATTTGAGCTAGCCACTAGAGCCCTCTCACTAACTTCTTCCCACAATGTAACAGGTGTTTCCACTAATGTTGCTTCATTCAATAGGTTTCTTAGAGATTCATGCTTTTGATATGGCGCAAATCTCTTCTGTTTTTTGGATGCAGGAGTTTTGTGCCCTATTCTATTCCCTTTTCTCTGCAGCTCCAGCCCTCTTTCTTCTGCTATTCCAAGTTGATTCAAGTTTTGGTAGTGTTGTACTTGCTTCCCTTTGTGTGAGGCACCAGAATCTGTGAGAGAAGAAAGTCGTGTCATTTCTTGTCCTAGAGATTCATATAGGATTAGTGCTCGATCATTCTTCTCCATTGGTTCTTAGAGGACCATATCCTCATGTAATTGTTGTGTGGCAGGTTCTGCTTCAATTTCCTCAATGGAAGGGTCCAGTTCGCCATAAAATATCTTCCAGCATGGGCTGTATTCTCTTGCCTTAGCCTTCAACCACGAGCCATAGTTCCTAGGTTTGTCTTTTGGAATCTCTGTCTCTTCATAAGGAATTTTCTGGCAAAAATTTGCGTAGTGGCCTATGCATCCACAAGAGTAGCAAAAATGCAGTATTCGTTCATATTTAAAATCAATTCACCATTTACTCTCCCCCAACTTTATAATGGTGCCAGTCTTCAAAGGATTGTTCATATTCAAATGTACTATCGCTTTCCCAACCTTGCAAGAGCCATTAGTCTTTGCTTCGATCCGAACCTCCTCAATATCTTCCAGTTTGGAAGCGATACTCCTATAGGCCTTTTCTGTTAATCCAACTCTAGGGAGGCCAACTAGGTGTACTCAAAATGCGTGGTGTGTAAACTCATAGCAGTGCTCTGGGACTGTTGGACCGCCTTTTTGTAACACTAGAAGAATGCTGGCGAAAGACCATGAATCCATTTATAACACTCTTCTCTTATCTTCAATAGACTCAAACAGAAACGTAAAGAAGCCCGGCTCTATAATTTCGCATTTAACCGTGTCTAACTTCCATGCTCATTTCATTGTACTATAGAAAGCTTGAAAGTTAATGTTTGGTTTAGAGAATAATTTACCATACAGAATGAGAGCACTTTCCTGATTTACACTCTCAAGAATAATCCCGGATAGTTCAGCAATGTCCTCCTCAGACCACATATTCCCCATTCTCTTGCATAAAGCAAGTATTCTGAGGTGATTCTCTTTTCCTTCTTCCATCTGGTCTAAGTGGGTTGAAAGCAGCCTTTGGTGATTCTCAGTTTTAAAAGATTAAGGGAGTTTGAAAGTTAATGTTTTTGGTTTATAGAACAATTTACCATATAGAATGAGAGCACTTTCCTGATTTACACTCGCAGGAATAATCCCGGACAGTTCAGCAATGTCCTCCTTAGACCACAGACTCCCCATTCTCTTGCACAGAGCAAGTATTCTGAGGTGATTCTCTTTTCCTTCTTCCATCTAGTCTAAGTGGGTTGAAAGCAGCCTTTGGTGATTCTCAGTTTTGAAAGATTAGGGGAGATTGAAAGTTAATGTTTGGTTTAGAGAACAATTTACCATACATAATGAGAGCACTTTCCTGATTGACACTCGTAGGAATAATCCCGGACAGTTCAGCAATGTCCTCCTCAGACCACAGATTCCACATTCTCTTGCACAGAGCAAGTATTCTAAGGTGATTCTCTTTTCCTTCTTCCATCTGGTCTAAGTGGGTTGAAAGCAACCTTTGGTGATTCTCAGTTTTGAAAGATTAGGGGAGATTGAAGCTCAGGCATTAAACTGTGTTGATTGGTAATATGTGCAGGAATTTCGAAACTAGGGTTTCTATTTTAATGGAGTGAAGGGAGCCCTAAATGGACAACATTCGGTAAATTGAAAAACAGGAGTTTTGAAGTCATCATATCTACCATCTGCTGAGTTATTGGAGGCGCAAGAGGGAAATTGGCGATTATAATCTCCAAGAACCTAGATCCCTACTCCATTGACGTTGAGACTCCCAATGCTTCTTTGACCGAGGATATGGGAGGGAAACAAAAGGGACGAAGTAGGTCTCAATCAAGGGATGTATGATGGGAAGGCTCCATTTGGGATTTAGGGAAAGCTAGTAGGGATTTCGAAGAAATGAGGAAAAGAGGGAGGGACTACCACCGGAGGGGTAGGGAGCTATGCGAGCCACCTTGTTTAAGCGTTGTGGCAAGTGAAAGTTTTTTTCTTTGTATGTGATTTCATTGTTCGGCCGCTCCTTCAGCTCAAACCACCAAAGCCCTAGCTATCCGAGAAGGTCTTCTATTCTTGAAGTCTTCAAGGAAAAGTACGAATGGAAGTCTTCGGAGTGAAAGACCAGCTCAAACTGATTTGCACATTTTCTACTTTCTGATAACTTATCAATTGTTAACTTCATTTTGGGTCGGGCTGTTGCTCTGTGGGTTTTAAAGCAAATAGTGGAGGATTGCATTCATTTGATGGCCGAAATGCATCATGTAGGGCTGCGGTATATCCAAAGGAACAAGAACCAAATAACCGACTGGGTCGCAAAAGCCCACAATGTCAATAACCTCCCACCCGACTAGATAACACAACCACCACTTTCGCTGAAGCTTTTATTATGTTCTAAGTTTAATTTGTCATGTAATCCTCTTTTTTTGGTTCACTAATGAAATCCTCTATTTCCGATATAAAAAAAAACTAAAATTATAAAGCAACAATTTGAGACAACAGCTCAAAATAAGGTGAAAGCAGAAAAGATAATCACCCGCGCATGATCACATTGTAAATCAAATCATCGATGGAAAATGAGAAAAATATAACAAATCCAATGAGCATTCGACTTCTTTATAAATGGAGGCGTCTCCTTTGGTATTGAGCACCATCTCTTCTTGAGGCATCTTGATTTGGTGCGTACACACACCAACAACATAATATCACGCAACACTAGCAAATAGCTCGCACTCAATTCAATCACAATGAATCGAATTGCAACAAATTTCAGTATTGTTACACAATTCTATCGCAACCGACTCTATCTCGCCACCCAAGAGCAACAGAGTAGCGCCGTAATGAGCCAACGCACCCATGATCACGAAGACGCGAAATATCTGATGGCTAGGATCAGCAAGGTCGAACCAACCTGGTTTTAGCCTCTTAGGAATCCAACTAATGTAAAAATCCATCAACGGGAAAAGCATAGCCTGAAAAACTTGGAATTTCCCAGAAGAAAGAAAAGGGATAAGCGGGTCACAACAGTGATCGTACCCATCGCCGTTGTTCCACCAAGGTAGATGAGTAGCCAATGGGTCTCGGCACTAGAAAATACCGTAGATTGAAGGGGGAGAGGGAGGGGGGAATGAATTGATGATGGTGATCGTGATGCAGACGTAGTCCATTCGCAGCAGCTGGATGTTCAAGCAGTGCGAGTGGCATGAGAAGTAGAACTGTCGATGAAATCGATGGCCTATCGTCTCCCCAAAACCATCGCTCCTTTTCCCTTTGCCATCTCCTCCTCCTCCTCTTTTGTTGGTCGCTTCTTTATCGATTCTTGCTGAATTTGTTGGCCTTCTTCCTCTCCTCCTTCACTCCATCTCGATGGGGCTTTTCCCTTTCTTCAGAGAACTCTCAGAGTAGGCCTTGCTTTCTATTGATAGGCCCATTGGAGAAGAAGATGAAGAAATCGTTGAGTCCTTATTTGGGCCCAATATCTGCGTCTCCTTTGCAAGATTAAGATTTAAGATTTTTTATTTTGTGAAAAAAAGGATTGTTTGCAATTTTAATTGGGTATTTGTTAACTAATCAAATAATAAAAATTTGGAATTTTCATCGCTAAGTCAAAATGTCTTTTGCCAGAGTTGACCCCAAAAAATCGAGGTTCTTAATCTTCATCATTTAGACAAAACTTCTTCCATTTACTTGCATATTTATGGACAATGAGAGCCACACTTAATTTTTTTTTAATAATAAAAATTTGCTAATTGACACTAACGATTTGGATTTAAACCAGCACCTTAATAAAAATAACGAAATAGCTAAATAAAATTATGCCATCGAATCGAAAAATACCTACGTTTTAACAAAATCCAATCCCTCTAGCAATGTCCATAGGACTTTTAGTCTACTTGTGGTTGGTGAAGAGTGTGGCCTAAAGCGAAAGAAAAAGAAAAGATCTCCATAATCAAATAGGAGTCAACCAAATGGGAATTAATGTTCACTGTCTCCTCTTTGTCGTTGCTGAACTCCTGTAGCGCCGAATCGGAAGGTCCTCTCTGTGTAGCCGACTATAATCTCCGGTGCAAGCTTCGGTTTGGAGAAGAAATCAAGCTAGTGCCGCCCTCCATTTCCACAGCTTCTCTTGCTCGGGTAAGCTCTCCCTTCGCGCAGACTGATTACGATGCTAGGGCTGGTAGTCTACTGGTAATCTGGTGCTCATAAATGGAAAAGGGGTCCTTTAGCTTGAAATTTCCATCTAGGTGGGGAAACGGAAGGAACCGTAGCCGTAGTAGGGCCCCGGGCTCTCGAAATCCCTCCCGTGATCATATTACAAAGGGCAAAAGCATCGGCCCCCTGGTTGCTGATAGGTTTCGTAGTTTACAAGGAAGAACAGATCCATCTTCCTCTGTTATAGACAAAGCAGGTCTATCTCAGAAGCAAAACGCCACAGCAGCTATCCAATACCCAGTCGGGAGGTTGCAGCACGTTGGAAATCTGCCCCAAGTCACCCGCTCCTAGGCAAACGTAGCTAAAGCTGCATTGCAAGGGTACTCTCTTACCTTTTTCCCTACTTGCACTAATGATAATATAGTGCATTGCTCTGAGGGCTTGAAATTTCCATCTAGGTGGGGAAACGGAAGGAACCGTAGTCGTAGTAGGGCCCCGAGCTCTCGAAATCCCTCCCGTGATCATATTACAAAGGGCAAAAGCATCGGCCCCCTGGTTGCTGATAGGTTTCGTAGTTTACAAGGAAGAACAGATCCATCTTCCTCTGTTATAGACAAAGCAGGTCTATCTCAGAAGCAAAACGCCACAGCAGCTATCCAATACCCAGTCGGGAGGTTGCAGCACGTTGGAAATCTGCCCCAAGTCGCCCGCTCCTGGGCAAACGTAGCTAAAGCTGCATTGCAAGGGTACTCTCTTACCTTTTTCCCTACTTGCACTAATGATAATATAGTGCATTGCTCTGAGGGCTTGAAATTTCCATCTAGGTGGGGAAACGGAAGGAACCGTAGCCGTAGTAGGGCCCGGGCTCTCGAAATCCCTCCCGTGATCATATTACAAAGGGCAAAAGCATCGGCCCCCTGGTTGCTGATAGGTTTCGTAGTTTACAAGGAAGAACAGATCCATCTTCCTCTGTTATAGACAAAGCAGGTCTATCTCAGAAGCAAAACGCCACAGCAGCTATCCAATACCCAGTCGGGAGGTTGCAGTACGTTGGAAATCTGCCCCAAGTCGCTCGCTCCTGGGCAAACATAGCTAAAGCTGCATTGCAAGGGTACTCTCTTACCTTTTTCCCTACTTGCACTAATGATAATATAGTGCATTACTCTGAGGGCTTGAAATTTCCATCTAGGTGGGGAAACGGAAGGAACCGTAGCCGTAGTAGGGCCCCGGGCTCTCGAAATCCCTCCCGTGATCATATTACAAAGGGCAAAAGCATCGGCCCCCTGGTTGCTGATAGGTTTCGTAGTTTACAAGGAAGAACAGATCCATCTTCCTTTGTTATAGACAAAACGAGGTCTATCTCGAAGCAAAACGCCACGCCAGCGGCTATCCAATACCCGGTCGGGAGGTTGCGGCACGTTGGAAATCTGCCCCAAGTCGCCCGCTCCTGGGCAAACGTAGCTAAAGCTGCATTGCAAGGGTACTCTCTTACCTTTTTCCCTACTTGCACTAATGATAATATAGTGCATTGCTCTGAGGAAGACTTGGATGCAGCTGACCCCATTTGGCACCAATGCTCGGTTGGCTACTTTGTTGGGAAAAAACTTCCCTTTAGATTAGTTGAGATGGCTCTCAAACAACTTTGGGGCCATCGATTACTAGAAGTAAAGGCGAATGACCAAGATTTCTAGTTTTTTCATATCTCAGATTCTGAGTTTAGAAGGGAGATTCTAGAGGGTGGTCCGTTAACGGTGGCACATGTGCCCTTTATTCTCCAACAATGGCAACCCATGTTAGAACTAAAAAAGGGAGAGCACTCGTTGATCCCGGTTTGGATTAGATTGAAGAATCTTCCCTATGGATTATAGTCGGCGATGGATCTTAGCAAAGTTGCTAGTGCTATAGGGAGACCGCTCTATGTTGACCAATGCACCGAGCAGCTAAAAATGATTTCATTTGCTCAGGTATGCGTTGAATTAATGGCCTCTAATCCTTACCATGACACCATCACGGTATTCCTAAATGGAGCAACTCGCATTGTAGATGTAGAGTATGAGTGGAAGCTCTTATCTTGTCAAAACTGTGGTGTTTTGGGCCATAGGTGCCCTGCAAATGCCCCTACTGATATGGTCAGTTAGTCCCCTGCAACTAAACAATTAAACAGGACAGCTAAGCAGGTCTATTTCCCTGCTGGTGTGGTTGATCAATCTTCTCCTTCACTAGCTACTGATGCTGGCCACCCCCCAGATTTGGTTATTGTCCAAGGCTGGGAAGACAATAAGGCTTCTAAGGTTTGCAGTCCATCAGAACCAGCTTCGGAGGGTCCATGGCAGTAGGTCCATCGAAGACAGTAGAGGCCGCCTGCTATGGAGGCCACATAGCTGAGGAACTAGCAGCTAAGACCAATCAGCTATCAAGCAACCCGGGCAAGTTAGACTTGCCAATCTTCAATAGCGCCCCCTCATTTTGTGAAGCCTCCTGATCAGCAACCAGTAGGCCAGCTACAGCAACTCCTGTGCAGTAACCAACAGGAAAATCAGTAGCAGACCAGCAGCTACAGTATGGACTTGCTGCAACCGGACAGCAGCAGCCAACAACTCCAGTCCAGTCCACACAGCAAGGTGTAATGCGGCCTATTCCTACCAGACCTTTAGCGTCTTCTACAGCAAAAATGTTACAGGATCATCCTCATGGTGGCTCTCTTGTAGGCCAGATCTCAGCTGCTGTGACACCCTCCTCCCCAAAATCATTTGCCTCTGTAGATGACTTGGACGAAGAGCCTGCTGGCCCTTTGGATCATACTATGCCGAAAACTTGTGCTGATCCCATGCAGGAGATTGAGACCTTGGATTTACAGCTCACGGAGGTGAGAATAGAGCAAAGTACAAGTTCAGGCCTACCATCTGCAACCCCCCCATCAAGAGCAAACCCTCTAAGCTAGCTGGTGGGTCACGGCCTTCCCCTGGGTCCCCCGTTGTCAAGGCCAAGTCATTTGTTAGCAGAAGGCACCCTAAAAGGAAGTAGGCCTCCAGTCCTCTTTTTTTTGACTAGTTCTCACATGTTTTTTGGTTGTTGAAATATCAGGGGCTTAATGAATCTTGCCAAACAAGCTGAAGTGAGACAGTTTGTTTGCCTTAATAATATTTGCTGTGTTGATATTTTGGAAACCAAGGGCTCTCTATTGCTAATTTTAATAACCTCTCCTCTAGCTTAATCCCTAGTTGGGAGTGGATTTCTAATTATGACTACTCTTCTCGTGGGCGTATTTGGGTTGGTTGGAACCCCTCCTTGGTGGGTTTTAATGCTATACTACGTACTGACCAACTCATTCATGGTGAACTAAAATTTTTGAATTATGGGATTGTTCTTACCCTCTCTGTAGCCTATGGGGAACATACTGTTGTTGCTAGGAGACCCCTCTAGAATCACCTCATCAACTTGAGCTTGGCTCTTAAGGAAAGCCCTTGGATGGTGGCCGGAGACTTCAATGCCATCAGGGACTCCTCGGATCGAATGGGCAACCCGGACATATGGATCCCTGTCTTTGATGAGTTCAAGGAATGTCTAAATCAAGCTGAACTCATTGATCTTCGTTATGTGGGCTTCCGTTATACTTGGTCCACCTCCTCCGGGCCTAACAGGAAGCAAAGGAAAATTGACCGGGTTTTGGTTAATAATCATTGGTACACGGTTTTTTCCTTCTCAGAAGCATCATTTCTGGCCCCGGGGATCTCAGACCATTCTCCGATGGTTGTGAGGATACTTACACCTATTTCCCGTAGGACTCCTTTTAAAATTTTCAATTTTTGGTTGACTCATCTTGAGTTCTCTTTGCTGGTGGATCAGGCTTGGGGAGTCCATGTAACAGGTACCCCCTATGTTTAAACTTTATACTAGGCTTAAGATTCTAAAAGCTCGGCTTAAATGCCTAAATAGAGACAATTTCTCTAACATCTCTATGCGGGTGAATGCGGCAAAGATGGCTCTCATGGCTACTCAAGAAGCTCTTCACTAAGACCCCTAGAGTAGTTCGTTGGCGGAAACGGAAAACTCTCAACTCAAGGCCTACTTTGACCTCCGATCCCTGGAGGAGTCCTTCAGACAACAGTCCAGAATTCGATGCCTCAAGGAAGGTGATTGCAATACTAAGTTCTTCCACCACTCAGTGAATCACCGACACCTTCGAAACCATATTATCTCAGTCATGGACAGCACAAGCAATCTGACTACAGAGCTGGGGGAAGTTCACCAGGTGTTTGTCTCGTATTTCCAAGACTTGCTTGCCCGGGTTAGTATGCCATTGAGGCCAGCCGTACAAGATATTATTGAATATATTCGATCCCCTCTGCAAGAAGGCTAGATTAATCTTCTTTCTCAACCTTTTTTTCCATCCGAAGTTCGGGAGGCCATGTTGTCCATTGCCGGAAATAAAGCTCCTGGTTCTTATGGATATAATGCAGACTTTTTAAAAAAGAACTGGGACAAGGTTGGCCCTTCAGTCACTGAAGCGGTCCTGGATTTCTTAGAATCAAGTTGCATGCTCAAGGAGATAAACAATACCATCATTGCTTTGGTGCCTAAAGTCCCCAATGCGACGTCGGTATCAGATTTCCGTCCAATTGCCTGCTGCAATACGATCTACAAATGTATAACCAAAATACTTTCTACCAGAATTGCAGCTACTCTTCCAAGCTTGGTTGACTATTTCAAAATGTGCAGTTAAGGTTGACTTCAAGAAATCCTATGATACTCTTGATTGTGACTTCCTAGAACAAACTCTCCTAGTGTTTAGCTTCCCCAACCATCTCACCAAGCTCATTATGGTTTGTGTGAGGACTCCTAAATTCTCCATTTCTATAAATGGCGAACTTCATGGCTTCTTTTCTAGTGGCCGAGGCTTAAGACAAGGTGACCCCATGTCCCTTTACCTCTTTACTTTGGCCATGGAGGTATTTTCTGGGATTATGGATTCCCACACTCGATATTCGGACTTCCAATTCCACTGGCGATGTAAGGCCACGCGCTTCTCCCATCTATTTTTTGTGGATGATGTCTTCATCTTCAGCAAAGCGAGCCTTCCCTCTATTAACTACATCAAAGACGAGCTCACTTTATTCTCCAATTGGAGTGGCTTGATTTCGAATACTAATAAGAGTGAGATTTTTTTTAACGGGTGTCTCTAAGACAGTAAAGTATCAAATATTGCAAGCCCTAGGTGTGCCAATAATAATATCCCGTCTGAACAAAGTGGATTGCAATGCACTAATATGCCATCTCACTTCCCGAGTACAATCTTGGACTCATCGCTTCCTCTCCTTTGCGGGACACCTCCAACTGATTAAGTCGGTATTGCATGCCATTCAAGCTTACTGGGCTTCCATATTTTGACTCCCTTCTTTGGTGGTAAACAAGATTGAGCAAATTTGCAGACAATTTCTTTGGAAGGGCCCTTCCATGGGGTCGGGGGGTGCTAAGGTGTCTTGGGTTGATATTTGCCTCCCCACCTCGAAAGGTGGCCTTGGAGTGAGAAGAATTAGGGACACCAATAAAGCAACAATGGCTAAACACATTTGGCTTCTTTTCAGCGATAAGGAATCGCTTTGGTGCAAATGGATCCACGCCACTTATCTCAAAAGGAAGAACTTTTGGACCGCCTCGACTCCAACCCTTTGCTCCTGGGCCTAGCGCAAGATTCTGTCATTGAGGACATAATTTAAACCCCATTTTAAGTGGAAAATAGGAGATGGTGAATCGACATCACTTTGGTTTGATCCTTGGCTAGACCTCGGGCCTCCCAATTTGTTGTTTTCAGACAACTACATCTCCCAGTCAGACCTCCATAGACAAGCAAAAGTGAAGGATCTGTATTCCTTAGATGGGGCCCAACTCCTCTAAGAACTGGCATTATGGCATATATCGGTTCCTCAGCTTTCATTTAGCCAAGACACTCTTACTTGGATTGATGACCCATCGGGCATATTCTCCATGGCTTCGGCTTGGAATGTTATTCGGCGTAAGCAAAACCCAGTACTTTGGTCTTCCTTTGTTTGGGACAAGACCTTTGCTCCTAGACATCAATTCCTTCTATGGCTCATTATAAAGAATCGTCCCCCAACTCAGGTATTCCTTATGACTTATGGCAGAATTCCGAGCTCGGCATGCCCCCTTTGGTAATTCTAGACCTGATTCAATTAATCACCTGTTTTTTGACTGCTCAGTCTCCAAATCTCTGGCTACATTTTGGGCAGCCAAATGTAACATTCCTTGGCGTAACTCCACCTGGACAGACAATCTTCAATGGGCTATCAAATTTTTGTTTAGAAAAAGGTTCTACTAGGAAATAGCTCGTTTCTCCTTTGGCTCTTTGTGCCAACTAATCTGGAAGACTAGGAATGAGATCCTATTCCAAGGCCACAACCTCTTCGTTCCTACCTTGAAGCTACATTTATTCAAGGCAGTTAAAGATAAAGCCCTTTCCTTCTCATTGGTTGAGGATGGTCCTAGGAATAGAAGGATGCAGCACGGTTGGGGGATAGACCCTTGCATCTTCACTTTAGAACCGCCTTTGGCTTAGGGTAGGAATTTGTAATCTTTTGGCTCCCTTGGAGCGCCAGTCTATTTGGTTTTACTATGTTGTTCGCGGTGCCCTTCCACCCCAGTGACATGTTGTCCAGCTGAGTGGCCGATGGTACCGTGTCCTCTCTGATGTACTAGCTTTGGTTGACTATATATATATACTTACCTTACCAAAAAAAAAAAAAAAAGATCTCTGATAAGGCAGAGATTTCCACATGCACCATATCGGAGGAAGAGGCCTATATAAATAGGTCCTCATGCTAGTGGAGAGCGTAGAAGCAGGATTTTTGGAATCGCCATGAGAAGCTTGCTAAACCCGGAGAGAATTGGACTGGCTTAATGGGCCTCTGAGTTTAATGGGTTTGATCTCTGGGCCGAGGCTTCCTCTGATGATGGGCTTGGTATGGCCCAGGATATTATGGTGGATCAGGTCTGGGATTTGCGAATTGGACAAGGCCCCTTCAATTATGACTAAATTGGAGTCGTTTTTTATGATTATTTCCTCTCTTTTTTATTATATATTTTTCTTGGTGTTTTTTTTAAGGTTCAATCCCTCCACGAGTATGTTACCATAATGGATGTCTCGTATAATTATCTTTCATAAGAAATTCCATCCTGTTTGAAAGAGTTAGGCATTCAAAAATCATGGGATGTCCAAAAGCACATTTAATATTGCGATTTAAGATAGAAGAAGATTGTCTACCGTACTTATATCACAGCAAATTCACTACGACACTTTGAATATGGTGATAGATTTTTTCATGTTGCTTGGATGGATGAACTCGAAGAAGTGAAATCCATCTCACATATGAAATGGTAGTCGGAAGAGAGCTTCTTGAGCAAAATGTGAGTATTAGTTTATATTTTATATCAAATAACCATTTCATTGATTATTTAACAAAAATAAGTTCTGTGGAGTTTTATTTATTTTTATAATCTGTTAACGCTTATTAGCATAATTATGTACAAAAGATAGAAACTTGAATTTTTAAATTAGGTTTTAGGATTAATATTCTGTGTAAGATATTATGATTATATACTGTAGGATTATACTGTAGCTAAACTCCGCGGTATGACTTTTCTCTTTTCGCGCTGCTCAGCCACTGCACACATTCCTTGCATTAACCTACTGTTTATTTACTCTGGACAATATTATCTTTATCACTTGTAAACTGTTTTGGCCATTAATGACCATTATAATTATATAGCTAAATTCTATATCAAAATATCAAATCATATTTTTCATACAATTGATTAACCTATTAAAAAAAAAAAAAAATCAACATTGTCTAAGACTGCAGGGGACCTTCCATCTTTAATTCAGTCCCCTCATTTAAACTTACGTGGAATTTTGTCTTCTTCTTCTTCTTTTTTGGCCTTTTTCACGATTATTTTCCCAGTACAATGACTTTTGATTTTCTGAATAATAGTGACAATTCATTGACTACCATATAACACAATCTCGTGATTTAATGAAATAAATAATAAGGCACCCATATATTCGGGGGGATGCGCACCAGCGCCTCTGTATATGTTTTTAGTGCTGCCTTTCCTTTGTTCTATTATGCTATTATATAACTCATAATTCTAAAATATCGAGATGGTCAAGTTTACGAAAAATCACTTCGGATTTTGTCATTCTTTTAGAAATAATCATTATAAAAAAAAGTCAAAATTAATAATTTAGTTTTCAAAATAAATCTTAAATCTCTTGTCATTCTCAAAGATTGGGGTGGAGATAGTTTAGCTTTATGTGTGAGTTTCGACTCTCACGCTTTACAAAGAGGAAAAGTAAAAAGTTAGAGAGTGAGAATTACAGTAGAAGTAGATTATGACCAATAAAAAAAAACTAAGGGTGTTTATATTTGAGCGTCACCATATTGTGGCCGCGCATGCGGGCGACGAAAAGCTGCTAACAAACGTCCTCGTCGACACTAACTAATTGATAGGGCCTTGCTCAGTTCATTTTAGATAAATTTTACGGACAAGCCCAGCCCATGCAACATCAATGATAAAAATAAAATAAAAAACTAAAAAAAAATCCACCTCTCCAGCACTAGGGATGCTAAAGATAAGAAATAAAAAAAAAATTAAGAAGTTAACAAAATTCAAGAGCCATCAAGGGCTCGAAAACCTGAATCGGCCCGACTGAATTGACCCTCGCATTTCTCAGGCACGAGTTAGATAGGGCTTCTAGCCTAGGGAACTCGAGATGCCATTAGTAAAAATAAGTAGCAATTGTAGTTGAATACAATGAAACGTAAAGGAGATACAATGATACACAGATGATGATGATGATGATGATGATGATGAAGGCTAATCAGAGCCGATGAAAGCATGTTATAAAATATTTCAAATTTAGTAATTGTATTCACTCTATTAATATGACCCTTTGAAATGGTTATATGTATAAATATAGTTTAATCATTCAATATCTTGTTATATACTTTCATTAGAAAATGGAATTTGACTGGCTATGAAATCAATATAAAGCAAATTTCCACATAGGACCAATCTAGTGCACCCTGGTCCAGAAATTGTCATCTGGGAGCGAACAAATGAGAAAAAAATTGATTAGGAATAATACAATGAAAGATGTCAAATTTGGAAGTTTCGCGTCCAAGATTTGCACAAACGCAAAGGAAGACGAGAGGAGAGGAGAGGAGGGGTCGATAGCGAGTTAACATGGAGATACATGGGAGTTAGAAAGCATTCATGAATTGCTGTCATCAAGATGATTAAACACGATTTATCGAATAGTATTTATCAACAAATTTAGACTTTGAAGGAAATTAGATGTGGATTTACATAAAAAAAATTATAAGGAAAAAGAACTTCCATCATATCTTTAATTTCATCAACTCGTTCAAAAATAAAAATAAAAGGAAAGAAACTTCCAATTCAGTGATTATTAATGGATGAATTACTAAATTACGGAAATCTAATTATACATGTTCAGTTAATCCATGATATTCTGAATGAAATTTCTCAAATGACTGAAGGAGTTTCGTCTGGTGATTAACATTATTAAATAAAGTTAATCCAGACTTCAGAAAATTCCAATTCGTTCTTCAAATCCGCGTAAAGACAAGGGTCTAGACGCCCTTGCTTGACCAATTTTTCGGTGTATTGGCCAAATGCTTTATGAGAAAAGAATATTTAGTGTAACGTTTTGTCAGGGATAAAGAGGCAAAATCTCGTTTTTAAGATTACATCGAAATGGAAAGATAAATTGCGTGACCGGGCCAACTCTCTTTTCGATCATCTTCATATTGCATTTGGATTAAAGAAACATAAATCTAGTCAAGGTCTTGCCACTTATGATGCGTTTGATAACATTTCTACTCCTGCAAATATTTTTTTTTGAAAAATAGTTATTTTCTATTTTTACTTCCTAGAATAATTTCTGAATAAAACAATGTGTTTGGTAACTACAAAAATTTCTTATTCTCAGAATAGAAAAAGAATAAAAATACATTTGGTACTAATAAAAAAAATTTATTTCTTTTTTTCTTGATGGTGGCAAGGGGCGATTGGCAGTTGCGGCAACCGGCTATTGACAATTGGCACTGGCCGCCGCATGTTAGTTAGCGGCTATTGGTCACCGGTTCTGGTCGCTAGCCATCGCCAATCGCCGCTTGGCTAGTCGCCACCTACCGCTGGTCGTCGGATGCTTTGGGTCATCGATTGTCGATCGATGATTCGTCACTCATCACTCACCATCGCCATCGCTTGTCGCTTGCCACCACTCGTTGAACACGGGGTTACCGGTCGCCGGTTAACCGTCTGTTAGTCGCCGTTGACTACCAGTGGTTGGTAGTCAATGGCAATCAGTGGCCAGCGGGCAAAGTTCAACGAGCGATGTTTGGTGGACAATAATCGATCATAAATAATAACCCAAGAAATATTTTTTAGAAATTGTTCCTAAAAACAAAAATTTACTTTTTCCTATTTCTTATTTTTACTCCAAATCTATTACCGGAAATAAATTTTTATTTTGGAAAATAGAAAAAGTAGTTGGTGTTTTTTTATTTATTTTATTTCAGTGAAAAAAAAAACAGAAAAATAAACAAATACAAACATTTTCAAACGGAGCCTTACTTTCTATAAAGGACGCCGCTGTCATAAAGGTAAAGCATTGCCAAGCTTTTGTGGTGGGCAGCCAAAAACACTTGGGAGAAATCTGAGTCAAGCTATAATGGAGATCCCTATCCAAAAGGCATAGCATTTCATCACTTTTATCGCAAGTGACCAAAATGATTTGCTCAAATTATACATGAATCCCTCTACATGATGAAGCAGACGCTCAAACATTCAAGACGCCTGTTAAACCTTAAATCACTTGTCAGTTAAATACACAAAGCTTCCATTTCTATACCTTTAGAACGCCTTAAATAAAATTCGAGGAGATAAACTAAAACTAAATCATATAACTGGACTAATAGTTGGTACTTTATTCTATTTTTATTAATCTTTAGAAAAGTCAGTTAACCAATTGACAATAATATATATACAATCTTTGAAGTTGAGAGAACATTTATGTCACTCGGACTTGAGACAGACTTAGCTTGTCGTTGGTTTGGCCACGTGGAAAAGGTAAAGGTCCTCGATGACCAAAATGAGAAAAAGAAACTAAAAGTGACAATAATAATATAAATTGAAAGAGGTTGAGTTTTGGAGCTTACTATTTGTGTGGTTGTTCCATAAAAATCAATAACTTGTAAAAATTTGTCCAAAATAATTACTTGTGCCGGTAAAAGAGTTTAGTCAAGTTTTGAAGCTTCGTATCAGAGACATGCACTTGATTGCGACACTAACATTTACACGTATGCGTGGATGAGAGAGAGTGAGCTGAGAGAAGAGGCTGGTCAAATCCAATCAAAAAATTACAATGGAAAGTCATTAACTTCGACACTTGCATTTCCAAGCAAATTTAGGTCTTGAAGGAAATTTGATGTGGATTTATAAATGGTGGAAGAAAAAGAACTTCCATCGACTCACTTTGACCCTGAAAGGAAATTAGTCGTGAACTTGCCAAAAAAAAAAATGGAAGGAAAGATTTCCAATTCAGTGACCATTAATGAATGAATGAATCACTCCGTCACGAAAATCCAATTATATTATATATTATATATTAAACTATTTTATGGTGCTTCCGATGAATTTTCTCAAATGACTTGAGCATTTTGATCAAATGTTTAATACAAAATAAAGTTACTCCATGCTAAAGAAAATTCCTATGCGTTTTGCGAGTCCACATAGGGACAAGGCTCCAGCCGCCATGCATTGACCGACTTTCGGAGTATTGGCCAAGTGCTTTATAAGAAAAAGAAGTAATCAGTCTAGCGTTTTGTCGGAGTAAACAGGCAAAATCTCATTCAAAATTAGATCGAGATGGAAAGAGAAATTGACTGACTGGTTCTTCTTATATTACTTTTGCGTTAAAGAAACATAAATTTAATCCCCGTCTTGCCACTGACTTTTAATAATGGACATCCTTGTCAAAAGGGTAAGTGAAAACTGACGGGGTGCTTGGAAGGAGAGGCACCCTGCTCCATAAATCATTACAAACAAAAAGGAAGCAAAGAGGAGAGGAGGAGGGGTCGATAGTGAGTTAAAAAGGAGATACGCGGGAGTTGCAGATCCTTCACGATGAAAAGTTATGACATCAACCATTGTCTTCGAGATGATCTAATTCCGATTATCGAATATTGTTTACCAACAAATTTAGCCTTTGAAGGAAATTAGACCTGGATTTACTAAAGAAAAGGTGGAAGGAAAAAGAACTTCCATGATATCTCTCCTTGGATCAACTCAATTTAACTCTTAAAGTTAATTAGACGTGAATTTGCACACAAAAGAAAGGAAGGAAAAGCTTCCAATTCACTGACTATTGAATGAGTTTTAACACTCGATGAATTACTACATTATCAAATCCCAACGTTATAATAGAAAAACTGCTTTAATAGTAATTGCACATCATCGATACATGACAACCATACAGGTGACACTAATTAAGACCGAATATGAACATCCGGAGAAATGCCCATACAAAATGATCGAGTCCTCAGAATATTTCTGGGATTAAATCAACTATGTTGTTTGCCTTCTTCTCTATCATTTTTTTTTTCATGTCCTTAATTCTCAACAAAATCCAATTTGTTGGCATGCTTTTCCTATAAATATTTCTGGGCCATGGCAAGCTTTAATGGCCATGTGGGAAGATAAGATCCGTCCCATGTTTCAGTCAAAGAGGTCCCCAGTTAAAAACATATCACCCACAGGCCACAAGCAAGTGTACCATGAACCTAATGTATATTCTAAATCGAATTTGGACTATAAGATCTCATGAGATCCCTTATCTTCAACGGTCCAGATTCAAATTATATAATAGTTTCTTATAACCCACAAAACACCATAAGAATTTAAGTATCCTTCATTGCATTGAACACTAAGTGGTACCAAAATTGACATGTGACACACGATATGACACGACACGATATGCCAACATGTTATTTCTCAAAAAAATAGAGAATTCCAATACATTGAGATATACTGTATATTAAATGTATTTTTTTATTTATACATGATAAATTATCATTTTTATGATTTTTTTAATCAAATTAATTTGATTCAAATTCATAAATAAATAAATAAATAATAAAAAAGAGTATAGAATGAATTTATACTAAAAACATTAATCCATCATATGTTATTATCATTCATAATTTAAATTTTACAAATTCAACTTCATTTCAATGATTTATAAAATTTGGAAGAAAAAAACAAGTAATCCACATTTTAGACTCGTGTGTCAAAGCATGTCGGAAGGGAAAAAAAAAACAAACTTGAGGATGAATTGTGTGTCATGGAAAGTGAGTAAGAACAAAAGAAAGACTAAGTTTTCTTTTCTTTTCCCATTTATTATTTTTAATTTTTTACATATTTACATTTTGACCATTTATTTATTATAATTTTATAAAATTGATCATGTACGTGTCAAAATTTCAAAGTAGAGTGTTGGAATTCCCAACTCAAGTGTCAGAGAGTATTGGAAGAATTGACCAAAACTTAGATTTTCGACATGTGTTGATTGAGTGTTGGATATGTATTGAAGTGTTCAACACAAACGAAAACTCCTACAGAGTTTGATTCTTCATAAACTGTACATGTGCATGTGGACTTTGGATGGAGTCCGTATTGGAGGGAAGTGGAAGCTGAATGGGTGGTTCGAAAGAGAGACTAGAGATGATGCCCTACTCTTGGCACGGCGGTTAAAAATATTTTTCTTTAATACTAGTAAGGTATCCGTGTGTTGCACAGATTTAAGACTATGTCTTTTATAGCCTATTAATCAATTTTGCATTCATTGGAACTTAAAGTTATTTACGAGATGCACTGAATGTTGACCTATATTGTCTTGATGGTTTATCAAATTGATCAAAATTGCACTTTATTTTTTGGTCAATACCTCACAACTCGCTGTTGTTACGGTCGCCGTTCATCGGGGCTTTGCCTTATTTTTCCATCAATAAGTCCAAACAAATACCATTTTATTTGATATTTCTTGGCACAACAACACTTGCATCAAAAATTAACAATAGCGAACCTTAGTTATTATTTCCTTTTCCTTTTTTTTTTTGGCGAAGTAATTCCTGGGCACTTTTTTTTGTTGATTTGCCAATGATTACTTTTCATCATTTTATAATCTCGATCTTTCTCTTTTGGAGAAGTTTTGGGTGGAGTCAACGGCGATAATTACGTGTTCCGTGGGATTGACCCCGTCAGACCTTGACTTTGCCCATGGTTGTCTGGTGGAGTTGGCCCCATTCGAGAAAATAACTCAAAAGGGGAAAACCTTGCGCATATAAATGAAGTAGTTGACCTTCGTAAGTTTGCACATGGTGAAGTAGAAGAAACGAAAATGACACACAAAACACCATTATAAACATTAAGTGCCTTTTAATGGGTATGTGGACTTGGATGTTGTTGGTATTGATGGGAAGTGGAAGAAGAAGCATGGGATGCTTAAAAATATTTTTAAAGTTGTCTCTCTGTAATCGTTTACTTACCGTTTCTAAATGATGTAAAAATGTCATACGTGGGTGCTCCAAACAATAGAAAGGATTAAGTGAATTAATGACAAACCCATGATTGCACAAAATGATGCAATTCTTAAAGTAGTTAATTGCACATGTCATAAATTAACTAGGAAACTCATCTCCACAATAAGGATAGGCACGAAGAGCGAAAAAAGAATCAGCTTAGCAAGCAATGATTTACAAATGTCGACTTTTCTGCCATCATGAGAAGTCTGACTTGTTTGTATTTTGCAACCCAACAAAGTTGACTTGAAGGGCACCCTGTTTCGAAGTGGACCATAATCTACTTAATCCTTTTATTTGTGACTTCCTCTCAAGATTCAATGGAAGAAGAAAAAAGAACATCATGTCTCATCATGTTATGAAAGAACTATATATAATTCTATGTACTAATATTTACATGTTTGGATTGAGTGTTTCATGATAATTAAAAGTCAAATTGTGAGAGTGACAAGGTCTGCAAAAACTAAAATAAAAATTTAAAAACACGAAAAAATAGCTTAATAGAGGGGATTAAATTAGAGGGAAGAGAAAGGATCTTAAAGGTAGTGGAGTGTCTGGATAGAGGGAAAGAAAGGGATCGGAAAAGAAAGAGTAGAATATATCAGGAGGAATTATGTATAGTCATGTGTTTTTTAAAGGGATATGTTAATTAGAATTTAGTAAAACTTATCACGAAAATATAATTGAGTCTTAAAATTTGAAAAAAGTACAATCAAATATCAAAATCTGTCAAATTAGTACAATCAAGTTCTTCCGAAAACTTTGTCCCTTTAGACTAACGGAAATGTTGATATGGCTTTTTAAAATATCTTTTCTCCTAATATGGCGATAACGTGAGTTAAATTCTAATTTATTTATCCAAAATATTTATTAAATAAAATAAAAAATTATTATATAAAAAACACAAATGAAAAAAAAAAAAAAAAGCTAAAGGGGCCATTCTTGCCATCGTCACTCCCATCGTTGAAAAAGGGCTGGTGGAGGCTCGATGAGGATCATTGGTGCCTCCATCGAGGCTCAGTGACTTAACTATGGTGGCCCTCAACAAGGGTCACTAGCCCTGGCCGAGGCCTCAGTGACCCTTGCTAGTCCTCGCCGAGCTTTCCAACGATGAGAGCAGCAGCAACAAGGGCCTACAGCCCTTTCCCTTCTCTTTTTTTGTGTTTTTTAAAATATTTTTTATTTTATTTAATTAAAAATTTGGTTAAAAAATTATAATTTATTCCAAAATGACATTGTTTTAGCCTTGTGTTTCATGTTTAAGCCATATCATCACCACAAAGGAGAGAGAAAATATTTTTAAAAAAATCCACATTAGTATTTTCCGTTAGTCTAAATGGATTAAGTTAACGAAATGACTTGTTTGTATCAATTTAACGAGTTTTATAATTTGATTACATTTTTGTAAGTTTTATGACCCAATTACACTTTTATGATAAGTTTTAGAATTTTTATTACACACGTCTTGTTTTTTAAATCCCTCGTATGTAGGGATTTAGGGGAACTAAGGGGGACTCATGCTTTTATCAAGCATTTTTTTCTTTCCCACATATACCTTTGATGTATCTCAAATTGTAAATACATAATTATATATATAGGTGGAACCTAGAACAAGTTTTTGTATGTTTTTTTGTCTATGTCTTCGCATGATCCTGCATAATTTCCATGGCGTCCAATGATAAGTGTATAATATGGAACTATTAGTTTGAGTTTTTATTTTATGACTGGACTTTTACTTTGTTAATATTTCATATTTTCATGTGTCTAAATATAAGCCGTGGTCAATAGATTATAGTAACAAGTGATAATCATTAAAGCTGACGATTACTACATTCGTTTAATATGATATATGTGGAACTTGAGTAGACCCTAGAACCTATGACAAGGTAGGTTCTAGGAACTTGGAACCTATATAGAACTTAGAACCAATCACCCCTATTCGTAATAGTTGGATGTTCAAGCAGTGTGAGTGGCATGAGAAAACAGCCATCTGTTGCCACTAGTTTGCGGCTGGTTTGAGTGAAGCGATGTTCATTTCTTCTTCTGTCATTTGATTCAAGTTCACCAAAGAATTTGTACCCTGAAAACTATTTTGTGTTAGATGCATCTGTAGACTTCAAAAGAGAGTAATCTTTTCATAAGTCGAATGAAACGTCGTTGGCGTGCCAGTCACCAAAAGCAATTCCTTCGAGTAAGAGACATTAGTTTCTGCACTAGTAGAGTTTGACCTGCACAGGTGGATTTGCATATCAAGCCATTGCATGATCTATGGAGATACTAGTTGGAGTCCAATCTTCACATCACAATTTATAGAAAATGGTTCAATCCTGTCTGCCGGAGGGAAAGAGTAGGCCAAAATGATGAAAGTGAATGGACAGAGCACTAACTGAATAACTACCTAGCTTGCTTAAGCTGATACTTTCAAATTTAACTCGACAACCACTGAACTACTTTTCACTATAATAGCTATTTATGACTTTGATTTCGTTCAGAAAATCTTAGCAGCAATCAACTTTCCGAGCATTCTGCAATAGTTTATTACAAGGTCCACCATGTGTGAACTTTTTCTTGACACACACAGTGCCACTCGTGCAGAGAATGATTATCCATTGACAGTGTACTGAATCTATGTTATGTTGCATGGAACAGAGAAGAGATTTTCCAATGGATTGGATCTTTAATTTTTTTTTTTTTGTAAAGGTAAGTATTATATATGATTTTCGGCCATGCAATGTACAAAATGTGACACTTAGCACCATCACCACTCAATGGGACAACACGTCACTAGAGTTGGGGGGCGGGTTCACAAAAAAACACATAGAATAAATCAAAGGCGATAGGGAGCCAACCCTCTACAAAGGATTACTCTAAAATTTTAGGGTCAATATCCCAATTGCGTTGTAGTCTTCTATTCCTTATGGTATCAGCAACCTTGTTGAAAGCCAGCGCTTTGTCTTGGACCACCTTGATGAGGTGTCTTTGCATAGACGGCAAAAAGAGCTTGGTGGTGTGGAATATGAGATCATTCCTGGATTTCCATATTGCGTAGCACAATGCACCAAATGAAAACTTGACAATGTCTACATAAAAGCCATGGCCAGATAGAGAATTGCTAATCCACTGAATATTTTGTAACCAAGGTTGGTTGGACCAAGGGAGGTTGCATTTTGCCGCCCAAAAAGTAGCCAGAGAGTTGGGAACGTGACAATCAAAAAATAAGTGGTCAATGGAATCGGGTCTCAATTTGGAAAAAGCACACCGGGCCTCTATTAGTCTACCATAAGAGATGAGGAGTACCTGGGTTGGGAGTCGTCTCCGGGAGATGAGCCAAAGAAGAAACTGATGATAGATGACCCTTGTTATCCATCTAAATTTGATCTTTAGTTTTTGTTTGAAAAAATGGAAATTCCTATTAATAATTTGATCCCATCATTGTAACTAATCACAGATGACACTTGTTATCCATCTAAATTTGGCGCCTGCTTTCTGAGCAAGACTGTCTTGGCCATCAGGCTACTACTCCTGAAATTTAGCTGCAGTGAAAAATGGCGAGCATGACTTTGCATATTCCTATGAAACAAACTTTCTGAGTTTGCTTTGTGCGCCTGCAATTAATGCCACAAACTCGGGTTATTCATCCGTGGCACCTGCAATGTCTATACATCACCAGCTGAAAAGGAAGGTTAATGGCAATTTCAGTTGCCAGTTGCAAGAAAGGTTGGTTAATGAAAATGGCCAGTTGCTCAGTATGGTAGCAAGCCACGAATATCACGTTACTACATTGACTTGCACAGACTAAAAGTGCCGTTCTGCTAATAAACAGGTACGAAAAATCTAAGCAATTGTGACAGTGAAATTCGACAATTTTAAGATGGTTATGGAGGATTTGATCAAAACAAGGTCATTCAAACATCCTCACCAAATGAGCAATTCAGCAAGCTCTCTAGTGAGTTATAACTTGCACCTAAAAGCCTCATCTCAGATTACACTTGAGATAGTGAAATCGAGCTGCTACCAACAAGTTCCTCACTATATATGTATAGCTCTGATTCCCACTCCGAAAGAAATTATGTGCTCGATTCGATAGCTTCGAGACTCACTAAAATCTGCACGCTAGTATAGTATTGAATAATACAAAACACACCCTGAGAAAAGGCCGAGAAGATCCACAACCTGAGGCGCGTCCACAAAATTGGCCACCGTCAATCCCAGAAATACGAGAAACCCAATCAATTGCCTGCTCGCAATTATCCATCCTTACGTCAAAGATGGCCCCACATGAAAAAAACAAGTCGAACTAGAAGCACATCATCCATCCTTACGTCAAGCCGTTGAGCGTCTCGTTGTGCCAATGGAACAAGCTGCGGGTGGCCTCGGCGAGCGGCCAGTCGGCGCGGTAGTGGCTGAGGATGAACTCGTCCTTCACGTACTCGGGCAGCTCCCCGAACGACGCCAGCGCGTCCCGTGATGCCGACGTAGTCCATCGGCGGCAGCTGGATGCTCGAGCAGTGCCATTGGCATGAGAAGTAGAGTTGTCAGTAAAATCGATGGCCCATCATCTGCCCCATTGCCATTCGCTCCCTTTCTGAGGAGAACTCGCAGAGTAGGCCTTGCTTCTATTAATTGGCCGAACGGAGAAGACGATGCAGAGATCGTTGAGGCCATTTTTCGGCCCATGATCAGCGTCTCCTTCGTGTCTCTTCTTTCTCCTCTCTAAGATTAGGATTTAATATCTTTTATTTTGTGAAAAAGGTTTTTACTAACGAGTCATATAGGACATTTGTTAAGAAACCAAGTGACAGAAATTTAAAAATTTTCAATGATATTCTGTCATGTGATGACAATATTTTGAAATTCGAAATGTTCTTCACTAGAATTGACCAAAAAGATCGAGGCTCCTAATTTTTATTGTTTAGACAAAGCACTGTCTATTTACTTATAATTTTAAGGACGATGTCAACCATATTAACAATTCTCATAGTGAGACAGATTTGCTAATTGACAATGGCGATCACTTTGCATGAGGGACATAAGTGCCAAAAGTTTGGAAAGGTATACATAAGTGTCAAAATCAAAGGGAAAATGATCAGTTAAGTGCGAACGGCGAAAAAATCCGGCCAAATTGTCACATGTCATTTTCTGACTATTTTAATTGCCGACGGACCAATTTTTTTCAAAATAAAATATTCACGTGGCAATTTAAAAAAAAATTGTCCAAGTCATACCAGAAAAAAAATTTAAAATCGATTTTATTAAAAAAAAAAAAAAAAGAGAAGGGGGGGTTTCGAGTGAGGGCTAATCCTCCCCTTCCTCATTTTAAAAAAAATTAATCAATTTTATAATAATATATTTTTAAAGTTATTTAATATTATTTAATTAATACATTTTTTAAGTGTCACGTCAGCACAAAAATAACATCGTTTTGATTGAGTTTTTGCTGACTCAGCTTCTAGCGAACCATGTAAGCAAGTTATATTATTAAAAAAAGCTACATCGAATTTTCGGTGACCTTCGTCAAAGCTAGCACTTAAGTAATCCAATTTTCAAAAAAATAGCACTCAAGTGCATCTTTCGTGACTTTTGGCATTTAAGTGTTCTATTGTACCAAATTTTGATACTTGGGCTGTACTTTTGCCCAACTTCCTATATATGCCTAATTCCACCCCATTTAATAAAAATAGATAAACTTGCCCTTAGTCATCTCACTAAAGTTTAAAGTGGTGGAGTCTAAAGTTATTCACTTTCCTCCTTTTTCTTTATTTCTTCCATTTCTATTCTGACCAAGTTGTAAAAATTAAGATTATCACGGGTTTGTTCGTTTGTTTTTTTTTTTTAAATTTAGATAAATATTACCATGCATATTTGAAAAGCACTAATTTTTTCTTTTAAAATTTTTACACAGTAAGTATTAGCTTTCTTGAAGAGAGAATTTTCTAGAAAACTTAATTCATTTTCACATTGTCAAGAAAATTTATGAATTGCTTGTCAAGGAAAATACAAATAAAAATTTAACATCACCAACTAATTAAGCAATTAAATACTCATAAAACTTTCATTTTAATTTTCGCATATCACTGCCAAATTCTTTCTTGTCAGTTATCTTTCATATTGACATAATGAGATGACTGGATGAAATAACGAGAAACCCTCTTAAAAAGACTTGACGTAATAAGATCACTATTACATTCCCTAATACAAAGTTTTAAAAATAAAAATTAATCAAAGTATACATTTGCATAAATAAATTAAAACGATGGCTAAATTTAATTCGTTTTGAATTGACAAAAAGAAGAACAACGACAAGAAGACGGAGAAGGAAGTGATTCCACAGCCAATCAAAAAGTCCCAGCACCTTATCCAACTTCTTGATTTTGATGATTGTCTTTTTCTTTTCGGTTGGTAATTTTGATAATTCAAAAAGCAATGAAAGCACTCAAAAGGCAGAGAATTAGAATGGGAAAGTCATAATATCTTCTTTCTTTTTTTTCTGAAATTTGGAGGAAATACATGAAATAATGTTTGCAGTGCGGAAAGAGCTCTATCGGTTCTTTCGTGCCTCGCAAAAAAATTCGAACCAACGTAGAATTGATATTAAGTCTTTCATCTTCAGTTTAGCTAAAAACATTATCTTGACTATCGAGCTGGATGAAGCTTTCGCTACTATGGCTAAGCTCGACAGAACTCGATTGGTTGTGACTGCAAGATTGAAGAATTTTGAAAGCTAGAACTCCCCACGGCAGAGCTTGACGAAATTCGAGCAACTACGGCGTATGACCTTGAGCTAGACAAATCTCTAGCGGCCGTGGCCCACGAGCTCGATGAAGCTCGAATGGTGGGCTGCGAGCTTAAAGAAGCCTGGAAGCTGAAGTGGCAATGGTTGCATGATGACGAAATTAGAGCAGCAACGGCCAAAATCTTGAAAAAGCCGGGAAGTTGGTGGTCATGGCCAAGCTTGACGAAACTCGTGAGGCAAGGTTTTGCATTTTCTTTTCCACATAAATTTTTAGCTTTTTTATGTGTTTTAATGCTTGTACTATTTTTCATTTATCCTACTTTTATTTTTTAAAACTAATCTTGTTATCCTTTTTTCTTTTTAAATCTCAATTTTTTTTTCATGATGTGGCACTTGGTGGACATCGTGTCACGGTGATTGAATCAGCTGTGGTGCCTGCCTTCTTCTCTATCGCTATTGCGTCTTTAATTCTCAACTGACTTGAAGAATGGTTTGCATACTTTCACTTGGAAAATTTCTAGGTCATGACAAGAGTGAATGACCGCGTGGGAGGATAAGATGTATCATGTCTTTGACTTGAAGAGGTCCCCGACAGAAAATTAAGCGTCATCCATTAGTACTGAACATGTACGTGTGGACTTGGGCGGTGTCGACATTGGAGGGGAGTTAAAGCTGAATTCACCTTGGGTGGATTGTTTAAAATAATTCTTATAACACTAACAAAATATCAGTCTATCCCCTGAGTTCATCTCGGGCAGATTGCGCCTTTATAATATAGTTTCTTTTAATATCAAAGATGAAGAAACATGACGTCTTTACTATAACTTGACTCTCACTTGTAAAATGCAATTCACAAGAACATCGATCTTCAATAAGTTATTGAGATTTCTTATCTAACTAATGTAAAAGTTGACGGCTTGTAGGTGGAACGAAGGGACATGGAAGAGAATTTTCTGACGACGTGACTCCCAGCCACAAAACTCGTTTATCCAAATTTTTTTATTATCCTAAAGATTTAAATATGAGCACTAGATATTTCATTTTGTTGGGAACTGAAGAAGAAAGTTTAGAGCAGCAAGGGGCCAAAGGGGGGCTGACAGCCCCTGTTATCCCCTTTCCGACTACATGGTTGGAAATGATTTGTTCATGAGCGACTAATTATGCGTTAGTTACTCACTTAAACACTTTCACATTGAACATAAAACATGCGCATTGAATAATGTCAATATTTAGAAATACACGAGTCATTAAATCTCTAGCATTGGGCCTAGGTCTATTAAGATTGGGCCTAGGGCCCCGGAGCCCAAGGCCTAGTGCTTTAGCACCCACACCCGAGTCCATCGAGGCCAAGTTCAAATTCCTAGTGCCCGTGCCTAATGCCTCAAAACCCGAGCCAGATCCATTAATGGTGTGCTCAAGTCCCTGATACGCGAGCTTTGGTCTCTTGCACCCAGGCCTGCATTCACAAAGGTTGTATGTGAGTTCTTGGCGCTTGAATCCTTAGTTAATTAAACATTTGTTTTTATAAAGAATTTTAAAAATTTCAAATTTTTAATTTTTAATTTTTTTTGTTTTGCTTTTTCCTTCTTCCTCAGTTGATGCTTGGCCAGAGTGACAACTGGTGACCAACCATAATTGACGGCTTGAGCTTGCCAAATTCCGGCAAGCTGAGCATTGCCAACCTCAGGTGAGGCTCCACCTCACTAGATTCAGTGCTGAGCCTCAACAAGCTTGAGGAGGAGGCAATGAACTTGAGGCGTCATGAGTTGCCAATGAGCTCGACCTCATTAACCTTTGGCAAGGTTGAAGCTCACTAATCTAGTGAGGCTCACCTTGCTAAAATCTAGAGAGCTCGAGCCTCGCCGACCTTGGGAGAGCTAGTCCCTCACTTGTAGCTGGTCATCGCCTATCATTATGGTTGGCCACCGATTGATGAAGAAGTTAAAAAAAAAAAAAAAAAAAAAGAAAAATAACAAACAAAAAAACCTGAATATTTTAGTAATTTTCCCCATAAAAATCAAATCATATTTTTATATTAAACGGCGGAATATATTTTGTAATTATTTTTCAAGTTTCAGTTAAACATTGAAAAAAATATATCATTTTTCTAGATATTATTTTCTAAAAATGTCATATTTTTGGGCAAATAAACGAAATCTTATTGGACCTAGACTAGTCTTTTTAATATATAAAAAAAAGAAAAAGAAAAAGCAGCCACTTGTCAAGTTGGATTCTCAAAGTTACATCATGAAAGAATCGTTTTGAAATATCACATGCTTAGGACAATTCACTTGGTCATTTCCAATCTGTGTCCATATCAATCGGACCTAAATGTTATCATTTGTCAGTCTGAGCTACACGTGTACACAACACCCTTTGCCACTCAAATACTTGCTTGAAATTTGGACTAAAGCAGATCCTTAAAATGCTCAAGAAGACAACAGGCGGGAGATCCGCCCTAAGGTAGGAGACCCCACTCACCTTTCATATTCTCTCTCAGCTGGGAAGAAAAAGATTGACTGGGAATTAGGGAGCCATTTGGTAATGAAATTAGACATCATATCAGGATTTCAATACTTTCTATCGTTGAGTAGAAATAACATAGTAGTCACTCGCATCCCAAGTGGAGGGATCAAACGACAATCTCCCAGAAGGTAGTTAACAATATTCCAGTCGCCAGAAAGACAAAAGCATCTCAATCCTTACGATTAAATTCAATTCGGTTTGAATTGATGAAAAGAAGAAGAACAACAACAAGAAGACAGAGGAGGAAGCAATTCCATAGCCAATCAAAAAGTCCAAGCACCTAACCCAATTTCTCGATTTTGATAATTGAAAAAGCTAAAAAGAAGTTGTGATTCTTGTAATAGTCGAGTGTGATTCAATCAAACATGAGATGTAGCGAAACCACTGAAAGAGCTTTATTGGTTCCTTCGTGCCTTAACAAAAAATCGAACCAACGTAGAAATAATATTAAGTCTTTCATCTTCACTTTAGCTAAAAAAATTATCTCAACCATCGAGCTGGATGAAGCTTTTGCGGCCATGGTTAAGCTCAACGAAATTGGATTGACTCTGAATGCAAGCTCAAGAATTTTGGAAGCTAGAGTGCCCATGGCTGAGCTTGACGAAGTTCAAGCAGCTATGGCCCGTGGCCAGGATCTAGACAAATCTCGGGCGGCCGTGGCCGCAAGCTCAACGAAGCAAGAATGGTGGGCTGTGAGCTTGAAGAAGCCTGAAAGCTGAAGTGACAATGGTTGCAAGCTGACGAAATTAGAGCTGGAACGGCCAAGATCTTGAAAAAGCCCGAATGTTGGTGGTCATGGCCAAGCTTGACGGAACTCGTGAGGCAAGGTTTTGCCTCTCTTTTTTCCACACAAGATTTTAGTTTTCTTATTTGTTTTAATGCTTGCCTTTTCATTTACCCTACTTTTATTTTTTAAAACTAATCTTGTTATCCTTTTTTCTTTTTAAAATTTCAATTTTTTTAATGATGTGATGCTTGGTGGACGCCACGTTTTCTTAGGAAAGTAACTGGAAAAGAAATCACGTTAACATTTTTCATTAGTGAAATGGGATACACTTAACCGAGAGATTTGATTATACCAATTCAATAAATTTTAAGACTTGATTGTATTTTTTGAAAATGTAAGGATTTAATTGCACTATGATAACAAATTAAAGAATTTTAGTGCACTTATTCCTATTTGTGGATTAGATTTCCAATTAATTTCACACAATGATTCGGAACATACAAAGTCAATGCCTTCGAACCAATAAAATAACAACTGGGGTTTTCTCTAGTGGCAACCCTTCTTACATAAGAAGGGAGAAGGTGGGGCGTTTGAATCCTTGCCTTCTTCAGGGGAGTTGAGATGGGGGTGTTTTAGTTTCCGGAAGGGATTGTGACTCCCACACCCTGCAAGGGGTTAGGGCAAAAGCCTGAATACTAAAATAAAAGTAAAGTATGACCAATAAAAAGAAAATCAATAGAATAAGTTATTCAACATAGGACTCACATAATGTAATGGATCACATTTATTGAGCGCAAGTGATCCACACACCACATAATAAACTATGTAGAGTTCCACGTATGCCCTTGCGTCCACTGTTATTATTGAACATTCAATTTCCACAAAAAATTCAATTGATTTTGTGTCACAGTGATTGAATTAGTTGTGGTGCCTGCTTTCTTCTCTATCACTATTGCGTCTTTAATCCTCAACTGACTTGAAGAATGGTTTGCATACACTTTCACTTGGAAAATTTCTGGGTCATGACAAGAGTGAATGACCGCGTGGGAGGATAAGATATATCGCCTCTTTGACTTGAAGAGGTCCCTGGTAGAAAATTAAGCGTCATCCATTAGTACTGAACATGTACGTGTGGACTTGGGCGGTGTCAACATTGGAGGGAAGTGGAAGCTGAATTCACCTCGGGTGGATTGCGGCTTTATAATATAGTTTCTTTCAATATTGAAGATGAAGAAATATGGTGTCTTTACCATAACTTGAATCTCACTTGTAAAATGTAATTTATAGGAACATCAATCTTAAATAAGTAATTGAGATTTCTTATCCAACTAATGTAAAAGTTGATGGCTTCTAGGTGCAACGAAGGGAAATGGAAGAGAGTTGAGTTTTCTGACGACGTGACTCCTAGCCACAAAACTCCGTTTATCCAAATTTTTTATCATCCTAAAGATTTAGATATGAGCATTAGATTTTCTTTTTGTTGGGAACTGAAGAGGAAAGTTTAGAAAAACAAGGGGCCAAAGGGGGCTCACAGCCCCTGTTATCCCCTTCCCGACTCCATGTTTGGAAATGACGTGTTCACGAGCAGCTAATTATGCGTTAGTTACTCACTTAAACACTATCACATTAAATATAATACATGTGTATTGAATAATGTCGATACTTAGAAATGAAAAATAAAAATAAAAAGTGATGATGCTTCACTAAGGGTGCGTTTGTTTCGCGAAAATCATACCATTTTTGGAAAATGTTTTCTAGGAAATCATTTTTATGGAAAATGATTAGTTTTCCTATGTTTGATAATATGTGATTGAAAATGTTTTCAGGCATTTGAATCGCATTTGGAAAATGATTGAATAACATTTAAAATGGGAATGACCTAAAGACTTGATAAATAGGGAAAGTGTTTTCCTCTTCCCATGCATAAGAATTTATTTTCCTAAAATAATACATAATATTTATATTGACCAGAAAGTGTTTTCCATTGACCAAATCGTTTTTGGAAAAACAAATAGCGGAAAGTCCGGAAAACACTTTCCGGAAAACTATTTTCATTGAAACAAACGCACCCTAAGTTTAGCCTTACATGCCTTAGGACTTCACCAATTGGTTGCTCATACTTCTCACGTTTGAGAAATAGATCGATCACGAAGTAATCAATTTCTTTAAAGTTTGATAATTCACTTTTGAGAATTAGATGGGCAATGGATACAAGCTCGACGAAATCAAAGCGGTAACGGCCAAAATCTTGAAAAAGCCTGCAAGTTGGTGGAAACTCGTGAGGCAAAGGTTTTGCCTCTCTTTTTTTTTAACCTAAGTTTTTAGCTTTTTTATTTGTTTTAATGCTTGTACTTTTTTTCATTTTTTTTTTTGATGACCTAGGGAACCCGCACCCCGACAGCTAGAAGAGTAAACCATGGGGGCCACACATGCTAACCACCACACACATGCAACCAGGGTAAGTCACCCTATGACGAAGTTGGGATTCGAACTCTCAACCTTTGTGAGAGGAAGAGAGTGCGAACCAATAACACCACGCAGGTGGGTGGTATACTTTTTTTTTTTTTTTTTTTTTTTTTTTCCTTTATCCTATTTTTATTTTTTAAAAATAAACTTGCTATCCTTTTTTTTTTTTTTTTTTAATTTTAAGTTTCTTTTCTTAACGTGGCACTTGGTTGAACACCATATTTTCTTAGGTAAGTAATAGGAAAAAAAAAAAAAGTTAGGTTAGCATTTTTCATTAGTGAAATGGGATGGACTTAATTGAGTGATTTGATTACACCAATCCAACAAATTTTAAGACTTAATTATATTTTTTAAAATTTTAAAAACTCAATTGTACTTTTGTAACAACACTAAGCTTATTCCTATTTATGGAATAGATTTCCAATAAATTTTGCACATGGACCTGGAACATATAAAATCAATGCCTTCTAACTAATAAACAAGTGACTGACCCAAAATAATAATAATAATAATAATAATAATAATAATAATAATAATAAAAGAAGTGATTCAACATGGACCCACACGATGTAACAAATTAAATTCATTGAGCGCAAGTGATCTGCGCACCACACAATAAACTAAATAGATTTCCACATACACTCTTGCCTCCATCATTATTATTGGACATTCAATTTTCATGAACTTGATTGGTTTTATGTCATTGAATCAGCTGCGGTGCCTTCTTCTCTATCATTTTCATGTCTTTAATTCTGAACTAACTTGGAAAAAAGGTTTGCATACTTGGAAATTTTTGGGTCATGACAAGATTTAGTGACCTCGTGGGAGGAAAAGGTGGGTTGCATCTTTGACTTGAACAAGTCGCCAGCAGAAAATTAAGCGTCCTCCATCCATACCAAACACGCGCATGTGGACTTGGTTGGTGTTGATGTAGGAGGGGAGTGGAAGCTAAAGTGGAAGTTGTTTAACAAGATTCTTATAACAGTAATAAAATATTTGTGAATTGCACGAGTTGGAGCCTATATTTTTTAGGGGGTTAATTCTATGAAAAATCTCAAATTGGTAAATGTATGATAAATTTATTCCAAACTAATTTTTTGACTACAAAAACCCTAAATTAGTACACTTGTGAAAAAGTTTACTCCAAATGACCACAAAAAAACCCAAAACCGGTACACTTGTAATAAATTACGCATAAATTAATTTTTGACCTCCAAAAACCCTAAATTGGTGTATTTATGACAAATATACCCTTCATGAAATTAGATTAATATCACAAAATTGGTATAATTGTGACAAATAAAGAGAAAAATCTCAAATTGGCACACTAGTTAACTGTCATGGGTCATTCAAATCAACAATTTGATAGTAAAATTTAATAAAAATTAATAGAGAGTAAATTTATCATAAGTATACCATTTTGGGGTAAATTTGCCAAATGTGTACCAATATGGGATTTTTGGAAGTTGAAAAATTAATATGAGGTAATTTAACAAAGGTGTACTAGTTTGGGATTTTTTGCGGTATTATTCCTTTTTATATTATTCTACATAGTGATAGTTAACCGATTTTTCATTTATTGATACTTTAAGTGAAAAATAAGATATCTGAATGTCGATCCATATCATGTAGATCAAATTATCAAATTGAACGAAGTTGTCTTGTTATTTCTTCAATGATTCCACACAAATAATGACAAAAATGACTTTTGAACTTTGACCAAATATGCAAGGTGATCCTTGAACTTTTAATTTGTTCAATGTAGTTCATGAATCGTAGCCTTACGTTCAATATAGTTCTTGAAGTTTTTAAGTGATTCAACATAGGACTCACATAATGTAATGCATCAAATTTATTGAGCACAAGAAATCCGCACATCACAAAATAAACTATGTAGATTTCCACGTATGCTCTTGCGTCCACTGTTATTATTGAACATTCAATTTTCACAAAAAAACAAGATTGATTTTGTGTCACGGTGATTGAATTAGCTGTGGTGCCTACCTTCCTCTCTATCGCTGTCGCGTCTTTAATCCTCAAATGACTTGGAGAATGGTTGCATACTTTCACTTGGAAAATTTATGGATCATGGGAAGAGTGAATGACCGCGTGGGAGGGTAAGATGTACCGCCTCTTTGACTTGAAGAGGTCCCCAGCAGAAAATTGAGCGTCATCCATTAGTACTGAACATATGCGTATGGACTTGGGCAATGTCGACGTCGGAGAGAAGTGGAAGCTGAATTCACCTCGGGTGGATTGTTTAAAATGATTCTTATAACACTAACAAAATATCAGTATGTCCCCTGAGTTCACCTTGGGTGGATTATTCATTGATATTTAAGTGAAAAATAAGATATATGAATGTTGATCCACATCGTGTGGATCAAATTATCAAATTGAACAAAGTTGTCTTATTGTTTCTTCAATGAGTCCATACAAATAATGACAAAAATGACTTGAACTTTGATCAAATGTTCAATATGATCCTTGAACTTTTAATTTGTTCAATATAATTTATGAATTATAACTTAACGTTCAATATAGTTCTTAAAGTTTTAAGTGATTCAACATAGGACTCACATAATGTAATGCATCACATTTATTGTGCGCAAGTAATCCGCACACCACATAATAAACCATGTAGATTTCAACGTTCGCTCTTGCGTCCACTGTTATTATTGAACATTCAATTTCCACGAAAAACTCGATTGATTTTGTGTCACGGTGATTGAATTAGCTGCGGTTCCTGCCTTCTTCTCTATCGCTATTACATCTTTAATTGTCAACTGACTTGAAGAATGGTTTGCATGCTTTCACTTGGAAAATTTCGCGATCATGACAAGAGTGAATGACCGCATGGGAAGATAAGATGCATCGCCTCTTTGACTTGAAGAGGTCCCCGGTAGAAAATTAAGTGTCATCCATTAGTACTGAACATGTGCATGTGAACATGGGCGGTGTCGACGTTGGAGGGAAGTAGAAGCTGAATTCACCTCGGGTGGATTGTTTAAAATGATTCTTATAACACAAAAAAAATATCAGTCTATCCCCTGAGTTGGGTGGATTATCCATTCATCGATATTTAAGTGAAAAATAAGATATATGAATGTTGATCCATATCGTGTGGATCAAATTATCAAATTGAACGAAGTTGTCTTATTGTTTCTTCAATGAGTCCACACAAATAATGACAAAAATGACTTTTGAACTTTGACCAAATGTGCATCGTGATTTCTGAACTTTTAATTTGTTTAATATAATTCATGAATCGTAGCCTAATGTTCAATATAGTTCTTAAAGTTTTTAGTGATTCAACATAGGAATCACATAATGTAATGCATCAAATTTATTGAGCGCAAGTAATCCACACATCACAAAATAAACTATGTAGATTTCCATGTATGCTCTTGTGTCCACTGTTATTATTGAACATTCAATTTTCACAAAAAACAAGATTGAGTTTGTGTCACGGTGATTGAATTAGCTGTGGTGCCGACCTTCCTCTCTATCGCTATCGCGTCTTTAATTCTCAACTGACTTGAAGAATGGTTGCATACTTTCACTTGGAAAATTTATGGATCATGGGAAGAGTGAATGACCGCGTGGGAGGGTAAGATGTATCGCCTCTTTGACTTGAAGAGGTCCCCAGTAGAAAATTAAGCGTCATCCATTAGTACTGAACATGTGCGTATGGACTTGGGCAATGTCGACGTCGGAGAGAAGTGGAAGCTGAATTCACATCGGGTGGATTTTTTAAAATGATTCTTATACCACTAACAAAATATCAGTCTATCCCCTGAGTTCACCTCGGGTGGATTATTCATTCATTGATACTTTAAGTGAAAAATAAGACATATGGATGTTGATCCATATCGTGTGGATCAAATTACCAAATTAAACGAAGTTGTCTTATTGTTTCTATAATGACAAAAATGACTTTTGAATTTTGACCAAATGTGCAATGTGATCTCTAAACTTTTAATTTGTTTAATGTAGTTCATGAATCGTAGTCTAACATTCAATATAATTATTGAACTTTTAATTTGTTCAATGTGATCTTTGGATTTTTTGTACATATATAATGTAGTTCTTGAACTGTATTAAAATGTTCAATATAGACATTTCATTAATTCAAGATCAAAGATAATACCAAATATTTTCATATAGCTCAAAGACTAAATTAAATATGTATCAAAAGTTCATGAGCTATATTGAACAAATTAAAAGTTTAGGGATCACGTTAAATAAATTAAAAATTCAAGGACTACATTACACATTGGGTTAAAATTCATGCGTCATTAGTGTCATTTTCCCATACCAATTTATGTGATATTTCTTGGCAAAACAACACCTATACTAAAAATTGGCAACATCTAATCTTAATTATTTATCTTGAGAAACGATAATTGGAACCGTATGTTTTTCTTTATAACTTCAGAAAATCATAGGTAACTTTTTTTTTTTGGTCGATTTGCCAATAATAATTTTTTATCATTTTATAATCTTATCTTTCTTTTTAGGAGAAGTCCTAAGTCAAGTCAACGATGATAATCAGGTGTTGGAATTGGCCTCAATAGATTTGACTTCGCCCATTGCTATTTCGTGGACCTGGCCCAACCGTGATAATCAATGAAAAGGGCAATTCTTGTAGGGTGGCAGAAGGAAATCGAGCCGAAGAGCAGTTAAGGGATGATGCTCTAAATTTCAACATGTTGTCGATCAAGAGAAAATTACTAATAAAATAGCAAAATGATATGGCTAATTACATTGGAAGCCACATATCGAATGTGACCAAGCCAATAGTGATCAATGCTGTGAATGATGCTTTGTTGAGGTTAGGATCATCCAATTAACTACCAACTTTCCAAACCAATCTAGTGTTATCAAGGTATATTCCTAGTTACCCTACTTTTAATAATGGAAATAATGTTGGTCAAAATAATCTTGTTGGTAATAACAAATCGACAAACCTAATTGGTTGATAAACCAGTGAAATATCCGTAGTTGTAAATGTTAGGCCAGTGGACGTTATGGTGCCACCAAATGCCAACATCCATGTTATGCCTAACTTACTAATCAATCCCAAAGTAGATAATCAAGTTAGACCACTGTCTCCACCTAGGGACAAGATGGTCACCCTCATCGACGATGGATTGAGTAGTGGCCGATGTGGTACTGCAACGCTTTGGTGAAATCACTAATAACTTCTTTTTATTGAACTGCTAATACTTTTTTATTTTATATTTTATAAGGTTCATCTTTCTCTGTTGGAAAAGTTCTGGGTCTAGTCAACGGTGGTGATGACGGTCATGGGGAACTGGCCTCCCAAACTTGACTTTGCCCATGATTATTTCGCGGAGTTGGGCCCACCGTGATAATCATGGAAAGGGAAAGACCCTGCGCATATAAATGAAGTAGATGACCCTCGTAAGTTTTCGCACTGTGAAGAAGAAGAAACACAAAACAACATATAAACATGAAGTGTCTTTTACTCTGTATGTGGGCTTGGGTGTTGTTGGTATCGATGGGAAGTGGAAGCATGGGGTGTTTGGAAGGAGAAAGGAATGCACTACTCAAGATTAAGGCCGCCTTCAACCACCCGAGTGGGTCTTCTCTTCCGTCGTGGCGTCACGGCGATGGTGATTGTTGCAGCTGGGAAGGCGTTGAGTGCGATAACACCACTTCGCGAGTGGCTCAACTATATCTGAACAATACACGCGATCGGAAGTCAAGGCCTTGGGTTATTAACGCCTCCTTATTCATTCCTTTCGAGGAGCTCCGAGTGTTGGATTTGAGCAGAAATCATCTTAACGGTGAATCTCCCTCTATCTCTCTCTGTTGTTCATTTCATTTTTCTTTTTTCAAATGTTTCTCAATAATTCGTTTACTTAGCCTTTTTTTGATAATAAAAATTTCATAGTAGATGCTAGGAACTATAAAGTGGATTAAGTGAATTAATGTCAAACACATGATGGCACTAATGATGCGACAGGAGAGCCGTCTTTACAACATGGAAAAGTTCGAAGAGTGAAAATAGATTTTGCTCAATAAATAACGATTGACGAGATGCCGACTTTTATGCCATCATGAATGGTTGACTTGTTTGCACTTTGCTCCCCAGCAAAGTTGACTTGAAGGGCACTAAATTGAAGGGGACCAAAATTCACTTAATATATCCATGTGTGACTTTCTCTCAGATTCAAATATAAGAAAAGGAAAATCAAGTTTCATTAGATTATGACAGAGTCATATGTTATTCTAAGGATCAATATTTACATTTTTTATAAAAATTTTGAGTGTTTCATGACATATAAAAGTAAAATGTCACGTGTCGAGCACGTGTGAATATTCTCTCACCTCTACTAGAAACTACATGTAATAGTTATCATTAAAGGTTTAAGTACTTGTTTATGAAATTGTTTTACAAAATCAGATAGAGATTTATATATGCCTGATGTCAAACCAACTAGTTTCTCCTTATAAATCAATCCTTCTCGTCATGAGCATATAGTTATTCTTGACAAATTGAAGATAGTCAGATAGTTGATTTATGTGGATAATTAATCAACCACAATGCATGCATGAATCTTCATAATCAGTTTTTTTTATTCATAATCAGATATAAATGGAATGCTACACCTGAAGAATTTGAAGAGGCTGTATCTGTTTGACAATCTTTTAGACCGAGTCCCTTCATTGTACAAGCAAACTTCAGCGGAGGCCCAAATTTTGTCTTCTAATCAGCATGGAGGTATGTGTAAAGTTGAGGACCATGCTTTGATTTGTACCGTTCGGTTTTGAGAAAATTCTGTGAACAACAGGTGTGGATCTGGAGGTGTTGGATCTTTGGGGTAACAATTTGAGCAATGATGCCCTCGCGGACATTACGAGGATAACATCTCTAAAGGCTTTAGACATTAGTTTTTGTGGATTGGATGCTTTGAAGTTACTGGAAGGTACTTTTGTGAAATGATTTCATTTATTATTATTGGTAACTTATCACCTTCTTAAAAAAAAAGGTTAGCGTTGGCTTGAACATAAAAGGCACGACTGCATTACATTCCACGTCCTCCAGGGATCTCCTTTAGGTCACATGTTTTGTTCCACAATAAATATAACAAAATGTATAATAAGTAATGATTGTTATGATTTCAAAAGCTGTATAGATATCTATTATGACAAATTATTCAGTCCTATTTCACAAGCAAATAATAATAAGTAGATGATAAAATTATGTGACAGTTCATATTTTTTTTTAAAAAAAAAGATTAATATCACCAAAAACCACAAGCCGATACACCCGTGTTACATTTATCCAAACTAATTTTTATATCACAAAAACTCCCAAATAGATATACTCGTATTACATTTACATCAAATCGATACACCCGTGCACAATTTAACTAATAGTACATTTTAGTGATGATATTCATAGGTGCAGTGTCCATTTCAACAGGCTTGTGCAAATTGAGGAAGCTTGAAGAGTTGGATATCTGTGGTAATGACTTTTGGGGTCCTCTTCCTTCATGTTTATGCAACATGACCTTACTCCGTGTGCTTGATGTTCACAATAACCACTTTACCGGGGCCATTCCATCATCTCTCCTCTCTAATCTCAAGTCCCTTGAATATATTGAGCTTTCTGAAAATGCTTTTGAAGGCTCATTTTCATTTGCTTCCTTGGCTAATAATTCTAACCTTGAGGTGTTCCGCCTCCTCGACAACCACCAGCGTTTGGTAGTAAATACAGAAGAGCCCACTTGGTTTCCTTCATTTCAACTCAAAAGGTTTGGTTTATCAAACTGTGTGCTTAACAAAGATGCAAATAGCGTAATTCCCAGCTTTCTGAAAGAACAACATGACTTGAGAGTTATTCAAATTTGCCACAATGGAATCACAGGAAATTTTCCAAACTGGCTATTGGACAACAATTTAAATATGGAATGGCTTGATATCAGAGGCAACAATTTGTCAGGTGCTTTTCATTTGCCTTTTGATTTGAATCTTGTCAACATGCAATGGGTTGATTTGTCTTCTAATACTATTGGAGGAGAGCTTCCCTCTTGGATTGGTTCTATCTTTCCGAATTTGCAATATTTGAACTTGTCAAACAACTTATTGGAGGGTAGAATCCCTTCCTCAATGGGCAATATGAAGCTACTGTTTTCATTGGATTTGTCAAACAATGGCTTCATGGGAGAGATACCAAAGACACTAGCAAAAGATTGTACATCACTTATTTCCATGGTACTGTCAGGCAACAATTTGCAAGGCCAAATGCTACCGAGGCATTCTAACTTGACAAGATTGAAATATTTGTATCTGGATAGCAATAATTTTACAGGGGGCATTTCGCGTGGCATATTAAAGAGCTCTTCCTTGCTGGTTTTGGATGTAAGTAACAACTCCCTGTCTGGCATACTTCCCAATTGGATTGGAGATATTCCACATTTGAGAGGGCTTTTGCTATCAAGTAATTCATTGAGAGGTCCCTTACCGTGGAGCTTATGCAACTTAAATTATCTTGTTCATCTAGACCTTTCACGTAACAACATTGGGCCAAATATACCCCATTGTGCCAATGTTACGGTTATGAGGTTCTTGCATCTAACAAATGACATGCTTACTGGGCATTTTCCTAAGTTTCTCTATGGAGCTTCGTCAATTGTTACATTGGATCTTAGGCAAAATGCATTGTCAGGCATGGTTCCTAACTGGATCGGTACACTCAGGAACTTGAAGGTTCTTCTATTGCAAGGAAACAACTTTGAAGGTTCAATCCCTCCGGACATGTGTCTATTGAAAAATATGAGCATCCTAGATCTCTCAAAAAATAATCTTTCGGGACAAATTCCTTCTTGTTTGAAAGATTTGTCATTTGGATATGATGGGGTATCTACAGACTCATTTGACACCTCTGGCTATTTGGTGAAGGCTGTGGATCCATATGGATATAAGGGTAGATTCTCAACATTTTTTTCCTATAGTGAATATGGAAGGTCTGCATATACAGATGGCTTAGTAGAAGTGAACTTCATGACAAAGAATAGGTTGGAATCTTATAAGGGCTACATTCTACAACTCATGTCAGGAATGGATCTCTCACAGAACAAGTTGATAGGCTTTATTCCTCCAGAGGTCGGCTACTTGAGTAAACTTCTAGCATTGAACTTGTCACACAATCATTTGACAGGACCGATCCCGAATCATTTTCCAACTTAAAGAATGTAGAGAGCTTGGACTTGTCCTACAACAGTTTAATTGGTCCCATCCCTCCACAACTAATAGACCTCTATAGGCTATCAGTTTTTAGGGTGGCTCACAACAACTTGTCAGGCAAGACACCGGATCGAAAAAATCAATTTGGAACTTTTGGTGAAGCAAGTTATGAAGGTAACCCTCTTCTTTGTGGACCACCATTAACAAGTTGTGATGACTCAAGTCAAGGACAAGAGACACTGCCATCTTCTAATCATACTAGGGATGATGACTCCTGGAGAGAAGCCTTCTTGTGGACTTTTGCAGGATCATATGTGGTGGCATTCTTTGGGGTGGTTCTTTTTCTCTACCTAAACTCGTACTATCAATATGTGCTCTTCAAGCTTGTTCGTAAGATTATACCATCGTTTCCCTATTAGAGATTGTTCTTCTAAGCATTTTGTAATGGAAAATATGATGAAACCATGGAGAAACTTTGTTTAATAGGATTGTAAGCATTTGAGTTTTGATTATGCATATTGAATGCTAGACTCTTAGAGTGCTCATGTTGTATTTGCTGCCTAATAATGTGAATATTATGAGATTTGATTTGGTTGTGAACTGAGAGAGGATAGTTTAGTCCCGAAGCAAATGAATCTAGCATTCACAAATTTCTGCAAATATTGTACAAGGTAGTGAAATATTCAATGGCTGCGCCCGGCAATATCGAACCAATCGGGATTTAGTAGCTCAGCAGCTTGAACCTCACCTTTCTACTCACTGCTTGATAAAGAATTATCTCAAGAGAATTAAGCCTTATCCAACACTTGATGCAAAATTGCTTGGAGGATAAATTCAACTCTACTGGTAGAATTTAAAAGTCAATTTCTTCTGCATTTAGATGAGGATTTCGTGCTCGAATCTGATCCCATCATTATATGGTTTGAAAGCTTGACGGATCTATTTTCAAATAAATCAAGTTCAAACATTTTGGAGTTTTCTAGAGGAAGTAGGCCCAGTATACTAGGAGTTGGTCAGAAAATCCAAGAATGAGTCTTTAGTATTTTTATGTATTTGTTGAGCGCTATGCAATGTATTTTCTTTTTAGAGTCATTTAAATCAAGAGTCAATTTTGATTTTTATATCTTGTCTAGATATTATTATTCTTTGTCTTGGAAAATTAAAGGTTAGGAATCTTGGAGCTTGCATATTATTGGACACTTGTTTTAAGTTGAATCCATTTGAACCCTTCCAAGGCTTCATTGAAACATGGAGTGATTTGATTTATGAACTTCATAATTGACTCTTAGATTAGGGCTTTATCTTAAATTTGTGTCGCTTTGAAGGATTCTATTGAGTGGTAAATTTTAAGTTATGTATCCTAAGGTGGGTTTCATAGGTGGTAAGCATCTACCCTGTTACCTTGTCTTCTATCCTAAGGTGGATTCCTGAGGTGGTGAGCATTTATTTTCTTACACTTGTGTTACCTTTTTAAATATCTCTGACTAGTCCAATATCACTATTGCGCCTCTCTCTCTCTCTCTCTCTCTCTCTCTCTCTCTCTCGTCGGGCACAGAGCTCATCAGCCTCACGCGAAATATGGGATCGCGCGGCCAAGAATCATTTTGCAAGGATATCGATGGAAGTCGCAAGCTCTTTGCGTATGAGAGAGAGAGAGAATCGACGAGGACAGTGCCGCAGTTGTTGTGGCTGGGTTAGGGGAGGAAGGAGACATCAAATAAAAGGAGTATTAATGAAGAGTGCCACCAAAACACTTATTAACCATACTTGATAAAGATTAAGTTTTGATTTCCCTTACACTAATTACATATAACACAAGGGAGACGACGTATTGAGAACCACAATTCTTTTTATGGGTAGCAAGTTTCTTGGGGCACTTGTTAATAAAAACTAAATGAAACTTTTATGATGGCCAAATGCAAAAGAAAGAAGGCATGAGCTCATATTCTACGGGCAAAAAGAACCCCACTCTTGAAGCAACCCAAATAAAAGCACAAACTTTTGTTCTCGAGGGCAAAAATATCTTATACCCTAGAACAAAAATAACGGCATGAAGTTTTGCTGAGGGGCAAAAACATTCCTCGCTTACTTTCAGTCAAAAGTTCGTTTGGCATCTACTGTGGTTAACAGCAGTGATGTGACATGTTAATCCAGCCAAAACAACATTGTTTCATGTTTATTATAACTGATTAGTTATTCGATTCACCTCAAAATCGATAAGGCCTTTGTTTCCTACTTCTGTTGCAATTGCATAAGTTCATTGCTGAAGAATATCTCTCGCATATGAATTGGTACTTGGAAGAGATATTGTTGAGCAACTCGGAAGCATGATCTAACCAGAAAAAATGCACGAACTCAACTTGAGTATTCCTTTTCAGAACTTGCCCACGTGGATTGAGTCCTGTTAGTAGCATTACATGCTTTGGAAGGGGGATAATTGTGGGGAGAAATTCCAGAAGGACCTTAGTAGTTGAATGCGATGCAAACTTGCGGTGTCAGCGAGTTGGGTTCTGTATTAGTCGGGCCTTGTTTCGACCTCCCAGCAAACGGGATCAACAAACAGATCGCATTTGTCTTACGACTATCTAATGAAGATTTTATCCCGGTATCAGGTTTAGTAAATCGGATATCTTAATAAAATTAATGAGGATCTGTGGCATATGAAAGTGCGTCACTATCTTATTTTAATAAAAATACGCTATCGTGCAAAGTCAGATTCCTCGTATATATAAAGGTGTGTGACTATCAATGCAAATACGATACTACCTTGATCAATCCATACAATAAATTTAAGCGACATTAACCGAGAGATGCATAGATGGTAGAACTCCTGGAACATTGTTTGTTTGCCTAGAACCGTTGCCTCACAATCATAATGTTAAGTACATAGAAGATAAACCGAATGAATTCAATTATTTGCAATCGCATGGCACAATTATAGAGCAAACTCTCAAGTGTAGTTACATGCAAATTTTAACGAATAAGTACTCTTAAAACCATAGCAAATCCAAATTAATGGGGATTTAAGCCTTAACGTGTAATACATACATAATTAAATATACAGCAAATGGGCCTAACAAGTACTCTAAAAACAGTCTAAAACCAGGAAAGAAGTGGACTGTTTCGGGAGCAAAAATGGCCTCAGTGGGTTCTTCATTTAAGAATGTAATAGGGTCTCAATTTTCTTTGAAGATTGTATTTGTAGGCTCCAAAACTCCCCTTAAATCAAAATTTATGGCACGTCAAGCTAATAGCAAATTTTGCTGCCAAAAAAGAAGAAGCTAAAAGCAAATATTAAGTTTTCGGCTTCTTTACTTATTTTGATGATCCATATTCATTTAACGAAATGGCTTCTTCTTTTTTCTTGTGTGTGTTTTGCTGTTTCAATAGATAAATGCTTCATAGTAGTACTGATAATGTTCAAGAAAGATATTATGGACGTATCATGCTCTCTCAACTCCTATATTCTTAAATCCACCCTATTTACTAAAATGAGACAAAATTTATTCACTTTCCTACTTCTTTTTAGATGAATACAAATTGCTAAGTCTCTTCGTAAGTTACTAATCTGACTAGTGTAAACTTTGAAACAAGATGATAATTTAGGCTCTACTTGTTTTGTGGAAAATAAATAATTTGGAAAATATTTTCCCTAAAATGATCGTTTGTATAACTTACAAAAATGAATGGATGAAAAACATTTTCATCGTACATGAAAATGTTTCAATATGAATTATTGTCGGAAAAAAAAAACACTTGCCATTAGTTAATTATTTTCAGTGATAAAAGCAATTATTTGTAAGAAAATATTTTTCAAATTATTCATTTTCCATTAAGCAAACGGAACCTAATACTGAATTAGATGTTGATAAATTCATTACAATGTTAGTAACTCACTAACTTCTACCCGCACTAGTAAATTTAAAGTAAGTTGGTATCTAACTATTTGGTTGAACATTGATATTTCATTAAAATGCTAGTAACTCCTTTGCCTCCACGCAGTCTAATTTGCAAAAAAATTTTTTTATAAAAAAACGTAGTTGTTAATTGATATCATAAAGGTAAATCCATTGCATTGTAGTAACTTATCAATCTCCACTCAAGCTCACTTACAAAATTTAAAAGAAGTTGGTAAGGAGTGCATGATAATCGTTATATTTCTAACCAAAATTATTTTTTTGTTCAAGAAATAAGTTTGGAAAATACATTTTTTTGGTAATGCAATTTCGTTTATTTATTTATTTTTGGAACAAATTATTAGTCTAGAAATAGGCTTGAAACATAAATGAAAAGTACAAATTTTCTATTGCTTTAATTTTGGAACAAATGAGAAATAAAATCTTTTGTCATTATTCATTCCCGCTACTAGTTGATTGCTCACTTGCCACTACTTACAGAGCTACTCACTACCATTTGCCATCGCTAATCACTTGCCGTCTGCCAATTGCCAGCCACTGGCCAAGATGAAAAAATTTGCTGTCATTATGAAATGAATTTATCTTTCAAAAGCAGAAATTTTATGTTAATATCAAACACATATTTTTCTCAAAAATTCATCTTGGAATAGAAATAAAAAAATATATTTATGGCCAAAAATTGATTATTGGAATAAAATGGCTATCATCCCCGCCCTAATTAATTGACATTGGTAAAACTTAATAGAAACTGAACTTACTCACCATATTTGAAAACTCAAAATAACTAATTAATTTAACTTTAGTAAATTTGATATCATGTTAATAATTTACTGATTAGTTACTTGATTAGTAAGTTACTAGTTGTACTTTTTTTAATCAATACTATTGAAAACGTACCAACAATTTCAAAAATTTATAAACCACATAAATATTTTAGCTTTTCTCCTAGGCCCCGCTTATTTTGCAAAAAACATGTTCTCATTTTTTGGTGGTTAGTTCACTTAGGAAAATGAATCAATGGAAAACCTATGTTTAAATTCGGGAAAATAATTTCCTCTTTGAAAAATTGGAAAATATATTCCCAAATATGACTAGGTTTGGGCATTGGGCTTGAAAATATATGCTT